>JAGVSN010000041.1:0-1200000 GCA_022651745.1 Parapsyche elsis
CTAGAATATTTCCCGCTGCATTGTATTGCATAGTAACGGGTGTTTATTATTGACACGTATGTAAGTCCTTTGAGCAATGTAATTCTTGAGAAAATTTCAGTACGATTTCTAACGTACAGATTTGAACGCTTTTCCTAGAGTATATATCATAGCTATACTATAATCCAACTTCTGAACGGTGTAATTCGCGTATCTGAAAAAAAGGGGGCCCTTTGGGGATTAAAGTCTTTGGTTGATTCCGACTCGGATAGTATGGATTGCATTGTCTGGTAGAGTATTGCTTCAAGATGTGACGTAACAGTGTCATAGCTCGCGTAATTAATGTATTACCTAAGGCTTTCGTCGAAATGAGGATGTACCTATGTTCCAAATAAAAATAAAAAACATTTTTTCAAAATTGTATTTTTTTTTTTTCTTTAATTGTCTTTTGCTTCGCAGGCAGTGTTATCATTATGGATCATGACAATCAAGAGAAGAGTGTGCTAAATTTTCCATTTGATCACCTCTACGCGTGTCACACGGCAAAGGTTGAGATTGTGGACAATCGCAATGTCGCTCATGAACGAGATATACGTCATATGAGGCATCTTTCGTCGAAATTGAACCAAGTACTGAAAGAAAATCACAAGCTCAAAGATTTACTCCTGGTTAATTTGGACATTTTACAGCAACAAAGCGAAGACATAGTTGAAAAAAATAGAGAAATAAAACTGTATCAACAAGAAATTGAAAAGGTACAATATATGTTCATCGATATTTCACCTGTGCGCACTTAACAATTACTAAATTTGATTTTGATCAATCAGCGATATACATATGCGTATTTTTAATACATACTTTGGATTTTATACATGTAGATACATACATACATACATATATAGTTATAACAATATGAATCTCACTGTACTAAATCCTTACATCTTCGAAATTATTATTATTATGAAGATCTTTACTTTCATTAGAGAATCTTTTTACATTTTTATGTTTTTTATAAATAATTTTTTTCTTACATTTCAGTTAAAGTTGGTCAATCAAGGCGAAGGTGGATCGCTAAATCTTCGTCTTCAACGTTTAAATCCACCCCCTTTGATACATTTGACGTCGCCTGGTCAGCCTGTGTCTACAGTGACGATTTTACCGGAATTGGCGACACAAGTATGCCATGGATTTGCACATGCATGTTCATTCATATACATAACAACCAATCGCTAATTACTAACGAGACGCACGTTTCAGTTTGAATTTTATTGTATTATTTGTTCATAGGTCACAAATGCGAATATTTCTAGTATTATAAACAGTAATAGCGGCATTGACAATGTCATCGTGAACTCGTCCTCCGATATTAATCACGATATTATCGAATCTTATCAAGGTAATCGGCGTTGCAATTTTCAACGAATTGATTGATTTTATTAAACCGCCTATATAATGTGTATGTTTGATAAAAATTCCAGACGTTATCCCGGATGTGGGTTCTTTGATTGACACGAGATACTTGCACTGTACGGATAGCGTGTTCGAAACACAACCTAGTATATGTATACAGAATATAGTCCAACCCAGGATTCAAACTAAAATTCAACCAATCATAAAGACTGTGATTTGTCCACGTCCACCGCACCCGTTGGAGGTAAATGTGATCCAATCGAGGAATTCAAATACGATCATACAGCCTGCGGTTCGTCCACGTCCACCCCACCCGTTGGAGGTAAATGTGATCCAATCGGGGAATTCAAATACGATCATACAGCCTGCGATTCGTCCACCTCCACCGCACCTGTTCGAGGTAAATGTGATAAAGACTGCGATTCATCCACCTCCACCGCTCCCGTTGGAGGTAAATGTGATCCAATCGGGGAATTCAAATGCGTTGTAAGTTGTAAACGTTTGAGATTGTGCTTATTTTGAATATTGAATGCTACTATTTTAGGTTGTTTTTATTTTTCAGACATTTTAAGAACATTCATATGAATAAAATTTCTACCTTCAAACCAACATCGGCTAATATATTTGATAATGACAAGAGATCCAAAAATACAGGTATATCGAATCAATATTATCTACTATTTATAAAACCTTAGTTAAAAACCTTAAAGTTTATAATTGTGCATTTCTTTTTAGAATACGTTATTACCAAAGACACTGGATCGAAATTAGGAGATGGTAATTTTTTGACTTTAAATAAAAAATGTAAAACAATTTTTACATACGAAAAATGTAAAAAGAACATTAAAAAAATCGTTAAAATCACAAATCCACCTTTGCCAAATTTGGAGCTCAACAAACTGCTTAAACAGAAGGCTGAAATTATTTTATCCAAAGAGAAGGCTGAAAATTTTATATTAAATAGTACTTTTGATAAACAATATCTTTCAGACTATATCACCAACAGTAATTTGAGGCAACAAAATAGTGAGTTCAGTCCAGTCCGAAGTAATAAAATTGTGTCTGAAACAGTTAATCCAATTAAAGTGATTCCAGCAAACGAAGTAATATTACCATTGAAAAAAAAGTTTTTCCAAACGGGGCTAAAAGAAAAACTGATTCCAGCAGACAAATTACCACAGAAAAGAAACGAATTACCAGAAAACCGTAAATTTTTTAAAACAAGCCTAAAAGAAAGAGTCAGCTGCAGAGATTTTTCCTACGGGGAGTCTTTGGCAAATTTGGATTTCGGTGCTTTAGAATATTTTGAAGATATCGCCTCAATCAACCGAGCTGAAAGTGATGCTCTCGATACAGCTATAAAAAATCAATTGTGTAAAATTCACCACATGTCACCACGCTCCGAACCGCCTCTAGATCTTGTAATAATTATATTTACATTTTTTTTTATGTTTTAAACCTTATGGACTTTAATGAATTTATATTAATTTTAGAATAAGAGAATTGGTGACCAGCAGTCGCTCGATGAAATACAAGATGAAATGTTAGACAAGGTTTCAGAATCGAGCACTAATCCACATTCACTAAACTATTTAGATTCTCAAGACGATAAATCGTCAAAATCTAATAAAAAGCGTACCACAAGTATAATGTCTTCACAATCTAATGAATCTCCAACTGTAAGTCACATTTTGATTTTGCATATATTTTTAATCATTATACCTTTTCATTTTCAATCATCGTAAATGCTTTTTTGTTTCAGCACAACACACCTCAGTGTTCTCAAAGCAGTACTACTAAAAAACGAAATGTTAGAAGAAAACGTGCCCTTAGCTCTGCATCTAAAGTTTCTACCATATCTCATGCCGATTCGCCAGTGCCATTTTCGTGGTCAATTTCTGGTCAGGAATACAAAATACTCGAGGATGACGTAAATAGCGTTTACACTGTAAGTCACATTTTGATTTTGCATATATTTTTAATCGTTATACCTTTTCATTTTCAATCATCGTAAATGCTTTTTTTTTTTTTAGCACAACACCCCTCAGAGTTTTAAAAGCAGTACTACTAAAAAACGAAATGTTAGTAGAAAACGTGCCCTAAGCTCTGCATCTAAAGTTTCTACCATATCTCATGCCGATTCTCCAGTAACATTTTCGTGGTCATTTTCTGGTCAGGAATACAAAATACTCGAGGATGACGTAAATAGCGTTTACCATAGACCCATGTATGGATCATCGGGTGATTTTCATTATTCGGCGCATGCAAGTTCTAAAGGAGATGAGGCCAGCGATGCCGTCAGCTTGGAAGTGAGTTTTTGGATTTTGATTGATTAAACGTTAAATAATGCTACTTAGTAAACTAATGAACGTTTTATTTATTTAGGTTCCAAGTTGGCGGGTCAAGTATTATTCGCCAGATGAATCTATACACTCGACCGAAATTGTAGATGAAGAGCTTATCTTGAAGAGATATCATAACAAAATGGAAGCTGAAGAAAAGCGCAGAAAAAGGTTAAAAATTATGTGCAATATTAGCGATTTTGTTGATCTCATTAAAACTTTATATCTCAAAGTTCGTTCACGTTCGCTTGCCCGATTGGTCGTCTGATATCGTAGTGTAGCGCGCGGTGTTATCAATGACATTTTGTGAGAATATTAGTAATTAAAATGAATTTATCAAAAGTGTTGGAAAACCAAAAGTTAGTGAATAATATATTAAATGACACACATATATTAAATAAGGATCAAAAAAAAATAATAAAAGTGGCAATTCAACAAATTACACTGTTAGTCAATCTTTACTAATTTTGACCCACTGAATTCGAATCCGATAATGATTTTTGTTGATTTGCTCTTGTTTATGAGATATTCGCGATTTAAAAAATGTAAAAAACATCAATTTTTTTGGCTTTTGCGGTCTATAACTCAAAATATAGTATCGCTGTGCTCAAAGTGAGTATTGAAATCAATAGTCAGATATTTTTCCTATTGATTTTGATTTTTTATTGCTTTGAAATACTTATAATTAATTATCTACCGAATTTTTAAAGTCAAAAATATATTTTTTTCCCGTGCTATTGGCGTTTATTTGGCGAGTTCTTTTTATTTCACCACGTTTATAAGGATTGGTATCTCGATATTTTTTTATTTTATCTAAACGCACTAATTTGAGCGGAAAATGATTTTAAATTACGTGGCGTATGTTTCAGGTGGGATTTTCAAATGATACGGGAACAGCGTCACATAGAAAAGTTAAAACAACGACAGGAGAGGAGAAATTCTGGCGGAAATTCCGGCAGAAATTGTACTGTCGTATGTACCAATTTTACAGAAGAGCAGCCTTCTTCGTTTTATCCATCGCCTGACGATTTATTGGCAATAGAAATAAGTGACAGACTTCCCGTCACTGCTTTTGGCGAATCTATACCAGATATGCCTCCACGGTATAAATTTTTTATTATTATTTTTGATGAAATTATTTTTTTATATAAAAAAAATAATATTTGCTGATATGCAAGCGCTAGTACGGCAATTAACATTGAATTGACAATTTATTTATGATTATTGTAAACATACTTATACTTTGATTCGTCTTCAATGCTAAAATATCTGCACAGTAAACATTTGCGAACATGCGAACATGCGAAAATGATTATATGTCTTGTCATTACTGATTATGCTGTTAAGTTATTTATTTTGTTTTTATGCGTATTGTTTATTTTTCAGTTCCTTTTTATTATATACATTTTATAAAATACACGTGTTTTTGTATTCATAAAGATTTTCTGTAAGTTAATTGACTTTTGGATGATGATGTTGGATAAATCGATTCCTATCGTTTGCGAACAATGCGCTTATTCTGTTTATTCCATCAAATTTTTAATTATTATTGTTTTTCATTATTGCGTCACGTCTATTGTGAATATATTGTATTTGCATTTTGTAATTATTTATTCATTCGAAATATTCATAACGCATACATACATACATATAATCTAAAGTATTTTTTTTTTTTTCTACTTTCAGCACATTTAATCTGCCGTGGGTGCGAAACTTGTGTCCGTATCATTTGCAAAACCGATCATCAAAAAAGAAGCCTGTATGTTCCAAAAGTGGAGAGGAATGACGTTTTCTTGTTTTCGACTCCCACTTACCTGTACCTAATGTTGATACGTAATGTACAAACTTAAAAACTTTTAGAGCCATTTTTGCCATATAATTTTTAAATTTTTTTCCTTGTTTCGCGTGTTCTTTAGTGATATTAAGTATTTTTTTTTATACGTACATTTTCTTCAACATAAGGTACAATCATATCGACTTAAGTTCTGTGTAAACAAGACAATACTATATAGCATTTAAATTGAAATAATATCACGGTGTGACATTCAGCGAATTTTGTGATAATGCAGCTTTCTGTTGGCTATATATTTTCGAATAAGGGTTTATTTACCCTTTTTTTGTGATCCGTTGCATTTTACTATCAATTATGTCAATGATCTGATCAATTGTATGATGCGAAACCAAATTTTAGGATAAATTAAATATTTGTGTAATTTTCATAAACAACTAACAGAAACTATATTTTAAGTGTTGTAACAGAAATCAGTGATATATGTATGTAATGTTTTCCCAGTTTTATAGGTTAATATATACGTATGCATAATATTATTATACCTATATAATGACTTATGTACATATTTTTTCATAAACAACTAACAAACTATATTTTAAGTGTTGTAACAGAAATCAGTGATATATGTAATGTTTTCCCAGTTTTATAGGTTAATATGTATACGTATGCATAATATTATTATACCTATATAATGACTTATGTACGTATTTAAATTTGATTAAATCTCATGAAATTTTGTTTGCCAGTTTACAATAATTAACCAGTTTAATACTTTTTTTTTTAATTTTATATTTATTGTAATTTTAACTTTTGATTGCTTTTTTGTTTTACACTAAGGTTGCTAGTCAAATAACCGCATTTTTTTTTTCTATAAATTGGATCTGGTTACTAATAATTTTTTTTACGATATTTGTTATTTTTGTACATTGACAGACTTTTAAGAACTACGAATTGGAAGCTTTTTTTCAATTCTTTTGTTAGATAATATATGTGTACATAATAAGACATTCTGTGTGTTTTTGAAATCAATATGTGTAATGAAATAGGGTATTTGTGATTTTTTTAAACAGAGACAGTCCATTTTATTTTTCTCTAATAAATAATTATACCAAATTGGTAGGAATTTAGTTTTATCACTATAAGCTCATAATAGGTAGTAATAAAAAAACAAATATGGGTTTAAGGTTGCCACCTTTTTGGAACTTGTTTCTGGGAAAATATAATATCAGAATTTTTTTCTAAACTAACTTTTCCTTTGAATGTAAGCTCTTATTATGTATTAACATGTAGTGGATAAAAAATATCTGGGTTAATCAGGGCTGGAGTGGCAATACTAAATACAGTTTGATTTTTTCTATACATGTACTTACATTATTTAAAATGTTAGTGGGTAATAAATATTTTCAAATTAGTTCTTTCCATCATTATAATCTGTCGTATATTGGTCAATATAATCTTTGTTCGTATATTGGTCGTATATAATTTTTAAAACTACTTATATATGTACATATATAAAAAAGTGTTGCCACTAAGGTTCGCAATTTTTAAAATCAATCGTTTTTCGAATCATAACCCATGGCTCAAATTTATTACGACAAATCATGAATATTAATGTGCGAACTGTTGTAAATCATATACATATATAGTACAAAAAAAAGGTAACAATCCATAATGTAAATTGAGGGTTGTGCCAATGGTGAAAATTAAGTTGTCTTATGAAAGTTCAACTTGGTTTATTTTTTTTAATAGTGTCACTTTTGTCAACATAGCAATATTATTATGTACAAAAATGTATACAGACAAAGAATATTTACACTTTTCTTTGAAATAATATTTAAATTAATTTATTATATTTGCAATTCAAAAGTAATAATTTAACATAAAGTTAAAATAATATATGAAGAAAACAAAACGCAGATGAGATTCTGTCGACATTTAATCGCCTATTTTTCTGTTACATACTATATAGAGTAATTTTTGTATTGTAAGCAAGCAGCTTTTTATATTTCCATCAACAGAATTAGCATTAATAGATTTTAAGTTTCTTCATAAATATGAAATTTTGAATTAGCTTTGTTTGTTATATGTATCTATCTGAGCAGCTATTTCTGAGTCCAAATTGGACTCACGAGTCACAGAAAAGTCGATTCATAGAAAATAATCTAACATTAATAATTTTAAAAAATAATAATAAGTAAAACTGTAAATTTAAATTTATTTAATTTAAAAAATGGAGATCTCAGAGTTATATATGTATAGGGTTGTAACTCTTTATTATTATATATAAAAAAGTTAAAATGAAATTAAAATAATAATTGTTACTCTTAAAAGTTAGTATAAATGCATAAATATTAGTTTATAAGTAGAAATTTATCGAATTGATTCTGTCATCATGAAAGTTATGGCTATTGTTTTTTTATATAAAATTTACATATTTTTCTGTTGATCTATACGCAAGTTCACTTGTGGACCAAACTTTCTATTGTAATTTAAACTGCTTTAACTTTAGAATTTTTTTAAAAATCTTTAAAGCATCGGGGATAATAATTATTCATTTTTTTACGTTTATAAAATAACTAGTGTAAGCCCGTTGAATATCAACGGAGTGGTTTCTCATCACCCGTACTTTACCTGAGTGTTTTTAGGTGGTTGAGTATTGTACATGTGTATTTAATAGTTTTTATAGTTGGTGTATAGATGGCGCTTTATAATTAATTATTTAATTATATGTATATATAATTGTTATTATAAAGCGCCATCTATACAACAACTATAAAAACTATTATATATTCATATAATTTAGCAAAGTCGCGAACACTTGCGAGGGTGACGTCATAGCGTTATCAGCAGACAGACGGATTTCGGCTATTATTATATATTATTAATAAGCTCTTTATATATATATATATAAATAATAATGAATACATAATGAATATTATTATTTTTTAATTTATGAAATTTATATGGAATACTGTTGTGTAGCTAAAGAGTATCGATTAAATATTGTATCTTTATTTTTTGTTTAGGAAGATTAGATTAAACTTTGTACAAGCAAAAGTACATTGTTAAAATGAAATTGTTGAAAATTTTACTGTAAATACGCGTTGAAAAATTGTTCAAAATTATATTAATTTTTTGTTTGTACAGTAAATTGAAGTCATCTCATTGGGGTATTAGGTTTAAGGTTAGATTATAGTTTGATCTATATTTGAAATATTTCCAATCAATTATTGCATACACATTAAATGTTTCAACAGTAACAGCTAACTAATGTTTCTTATATCCACAATCAGTATTAATATTCCAATAATCTTTTTTTGTTTTATTTACTTAATGTGTATGTAATCTGCTAGCTAAATACAGCTGGTACACACTCACCTCACCCTGATTGCGTAAGTGCAAATATTAAAAGAATGTTTTAATTTATTTATACATACTTTAAATACACACTTGTGTGAGCTATTTGTTAATTCAACATTTGGGAAATCCAGTGTAATATCTTTCCAGTGAAACTTTGAAATCGTATATGTCGTAAGTACCTACATACATAAAGATTTTTTTTTTTTAATTAATAAGGTAACATTTACTTTTTTATTATTTTTTTGAATATATTTTTATTCGATTATTTCTATTTGTGTGTGTGTGTGCACATGTTAACTCTTTGAACTCGTATGTATGTCGAAGATAGCTCGACATAAACTTTGACTTCACTTGAGATGAAAACTGACTGAAACCACAATTTTTTTTTTTTGCCAATCCAATTATCGTATCTTGGAGAACAGCTGGTCCAGTTTTGGAATTTTCGTTCCACGCCACTGATTCTCAAACATTAGCTTTCCAAAAGCGTAATTTATTTTTAAGTAAAAATGGTTATTTGACAGAGGTTAAAAAAAATAATTTTTGTATTATTGATTCTCAAACATGCTCTTTATTTTATAAAACCTCTAAAATATCCCTGATGCAATTTTTCATATCCAAATTTCATCAAATGTGAAAATATATTTGAAAAAAGTTTTGGAACCACTGGAAATTTTTTTTAGAATGGCTGGTTATTTTGGCAACAGTGTGGAGAAGATTTTTCATCATCAATGATCATATATAAAAATCATTGTTTATTGAGAAAATAATTTTTTTGTCGAACGTTTTAAAATTTTATGAAGAAAGGTTGACATGATTTTCATATCAAGTTTAACACTTGCCGCTCTGTAACGGATGACGAGGGACCAGGACGTGTGTTAAGCATTCTCAGATTAAATAGACTTTCATTAAAAATTTTCTTCCAGTGATCGTCAAACTTTTTTTATTCAAAAAATTATATTTTACTTGTTATAATATTATGTAATTACGTATTTACTTTGCAATTATTGGCATATTAGAGGAGTTCCAAAACTTTTTTCAAATAATATATTTTCACATTTGATGAAATTTGGAGATGAAAAATTGCAACAGGGATATTTTAGAGGTTTTATAAAATAAATAGCATGTTTGAGAATCAATAATATAAAAAATAATTTTTTTAACTTCTGTCAAGTAACCATTTTTACTTAAAAAGAAATTACGCTTTTGGAAAGCTAATGTTTGAGAATCACTGGCGTGAAACAAAAATACCAAAACTGAACCAGCTATTCTCCAAGATATGCTAATTCGATTGGCAAAAAAATAAATAGTGGTTTCAGTCAGTTTTCATCTAAAAAATGAAGACAAAGTAAATGTCGAGCTATTCTCGACATACGAGTTCAAACAGTTAATAAGTACGATGTAATTACACATTTACTTTGCAATTATTGGCAAATTAGATGAGTTATACATCAAAAGTATTCAAAAGTATTGGTTCTCAATCATTTTTGTACCAGTGATTCTCAAGAAAAGGGTTAGAAACAAATTTTCAAAATTTTGTATTTTTTTTTTATGATGGTTTTTATAGTAGTGATTCTCAAACCTGTGTTTTCTATCAAAATTACTTCTTGCGTAAATGCTGGGACACCTTTATTATATGTAGCTGTTTTACTAATAAAGATATTTAAATATTTATTACTATTTTTAGAAAAACAGGAATTAAAGAATACTGTAATTGTACATTGCAAAAATTGCAAGAACTCTGTAATTGGATTCTACAAATAAAAATCCAAAAATTGACGGATATGAATACCTATGCCATTTTTTTTTTTTATTAATGTTTTTATAAACCCTAATCACTAATCACTATATTTTTATAAACCCGTGTTTTACGCATCTATTTTTATCGATTTTAAGCCCCCTACATACGGACAGATAAATTAAGACGGTTGCGATAAATCTAGCAAATACGCAGCGTGTAGCGCATTATCTCAACACGCTAGATCGCTAATTCGTAGAAGTCGTAAAAGTTGGTGTGCTAACTTTGTAGCACAAAAATTTCAAGAGATATGTAGGTAAGCAGTTTGTTTACCGACTTTAATATTGACGCGTAATATTAACCACTGCACTGGCGCGCGGAGCGCATGTCTTCATACGATCTTCCTGTGGCCTCTTAGGGCGGGTTCGCACGACAAGGTTTTACGGTTTAATAGCCCGAGCCCTCGTTTTTGCTTCGCGTTCACATTCTATGGTTTATGGACGGTAAATATTGACGGGCTGGCAAAATACCAGCCCCTTGCTAGATGACGGGCATACCGGCATAATGGGTGACGAAACTCGACTGATGATTTTTCGTAAAAACCAGCGAAGGAAGCATAGATTTCAGGTAGCAGCGTGGGTGGTCCCCGGGAAAGGAGTCGTCGCTCCAGTGGCAAGTACGGGCTGTAAACGGCGACCGTAGCCGTATCGCGACCAAATCTTGACCATGGGAATACCCTCATCCAAAACAATGTATCACTGGAGTTACCCGGTTTATACCTGGAAAAAACGTGCCGTAAAACCGCATCGTGCGAAGCCGGCCTTAATGACGCTGTCAGACGTTCGTTAGCAGTTTTGGAGAGTATCTTTTTTTGTATGATTGGTGAAACCAACTGCAGCACTTGTAAATAGGTTGATTTTGATATCCTCAAATAATTGTGCCAGTCCTTGGGATGAAACCTCAACTCATCCAGCAAATTCATATCCGAATATTGTTCCCTTTTTAGCAATAGCGAAACTAGGTGGGAGCAGACCCCGCAGTGCGTGGGGGGGCCCATTTTCAGTCAAATATAAGTTTATGAAATTATATTTTTCTTCAATTATAAATATTTTATGAAAATAAACGGATTCTATCTAGGTACATTTTTCGGAAGTAATAACCGCATTATTATTGCAACTGACACTTCCAAATACAGTTGCAACATCTGAACGGTCTTTTTCAAAATTGAATATCATAAAAAATTATTTGCGAAATTCGATGTCTCAAAATCGTTTACATGATCTTTCATTATTCACAATAGAAGCAAAAGTGGCGAATTAAATGGAAACGAAGGACATTTATTCGTCAATATAGTGAACGAAAAAAAGGTTGCGATTTTAAGCATCGTGTAGCGCGACAAATTTTTTTTTATCTCGAGCTGCTAGGCATAACATCGGATTTAGCGCAACCGTCTTAATTTATCTGCCCGTGTGTAACATTTTTATTTGTCATTTTAGCATTCTGTAGCGAATAAAATGTTTGATTTTAGCATCTATTTAGCATTTATTTTTATTAGATAATTTCTTAATACAGATCAATTTCAATATTCTGTAACACAATTTATTATATACAAATAATTTAAAGCTAACGAGACAAATAAAAAAATAGTAGAAAATTATTAAGAAGTAGTAATATGGAGAAATACAGAGACAAAAATCATGAATTAAAAAATAAAATACATATAACATTAATTTAAAATTTATTAAAACTAAACATGGACCATATTTCCACAGACGACTATTTTAAGTTACTACGACGATCAGTTACCACTAAATTATATTTAATAAAAAAAATTTCTGCATCCACACTATTTACAGGACAAAAAAAGCAGAAACAAACTCCTTATATTTCATTTTTGGGGGGGCATTAACAATAATTGCAGTATATTAGGTTTTAAACCACTTTTTACATTTGCTGCAATGGTCCAAAAAGGTCTTAAATCTTTCACGTTCACGAATCTTCAAAAATTCACGACTACACGTAAGAGACCGATCGCGAGACAAGAAGAACGACTCTTGTTGAAGTCAAACGACAAACTGATTTTTAGTTGCCATTTTTTTTTAAATAATTCTGCATTCCACATATTTTTCGATATTTCCCATCAATTTTCTACTTTGGGTAAAACCAACTCAATTTTTACCTCCAGGTAGAAAAAAACTGTTTTTTAGAAATACTGATGATTACCTTGGTAAATTCGTCTCTAAAACTGCAGTTATTTGGGTAAAAACTCGTCATTTCCGACCCAGGTGTTGACGACCCAACTGTTAGTGTCAATATGGACACTACTGTTTTAAGAACTCAAAAATAATAATTGAATTTAAATTTAACTTATTAGATCACTAGTTAGTGTGTACAAACAAGTCTCGACGTTGTTTGTTATATTTTTTTTTACAAAAAATTAATTTTATATATTTTTTGTGATTTTTATCATCTATTCGCTTATTTTTCCATTTTAGCATAAATTCGCACCTATTGTGAATTTTAGCATATACTTAGCATTTATCGCAAAGTGCGAAAAACACGCAATGAACAAATAAATATTATAAAGATTGAAAAGTTCCGATATACAACTTCTTGAGAACTATGACAATTTTTTTTTTTACTTTACTATTTATTTTATAATTATTAATTATTATATATATAATAATTATATTTTGTAAGTGATTTTGTAAAAAAAAAAAAAAAAAAAAAAAAAAGATTTTATAGCGTTATCTATATGTAGGTAATTTAGGTAGGTAGATATGTACCTAAAGCAGAGTCACGATCCCTTGTATAGGTAATGTTTAAAAAAAAAAAAGGGACTAAATTGGCCAAGGGCGATGGCAGTTAGTCTAAGGACGTTCTTCCCAAGCTTGGGGTCCTGGGTTCGATCCCTACTCGTTCTGTTCGGTTTTTTAATTATTTTTCCTCAGCGAGCGTTATCAGCAAACAGACAGACGGATTTCGGCTATTATATAGAAACATTAGTGTAAAGAAAGCGCCTGGGTATGATCTAATCACTGGCAAATTTTAAAAGAACTACCATTCAAAGCCATTATTAAACTATTTCTTATGAAGTTAGATTGATTATTATAATGTTGGGAGTTATTAGATTGATATTTGATTTTAATTTATTAAGATTTAGACGGTTCCAGCAAAATATTTGATTTGTCTTTATTTTGGTTCCTCTGAGATTGATTTTTTTAAGATCATTAAACTGATAGAGCAGATATAAATCATATAGTCCCTATAAATAAATTTATTTAAAAAAAAAAATAATTAATACCGATTGAACTAACCCAGGAAATCCCCCCTCCTATCTTTTGTACACATATCATATTCCACAACACTATGGTACCACAATAGCCACGTTTGCGGACGATACGGCTATCCTTGCAACAGGGAAAACAGTAGAAGATTCGACTAACATATTACAAAATGCTATCAATAAAGTTACTAAGTGGACTAAAATGTAGCGTATAAAACTAAATCTCAACATATTAACTTCACAAACAGAAAAATTAATTCATTGCCTATAACTATCGACCGTGAAATTGTAGCATTTGCCAATACCGCAAAATACCTCGGAATGACCCTGGATGCAAAACTACGATGGAATGAACACGTTAAAATCAAACGAAAGGAACTTAATCACCGATTTGCTAAATTGTACTGGCTCCTTGGAAGACACTCTGAGCTGTCCATCCTTAATAAAATTCTAATTTATAAACAAACGTTAAAGCCTGCTTGGACATATTATGGGGGTGTTTAAAAAAGACGCATATCGAATCCATACAAAAGTTCCAAAATAAAATGCTAAGATGTGCGGTAAAAGCACCTCTATTTTACAGGACGGATAAACTCCATATGGACCTGCAGATGCCAACCGTCAAAGAGGAGATAGGGAAATATGCGCGCAAGCATAAACTTCACCTGTCCCGACATGTAAATCCCGAGGCAGCATCCCTATTAAATGTTGCTGGTAACCTGAGACGACTACGGAGGGTGAAGCCAACTGATCTCGCCCAATTTTAAATGCGAATGAGGATCATCAATGGATGATCTACTCAAACAATAAACGTTATAATATAAGTGGAAATATAATATAATATAAGTGGAAATGATGACAGTTACACCACCAAGTGTAGTTTAACCAATAATTAAATATAAAAAAAAAAATTTAAATCGGTCAACCGGAAGTTGGATTTTTTTCTTGTAGAAAAGTGAATTCGTCACTATGGCGAGACATGAGAAAAACATTATATTTATATTAATAATATTAGCAAAATAAAATTAAACATATATGTAGATAGTAAAAGTAAACAATTGATATTAAAAATTAAATATAATCAAATTACATTAAATCAATTTACAAGTAAAGATTATACATAGTAAAAAAAAAATTATCATTATTATTAAAAAGTTTCTAAAATTAAACATAATTAAATAATAATTAGCAAGTATTAATAATAAAATCAAATAATAACAATAATAATAATAAGAATAATAATAATTGAAGAATCAAATTAAAAGTTAACACAAAATCAGCAAATCATATTAAATTTAATTATTACATTATAAAAAAACAAAATAACATACTGTAGCGTTTGGGTACCCCCCCCCCCCCCTCCAATCTAAGTTGTTCTCAGTGGTTCCAACCGAACATTTATGGGGCTGGCAGCACTGAGACAGCGACCAATCTGACAGTTCTGGCATGGCCTTAATACAGACATGTAACTGAGTGAAGTTTTTACTTCCCCTGAGCCCGTCCCTTCACCGCCGCTGCACGCAACAATACATATAATAAAAATTTAGAAGCAAAAAAAAAAAACAACAAAAAAAAAGATCAAGGAATGTGGCAAGATGTTGAGGGTTTATAACAAAAATGTCAACATCTTGTACAACGTCATTCAGTCCCCTGATGGCTCTGGCGATGGGCGAGTAAAACAGCACACCAGTTCTCGCCCGGACCGGAGAGAACAATTGTCGTGAGCGAGATCCATGAGATGCTCCGGAGCAAAAAGCTTGATCTCCTCTACAGGATTAGAGATATTACCTCTTAAGAGTTTGTGGAAATGACAAACGAGATGAACATCTCTTCTAAACTTTAAAGTTTTATATCCCACTGCTCCCAGAACAAAAGCACTGGGATAGAGAAAGGGATAATAAGGGATAAACATATTTCTGAAACTACTTAACCGATCAAGCTGAAAACTTGAGAGAAAAGTTTAAGAGTTGATAAAGTTTTGATCAAAATTCGCCGACCGGAAGTGGTGGTTTTTCCTATTTGAATATATGCCGAAGATCGTATTTTACATATGCGCGCGCACTCAACAGTAATTTCATAGTATGTATGTTGGTTAATGTGGTGGTGTGCATGCGTTTTATTTACTTACGTACTTAAAAAATGAATTTCGTTACTCTTTGTATTCCTCAAATATATGTCATGGGTTGGCCACATCCGAATTTTTTTTATTATTTATCAAAATGTTAAAATAGGGGAATGGAATAATGGGGAAGACTAGCTATTTTAGGTTAGATTAGACATTTTTAATTGAGAGCAGAGAATTCCATTAAAAGGTCACGGCGGATGCTGTCGAGGGCTTTTTCATAATCGATAAAACAAATCCAGACATTTTTCCGTCGGTCTTTATTACAGTTTAATTTAATCGAGAACGTGCGTTTAGAATTCATTAGCCAATTAATTCAACGTGCAATCAAAATTTAAACGGCCATAAACAAATTTAAACAGGGCATAAGATTAAGATTTTACTACTGCAAATTGAATACGATGTGCAATATGGACAGGTTGGTTGAAACTTTTTGACAACATTGATCGATTACACTGGCGACAATTCGGCGAGTTTCATTATATGTTGAAATTGTTGTCACTTGGGACTTTCTACAACGAAGTAAAACCAAAATACACATTAGAAATCTCTCCCTCTCACTCAAATCTCTTGATGTAATTCGGTTTAAGCAACGTGCGAAAGTCAAACGATTCGAGTACCCGTTCGTGTGTAAATACAATAATGAATATGTGGTGGTTAAGTGCCGTGTGATTTGCAGGGCTCGTTAATCGTTTGGAAAATTAGACGTTGTCTAATGTGTACGTGTTACCGGTTAACGGTTATTAATTATTTATCGATAAAAATCCATGAACGTGTAATTTAGTAAAACCGCAATTTAGCCGATGCCAATTGGACCCGTTTGCCGGGTCCGAGTGAACCAAGTGTACGCTCGGTAGGTGTAAACGGTGTTTTACAGTCGCCAATTACGATCGGATTTGGTTCATTCTGAACTGCACCGGGTGGACACAAAGAGATGATATATGTTTTTTTAACAATAAATTCATTGCTCCGAGAACCGATAACACTACAGTGCTGAAATATATAAATCATTTCGATGTGTATTTGGTTCACTTTCTAATGATACTCTGAGAGTTTGTTACCGTATCCGTATCGGATAAAGTATTGTGATCGTGCGAAAATTATACCTTTGAGATTTTGACTGATTTGTATCGTCCCTGATTACGTTTTCATGGTT
Source organism: Parapsyche elsis (assembly GCA_022651745.1). Lineage (NCBI taxonomy): Eukaryota > Metazoa > Arthropoda > Insecta > Trichoptera > Hydropsychidae > Parapsyche > Parapsyche elsis. The sequence goes on from JAGVSN010000041.1 coordinate 17,183, forward strand.
TTTAGAAAATACCCGTATGTGTGTCTGTGTGTTGGCCGGATGTACATATGTATGCAGTGCTCGAAATGGAAATTTTCACGAATGGGAGCGCTCGATAATTTTCAAAAAATATCAAACGACCTTTTTTTTTTAATTATATGTATGTAGATACCTATACCTACATATGTATATTATAACACCAAAACACTTATTAATTACGTAACATATGTACACCAATATATATGAATTTATGGGTGTATATATTAGGTTATTAGTATTATTATTATAGAAATTGTATTACATAAATGCACAATTAACACGGTTAATTTTTTTAAATTTGAATAATTGTAAATTTTAAATTTGAATAATTGTAAATTTTAAATTTGAATAATTGTTAATATCACTATTTAGTTAGTCACGTGCAGTAATTATAATTCACACAACTTAAAAAATGTTGCTAGAAAAGTGTTTGTTAGTCATTAAGTGCAGTAATAAAATATAAATAAAAAAAATAACCAAGCGATTCCCGATCATAGATTGAAATTGCAAATACGTTCGCTAAATTCAAGTTCTCTCATCAGAAGGACAGGCAAGATTGAACTATTTTGAAATTTTGGTTCCTTTAGTATAATGGTCGCGGTACAACACGACAATTCAAAGAAAGATATCGTAAATCATCAAAATGACCGATGGCTCGAAAAAGCCCGTTGCAGTTCGAAATGCCGATTGCCGACCATAAAAACTTTTTGCGCAAAGCCGACATAGAATCTAAAAACCATCGGAATTGAATAGAATTCTAAATATATCTTCAAGTAACGCGTGCACTCGGCTTTTTAAAAACATAATAATATTTTAAATGGCTTTTGGCCATGGATATGCCTTTGTCGAAATTGAAATGTAAAGAATTTAACTTCCAGTGAAAGATTATGATTTAGGAGTCATAAATGTAAAAAAAATTCACCGTCTAACATTTTTTCGGCAATAATTATTGAAAGAGCACGGAAATTTTTTTTTTTTACGAAAGGGAGCGCTAAATTTATAGATTTCACGAAAGGGTACGCTACGTTTTCAAATTTCACGAAAGGGAACGCCCGCTGAATTCGAGCACTGTATGTATGTATGTATGTATGTAGACTCGCCATAACTCATAAAACCATTTATTATTCTAGCACACTGAAACTTCATAGCGAAAAGAATGGATGGCAGATGGACGCGAGAAATAGTGGAATGGTATCCAAGAGGATGTGAAAGAAAGCAAGGTAGACCGAGTGTCCGAATGAGATATATTCTTGTCCTTTATTTACTTTATTACCTTTGTATACTGATATACTGATCGCTGGTTACTAAATTAATTCAATAGTCGTTTTAAATCAATAGTAACGTGTCTGTGAATGAGTGAGCGTATGTGTTCGTGCCGTGCCGTGGTATGCGAGTGTTCCGTGGCTAGGCTACCCAGTCACTTAGGCCCGTAACGCACTTGGCTGCCTGGCTGCGCAGCCAAGAAAAACGTGCACTCAGTTCAAGCAGCCAAAGGGGCAGCCAGAACGATGAGAACACACTCACAAATGGTCAGCGATAACATTGTAGATATCTACAACATATTTTCAATGCAATATTTGGTTCGTAATCTCGGATCTCGGATCCTTTTGTACTGTATGTACATATATAGATGCAAATAATTCGTTGAAAATAGTTTTATATACATCATTTCCAGCGCGCAACATCAGCGAGATTTTTTTTTTATATTTTTATCTTATTCGTTGAATTTAGTATCAAATTTATAATGGAATTGAAATTGTTTATTCAGATTTTCAGCCGAAGTGGCTGAAAATCTGTAATGGCAAACGTGAATTGACTGGCTGCCGAGCAGCCACATACATTTGCTTTGTTAAATACATCTCGTGCTGGCTGAGGCGGCCAGTGGCTGCCTGTCTGGCTGCTGCGTATCGGAGCCCGTACCTGTGGCCGCGCAGCCAGAGTTTCCTGGCTGCCTCAGTGCGTTGTCAAACAGGCAGCCACATACATTTTCTAACATCGTTGTGGCCGCCGCGGTCATGGCTGCAAGTGCGTTAGGCCCGTAACGCACTTGGCAGCCAGGAAACTCTGGCTGCGCGGCCACAGGTACCGGCTCCGATACGCAGCAGCCAGACAGGCGGCCAACACGAGATGTATTTAACAAAGCAAATGTATGTGGCTGCCTGTGCAATGCACGCACTAGCAGCCTGGCTGCTCGGCAGCCAGTCAATTCACGTTTGCCATTTCTGATTTTCAGCCGCTTCGGCTGAAAATCTGAATAAACAATTCCAATCCCATAATAAATTTTACACTAAATTCAACGAATAAGATAAAAATATAAAAAAAAAAAATCTCGCTAATATTGCGCGCTGGAAATAATGTATGTAAAACTATTTTCAACGAATTATTTGCATCTACATATGTACATACAGTACAAAAGGATCCGAGATCCGAGATTACGAACCAAATATTGCATTGAAAATAATATGTTGAATCGCTGTCCATTTGTGAGCATCTTTTGTTTGAGAATTTGCCGCTAAATTTCTGAGAACTGAGCTCTGGCTGCCGCTTTGGCTGCTTGAACTGGGTGCACGTTTTTCTGGCTGCCGCGGTTATGGCCGGGCAGCCAGGCTGCCAAGTGCGTTACGGGCCTTACGGGCCTTAGTCAGCCAGGCAGATTCCTGCGCGACTTTTTATAGAAAATAGGCGGCCATCTTGAATTATTCATGCATGTTGGTTGACTACTTGTACCGTTAAAACAATAAAATACGAGTGTTATAAAATGTCTTTATAAAATGTGTTGTTTCTGTAAATTATTTTCAAGTGATAATTTTGGCATTGATGTCATTACTAAAATGATTAAGTGATTTATATTTTAGCATCGTAGTGCTATTTATTTCGCGGATATAAATTGTTAATAAAAGCAGGTATCGATTTCTTGTGTCCACTCTGTATACATACATACATACTATATATACATCTCTACATACATACATACATGCATACATATGTAGACTCCACATCTTCTACATACATTGTAGAGGTGTGTAATCGGGTTTACACATTATAAATTTATGCATAAATTGTATATGTATATATTAATAATAATATGAAAGTATGGAAATTTAACGTTGCCACCACACAACTCTCTCCGTGCAAGTAGGGTGTGTATATTATACATACGTGTTGGTTTTGAAAAAAACTGAAATTTTTTCTATTTTATAATGTTATGATTCTTAAAGCAATTCTTAAAGCAAAGCAATCTGCATCTACTTAACTCCACACATTCTTCTCAATTCATCAGCCCATCGTACCATTGGTCTACCTTGCTTTCTTTCACATCCTCTCGGTTACCATTCCAGTATTTCTCGCGTCCATCTGCCATCCATTCTTCTCGCTATGTGTCCATTGCCATTTTAACTTTTTTTCACACGTTATGCTATATCTGCCACTTTGGTCATACTTCTTACTAGGATTGCCAACCATCCCGGCTTGGTCGGGATCATCCCGGAAACATAGTCCCTGTCCAGAGTCCCGGATGGTCCTAAAATATCATTCTTTTTTATTCCACACAACTATTCACGTCCCTCTATTCCTGGAGACTGATTCGTTATTATCATTAGATGTTTCCACTGCTATGTGGAAACTATTAAATCAATTAGAATTTTAAGTGGCAAATGGATTTTTTTGCAGTAATGAAAGATCCACTCTACGAAAATTGCCCGAGGAAGACAAGAACAAGTTTATATTCGATACTAATTGTTTCATTACAAAATGCATCACACACTTGAAGGAAAACAATTAATATAACGATAGCAACATTTTTAATAAAATAAAATAAAGAAAATTAATAAAAAAATATTGACGTGGGAACAAGTAGGTATGTACAATTGATAATATATTACAAATCAAAATGAATATTGATTCATTATATGCATAGTGAATTTTCGCAGCTTTGATTGGTCCTATTGGCCTTAAATAAACAGCAAACAGATGACAAAATATCGGCAGAAAATTTCATGTCCCGGAATTATCTCAAAAATAGTTGGCAACCCTACTTCTTACTCATGTATTCCTCTTACGATATTTTTTTAATTGTTCTGCTCATTTATTATTTTTTTTGATTAAGGATTTGAATGTCTGTTAGCATATCTTTTCGTGATTTCATAGCTATTAGGCCAGCTTCGCACGACAAGGTTTTACGGCACGTTTTTTTCCAGGTATAAACCGGGTAACTCCAGTGATACATTGTTTTGGATGAGGGTATTCCCATAGTCAAGATTTGGCCGCGATACGGCTACGGTCGCCGTTTACAGCCCGTACTTGCCACTGGAGCTGATGGCACCGTATCCGGGGACCACCCACGCTACTACCTGAAATCTATGCTTCCTTCGCTAGTTTTTACGAAAAATCATCAGTCGAGTTTCGTCACCCATTGGACATTAACATATTTTTGCATACTTATTTCAATTTTAAACACGTCTGGTCATGAAATTGATATCGAACTGCTGATATCTTCAATTGAAGAGAGGCCTGTCTGATTTTAGAGAGGTCTGTGGATTTATATCAGAAAGTCCATGTATCGACAAAGTGTCTTCAAAATTATAACCATTTTTTTCTCGCACAATGTTATGGAGAATACAACATGCTTTTACTATATCTATTGCAAGTTCTGTTTTAACGTTTAAAGGACGATATAAAATTCTCCATTTATTGGAAAGTATTCCAAAAGCACATTCGACATTTCTAGCTCTACAAAGCTGATAGTTAAATATTCTCTTATGTGTGGTCAAATGATTTCCACCAAAAGGTCAAAGTAAATTTTCATTCAATGGAAATGCTTCGTCTCCCACGAATGCATAAGGTATATTCGAATTCTCGAATCCACGTAATGGTTCTGGAGCTGGCAAGTTTAATGAATTTTCCTTTAATGATTTCCATAGTTCAGTATTTTTGAAAATCGTTGGGTCCGAGTCCTTTCCATAAGCTCCAATATTTACATAAACGAAGCGATAATCGGCATCTACATACGAACTACTGCTAATAGAACTAAAGAGAAATAATGTTTGTAATTGAAATACATTGAACCACTATTTTCGGGTTTTATTAGTCTGGTGTGTTTGCCATCAACAGCACCAATACAATTTACTCTTCTTATCTTCCCCCCTGTGATGCTCATTTATGGGATGCGTAATTTTGTGAACGTAAAGCTCAATTTTGATATTGAAACCAAACCGCGAAAAATATTTCGTACCCAATTTGACGAAAATGCATACATACATATGTATGTACCTATACATACGATACACAGACCACATTTGAAATCTAATCATTGATCAAAATCTGAAGTTAAGCACGATAATTAGTAAATTGCCTTTCGAAGCGAACGCATGGTCACCACGCATTAACTGTAGTACATACACACATACATACTTACTTAGGATGACGTAAACTGTCAGGTTTACCTGGTCTGGTAGACTGGCTGCAGCCGCACCAATCGTACCTGTGTCGTGACGCAGAGTGCTAGTGTGTGAACATAGTTGTCCATTCAAATTGGTAAGTTCTTCAGAAAAACTACTGTTTCACTAACCGAGCCAATCTACTAAACAACACCACAACCTTAAACTAAACTATTGCAAAAAAATTCCATTATTGTATTAAAAAAAAATCGTTGTTTATACTATTTACATGCATAGTTTGCTTTGGCTCTTTGACGATGCTTGAACTTGTGAAGTACATACGTACGAGTATTATTTACTTAGTAAATTCTTACTCACTCCTAGTATTTTGCATTGAAAATTTTCATTAAAATAAAATAACTTTATTGCATCGGGTCCAATGTCACCTGACAGGTTCACGAACCTTTCGAATTCTTGCAATCAAAAAATAAACGTTTATTTTAAAGAGGCGGTACAAGATCCTCGCAAAAAGGAGCAAACAGTGAACGATCGCGTTATTATTATTGTAATAATTTCGATATTGAACTTTCCTGGGAAGGACATGGTGTGTTTGATTTTTTCGCTCCATCTCCTCTAATATAGTCGTTCGATTCGATTAAAATTTGATATGTGGATACGTTTCGTACTCTAGTTTGGTGTACTTATCGCATCGATCGATTATCTGTCTTTTTTTGAATATTCGGTAAAATCGGCGTTTTCCCGCTATTCAAATTTCCTTGAACGATGGGAAAACGAACAAATGTTTTTATTGTTCTTGTTTCGCTTTTAAACTTTGAGCCATTTCCACTTGCGAATTTGGAAAGGAGGAGGTTTATCGCGCAATATCGTCTGGCCGTAATTTTGTGAGCGATTTAATTTACATATATATATGTATGTATGTATGTATGTAGGTATTTTCGGTCGTCGATTTTCGATGTTGAACTTTTGTGGTATTTTTCACGCCCGGTATTTAAAAAGTAAAAACGATGAGTGGTACCTTCGTACCGAAGTCAAGGTCATAGAAACTGGAAAGATTTAGAGGAACAATGACCTCTAACAAGCTACTGACCCAACGTAAATATTTGTAATTGCCCATTTCCAAAATACTTGTTTTGCGGTCTGACCATTGAAACGTGTCCGTTTAGGGCTCATAGAAAATTTCAACTTTTGAAATCGCGAAATGTAATGCTCAACGCAGAAAAGTTGGCAAATACGAAAATAGCTGATAACAGGTAATTGCAGTTGCCAAAGTTGTATTTGTGCTAGTTTAGGGTGGGCGTTCAAGTGTGACCAAAAGGTAGCTAATCTTGTGGAACAGGAAATAGGCAACCTTCATTCGGATAGATGAGCTCAGTAAGCTTTGCGCGTATACGTGCGATCAAAAAAATGATTATTTACGAAACCGGGTCATTTATTTACTAGATCAAGACCGAAAAATTCATTTTATTTCGCTCTTTATATTTTTGTACATATGTATTGCAATGATCATAGGTAATTATTTGGTCATTTGTCGACCATGTTACGTCACCTTGCACTTTTGTACCGTTTAATCAAAGGAATATTGAATTTTGCTTGAGAAAAGATCGCCATAAAATTTTTAAATGGAATTTTCCTCAAAAAAATGGCCTTTCAAATTCCTTTCAAAACATTTTCAAATTTCGATTTTCATATAATCATAATTTTCGCGTATAATACTTAAACTTTAAAGCACTGCAAAATTGATTACTAAGATGTTGTACCTGGAATAGTCGACTGTTGCGTGATCACACGTGCAACGAGTTTTACTTGTACATACACTGGCGTTTATTGTAATCAAAAGCCTCCTTGTATAGGCATAAGCAGTGAGACTCTGGTACTTTGCGATAATGTATTATATAATTATATATGTATTATATGAGCGAATATGTATTATATAATGTACAAATGATCGACTCTTAATGGGACGAATTCACAGATAGTCCGCAGGGAAACTTCAAATCAACCAAATGACAATAAAAATACGTAGTTTACTTGTGTAAATAGAAAAACTGTAAAATTTTCATTGTAAAAAGTATTGCTTAAACTGCCTAAGGTATAATTATTTATTATATGGCTAGCGTGTGTAATTTTTATACATAAACCTCGTTTTCATTCAATACTGTTGTGTGTCGTTTTGATTTTAATAGTTATTTATTTATGTCAAATATTGTATACATTGACCGTAGCATGCATATTGGCAATAACTGTTTGTTTATTATTCATACAAGTCTACTTAGCATTGCAAATCTTTCGGGAGAAATACTTCAGCGGTTTCGCGTTACCCAACCAAGGGAAAAGTTTCCTCCTTGTACGCAATCTTCTTTCCGGGTAGTGGTCAAATAAATAAAAAATATAAAATTATGAAAATCAATGACCTATGTCCGTTCTTGCGACACGCACATTTCACTGGCAAAATTGTGAAAATATTTTGTTCGCATAATACGATTCCGTTTCCCCGTCGGTAACGATTGATTTTCTTTGAACGATTCCGCAATATCGAATTTCTTTCCGTTTCGTATCGGATTAGAACTTCAATAATATCATTTACAACGAGGAATTTTCCTATTCCAAATGATATCAATGAATTTTTTTATACGATTTTGGTTATCAATCTTTTTTTTTATAAATCAAAGGTCGCGTTTAACACGTATCGAGCACGTACGCACATCATTGTAATGTATTGATTTCGGTAACTGATGTTTCAATCAATTTCCCATTAATAAAAAAAAGTGTGTGTGTACGCTAACGTGCATCATTACTATAACCAATCGTTTGTTATAAGCTTTTAATTGAGCATTATACGCAGTGGCGATCGTAACAATTTAATTATTTAACACTTTTAATTTGTTAATTATTTTGTTAATTCATTGTAAATGATCAGCTTAGTTTTATACAGCGCATATACTATTTTGTAAAATGTCAACCCAAAAAAAATAAGGAAAAAGGTTTCTAGTTTGTTGCCGAACGTCTTCGTCGTATATTTTATTTGACGTATATATTATTTGTCGTATATATATATTTTTTTTTGGAGTTCGGTTAGGGCCGCGATCGGGATAAGACGTGTCTACCGTGACACACCCTCGAAAATCGCCTAAATCGAAACTTTTGCTCGCATAGTCAATTAAATTTTAACAAACAACTTGCGTAGTGTACTTAACCGCAACCAGTGTAGTTTTTTTAGTCTAATTAGTTCGCGGTTTGATCGTAAAACGCATTTAATAGTATAGTTTTTTTTTTTCATTTGTGCCAAGAATCCGGTAACATACCTGATACTCGACCTTTTTTTTTCTATCGTTTCGTAGAATTTGGCAGTTTTTATACACATATTTGTGCTTTGCGCTAAACGCTTGGCCACATCTTTGTCGGTCGGTACACATAACTAACCCTCGAACCTTTTTAATTGAGGCGTGACGAAACTACTTTCTGTCCGAAAACGCGTTATACGAACACAAACCCAAATTTAGCAACTGTTGATTTTAACAACAATAACAATAACACACAATTAGTTATAATAGCTTGCTTTTATACAGTGTACCTATATAGTAAATTAATTACATAACCTCAATTCGCATGTGCACCCAAAGTGTTTGCCTGTGATAATAAGTTATAAATTTAATAATTAAACAACCATAGTGAAGTGAATATTAGTATGCTCTACCGGCTCCCATAATTCATTAAGACGGACCTACTGGACGGTATGGTCTCTATCTGCAGTAACATCGACCAGAGAATGTGTTCTTTGGCACCGTCCTCGTATCAAAACGTACTGGGCCCACGCGATGCGAATTCCGCCCAAACCTGCAATCGGGTAAAAATGGTGATGAATGAATGTGTAGGAAACCGAAATCCTCTCTATTTAGGTACCTACAATGTAAGAACTCTTTCGAGTGAAGGCAGCGTAATTGTATTAGAAAACGACTTAGCTAACATCAAATGGGACGTCGTTGGACTTAGCGAAGTCCGACGAAAAGTCGAGAACCAAGTCATCCTCAAAACAGGTAACTGTCTATATTGGTGCGGTACCACTAACGGCAGATTTGGCGGAGTAGGATTTATTATAAATAAGAAAATAGAAAATAAGGTCTTAGAAATTAATAGCATAACGGAGCGAATATGCTACCTAACATTAAGAATTTCAGACAGGTACACCTGTCAAATTTTTCAGGTATACGCGCCTACAACAAGCTATTCTGACGACGTCATAGAAGATTTTTACGAGAAACTCCAGGATGCATTGAACTCCAGCCGTCATCACTTCAAAATTATAATGGGAGATTTCAATGCTAAAATAGGAATAAGAGCAAACTCGGAGAAAGTAGTCGGTCATTTTGGTGCCGGCCAAAGGAACGAACGCGGCGATAGATTAGTTGAGTTTGCGGAACGGAATAATTTATATATAACGAACTCTATTTAAAAAAAAAGGTTAGATAATAAGTGGACTTGGGAAAGCCCCAAAGGCGATAGAAACGAAATTGATTTCATATTGTCGAATGCTCTAAATGCAGTCAAAGATGTTTCTGTCCTTGATAAGGTGGATATAGGTAGCGACCATAGGATGGTACGCGCCAAAGTAGCCCTAAACGTTCGAACCGAAAGGGCAAAACTCATCAAAAAGGACCAAAGGATGCTAGATTTCAATAAAATTAGCAACAACAAGCGACAATTCGAAATAAGCCTACAAAATAGATTCGACAAATTTAGTACGGGAATAGAGATTGATGAGCTAAACGAGCAAATCAATTCTATTCTCATGACAACAGGTAAGGAAATTGGCGGAAAAGTCGACAGTATTAAAAATAGTAAAATTTCGGACGCAACCAAAGATCTGATTAAGCGCAAGAAGGAGTTAGACAGAATCAATGACAAGAAAGATTACGATGCATTGAACAAACAAATAAAAAAGCAGGTCTTACGTGACGTCCGAAATTTTAATGTCAACATGGTTAAAATAACCATAGAGAAAAATCTTAGTTATAAGAAATGTAAACGTAGCCTAATTCTAGGAAAAAATAAAATGTTAGCTATTAAGGCTGTAGACGGGAGCATAATTAGAAATAAGAATGAAATATTAGAAACGGTCTACGACTTCTACTCTAAACTATATAAGGAAACCAATCCTCGCAGCACCATCACAACGACCACTAACGATAGAGAAGTCCCTGAAGTATTACCATGCGAAGTGGAGGAGGCGATCAAGTCTTCCAAAAATAGCAAAACCCCCGGCGACGACAACATCCAAATCGACCTACTAAAGTGTGGAGGCCGCCCTCTATACAATATCTTAGCGAAACTATTCACAAAATGTATTCTAGGGAAAACTGTTCCGCACTTATGGAACAACGCTACCATAATTTTAATTTATAAGAAGGGGGACAAGGAAGACATAAAAAATTACCGCCCAATTAGTTTACTCTCCACAGTCTACAAGATCTTCACGAAGGTAATAACACAGCGGTTAAAGGCAACGCTTGATTCTAATCAACCCATGGAACAAGCAGGGTTCAGGGCCAATTTCAGCACAATGGATCATCTCCAGGTGGTAAGTGAATTGGTTGAGCGCGCGAACGAATATCGCCAACCACTATGTTTAGGTTTCGTCGACTACGAGAAGGCGTTTGACTCAGTCAGTCAAACAGCCGTACTGGATGCCCTCCAGAAACAAGGGGTGGCACAACCGTACGTCAGTCTGCTAGCTGCCATCTACAAAAGGCAACAGCCTCAGTTCGTCTCTCTTTGAAGACACGGAGTAATTCGGTATTGAGAGGTGTTAGACAAGGAGACACCATTTCTCCTAAATTATTCAATGCGGTGCTGGAGGACATATTTAGGTCGCTGGAATGGCACAAAACAGGGGTTAAGATTAACGGAAGACATTTGAGCCATCTAAGATTCGCTGACGACATAGTTATAGTTGCATGTAACTCAGTAGATTTACAAAATAGATTAACAGAACTAAGCAACGAGAGTATGAAAAGTAGCTTAAAAATTAATTTTAATAAAACTAAAATTATGTTTAATGAATTTTGCACGCAAAACGTAGTCACAGTAGATAATCATATTGTAGAGATAGTTGATAGTTATTTATACCTAGGACAATTAGTGAATATGACTGGATGTAAAGAAGAAGAAATAAAACGAAGAATGAAACTAGGATGGAGTGCTTTTGGAAGAATGAACATAGTTTTAAATCCAACATTCCGCTATGCTTAAAAAAAGAAGGCGTACGACCAATGCGTACTGCCAGTCATGACGTATGGGTGTGAAACTTGGACGCTAAATTCAAGAATGCTACGAAAGATCCAGTGCACACAGAGAAGCATGGAAAGATGTATGCTTGGCATAACAAGAAGAGATCGCAAAAGAAATGCATGGGTGAGAAGTATGACCAAAGTGGCAGATATAGCAGTACGGGTGAAAAAGTTGAAGTGGCAATGGGCTGGACACATAGCAAGAAGAATGGATGGCAGATGGACGCGAGAAGTACTGGAATGGTATCCGAGAGGATGCGAAAGAAAGCAAGGTAGACCGAGTGGAAGATGGGCTGATGAATTGAGAAGAATGTGTGGAGTCAAGTGGATGCAGATTGCTCAAGACAGACAGGAATGGAAGAGGAATAGAAAGGCCTTCATCCAGCAGTGGATGGTGAACGGCTGAAAATGATGATGATGATTATTTTTATTTTATTTAAATTTAATTTTTTAATTAAATTTATGCGTCATTATAATTTAATTTTAAAACGGCAATTTTAATGCAATAGAAAAATGTTTGTTTTACAAAAAATGGCTTCTTTCATTCTTAGATAGATAAATTTTCATATTTAAGTCATTAATACACGCCCAATAATAAACTTTGTATCTTTTGACGCTCACTGTGCAAACAAAGCGCTAATTATCCCCACAATACAACTATAATGTAACAATAATTATCTACCCATTGCAATTATAATTTTTTTTTACATTGCTATTAAATATGTACCTAGACCCCAGTCGGCGATATATGTAACTCTTAATGTCTACTACGCTAATGTGAATATTTCACTTGAGTGTCAATGCTAAAATTCAATGGATAATAATAATGGACATTACAAATTTGCCTCATAACTCAGAATTCAATTTCGCAACGTTTTCCTCTTCTTTTTTATTTTTTTGGTAATTTTCAAAACGCGCACTCAATAATAAATAGCGGTAGATATTAAATATTAATATTCAATGCGCAACATTTCGTTGCAAAATCTTATGAGAGTCTTCAATTTGTACGGTCGTTCGGATATTTGCATATTTTGTCTATTAATTTTTGTGCAGTAGAATTTTTTTATTTAAGACATTTTACTATTTTTATCATACTAAATAATTATTTTATATTACGATAAATATTACGAAAGTCATAGAATGCTAATTCGAAAATTGGCTTTTACACTATAATTACGTACACAATCAACGATCGTAAACTAGATTAATTGTTTTTACTTTATTTTGTTATCTGTGTAATTTATTTCCTTGTCTACTTTTTACATTATAATGAAAATATACAGCGATTTGTCTATGGAAATTGGCTTAAAAAAAAAAAATACAACAATGATGATTTTATTCAATCGTTTTTGTTTTATTTTTGTCATCAAAATTAAATCAAATTAAAAGTAGTGAAAGGACCAATCTCAATTTTCGGACACATTTTTTTTATAAATAATCGTTTATATCGTCATACGAATGAAAATTGTCAAAATTTATTTTCACAATAATGATCGATGTAATTATTGGAAAAAAATACCTAACTTTTAGAACCAAAAAACCCAAGAACCATTCGCAAAATTAAAACGAAACCTCCATTTATAAAAGTTCAATGAAAGAATTGTATTACTAAAACCAAAAAAAAGTAGTTATCCTATTAATTTGTGCTCACTGTGCGTGTATAAAATATAAATTGATTAAGTATTAATTGAAAACATCATCGCCGCCGACTGTACCGTAATTGTTATTTGGTCAAGTCGCTTCTCTCGCAACACTTTTTAATTAATTTAATTAAAAATTAAACAGTATAAATTTACATTATATTTTAATTGCATGTGGAAAATTGCAAATCAATTTTCTAACGCGAAAATTTATTGCAAAAATTTACATTTCGCAATGAATTCCAAATTACGACACGCACACCGAGCATCGTCTCTACTAGATTTAGATATATTGTATTAAGCGAAAAGGAAAAAAAAAAAACTTCTTTTCCACATACTATTTAGTAGACTACTACGGAATTGCGAAAGACGACCCGTATTTTATTGAGCAACGAGGCAATTGGGCATATTTGCCCGACATCAAATTGAGCGAATCGCGAAAGAGAAAGTCACTGAAATGACATATTCATCAAACAAAGGATGAAAACTACAAATGGCCTCACAAACCGGAGCGAATAATTCATTAAACTAGTGTATGTGACTAAAAAACCTCAAAAACTGCGCCGTAGACAGAATTTTTGTTTAAATGAGCATATTTTTGTTTAAGAAAAATTGAGTTGAGCCCCTTTATCCGTGTGGGCCCGTATGCATTTATCCCCTTGTACCATGGCAGTTACGTTACTGTTCTGATCGTAGTTCGTGCATTGCTGAAGCTAGTCAATTTCGTTCACACGCAACGTTATTGGTTATTTGTTTCAGCCTTATTTACATGACCTTTTTGTGTTTTAACGTTTTATCATTGTGTTTTGTATTGGGTCGTAAAAAAATAATAAAATGCATACATACCCATAAAATACATACATATGTAGATATGTATATGTACATCAATGCCTCCTTCACCTATTTGTGTACTATTTCCCCCATATGTCAGGAACGCTCGTCGAAATTCTTTTATTTTAAATTATCCCGTAAACTACAGTTGCGGCTATTGTTAGTCCACTCACATGTCAATAATAAACATCTGGTGATCTTCAATGGGAAAGATAGTACAACATAATAATTCCATACAAAGTCTTCGAAATAAAAATTTGTATGATATCTCACTATCTTACATGACCTTTTGGGCCAATAGGTGTAACTCTGATAAGTTTAAAGGAGTGGGAATCAAAAAAGAACTGACACATAGATATGAAATTTGAAATACACAGAAAATGTGTATTTCCGTCCGAAACGTTTGAAATTTTGTTCGATGCATTTATTTCGTTTCATTGTAAATTTGTTTTTTATAGCTTAGCTTTTCCTTAACACTGCACGACAAATGCTTTTGATTTTTTTTTGTTATTAGACATTACCATCAATTTACGAAAGTTTGATTTTTTATTCTTATTTCATTTTAAATAATACATTTAAACATATCGCCACACAATGAGTTCAATTATAAAAATATGACTTTCGAATGCATTTCATTTCATAAGATCGAAATGTATGTATTGTTATTATAATGATCGAGCGATTGAATGTAAAAAGCAATAAACATTTTCGTTGCACAACGTCTGAGATAAAAAATGACGATATTGTACCAACGTTTAATTTATTATCTGCAGACAATATTTGCGGTCACCTCATCTATAGAGTATTCCAAAACAAGCGCACAGCACTGAAAGGAGGAAATATGTACATTCAGAGAACCTTATAAAATCCCACACTTATTCAAATTTTATTTAAAATCTAAAACAACCTTACGCACAATACTAATAAATAAATTCGACATTTAAAAAAGTGTGTAATAAAATACGACCATGATCTTTAAGAATTTTGATGAAAAATAATGTTATTTGTGAATAACTTAAAACTATACGGAAATGCTAACACAATGACAACTATTTCACTATAAACTGAATTTCTTGTCCGTATAAATGATAAAAATCAACTTAATAGTTTAATTATGTATAAATAGTTACTCAATGTGATATCTTATTTGATCTGCAAATTTAAAATGTAAAAATAAACAGCAGAATAATAATTCTCTTATAAAATGCGCTTATTCCGTACTTTTTTTCAATTGCAAATTTTGGCATTAATAGCTAATCGTTTGGAAAAAATATAATATCATTAAAAATAAGCTTAAATGATCTTTCGAACGCTTTATATTTTATTACCTTAGCGTTGTTAGTTACCGGTTTCCTTTTGCTGCACCGTTTGACTCATCGCTATCGGGACCAAACTTTGCAGAGGTCCTTTCAATGATCTTACGCGTGTTTTAAACGATACTTGAATGAGTAGGACATTTTCTTTCACAGGAGCGTACACCGTTTCGTTTCGATGACTTTGACCAATGTGAGTAAAGTCAGCCGAAAAAAATAAATTCACCTAGTATTTTCCTGAAAAAAATAAAATCACTGAGTATTTTCGATCCAAAATGGGTAAATACAAAACGCCGGGTAGCTAGTAAATACATATAATGCCTATATATAACTTTAAATATAATATAATTACAGAGTGCTCCTTCGTCTCGTTGAGAAAGTTTAAATGTGGCCTTGTATTTTCATATATTGTATGTATGTACGTATGTATGTATGTACAATGTTTCTACATTACGCAGTGTCAAGCGTGATGCAAGAACATCTCGTTTATTTTCTCCAGTTTCTTTACATACGAAAAGAGAATTGAAGTAGAGATATCGCGACAAACTGAATATAATATGCTAAATAATATACTTGTAATTGAATCGAACTCAACGTGCGTCTCGTTAACCGGTTAACGTTAACTCAACGGTCAAAATATGATAATATTTTTTATACGATAAAATAATTCAGTAGCTGATAATATAAGCTTTTAATCGAGGTAGATGACGGCCGTTTACGACCAGTGATGTATAAATGTTGCGTGAAATCGATTTTGATTAGCATGGTGTATTGCGATAATAGTAATTTGTCTTACAATATGATTTACGTATGTATGCTAGTATGTAATTAAGCTAAGCGATTGGACATTTCTATGTGCGTTTTTACATATATTGTAATCAGATGTTTTTGCATTATTTTAATCAGATGTACCTATTTGGCAATATTAAAAGGATGCGTTATTATACTGTAAACATATGTAACTGGCTACTTGTTACATAAATTTGAAGAATCATGTAAAATAATTTGAAAATATTATTATGAAAGCAATTTGAATAATTACTATGAATTTTCAGATTCTGAAAAAAATATAATTACATACATACATACATATACTTCATACTTTCTGATTTTGATCATTTGAAACAAAATTTTCATATAATTTTCCACAAGATGTTTCACTATACATAACTGGTGTAAGCCCGTTGAATATCAACGCCCGCTGAATTTTAAATATCGTAAAGCGCGCTCGTAAAGCGTAAAACGAATTTTAAATATCGTAATATCGTAATAGAGATCCCCATTACCCAAATCGATCGATCCCCGATACCAACTGGAAAAAGTTTTTTTTTTACTTTACTATTATATTATAATTATTAATTATTATATATATAATAATTATAATTTTGTAAGTGATTTTGTAAAAATCAAAAAACAAAAAAAAAATAGTTCTTATATCGCCATCTATGTATTATTAGCAGAGTTTTTATGTTATAGGTAAAGCAAACTCACGATCCCTTGTATAGGTAATGTTTAAAAAAAAAAAGGACCCAACCGACAACTGGTTTTGGCAGATTAGTCTAAGGATGTTCTTCCCGAGCCTGGGGTCTTGGGTTCGATCCCCACTCGTTCTGGTGGTTTTTAATTATTTTTCCTCAGCGAGCGTTATCAGCAGACAGACAGACAGATGGATTTCGGCTATTATATATATAATAATAAGGGTGCGGCGACATTAGCGCGCGAACATTAGCGCGCGAACATTAGCGCGCGGACATTAGCACGCGGAAATAAGAACCATAACAATCAATGTTTGTTGATTTTATAACAATTGACTTATGTATGTACATATAATGGTTTAAGAAGAAAAAAAGCGGCACAAGTTGTTTAAATAAGTCTTTGACGGTTTCGCAAAAATTGATAATATTTAAATATTTTCTTTTAGTTTCAATAAGTCTTTGCCGGTTACACAACAATTGGCCTTTAGTTAAAGTCGGCAATTGGCTTTTAGTTTAGTTTAAAAAAAAAACCTTTACTTTGTACACAAAGGGACCGAAACTGATTCATTTCGCCGCCGCTGGACACAAAGCTCAAATTTTATTGCTAAATATTATTATTTCGGCAAAATTGCCGTCGTCCTCAAACGGTTAACTCTACTTTCTATCGATAAACATTTTGGAAACCAAACATTTATGGGTTAAGCGATTAACTAATAAAAACAAAGTGGAGAAACGCTCATATACATTAAATAATATTTGGAAATTTCACATGGTGGAATGTTCTTATCTTATTATTATTTTTTCAAATCGATAAAATTTTCATAGATAGGTTTGTAAAAGTACCAATTAATTTTAAATAAGATGTAATTTTGACAGAAAAGCTATCTTGGATAAGTAAATTTCTTTAAATGAGCAGTCAACAAAACAAAATAATCTTGTTTTGCGCGCTTATGTCGGGGTTGTACTGCGCGCTAATGACAGCGCGCTTATGTTGGCGCGCTAACGTCGGCGCGCTAAAGTCCCGCACGCTAATGTCGGGGTGCCCATAATAAGGTTAAAAAAAAACCAGTCGTGCTTTCAAAAAATTATACCCCCGAAATTTAAATTCATTTCATCCTCTTTCTAATGATATGGTGGTTTTTGTCAAACAAATAATTAATTGTTAATTCCAAAATTAGCACTTTAAAATAATTTAGACAAATACTCTTTCGTAGGCAGGTATTGAAAATTGTAAAAAATTCTTAGCAATAGAAAAAAAATCAATTTTTTGCAATACGCGTATATTTTGAACGAAATGTATGCAGCTTTCTTTGTAATATTTATAATGTTCCATAAATACATGCAACGACTTTAAAAATAATTAAATACGAATACACTGGCGAATGGAATACTGTTCTGATTCAAAGTAAACCATGTAAAATAATTTATTTTATAAATTGATATTTAAATTTTACAGCGAGCCTTCAGCGAAGATGGCGTCTCCGGTGGCTGAATTTTACAAGGGGAAGACGATTTTCATCACTGGAGCTTCCGGATTCATGGGAAAAGTGCTCGTCGAGAAGCTGATGTACAGTTTTCCCGAACTGAAGCACGTTTATATTTTGATCAGACCAAAACGAGGCAAAACACCAACAGAAAGAATCACCGCTATGTGGAATCTACCGGTAGGACATACATGGTTACTAACAATAGTAATTTAAATGGATTTGTTCTTCTGTAATTATAAGGATTAAATCCTCGTCTGTGAGCCCTTTTTCAAATATGTAGTTCTTGCCATGACCTCATAGTTTGTAGAATAAGAGGGCCGTATATCTGGTTCGTGTATTCTTTTCTTGCTCTTCCACGAAAGGAAAGGTAGAATGTTTGTTATATGTAAATACATCATGGCGCAAAACGTGGCCAATGCAGATTCCTATTCTTATCTCACCGCATACAATTATTGCCCTTTTTCGTTTATTTGAGTTAGTATATTTTAATTCCTTTCAATTTTTCTCCAGCTCACCTTCAAAATTTTCGCCAGCATCTCACCTGAAAATCTTCCAAATGTTGTTAATCTTTTGATCTCACATTCCAACCTTCATATCTACACTTAAAATATACGAGTTTGTTTTGCTGCTTAGTGATGTTATATTTATGATAATTTCAGGTGTTCAGCAGATTGAGAGAAGCCCAACCTGGAGCTATGGATAAATTATCTGGACTTGAAGGTGATATCTTGATGGATGATTTGGGATTGAGTCTTTCCTCCGTAGAGACACTCCATAAGGAGGTGCAAATTGTGTTCCATTGTGCTGCCACCCTCAAGTTGGAAGCTAAGCTGAAAGACGCAATCGATATGAACACTTGTGGAACCTGGAGAGTATTGAAAATCTGCAAGAACATGTCAAAATTGAAGGTTTTCGTCCACCTGTCGACTGCTTTCTGTTACGCCGACAAGGACGTTCTGAATGAAGAGGTTCGTACTTGATTCGATAATGATCGTTGTGTTTTTATTTATTATATTATGGATTTATAAATTTATTGCTTTGCGTGTGTAACACTTTTCAAGTGCTTCTTTCAATTGCGCGTTTTGCTATATGTATATGTATAGGTATATTAATAATCGACAATTATGTAAGCGCGTTTATGAATTAATTAATAAAATATTTTGTTTTCCTTCGATCGATTGTAATATGTTGCAAAAAGAACTTACACACTTGAGCTATAAAGAGTTTACGCAATATCAGACATTTATGCGAGCGAAATTTGTCATCTTTTTTTCACACACGAGATCATCAAATTATTTTCCCGCTGTACAATTGCAGAAATAGTATTCTATTCATACTACATACATATATAATTTACAAATCCTAGTTGCGTCATACTTGGCATGTTTTCTAAAAAATAGCTCATATTATGACATTGTACCCTTTAGTAATTTATATTCGATTAATTTAGCTTAAGTTAAGTGCGTGCGCTTATTGTTGTTGCACACAAGACAGATGCACGCACGATGGGTTGTGTATGTATTGTGTAGTGACCCTAATTGCGAAGTCATTATGTAAAATCCCTGCAATAACCAGTCGGACCATGAATAGTCGCTTGAGCAGTTCCACATTTACTGTTAACCCGATGAATTTCACTTTCTACATATGTACATATATAGAGAGAATCATCACCGATAAGTGTTGCCTTTATATCCTTTTGCGTTGATATTGCTATATGTGTATGTACTTGCTACTTGCATACGTGTACTTGTACTTGCTACTTGCTACTTGCTAATTACTATAAGTGGTACAGAAACTAATAGATTCATAGATTGCGAAAATTATGCGTAATTTATCTATATGTCTATATAAATATATAACTTCATTCCTGTCTGTTCCTTATACCCCTTTTACTAATCGAAATCAAACTTTGCAGTTACTCTTTATGATCCTGCGGATTTTACTGGGCATTTGCATGCGATATCACATTTTTCTTTCGCGTAGCTTGCTTACAAAATATGTTTCAATGACTCTGTATCGAATTATTTATGTATCGTAAATTATGATGTCATTAATTTGTTTGAAAAATATGTATAACTAAAGTATTGCCCGTTGAATATTAACAATTGTTTATTATTGACTTTTGAATGGGTTAATAATAGCGTTAACTATGGGTTACTGAAAAAATAATAATTTAAACTTTGTATGAAAACCAAGAGATTGTGTTGAGCGTTGATACTCTTGAAGCATTTTCAATACAATTATTGGCAGACATACGACAGTCTTTAGCTCTTTGTGTATAGTATTGTACTTTGTTTGATCGGTTAGAAAATATTCCTAGATTCCTAAGCCCTAAGCTGTATAGCCTGGGTGAAACTAGGTAATTCAAGCTAGTTTTACTATACAATTTGGTTTTTTTCCCATAATGATCATTGCGGTTTCAATTTCATTTTTTTGTTGTAGTTTGTTTAATTCGAATGTATTGCAAATTTATATTTACGTTATATTTTTGAAGGTTTGTGATGGAACTGAAAATCCTCACGACCTCATCAGAGCTATAGAATGGATGAACGACAAAGCCCTCGATTTGATAACACCAGCTTTGTTAAGATTACACCCCAACACTTACACTTATTCGAAACGTCTTGCCGAGTGCCTCGTCAAAGAGCAATATCCCAATATTCCGGGTGTCATTGCTCGGCCCAGTATAGGTGATACAATTATATTATTATAAGTTAATGAAAATATAAATGTATAACTATCTAAATATAACATAAAAATTTATGATTGTAATGGTGGTTAGGTCACAGTAAGTTAAATTGTCTTTGTATTTTTAGTGACGCCAGCATGGTGTGAACCGGTCGAAGGTTGGGTTGACAGTTTGAATGGCCCTGTGGGTATAATGGTAGGAGCTGGAAAAGGAGTTATCAGAACTATGCACTGTAATGGTGAATATAATGCTGAAGTTATTCCTGTCGATTATGCCATCAACGGCTTGATAGCCTTAGCGAGCAATATCGGCTCGATGGAAAAGTTGTAAGTTTAATTGTATAAAACAAAAACTCTATACGCAAACATTGATGTGTATTTAAATAAATATATATAAATACACACTTTCCATATTGATGTAAAATGAAAATAATTTTCAGACCAGCCGAGATACCCGTGTGCAATTTGACAACAAGCGATGCAAAAACCACTACTTGGGCAGAAGTTTTGGAAATTGGAAGATCTGTCGTTCGCAAATATCCATTCGATTATCCACTTTGGTATCCTGATGGAAACATTCGAAAGAATATAATCGTTCATAAACTGTGTGTTCTGTTCTATCACCTGATTCCGGCTTACTTCATCGACTTTATGATGTTGTTGTTGGGTCAAAAGCGATTGTGAGTCATTCTTCAAAGTTAAATGTGTAAAATTTGTATCGTCGTCTGTAAAATTACATAAAATTTATAATTAAATCTTTTGTTCATGTCTTCCAGCATGATACGAATACAAAATCGTATATCGGATGGACTTGATCTACTGCAATTCTTTACTACAAGACGATGGCTCTTTGTGAACGATTCTTACAAAAATTTATATAAAAACTTGACATCTGAGGAAAAGAAAGTGTTTCCAATGGATCTATCTACTCTTGATGATAATGAATATATCAAAAGATGCATCCTCGGAGGAAGACAATATTGTTTGAAAGAACCGTTATCAACCTTGCCGAGAGCACGTGTAGTGAACAACATGTTAGTTTATGTTAACTAATTCACAATTGACTTAAATTGTAACTTTACAAACTTCTACATTATATTGTTATTGAATGAAATTTTTCTTTTTCCAGAATGTACGTCCTGTCGTGGTTCTTCAATATTCTATTTTACTTTATGATATTCTATTACACCTATAGTTACTCTTCAACTGCAAGATATTTAGTAAACAATACACCAGTATTGGGCTCATTTTTTCAATAAATAAAAACAGTTTTTAAATAATTAATTAACAAGTCTCGTATACTTATGTGATACTGAAAGCATTAAGTAATAAGAAGCCATTTTTATATTTTTTTACATAGGTACATAATTTACGAGTATGTGTGATATATGTTACATTGGTGTAAAAAACGCATGTACGGTAATACATAATAATAAACGTAAATACGTTTACATTATATGGCTTAATGCAAAATGATTTTTGTGGAAAAATTACATTGTCCACAATCACAATGTGAAAACGTGACAAAATCATACGACGCATCAAAGTATGTACACTGTAATGAGCCATATGGATAATCCAATTTAGTTTTAAGTATACCTATGTATGTATTTGAATTTTAAAATATATGCAACAGTAAACACATACTGTGAATTAGCACTTTTTATATATATATCAATATCCACTTATTATTTTATATATATCACATATGTATATATAAAATAATAAGCATAATAATATATGTACTGTACTTACATAGTGAATAAAATAAAAAAAATCATATAAATGTATTTAGATTCAAAATTTACTCCACAGTGTAATTCATATGGAAAGTGCAAATAACAGACACGCCCCTAATGTCTTTTGAACTTCTCTGATCTCAAAATAGCCACATTGGTTCACTATCCCAAGAAACTCCATAGAAGGCCAACAGTGCCAACAATAAACTGACTGGATTTAATTAAAGTCAAATTTATTAATGGAAAAGTGGGAATATTCATCTCAATGAACGGCAGATATATGTACAATCATACACGTTATATTTTATAAAATTTTTAAATACTGCAGATTTATGTATGTAATTGAAAGCACTTTTTGATGATGGTAAAACAATACCGACATATCCCACATAACTTACTCTCAAAACCACTGTATTTAAATTAATTTTTGGATTGGGATATTTTGCCACGTTACACATTTATAAATTGTGAAGCTGAATGCATCGGCAAATAATTTTCGTCAAAGTTGTGGAATACGAGATTTACTCCAGGGATACGAGGTATTGTTAATGAGCGATATTTAAAAAAAGTTATAACTTTGCATCTCGGCCTGAACTTCCATAAAAAAGAGGGCAACAGTTGTTTCGGTCGATTTCAATACAGCATCTGAGATGTTTTAGGTTCGATGTAAGGTTATCTCTCAGATTCGAAATGTCGCGTTTAGCCGGAAACTATGTAAACGCGGGAAGCTGCACGATAATGGCAGACGATAAGGGGACCACTCGGCGATATTTACTGAATGATATGCTCTCATTAATACAACACACACACTACAGACAAAGTCCATTCGTCGTATTATTAAGTATTTTACCTTAACATTAAAACCTTGGCTGAACTTGGCACTGGACACTGATTTAAATTTACCTAAAGATTTAAAAAAATACATGGTTTTATTAACTTGTTTGGTTTAATTTAAATTTATTTTTCTGTTTTCTGTATATGAGCCTTGCCAACCACCTGCATCGACAAACTAACCAAATAGTATGTTACGTTAATTACTACATTGTATAGATCTGTTTCGAAAACAGCAATTTTCTTTACTTGTATTGTCGGCAGTTAGTTGAATTAACTGTAAATTTCGTATTGTCATAGTGTATAATTGTGGAACTTGCACAATCCTTGAATCTTTTGAAATACATAAAAAAAAGTGAACAAAAGATGTGCGCGTTACTAGTGTTGTAAGTCGAGAATATTCGAGAATTTTTTTTTTTCTTGGTTATAAAACATCTCTAGATAGTTTAATAGCTTTTTACAGGATTCTAGGATATTTTCAGAACCTAATAGGAGTAATAGGACTTTCCAGAGTGTCTTTGAGCATTTTGAATGACATTTTTTCATTCTGACGACACTGAATGTGTCATTTCGTCATTTTAAGATACGCACTACTAGCATTAACGTTTTCCGCGAAATTCTCACAAGAATACAATGCTTTTATTAAATCTGGAAGCGATAAATTAAGTATGCACATTTTTATTGCTTTGGTAATGATATTCCAGTGAAATTGTTCCAATTTATGATATAATCATTCATTTAAACTTAGCACAAAAGATCATAAAAAATTTGTCATATTCACGCCCCATCAAATTTGGTTTTTGTCACGGATAGTAAGCTAATATAATTCGTGTAATCCGTATCACCTCTCTCAAGTATTAGCCCGGGTTAGAGGGAGTTTACTGTATATTTAAGCAAATACAGTAAGTGTTAGTATTTATTTATTTAAAATACATGGTGGCCGATGGAGCCCAGGGTACATTGCATTATGTACTACAACTTTAAACAGAAAATTCTCGGTTTGGAGAATATTCTCCAAAAGATTATTCCCGAGAATTTTACAACACTACGAGTTACAATATCCCTCAATTCAATTCTGATGTCACTCAAGTTGGTCAAGAGACTAAAACGACACAAAAGACACAAATAACCCATTTGTTTAAATCAAAAGCGAAAAAAATCGTTTAAATATATTAGTTATTTTTCATCGTAAATTTTTAACTTGGGTTTTTTTCGAGGTAAAATATAATAAATGGTACAAAGATAAAAAATGAAATTTTAATGAGAAAAAATATTCGTGCGGCAAAAGGTTGATGACATCTGTTGCACTGACTTCATACTGATTTGAGTGGTAGCGGTTCGGTTTGGCTGTTGAGAAGTGAAGTGCTGCCTCATGGCGAACCGCGTGGGCGTCAATTAACATTTACCATGTGTTGCACATGACGTTTGCAAATATGTACCATCAAAATTTAAATTAAGTAACGATCGCACAAACGCATTGTTAACTAATGTAAAATATGTAAGATAGTACGAGTGCAGTGCATTGCCAAAGAAAATAATCGTAATAAAAATACAAATTGAATAGTGTACTTACTTAAACTTAAAACTATTAATTAGGATGGCATGTATTTCGAAGAGAGGATGCTTTCTTTAGAATTTTAATCAAACATCCCACTAGCACTGTACACGACGAGATAAAAATCTTTGTATTCAAATTTCTAGTATTAAATTTGCCTATGCTCTATTTGTCGTTGTTCCGACATTGCTGTTTGTCTATATATGAATATATATATAGTAGACTCCCGTATAGCGCGGTTAGTACGTTACGCGTTGTAAGAAATCGCACTGTATGAAATTTATTTAGAAAAAAAAAATAATAATAATTTAACAAATTCATTAGTTATGTATGTATAATTATGTTAAACCAAACCCGGAAACACTTTTTGTACATAGTGTTGATACTAATGTAGTCACATAATAGTGCAATGTACGAGAATTGCGTTATATAAAAAAAGTCGCCCCGATAACTTAAGCACGTTGTAGGAAATCACGTTGTAGGAATTCGCGTTATACGGGAGTCTATTGTATTCGTTAGGGGAGCTGACCTAGGAGGGAGGGAAGAGGATGGTGTCTTCTCATGGTGGGTATATACTATATATATTTATGTATATACTAGCTTATTGCCCGTTGATAATCAACGCCCGCTGAATTTTTAATATCGTAAAGCGAAAAAAAGGGGCCCCGCCGGGGTAGGAGGGGGGTGGGGGGGTGGTAAGGGGCCGGCATTGCTTTTCGGGAGTCCAAAAAAGGGGCCGCCGGGGCTTGAGGGGGGTCTGGAAAAAAAAAAAAAAAAAAACTCGAAAAATCCTATAGTGACGTCATAGCGTTACGGGACAGATACACACACAGACACACAGACGGACACACATTAAGCTCTTTATTAATATAATAATAATAATAATATATACAATGGCAACGGTACCTAACCCTGCATCTAGAGCTAGGTATTTATTTATTAATATTTTCTTTTTTATATATAATTAAAACTCGATAGCTTTTATGGCATCTTGAACTTTTTTACGGAATACTCGCTTGTTATTAAATTGTTAGAAGAAAATGCTTACTGCGATCTTCATTGTTAACAACAAGTAACTGCCCGTTGACAGTGTAATCGGGTGGTTGCCGTATCACGAGTGTTGTGTACGTTAGTAAGGTTGTGTATCGTGAGCGCGCGCTGCACGCAATACAGGTTATGCCAACACAACACGATGTGTGTGTATGATAAGTGCCGTGTCGTGATAGATGCGATCGCTCCACGGCTATCGGTGTCGAGTGTTTGTGAGGTTATGTAGCGTGACCGCCCACTCCGCACAATTCGAGTCGTGTGATCGAGCGTATGTTTACGTGCCGCGGCGGATATGCGAGAGTTCCGCGCAGTCAGGCAGACAGATTTTTACGCTATTACTTATAGTAATGAGTACATACTCACAATCAAAAATCGCAACATCGTCACCATTAAACAGCATATTTTTGAGCATAAGACAACATAAAACGAGAGATTACGAACCAATTATTGCATTGCAAATATGTTGTATCTACAATGTTATCGCTGACCATTTGTGAGTGTATTATCATCGTTCTGGCTGCCCCTTTGGCTGCTTGAACTGGGTGCACGTTTTTCTGGCCGCTGCAGCCATGGCTGCGCAGCCAGGCAGCCAAGTGCGTTACGGGCCTTAGTGCGTTGTCAAACAGGCAGCC
The DNA here is from genome assembly GCA_022651745.1 of Parapsyche elsis. Classification (NCBI taxonomy): domain Eukaryota; kingdom Metazoa; phylum Arthropoda; class Insecta; order Trichoptera; family Hydropsychidae; genus Parapsyche; species Parapsyche elsis. Next base: position 44,122 of record JAGVSN010000041.1, read on the forward strand.
ACATACATTTTCTAACATCGTTGTGGCTGCCGCGGCCATGGCCGCGCAACCAGGCAGCCAAGTGGCCTAAAGGAAAATAATACCGACACCCACTTTATGGTGACATTTAAATTGTTCGATGCGCTTATTGTGCACGTGGCCAAAGACGCCTGTACAATGTTACATCTGCGCTGTTTGCCTCCAGTTCGCTAGTAGCGTTTGCTCCGTGAGGTTACGTGACAACTGTCTCTCGTGCACCCATTTGTTTATCATATAGTTACGTGGGTTAGCTTGGCCGGTAGAGAACCACTATGGCGGCTTGGTGGCTCCTAGTGGCCTTAGCTGTCCTGACCCTTCCCCAGACCCTGGGCCAGGATCACTCACAAACACCGGTCCTTAACAGAGGACCACCCGCGTCTTGCTACAACGATTTGAGATCATCCCAGGTATACACATCTCTATATATTCCATCTCCCATGTATATTTCCAGGTCAGACTGTGTGCTTTAGCCACTGTTGGGCAATAGCTCGCCAAAATTCAAATTTTCCGCGGTTTCTTTCACGCCCTAATGTGCATCGAAGGGCAGGAAAAAAACAGCCCCATCTTCAAACATTTATATCTGCTGAATTAATATCGCTACGTTGATGAAAATGAAAGCATTTTAAAGTTTTGCCAAACGGATAATTAATTATGCTGTGCAACAAAAAAATCAAGTTTTTGAGTTACCCTAGCCGCGGAGACCCAAAAGTTTTTACTAATTCTGACCCACTGCATCCGAATATCGTAATGAAGTTTGTTGGTTAGCTCTCGTTTGTGAGATATGAGCGTTTAAAAAAAGGACTATGTTTACATTGACGCGAACATAGCCCTCTAAACGCGACTTCAAATTATCTACAGCTCAAATTTGTACGTTTAGACAAAAATAAAAATATACTGACATAGAGAACCGAACCTTATAAATCCGAAAAAAAAAAAAAAAAACTGGCCAACGTAACGCACAATACGCCGGAAAAAAATCCAAAAGAAAAAAATATTTTTGACGTTTAAAATTTTCATATACGATTACTAATACGTATTTTAAAGCTTTCAAAAAACATCTGACTATTTGCTTTCAATACTCATTTTGAACATAGAAGCACTAAATTTTGAGTTACAGACCGCAAAGTTCAAAAAAATGGTAAAATTGTCATTTTTTTTTTAACGCTCATATCTCATAGTCATAAACGACAGCTAACCAACAGATTTCAATATCATATTCGGATTCAGTGGTTCAAACTTGGTCAAGATTGACTAGTCTCCGTCCGGCAGTTTTTTTTTGTCGCAATGTTATCAATGCATTATAAAAAAATGTACTTTTTCAGGGAATTTCATACAATTGTGTGAATTTGGGGTCACTGAACCATTTATGCATCGATTTAATTGTTATCGCCCATTTTGGCATTGATGCGTTTTGCAAAAATCACAGTATCATTAGAAAGACGATAAAATGAACCACGAAATGGTTTTTTTTTCGCAGTAGTGCTATTAGTTTCGTAGGCCCTGGAAAAATTCGCTAGTGTGGTCGATTTTTGCAAGTTTTTTGTCCGTTCCCACACATGCATTTGTGCAACGCGACACTGGTTCTCAAATGGCAATACCTGGCACCGCAGTAATACAATTATTACAATACGTAAAAAGGAAAAGTATTTAAAAAAAAGTGAATGAAAGATGAGATAAGGTGGATGAATTTCATCAAAGGAAGACAAGAGGCAGAAAATTATTGGGAAGGATGAGCTGCTGAAATTCATTGGTCTGGTCGCCCTAGTAATCTATGCTAATTTTGAAAATTTTTTACCAGTTTTTCTAAAATTATTCACTGAAAATTAATATTCGTTCTCGTGGTGAACATTTTTAGGATTGATAAGATTTTGATTGTTTTCCGCCAACCGGAAACGACACTGTATTTTTTTAATCGTATCATTACAGTATTGCTAGCATGTGTACGATAAAGAGATTTGTTAAGTTATAACGATATAATAAGGTCAACAGACTATATTTGGGTAGTGGCCTCATGTGAGGGTCTTGAGGAGAACGGATCTGGAGGTGGTTTTCCCTAATGCGGCTTATATAAGTTATAACGAAACACCTATGTACACTTAAAACCTATGAATGTATTTGGCTTTTGAAAGTTTTGCTGATGTATTTACTTTGAAATTAACTTCTACGTACGTATGCTCATAAAGTCATAATAGCTTAGTATTTATGAAATCCTAACAAATAAAAATGATGTAAAACCCTTTGAATCAATTGAATTGTTTACTTCATCATAATTTTCAGCCGTTCACCATCCACTGCTGGATGAAGGCTCTTCCATTCCTGTCTGTCTTGAGCAATCTGCATCCACTTGACTCCACACATTCTTCTCAATTCATCAGCCCATCGTCCACTCGGTCTAACTCGCGTTCTTTCACATCCTCACGGATACCAGTATTTCTCGCGTCCATCTACCACCCATTCTTCTCGCTGTGTCAACTCCCAACTTGGTCATGCTTCTTACCCATGTATTCCTCTTACGACCTCTTCTTGTTATACCAAGCACACGTCTGAAGTGTGAACTGGGTGTTATGTAACATTCTTGTTTCACATCCATACGTCATAACTGGCAGTGCGCATTGGTCGTATGCCTTATTATTTAAGCATAGCGGGATGTTGGATTTAAAAACCATGTTCATTCTTCCAACAGCGCTCCACCCTAGTTTCATTTATTTTTCTTTACACAGTCATATTCACCGATTGCCTAATATATTCAAGAATCTAAAATATTTCTTTAGGTATATTATTTTCAAAGAAGAAATGAAAAACACAACCATTGCCTAATATACAAGTTGGAGAAGCGCTTCAATAGGAGAAGTCGTACGATTTTATGCTTCGAAGTTCATTCCCGTATTTTAAATATAGCCAGATTATTTCTACCGGGAAACGCTCGTTCTATGTATTTGAGCATTTCTATCCATGTACAAATTAACCCGCGTTTAGGAATACGTACATGTAGATATGTATGTAATAATTGTGATTATTTTTAAACGAAACCAACCGGACGTATCGGTACAAATATTTGATCTTATCTAAAGAGTACACCGTGGCCTTTTATCATACGTTTGCATATCGTTTATGCGAGATGTCTTTAAAATAAATTCGGATTCACGATATATGTACATATGTATGTAATTCGTGCGTCTGATGAATTTTAGTGTATTTCAACCAACACATTGAGCTACATATATACAGTATGAGCATTGTGCTTATTTGAAATTTGTAGATAATTTTGTGTTTCATACACTAAAGTGATATTGAGTCATGGTATGCTCGTGAATGAATAACCCACGCTGACTGATAAATTTCAAAAGATTGCGACCGAATGTAAAGAACGTTATCGACATACCATGTATCCTATTTAATTGCGAACGAAAATCGTCACAAATTGCTCTGGCAATCTCTTTCGACAGTTACGAATGGTTTACAAATTAAATAAAGTAATGTGGATAGAACTGGCTTTTGGTGTTGAACTTTAGTATACGTCTCGCACATATGTACATACATACATACATAGCGTATTGTGAAAAAATCCTGTTTCCTGTACCTGATGGTAAACACATGTTGGGTTTCTGAGGAGATATTTCGTAGAAGGCAAATTTTATGTAATCTGTTCGTATGTGCTTTGCTTCTGCGTTTTTGTATTTGAGAATTTTGTATGATTGTTGTTTTGAAGAAGCCTGTCGCATGCCTGACTATTCGGACGATCTATCGGGTTTGGAATCTATCGAAGACATTTACGTTTAATTCTTCAAAAATTAACGCCTTAGTTGTATGTAGTCTATCAGCAGATTAATTTGATAAAATGCAACGTAAAATCATTGTATGCTTCGAGTATTTTATCATTTGCTTTGAAAAAGCGAAATCACAAGTCTTGTGTATGTTACAGGCAGTGCCCAAGCGTTTTAGGGAAAGTTTGAAATAAATTAATGTTGTTGTCCGAATCATTTTTATTTCACCAATCAGACCTGCTGATCCTGAAGAGCGAAGAACAATTTTTATTTATTTTAAATATATGGGCAGGGGGCATAGCCGATGGTGACCAGAGGTCTGTTATAATTTGTACATACAATTTTTAATTATTTAGTTATTTATATTTGAAGGATTACAAAAGTCCATATTCAAAAACTTGTCGAGATTATAGGGTACTGATCGAAGTTCAGATGGCATTCTTGTAATGTTGTAATCCTTCTTTGAACCCTTTCCAAACGTTCAATGTCTTTTAAAGTTAGGGTTCCAAAAATTTACAGCAAATTCTAATTTAGGTCTAATAAAGAATTTATAAATTTTTGACAGCAAATGGATACTAAAATTCTAAATTTGAACCAGTCTTTCCCAAACTTAAGTTTTTAACTTTATTGTATTTCAATTTATGAAGCGTACTAAATTTTGCAATTTGTCTGGCTATCTTGGGCACTGTATAAAATATCTAGGCATTCACACTTTGCCTGTAACATATGTATAGAGAAATCAATTACGTCCGTTTGTCGCAATATCTTAATTAGACATTGTAGGTCCTTTTTAGAACCACAGATGAATATGGCGTATTATTTCCAAACTTCAATTATATTTCACTGGTAAAATTCAAATGTTGGGATATGTTTTGATATTGTGCGGAATCATCAAACGTTCACAGTTGTCTGAGTGTGAGGGACTTCCCATATATTAGGTAATCGGAATTGAAATCGTTTGTTTACTATTAGTGTGTTTTGATTGAAGACGCAATATCACTGCTGAGATCATCGTTCGGTTTACTGGTCGGATTTAATCAATTATGTAAATCGCTCACTGGAGCGTGAAACTGATCACACCCATCAAATATTATTATTTACACTGTAAAATCTACTCAATAACAAAATATACATACATATGTATATGTAGTCTGTTGCTCGACTTTGCCATATACATGCACATAGTCGAGTGTTATCGTCGTGGAATTCACATCAGAATAAAACCAAGTATGCACTTGTTCTTAATGGGACAAAATGCTATCTTGACTTTATAATTTGTCGCGTCCCTCTTTAGATTATTTTGCTAATTTGGATCTCTTACGTAGAACTTCTTCAGCGAAATTATGTCATTTTCGAAATTGTGTCATGTTCCACTTTATACATATTTTTCAACCTGTTTATTCTGAATGCACGTTGTATATGTATGTTACGTTGTGAAGAGTAGTAGTTTAGACCTACGCAATGTTGCGTTTCAAAACGTTTAAACGACGTCGTCTTAATAAAAGACTCCTTGGAAACCAAATAGCCTCTCTTCCAATCACGGAAGTATACTCTTAATGCTTATCAATATCTACGAGTATACGGTAATGTAAAATAGTGCCAAATTGACACTTTTTAAGATATTTTGCAGACGAAATTAATTTCCAATTTGAAGCATTATCAGCTGTAATCTATCGGGCAAATCTTTAAATACCAAATTGGACAAAATCGATTCATTTTCAAGTAATTTTTTAGAAGACTGTTCCTATTATTATGCTCGACTATACTCTGTCCAACTTCAGAAACTAGTGTTGACCGATTTTGAATCGGTCTCCGCAGACTACTTGGGTATCAAATCAATGGGTTTCGTCACCATCTTGGCTTCATGGAATAAATATAACGATAACCAACCAACAACCAACCCTCTTGTTTTTTAGTTGCCCGAAAACAAAGTACTTTTTAAGTTGCATATTATAATTAACACAAAATATGGCCCCTTTGAGAAAAAGGTTCATTCTACATAAATGTCCATGTTTGTGGACCATTTCAGGAGAGCAAATGAAAATGAACGATATTCGTTGTTTGCAGAATTAATATACAGTTAGCTCACTCCATTGTTGTCCTTGAAAACAATGAAAACTACCACTGTTACAAAAGGTTCCCATTGAATTTTGTAAACTGCTCGTTGACAGTGTATTGTTCTGGTAGTTATCTTCGGCACCTTATTATATTATTTACAAAAACGTTCTATCTTTGACCCCTGTGCTATGCGGTATTTTTTTGACAGTGATAAAAGTCACTTTGAACTAGGCCACTACTATTTGATATTATTACCAAACGTTCCAAATTTGTACTAGTTTATAAACATTTTCAGATATCCATAGATATAAATCTACATATATTTTTCTACTAAATATCTTATATAATATATTTTATAAATGAATCGTTCTTTTTGTCGTTACAGAGATGTTTGCCACCGTTTTTCAATGCCGCTTTCGGTGTGTTGATGGAATCAAACAACACTTGTGGAGACAATGGAGATATCTATTACTGCATTCAAACGGGCACTTCAACGAGGAAAGCTTGTGATACGTGCGCTCCGGGACAGTTTCAGAGCTACTTTCTAACTGATTTGCACCACGATCATGAAAATCAAACTTGGTGGCAGTCGGAGACGATGAATGAAGGGATACAATACCCAAATCAAGTCAATCTCGTCCTAAATCTTGGTCAGTGTTGAATTCTAATTTTGTTTCTATGTTCTCAGTAAAGCATACCCAATGTAATACATATGTTATTATTCATTTTGAATTTATTTTTCCAGGCAAAGCTTTCGATATCACATATGTGAGACTCGTCTTCTATTCGCCGCGTCCTGAAAGTTTTGCTATATACAAAAGAACTACTCAAGAGAGTGAGTGGGAGCCGTACCAATTTTACAGGTGATATTAATTTGTAATACAATTATAATTTATTGAATATTTAAGTACTCGTGTGTTGCAGTAATTTTGATGTTGTATAAATTTTATACATAAAAAATTTTTTCGATTGAATTTCAGCGCAAGTTGTCGTGATACTTACGGTCTTCCAGAATCAACTACTACCGATATTGGCGCTGAAACGAGAGCTTTATGTACCAGTGAATATTCAGATATCTCTCCGTTGCGTGGTGGTAACGTTGCTTTTTCTACACTGGAAGGCAGACCATCAGCTTTTTCGTTCGATTCTAGTCCTGAACTTCAGGTAATTTATTACAAAAGTATCATTAAACTGATGATTGAGTATTGTGCCATAAAATTGCACCCAAGACATTGTATGTTGATACTCCAGATACAATTCATGTTGCATATACAGACAGGATTGTATATAGTGCTCTTTATGCACAATACTGTAGGGTTTAAAACTAGATTCCATAAAAGTGTGATTGTTACCGAGCTAAGTGAGTTGAACTATGCTCCAAACACAATGCTCAGAATCATCAATGAATACACCTATGTTTTAAACCTTGTATTCCAACTCTTCATTGTGTAAAAATAAATACAATTAAAAGCAACATCAAATCCTATACATTTTGCTTACTGCAGATATGTAAAAATTTATTATTTTTGATTTTATTTTAGGAATGGGTTACGGCAACAGACATCCGCATTACGCTCGACCGTCTCAACACATTCGGTGATGAAGTGTTTGGAGATCAGCAAGTACTACAATCTTATTGGTATGCCATAGCTGATGTTGCCGTAGGTGCAAGGTGCAAATGTAACGGCCACGCTTCAAAATGCGAATGGAGCACAGAACCCAATAACAAACGCCAAAGAATGTGTTTGTGTGAACATAATACGGCCGGAGCGGACTGTGAAAAGTGTCAAGATTTTTACAATGATGCACCATGGGGCCGAGCTTCGCAGAATCACGTTCACGAGTGTAAAGGTGAGAGTGAGCTATTTAAATCAGGTGTTAACAGTTTTGTTCTTTTTTTATTATTTATATACTAGCTGAATTGCCAGGCGTTGCTCGGGCGGGTGATATTTATTCTCCAGTACAAACAAAAATTGAATGAAAAATTGAAACAAATGAAAACATTTATTCTCCAGTTCAAAAAAAAAAATTGATTAAAAATTTTGTATATGGGGGCCCGTCGACCCCCTGATCCGACCCCTTCCAAAACCCACCTACGGTCTGAGTTAGGGTATCATGAGATAGTATACCAAGTTTGGCGGTTCTAAGTTGAAAACTGTAGATTTGCATAGCGGAACGACAGACTAACAAACATTGAATTTTATATAGTAGAAGATAGGTAGGTCATTTCAGTTTTGGACACTAATTTAATATGTAGTTTAATTTAGACCAAGGTTATATGCACTGAAGAATTTTTCCAGCAAAATTTTCATTTATAGTTGAGGAAACTTTGAAACACTAAACACCATAAATATGTAAATTATGTGATAAAAATAATAATTGACAGTTGCTTTCCCAAATGAAAAGTGAGTAAAGGGTCAATAAACTATGCTATATTTATATTATTACTATATATAGTACTGCAGGAATATGCCTGACCGACCGACTGGCTGGGTAGCCTCGTCGCAGAACGTGTGCATACCACAGCACGACACGACACGGGTTGCTAACCACCCGAAGACATTGTCAACGGGCATTGACTAGTACATGCATAGAACTGAACATTTTTATTTGATTCAATTTCGATTATACAGCAATTAATTACGGAATTATAATTAAACAATACGCATTGGTCATACATGCCTTATTTTTTAAGCTTAGTGGAATGTTCAGTTATGACGTATGGATGTGAAACGTGAATGCTAAATTCAAGAATGTTACGCAAGATCCAATGCACACAGAGAAGCATGGAAAGATGTATGCTCGGTATAACGAGAAGGGATCGTAAGACGAATACACGGTTAAGAAGCATGACCAGGGTGGCAGATATAGCGGAACGTGTGAAAAAGTTGAAGTGGCAATGGATTGGACACATAGTGAGAAGAATGGATGGCAGATGGACGCGAGATATACTGGAATGGTATCCGAGAGGATGTGAAAGAAAGCAAGGTAGACCGAGTGGACGATAGGCTGATGAATTGAGAAGAATGTGTGGAGTAAACTGGATGCGGATTGCTCAAGACAGACAGGAATGGAAGAGCCTTCATCCAGCAGTGGATGGTGAACGGCTGAAAATTATGATGAAGTAAACAATTCAATTGATTCAAAGGGTTTTACATCATTTTTATTTGTTAGAAGACTTAAATCCAAGTATGTATTAAATTTATTTTAAATTAACATGTTTTCGAATTTATATAATTTTGAGTCTTAAATTTTGGTCGAATTAACTGTAATTTTCAACCTTTTTTTTTATTAATTAACAAAAAACGCCATCAAATTAATTAAAAACGTCATCAAATTCTATACATATACATACATACCTTACCGTATATAAAAAAATGGATTTTTTTTTAGGAATGGGTTGAATAGGAATGAGCACACAAGTAGAGATTATCATAATCGTACTTTATAATATTCGCTATTGATATTTTTACCCAAAGAAACCTTTCGAATAAATGTCAGATAAATTATACATAAGGTCTAAGTTTGACCTTAAATTTTTATAGATCTCTTCGTATACATGAACACTAAAGAAAATTTGGGACGGATTTACTATTTTATTGTATTCTTCCTTTTAATTTGTTGCACTTGCCCGCACATCAACGAGCTTAATTAAACTCGCCCCACAATCAAGATAGAGACGAAACTCAATTGCGTTGATACGATTAATTAATTAATTTGTAATTCCAAATCCAAAACAAACAACACACCTGAAAAACACATCTTATCGAGAAAATAAATAAAAAATACACGGAACGAATACCCAACTATGAGATCCTCTGGCTTACTGGAACTCTTTCGGAATGTACTCTCCAGAAGCGGTATTTCGAAACATCATCCAGGTATACCGGTAGTGCGACATCAGTGTGCACCTGAGTGCAATCGAGAGTAGTTCCGTCACGTAGCAGCCTCAATACAATAATAAAACCGCGGTTTTAAGATCGATTAATTAATAGTTATACTACTTCTGTAGTACAGATCAAAATGCAAACTTAGTATTGTATCAAAATTTGCATACGTAGTTTGAAACAAAACGTGCAGTGCTATTGTAAACGCCTTGTATGTGTCTAGTTAATCGCGCTTTGTCTTTAACATACAGCGTTTCTCAAACTTTATCGTATACTTTTATTAAATTATTATGTGAGAACGTTAAATTTAAAGAATTTGATGGTATTTTAATCAAAGTGTTCGTAGGGCAATTGAACAATGCTTCCGTTGAAGTTGTTGATCTTTATATATTTTTTTGATTATTACGTTTTCGCTGATTGGGATGGTGAAACTCCTTGGTATACTGGAACTTGTGAGTATTATTGTTAAGTAATTAATGCAGTACTTGAGGTCACATTTGAGTGTTTTGTCAGGTAATGGTGTATTTTTTGAGATTCCGCATAGGCGCAATAAGTTGAATTTGGTCCATTAAACATTTGTGAACACACCCACGAACGCTTATTAAGCTCGATTTTCTAACCCACTCAAGTGCCGAACGATTCGAATTGTGCCAGTTTTGAACGCAATTTAACAGCGAACGGACTATATCGCACGCGCACCAATAGGCTATTTTCAATTCTTTAAAAATGTTGGAAAAAAGTGGGTTTTTTTGCGGATGGAAGAAAGTTATGTGCTAAATTTGTAAAAAGTAATTCAAATCGTTAGTTTATAACAAGACTGGGCAATACAAACTAATCAGAGAGCCATTGATCAAGGAATACAATGAAAATTCAAAATCAAAAAATGCGCCGCAGTCAAAAAATTAGATGAAAGTGTATTGCTTTTATTGTTAAAATTTTATTAAATAAGTGAATTTTCAATGAAAGTTTTTTCTGGATTTAATAATAGTCTACGGAATTTGATATTTTTATTTAAAAATAATTAAAATGCAGTCAGTGCAGGCAAACATTTTTTTTACAGTTTTTGTGAAAAAAAGATTAAAAAATCGTTTTTATTTAATAAAAATATTTGAAAATTAGGGAAAGCCGCCCAGTCCTGGTTTTTTTAAATTGTTTTACAAAGAATCTGTTTGAAAATTGATCCTTTTGAATGTTAGCATAGTGTACGAATGGAATTTTCGTTGACAAACTAACTTGAAAACCTGTTGAGAAACTCGCGCGTTTGTAGGGGGATTATCGTGGAACCTTTCCCATATTTTTTAAGGGTTATTAAATTTTATGAAGTGTCTTCGTTAGTATCAAACGCCATGTCGACTGTCTTGTGCATTCGGACGATTGTTCTAATGTTGACTTTAGTGGTGCAATTTTCAAGAACTGAGTTTGTTTGCTGTTGGAATGGTTGGCCAGCTCATTATTTCTACAATTTGCACGGTATAAATATATTTTTTTTATGAAAAATTCAATTTTAACACTTTCCATTCGTCGATTTGTTTGTTTTTCCGTTGTTATTTGGACGAAACTGGCGTTTTTATCGATACCGGTTTTGCTAACTGGTCGAGTGTACGCCCATAAACAGTATCGGTTGTAGGCCCTTAAATAGTAAAACAAGTATGGGAGCATCACACTGAACCTACAGTTCTGTGGAAGCTCTAAATTGCGAGATACAACGATGGATATGAAATCAAAGCCGAGTTTTTTTTTACATGTTCTAATATGTACTTGTATTATATAAGCACTGGTAAACAATACTTTTAATTCATATTATGAACGATTCGTTTCCGCCATACAATGCGGGACGAATGGTATGATCGAGCAAACAAAAATTCAATTCAAATGCCATGTTTTCCATTTTTGAGGGAAATTTCAGAAACCACAGTAATTTTATTGCTAATTATATAGTTAACTCTTCCCACCATCTCATTGTTCGATCAAGCTTGATATATTTTTTAGCATAACTACCTGTTGATTTTGATTTGAATTTTTTCTGTTTTTCTGTCATGTAGTGTATTTTTATACTCCTGTCTGTTTGTCCGGCAGGAACGCTCAACGCACTTTTATTTTCATTGAAATTTGAAGTATTATTTTCTTAAATTATTTCTATTACACTGTTCGACAAATGACGACTTTTTCTTTGTTTCCGAGACGAGATATGACTTTTCTTATAGATCTATGCCCAGTGAACACGAATCTGGTAATAAAAAATGTTGATTGGCTCGAGATTCGGAGATATACATATGTGTTTTTTAAATCACGCGATTTTTCTATTTCTTGGTGTTGTTCGTTCGATGTCTCAAAATCTGTCAATTGCTTGTTCAAAATGAATATTGGAATCAATAGTTGGGTATTTTATCTTTCATTTGTAGTACTTTTCAGCTTTCAGATATTTCTAAGTAGTCGTCCAGTTCAAATCAAAAGTCAAAAGTATGTATTTTCACTTGGGATTTTTTCCCACTGTTAATACAATTTTATTTTGAGTATTTTCTATTGAAACATGTTTATTGGGATAGTGTTCTGGCCACACTATTTTTTGTTTTCGTTTAAAAGGGTTAATTGGAAGTGTGCTGAACTTTAAATCGGTAAAATAGCTAGCTTAAATCGCGTACTACTGAGACCAAATTTGTGCTGTATATGGTAGCTCTTAGGTCACAGATGTATGCATGTGTGTATTAGTGCGTCAATACATCGAATAGAGAGCAGTGCAGTAGTTTGAAACTTTTTTCAATTTGCTTTTAAATAATTTTGTAATGAAGTAATTAGGTTTTGAATTTAATTATGTATTTATTAAATATTCGTATTAAATAATCATATGTCAATAATAAAGACCTGTCGGTCGTCAACTGGTAATACTCCTTAATAATTAATCAACGGGTAATACTCCTTATGATAAGTATCCTTATATTAAAAACGATTCCTTTTTATTTTCAGCTTGTAACTGCAATGGATATTCAAACCGGTGCTATTTCGACAGAGAACTTTACGACCGCACAGGACACGGAGGACACTGCATAGACTGCGCTGAATTCAGAGACGGTCCTAACTGCGAAAGATGCAAAGAGAACTATTACCAAAACAAGGATAACATTTGCATGGCTTGTAACTGTAATCCCACGGGATCGAGATCATTACAGTGTAATAGCGAAGGAAAGTGTCAGTGCAAACCTGGAGTCACCGGTGAAAAGTGCGATAGATGTTCCCCAAATTACTTCCAGTTTACAAATCAGGGCTGTAAGCCTTGCTTGTGTAGCGAATCCGGCTCTTACGGAAATACTCCGGACTGCGATCCCAATACCGGAATATGCCATTGCAAAGGACACGTCGAGGGAAAACGTTGTCGAGAGTATGTTCTTTAAACTTTATTCAATATATTTCTACCTTTTAATTTCATACTGATTCGATTTTTTAGGTGTAAACCTGGTTATTTCAATTTGGACTTTGAGAACGAGTTTGGTTGCACTCCGTGCTTTTGCCATGGAAAGTCTTCCGAGTGTCAATCTGCCTCCGGATATTCAAAAGTTACATTGGAATCAAACTTCGTAAGAGACAACGAGAAGTGGACCGCTCAAAATTCACGCAGTGAAACTATCGGACTCAAATACAACACTAAAAACATCGGTAACGCACGATTGCAATTTAAGTACGTAGACGAATTATTTTCAATTTGATATTTTAAAAAATGTTTTTACTGTGTTTTAGCCGTTGTTTCTATCAGCAAAGAAGCGATATACTTCATGGCACCTGAACGTTTCTTAGGAGATCAAAGATCTTCGTACAATCACGATGTTAAGTTTACGCTATACATCGGTGAGAATTCGGCACACCCGTCATCATCGGATTTAATGTTGGAGGGAGCCGGAATGGATGTTTCCATACCGATCGTTGGCCAAAGAAATAATAATCCAAGTGTACAGGTATAGAGTGAATTAATTGACGATGCATACGCTAATAAAAATATGTCTTTTTTTTCTACGACTGATATTAATGTTGTATGCGTCTTCATTATACATATTAACATAGCGCGATTTTTGTGTATTTGCAAGCGATAGTATTTGTATAATCTTTTTGCACAGCGATTGTTTAATAAGTGTTGTATATAATGCGTGCAATATATCTATTCGTACGTTTCAGAAACACGAGTACACGTTCCGTCTGCACGAGCATCCTGACTATGAGTGGAGTCCGAGACTTACCGATCGTGAGTTCATGACTCTTTTGTCCAACTTGACAGCGATACGCATCAGAGGAACGTACAGCAACCACGGCACCGGCTTTCTTGAAAAGTTCAAACTGGAGACGGCTTATCGCGGAGCTGCCGGACAACCGGCCATATGGGTCGAAATGTGCTCGTGTCCCAAAGGCTACGTCGGTCAATTCTGTGAATCCTGTGCACCGGGCTTCAGGCATAATCCGGCCCTAGGTGGACCTTCGAGTCCTTGCGTACCTTGCGATTGTAATAGACACGCTAATATCTGCGACTCTGAGACAGGTTTTTATTTCACCAATTGATTTTTACCGTATTTATTTTGAAAGTTTTTGCTTTGAATGGTTTATATCGTATCAGGTAGATGTATTTGCGAACACAACACCGCTGGGGACAATTGCAATATGTGCGCCAAGGGATATTATGGAAATGCACTATCCGGGACTCCGTCCGATTGCCAACAGTGTCCATGTCCTAATAACGGTGCTTGTGTGCAATTGGTCGATTCTAGTATAGTGTGTACGGAATGTCCTACGGGATATGCAGGTTAGTTTTTGACTACATATATTATATAATACATATTGATCTCAATTTGTACAGCATTCTGTTTCTTTATATTTCGTATTTTCTATACATAAAGAGCTAATTGTGAATTGTATTTAAAATTTCCAAGAGTATCGATACTCGCATTAACACAATTACTATTACTATTTTTTTCCCGTAATCCATAGTCTCCACTATTTTGATTTCATCCATATATTAATTAAAAGAACCTGTTGATAGTCAACAGTTAACTCCTATCTTTGTTACATTTTTAGGTGGTAGATGTGATCTGTGCTCGGACGGTTATTACGGGGATCCATCGGGAAACTTTGGAAACATACAAATATGCAAACTGTGCGACTGTAATATAAACATCGATACGAATGCTGTTGGTAATTGCAATAGAACTACCGGCGAATGTTTGAAATGTATCTACAACACTGCCGGGGCCAACTGTGATCAATGTTTACCGGGTATATGTTACTAATCAAATAGTTTGAAATACAATTCTACCATAAATCATTATCAATTTTTAAATGATGAACTTTTTTAGGATATTACGGAGATGCCTTTGCGCCGACTAAAGGCGATTGTCAGCAATGCGAATGTTATTCAGTCGGTACGTTAGAAGACAGTGTTGGAATACCAAAGTGCGATCGTTTAAACGGTCAGTGTGCCTGTAAATCCCACATACAGGGACGTAATTGCGACACGTGCGAAGAGGGATATTTTAATATAGCCTCCGGAGAAGGTTGCCAACCGTGCAATTGCCATCCAGATGGTAGTTTTAATCACACATGCGATTTGATGAGTGGAAAGTGTCACTGTAGAGAAGGAGTAACTGGGTAATGAGACAATATTGATTTATGATTAGTTTTAAGTGCCCAGTTTTGTTTGGACTATAGTTATTTTAGAATCGGATTGCTGAAAATTTGACTAAACTCTAGTAAATAATATGTATCCCATTCATAAATAAGTTCCATAAAAATAAAAATTTGTATGGTAGCTACCCGAAAGAAAAATGTTCTATCCCATTAATATACCTCATTATATATATTATGGGAGCGTCCCATAAAACTTGTGTCGCCAGTACTAACGCCCAAATTCATTTTTTTCCGGCTAGGATCACAGCAACGTTAAAGAGATAAGTTTAACGTTGTTTAAGTTTATATTAGTGGTTGCCAACTGGTAATCAGCGAGATGATTATTGTTTATTTAACTAAGACATTCGATAGAAAAAAAAATAAATAAATAGAAATACATCTTCTTTTCATAAACATATTTTAATTAAAATTTCAAATATGTGAAATTTAAATATTCTTAATAACTACGTATATAAGTACAAAGTATTTTGCTTATTTTCTTTGGTATTCATCACCTTATATATGGAAAATAAGATTGCACTATTACTAGATATGTAAAAGAACGTTTTTTTAATAAATTACTAAAAATCAATCAAGCAATAAAGCCCGCGAGCAACGGGTTGAGTATCCCTGCACCAAACTTTCATATATGTATTAGTTTAGTGTCTATTACAAATATTCACTACGTAACAATGAAAATGCTCTGTCTCTTTCTGCTTGCGTACCTACTTGTTGTGAGTGTAAAGAGACACAAATATTTTGTATGCCTTTCTTTTATGAAATACAGCGTGCTTCTTGATTACGGCCTTTCAGTCTTCGATTGTTATATCGTTTGTTGCTTTAGTTAGAGAAGTTAGTTTAGTCAGTATATACAATATTATTTAAGGGTATTATTAAGGGCAAAGATAAGGGTATAGTTTAAGTTTGGATTAAGGGTAATTTTTAAAATTAAATATTAAAAAAAAATTGTATCAGCCTGTAAAATGCATATGTGTGTGTGTGTTGCCATTTTGTTTTATAAAAAAACACTTTTGGGCTCCCTGGTCGAAAATTTGGACGAAGAAAATGTAGTTTATTTGGGACGTTGGTTTTCGTCCCCAACCCATATATTATATATATAATAGCCGAAATCCGTCTGTCTGTCTGTCTGCTGATAACGCTCGCTGAGGAAAAATTGGGAAAAAACTTGGCAGAACGAGTGGGGATCGAACCTATGACCCCAGGCTCGAGTTACTCGCACTGATGCTGTTCGCTATCGCCCTTCGTCGATTTAGTCGTTTTTTTTTTTAAACATTACCTATACAAGGGATCTTTACTCTGCTTTACCTACATACCTACTTACCTACCTACATTACCTACATATAGATGATGCTATAAAACTATAATTTTTTTTTTTTTTGGTTTAATATTATATATATAAAAATTATAATTATTATATATATAATAATTAATAATTATAATATAATAATTAATAATTATAATATAATAATTAATAATTATAATATAATAAAAATAAGGTTTAAAAAAAATTATCGACCTGGTTATTAAATAAATTATCGTTACCGTTGGGTCAATTAGATGGCGCTATAAAAACTATTAATTTTTTTTGGTTTTTTTAACTAACAAAATTATAAATTACATAAATTATAACTTACAAAAAATAATTAATAATTATTATATAAATAGTAAGGTATAAAAAAAAATTATCGACCTGGTTATTAATTAAATTATCGATATCGTGGGATCAATTAGTGGGGACATAGATGGCGCTACAAAAACTATAATTTTTTTTTTGATTTTTACAAAATCACTTACAAAATTATAATTATTATATATATAATAATTAATAATTATAATATAAATAGTAAAGTAAAAAAAAAAATCGATACTATTGATACTACGGGATTGCTATAATACATAGATGGCGCTATAAAAACTATTTTTTTTTTGTCACATACAACCGTGCGATCAATTAGTGGGGATCTCTATTAAAAAAGCGCTTTACGTAATTTAAAATTCAGCGGGCGTTGATATTCATATTTACATAATACCCATAGAGCGCAGCGGTTCCCAAACTGTAGGTCACGAGTCGATTTTTGGTGGGTCGCGAAAAGTTTTTGAAATGTGAATTTTTATCCCAGCTATGTACTTTTTTTCGTTAATTATAAATTATACCTATATAAAACTCTGGATATATTGTTAAGTATAATGGTATTAAAAAATAATTATAAATACCCCTTCCCCCCTCATGTCCATTAAACTGGGTATCGGGTCTAAAAAGTGGGTCGCTGTACTAAAAAGTTTAAGAAGCACTGCCGTAGGGCAATCAAAAAAATCTGCAAAGTTTAGTCAACGTTTTTTTAGTTTAGTGATTAGTCAACGGGTGTGGGAAACGAAAATAAAAGATAACTTTAAAATTTACATACATTCAAAGATAGACGATAAAAAATTTTGTATTGTTGTATTGCTCATTTATTTATTGTGTATTCCAGAGACCGGTGTGACGCCTGTGAAGATTATCAGTATGGATTTTCGATTAAAGGATGCAAAGAGTGCATGTGTGATCCGATAGGATCAAAAGGATTACAGTGCGATGTCTCCGGACAGTGTTCTTGTTATGAAAACGTCGAAGGTTTCAGATGTGATAGGTAAAACATAATTGAAACGTTGCACATTTTCTAATCTAATCATCTATTAAAACTAATTGGAAAGGGTTATGACAATTATTACTTTATTATAATTATAGGTGTAAAGAAAACAAACACAACAGACAGAGAGGTTGTATCGATTGTCCACCTTGCTACAATTTAGTACAGGACGCTGTGAATATTCATCGTGGCAAGTTGCAACATCTCGAAAAGGTTTTACCAACGTGCATTTTGGACGTAATACAATATTATCACTATCGTTATATTTATTTGTCATTTTTTTCGTGCAGATGCTACTCAACATTGAAAAGAATCCAACTGTTATTCCCGATTCCAACTTTGATGATAATTTGGATGCCGTAAAGCAACAGATAAACGATCTGCTAGTAGAAACTAACAAAGTGACCAATACTGGCAATGATGGAAAGACTTTGATTCAAAGATTGGACGATTTCAACGAAAGATTGAATGATGTCAGGTAACGTAGATACTCGTCGATGAGTACAATGAATTTTTTTATTGTTAATGCGTTTGGGTAATTTATATAATGAACATATTTCAGTGAGCAATTGAAGAGGATTAACAAATCTGCCATAGACACTGAAAATTTTGCTGATGAAGGATCTGCTATGATTAAGGAAGCTGAAAATTATATTGAATCATCAACGAAAGAACTAAATGTATTTTTCTTCATTTAGTTTTATTATTTTTTTTATACCTATAACCGTGTAACCATATATAATTATGTATCATTTTTTAGAATGCCTTGGACTATTTGCACACTGATGGTGCTGCAGCTTTCGCAAAAGCTCAAAACCGATCTGATCAATTCGGACAACAATCCACGCGTATGTCTTCAATAGCTCAAGAATCTCGATTGATCGCCGACAGGTTGGAAAACGAAGCTAAAAATATCAAAGACGTAGCTGAAACCGCAAACGCTACGTCTTACGAAGCTTATGAGTTGGTTATGAAGGGCTTTGCTCAGCAAAAAAATATAAGGTTAATTTTATATATCCACCGTTGATTTAAACGAGTGCTTACAATTAATGTTCTTAATTTTTTTATATTTTTCTATAGTGATAATTTAAAATCGATGAAAAATGAAATACAAAACGCTGAAAAGAAACTGAAAAATGTGCAAAATAGGGCAGATGAGTCTCAGACAAAAACGAAGGATGTATTAGACAATTCGCTTAATTTGCATGCTGATGTGCGCAGCGTCAATGTTCCAACGATAGATACTAAAAATATAAAAAATCTGGCCGAAGAAATGACACTCCAGGTTATTATTTCATTTTAGGCTAATATTTACATATTACGATACTGTATTAATATATTGATTTGTACTATTTTTAGGCAAAAAATATTCAAGATAAAATCAACAAACTCACGGCGGATAACAGTCCGATGCTTCAAAATTTAGAAAATCAAATTATGGATTCGCAAAAACTGTTGAATGCCAGCACCGAACAACAAAGTGACATGCAAGACAAACTCACGATGCTGGATAGCATCAACGATACGGCAAAGGAAGCCGTTAAGAATATAACCAAAATGTATGAAGAGGCAAAGATGACCAACACTACACTAAGACGTAAGTCAAACATGAAATTTAGACGATGCGATGTATGTACATAGATTGATTTATGACTTATTTGAATTGCAGAATTCCACAATAAGGTGGAAACATCACGCAAAGAGGCTGAAAACGCTCTACAGAAAATTCCTGCTATTCAGACCTCTATAATAGAGGCCGAGGGCAGCACTAGAAACATCAAAGATGCATTAGACGAGGCCGAGAAAAATGCTAAAACGGCTAGAAAAACCGCCCAAGATGCGCATCACAAATATGCTAAACAGGCATCTCAGGTAAATTTGAATTGTTCCATGAAGAATATGACTAATATGAAGAAAAAATCAAACTAAAGCCATGATTATTATCACAGGAGGCACACGAAATACGTACGAAAGCAGCTTCAACCAAATTAGACGCGTCGTCTCTACACGAAGAAGCTGTTAACCTAGCTGGTAATTATTTATTTATTTTATTTTACAAATTATACCACAGTGACATTACAAGTTGCCCCAATTCGTCACTATGGAGAGACATGAGAAAAAAACATTATATTTATATTAATAATATTAGCAAATATAAAGAAATCAAATCAAAATAAACAATTACATAAAATTAACAAATATTGAAATTATTAATTATTAATTTTATTAATGATAGTAAAAATTAAACAATTGATATTAAAATTAAATATAATCAAATAACATTATATCAAATACTATATGTATTTAAAAGCCTTAATGTCACTAACAAACTCCTGGCCAATACTGTAATAAATATTTGACTTAGAATGCGTATGTTAAAAAATTAAATAATTATTATTATCGGATTGCTTGTTGGTAGATAAATTTCGTAATATCTAAATAATTATTTGTTCCATAGGCAGGGTATATGATACTAAAATGAAAATTGAATCTCTTGAAAATCGTGTTGAAGGCGATGAGCAGATAACGAACGATGCTAAAATGAAGGTAATGATATTGAATAAGATTGCTATTATAAAAAAACAACATTAATCATTGTGTCGATTTCAGGTTTCACAAGTTAAAACTGACGTTGATGAAGCTGAAAAAGCAGTAAAGAAAGGTTTGAGCGAGGTGACGGCAATCATGGAGAATTTGAATAATTTGCCACAATTGAACGACAAGGATCTTGATGCTTTAGGTTATTAGTTTTGTTGCATTATATATATATCTTTAGAATAAATATTATGCACACTGCAGTCCTAAAATTATAAAAACAAAACTACATATTGCCATCTAGTGGCAATACGACTAATTTTTTGTAAGACATTAAAAGTCAAGTCCTAAAACAAGCTTTGAAAATATTTTGGTAGGGAGTTATAAATTGTATTCTATTTTGTCAAATAATTAAAATTAATAGTGCGTGAGTAACAAAACCTCAAACAGTTTTTCACAATTTACTCAAAATTAAGGAAAGGCTTTGAGAACTTGTTTTCTAACTTGAAGGATTCATATATAATTTGACTAAAATATAAATATAATATTATTACAGAGCAACGGTTAAATGAAGCCGAACAGGAGTTGAGAGCGGCCAATCTCACCGAAAGGATAAAATCGCTAGAAAATGCACGCGACACGTATCAACAGTACACAACCTTAATTTTTTCTTACAACTATAAATACCAAGTAAAAAATACCGTTTAAAATGTTTTAAATTATATTTCAGGTGGTTTTCGAGTAATGCCGAAGAGATAAAGCAATTAGAGTTGCAAGTGGAGAATGTGAAGAAAATACACGACGTCTTACCGGTCGGTTGTTTCAAACGACTGAAACTCGAGCCTTAAACATGTGTTACAATCGAATAATACAAATGGAAATCTCGATAGTTTACTAACAAAAAAAAAAAAAAAAAGTTTTTTACCAAAGTAATTAGGAATTGTCAATTATGTTTCACAATTTTAAATATATGTAGCTTATTATTTAAGACAAATATACTTTATTGATAAGTGCTGTTTTCGTGTGAATGTGACGTCGAAAAAAAGATAACTCGCATTTAGTGACTTGGAATATTATACGGTCTCACTCAATGAGAAAGTATTTTGAATGTCGTGTTTTTTTTTTTTTTTTTTTCGTAACGTGTATTAAATGCATTTTCTAGCTATTATATTACATATATGGAATAAGTTCATTTTGTATGATAAATATGAAGAGTGTCAGATAAAAGATTTATTGAATTCGATTCAATCATCAATTCAATACTAAAATTTAAATATCAATTTAACAACATAAACGTAAATCGAAGACTGATTGTATAGCATTTAACATGACTGCATATCAATAGCACTTTTCAGTTTTAAAATAAATTTTCCTCTTTATTATAATAGATATTTACCATTTAGTTATTTAGTTGTGTGTGATTTTATTCTGATTGTGTCAAACGACATTTTTTACTTCATTTTTTTTTAATAAAACCAACAATTCATCAACAATTAAGTTTTATTACCTTAATTAGTCATATAAAATCCCAAATATTTCCATTATTTTATTTCTACAACTTATTGAATTGTAATAGAGATTGGTCTGAATTAAAAAATTTATCAATTGACCGTATCGTAAAATTAGATAAACTGACCATTTGCATAAAAACATACTGACCAAATAGATAGTCTCCTTTTTATATTCAATTAAAAATCTACACATATGTACATATGTTGTAAATATTGTGATAAATCACCACAAAGTAATGAACGTGGGAATATTATATATTTTTACTTTATCCTAATCGGATAAAGTATTGTGATTAGCGATTCTGAAGTCTCGCTTTTTTTGAAGTCCCGGGAAACGAGACAATTTTTTTTAAATCTGGGGAATTCCCAGGAATCGAGACTTGTTTGCTTATCGATAAAATCATAGAAAAAATATTTTTGATAAATATAAGTATGTACATATGTACATACATACGTATTATGTGTATAAAAAAAAGCATACATATTAATTTAATTTAAACAAATGAAAACTGTTTTATTAGATATTTAATTAAAAAGCATAATTTTCTTTTTGCAAACTTATATTTCGTAGGTATGGATAGATATTTATTTATTATTTATAACAACTACAAAAAACACAATTTCAATTATGTATGTGCAAAATAGCGATTTAAAATTATATACACAATAGCCGAAATCCGTCTGCCTGTCTGCTGATAACGCTCGCTGAGGAAAAATTATTAAAAAACCACCAGAACGAGTGGGGGATCGAACCCACGACCTCAGGCTCGGGAAGAACATCCTTAGACTAATCTACCAAAACCAGTTGTCGGTTGGGTGCTTTTTTTTAGGGTGTTTTTCGCATATATTTTTTATCGTTTTTAGCATTTTGATTTGTCATTTTAGCATTTGTAGCAAATAAAGTGTTTGATTTTAGCATATCTTTAGCATTTATTTTTATTGGATAATTTTTTAATACAGATCAAAATACAGACCAATTTCAATACTCTGTAACACAATTTATTATATACAAACAATTTAAAACTAACGTGACAAATAAAAAATAGTAGAAAATTATTAAGAAATAGTAATATGGAGAAATGCAGGGATAAAAATCATGAATTAAAAAATAAAATATAACATTAATTTAAAATTAATAATAACTAAGCATGGAACATATTTCCACAGACGACTCTTTTTAGTTAGCATGACGATCAGTTACCACTAAATTATATTTACCAAGAAATCTTTCTGCATCCACACTATTTACAGGACACCAAATTGATTTTATTGCAGCAGAACCAAACTCTTCATATTAAATTTTTGTGGCCATTTAACAATTGCAGTATATTAGGTTTTAACCCCATTTTTACATTTGCTACAAGTTGTTTAAAAAAATGCTTGAATGGTATTGTTCGTAGTAAGTTTTGAAATTGCATTCCGATGATTTATAGATTTCAGATGTTTTTCCAAGTTATTCTTTTTTCTGCCACTCTACTCGACAATTAAAATGTCTGCACATTAAAATTATAGCATAATTTATATAAATTCCATGGGCTTTGTATGGATTTGCTCTGTCACGAATATTTATATTAGTAAGCTAAAAAAATTATTTTACATTTTAATAAATTTCTGAACATTGATTGATAATTTAATAAAATTTAGTATTAAATTACGGTCGATTTTCGTGAATTTTATAGTTAAACCAAATTATGAAAATGATAAATTCGTAAAATAAATAAATACTAGCCTTTTTAATCTGTCCAAATCCAAAAAAGTCAAAAATCTTTCACGTTCACGAATCTTCAAAAGTTCAGGACTACACGTAAGAGACCGATCGCGAGACAAGAAGAACGATTCTTGTTGAAGTCAAACTGATTTTTATTTGAAATTTTTTTTTAATAATTCTGCCTTCTGCATAGTTTTTGATATTTCCCATCATTAAAACTACTTTGGGTTTTTAAAACCATCTCAATTTTTACCTCCAGGTAAAAAAACTTATTTGGGTACAATTTTCGTATGGGTTTTTCTTTAACTCATCATTGCGACCCAGGTGTTCACAACCCAACGTGTCAATATGGACACGACTGTTTTAGGAACTCAAATAATATTTGAATTTAACTTTCTGTTATTAGTTCGCTAGTTAGTGTGTACAAACAAGTCTCAACGTTGTTTTAGTAATATTTTTCTTTAAAAAAAAATTAATTTTAATTAATTTTTGTGATTTTTAGCATCTATTCGCATATATCCTGAATTTTAGCATATATATCGCATTTATCGCAAAACACGGGTCTCTACCTATAACATAAAAACTCTGCTAATAATACAAAGATGTCGATATAAAAACTTATTATTATTATTATTATTATTTATTTTTTGATTTTTACAAAATCACTTACAAAATTATAATTATTATATATATAATAATTAATAATTATAATATAAATAGTAAAGTAAAAAAAAAACCCAATTACCCAAACCCATTACCCAAATCGATCGATCGATTTGGGTAATGGCCAATGGGGATCTCTATTACGATATTATGATATTTAAAATTTACGTTTTACGTGCGTGCATCGCACAGGCAGCCACATACATTTGCTTTGTTAAATACATCTCGTGTTGGCTCCATTCCAATTCCATTATAAATTTTATACTAAATTCAACGAATAAGATAAAAATATTTAAAAAAAAAATCTCGCTAATGTTGCGCGCTGGAAATAATGTATATAAAACAATTTTCAACGAATTATTTGCATCTACATATGTACATACAGTACAAAAGGATCCGAGATCCGAGATTACGAACCAAATATTGCATTGAAAATATGTTGTATCTACAACGTTATCGCTGACCATTTGTGAGTGTGTTCTCATCGTTCTGGCTGCCCCTTTGGCTGCTTGAACTGGGTGTACGTTTTTCTGGCCTAACGCGTTCACCCAACATCGGTGATGGGAGGCCTCCTATTATTTGAAAATATTAATCCTTAGTAGGTTCGCAACTTTGCTAAATTTTTACTCAATCAATCAAGCCAAACACGTCCGTTGATATTCAACGGGCTTACACTAGTTGTACATATCTATCAACTATAGTAATGTCTATTTTATTAATCTGTTACTAAGACTAAATATTTATTTTATTCTACTAAGACAACTTTGGCTATGACCCACTCCACTCGTTCATCTCCCGCAGAATCCGGATAATCGAGTTTGCACTTCACTTACGACCGGTAATTTATATTATGCGGTGCACTTTATTATAAGTTAAACTAAGAAGGGAGAGGAAGGGCGGGGTGATGGTTAGGCAAGTATTAAAATAAGTTGATGGGCTGTGAACCCCTAATGCAGGGCTCAGCAAACAAATTGGACAAGCCACCGCCGCACAAAAGGGAATTTGTCAGACGTCCCACAACTTAGTGGAGATAAATTGAAACAGTTACACAAATGGCCGTTCACTTATTTTCGAGAGCGAACGCGCCCTGGGTCCACAAAACCCCACTCCACTTCAACCCCATACTCGCTACCCCCCCCCCCCCCCCCCCCAGCTTCCGGTTGGTCTGACCAAATTAAAACTTTCGTATTAATTCCATTTTTGCGGGTTTGCGGGTCCGCCAGATTAATGCGGAGCCCCGCCGCTCATTACTCTCGTGTCGCCGGCTAATTGGCTTCCGCCGGAAACAACCCTCGCCGGCCGTTATCATAACCGTTTGTTATTACGAATGCTGAACGTACCGCCACTGTGCGGTTTAAATATTAATTTTTAAAGTGTTGTGTTTGGGTGTGTGTGATTAGCGACCTTATTTGCGCGCGAATGCTGTGCGTTAATGTTAAAGTCAGCGCTCGGCTCTGATGATGTTCGGCTCTGTTCATGTGTGATCGTGATGCCGATGCTGAATGCAGCGGTCGGCAATCTTTTGATATTGGTGGATTCGGTGATAAAAATTCTGCATTTTTTAAATTATCCATACTCCAGGTGTCTCAAGTTGGGAACCGCTCGCTTGGGATAAAATTCCGAAAATTGCGTGTTTGTAGAAGTTTTGACATACCGAGCAAGAAAATCGAAATATTTACATGTATATGTATATTTTACTGGATGAAGGTCTCTCCAATCCTCATTCATTCCTGGCTGGCTTGAGCAATCTGCATCCACTTGACTCATCACATTCTTCTCAATTCATCAGCCCATCGTCCACTTGGTCTACCTCGCTATCTTTTACATCCTCTCGGATATCATTCCAGTATTTCTCGCGTAAATCTGCCACCCATTCTTCTCGCTGTGTGCACTCCCAACTTGGTCATGCTTCTTACCCATGTATTCCTCTTACGACCGCTTATTGTTATACCATGCATGCGTCCGAAGTGTGGACTGGGTCTTATGTAACATTCTTGTTTCACATCCATACGTCATAACTGGCAGTACGCATTGGTCGTATGCTTATTTTTGACGTGAATACGTCAGTACGGGGTACCAGTACGGAAACGGCGGTGTTACGTTTGGATGGGCATACATTCCAACATTATAACTTCGTTACTAATAACACGATTGACATAAATCTTGTTTTATTCGCTTGGTTATACGTTTACGATGAATTTCCAACCTTATATTTGCACCGCACACGCGCGAGGCGCGGGGGAGGGGGCGTATCGTCCAACGGCTATTTTGAACGTTTTTGGAAATTTCCAAGCAGTATATCTCACGACTCTGACGTACTAGCGTGATGATTTTGCTAAACAAAATATTCAAGATCTGTCGATTTAAGTCATAAAA
This sequence comes from Parapsyche elsis, assembly GCA_022651745.1. Taxonomy (NCBI): domain Eukaryota; kingdom Metazoa; phylum Arthropoda; class Insecta; order Trichoptera; family Hydropsychidae; genus Parapsyche; species Parapsyche elsis. The sequence goes on from JAGVSN010000041.1 coordinate 70,933, forward strand.
AGTGAACTGTGTATATTATTTGTTGGTGAAAAATCAAAAAGAAGTCGAAAGAAATTAAAAATTTTACTATGTTGGCCCATACTCGACAAAAAGCCAGTAGGATATAAAAAAAATGCATATCATCAGAAAGAGGGTTTAATCATCTATCGATCAGCACAAATATGTTTGTGACAGAACGAGTGAGACGGTATTGGGAACATCAGAAAGTCTACGCAGCACGCAGGAAAACAACGACGCGAGCACTTCGACGGCCACTGCTTACCTATAAACCAATGATACATAAAATTATAATCGATTACCAGTTAAAACTTTAATCGTTGTGCTAAATAAAAATATATTAATGTATCCATTTCATACTCATATTCCAAATAAAATAAATATGTTCGATACAGCCACATCCCGAATATTTTAAGCATAGCGGAGTGCTGCATTTAAAAATTATGTTCATTCTTTAATTATATGTACATATATAGGAATTAGGAATGCTGAACTAGCATATTTTAATGAAAATTACTATATTACAATATTATAATAGCCCAATTCTGTCTGTCTGTCCGTCTGCTGATAACGCTCGCCTCGGTAAAGACTTAAATTCAAATTTAATTGAAAAAACACGAACGTCGCGAGTGGGATTTGAACTCGTGATAACCAGGTTGGGTGAGTTAGCGCTAACGCGTTCACCCAACACTGATGATGGGAGGCCTCCTATAATTTGAAAATATTAATCATTAGTAGGTTCGCGACTTTGCTAAATTATTACGCAATCATTTACGTCAAACACGTCCGTTGATATTCAACGGGCTTACACTAGTAGGTATATATCCGTTAAAGGCGTCCCATCGTCGTCCCATTCGCATCGATATAATTCACATTGGTGCGAATCAACGACGATAGAGGGCGTCAATTTGACGCAGCGATTTCGCCAAGGTATGTGAGCGCCTTAAAGCTTGTTCAATTTGACAACGCGATTTTATGGCCGTACACACATTTAATCAACGTTACAATTGTTTCACGTAGGTACTGTCAAACGGGCTATGGGTTGGACTATTGTACAAAAATCATCGCGCACGGGTGGCTGTTGGGGGGTTAGAATTCACCGTCATATGACGGGTAAGGGTGATATTACACTGAGCAACCAAACGGCACACCAGATTTTTTTTGAACCTCGACGACCAGATATAGATATACAGGTTCCAATGCTACGTATTAGACGATGCGATTCTCAGTTGCATTAAAAATTTCTTGGAAGTCAATGTTCGACGAAAATAACCTTCACCAAAAACCCTTTTCTGACCTTTTTTTGCATCGTCGCACTCAATTGTCAACGCAACGCAACGTCAACGCAATTGTTTCGAAAACAAAGAAATATGAGAGGTTGAATTTTATATATTTTCTACGTCTACATAGAGTGCCTAGTTTTCGTATAGCTTCCTAGATCTATTTTTTTTGTATGAAGATTATGAGATGAGCAGGTACATAGCTTGGTGAGTGAAAAGTGGTGCAATGTAATAAGATGCTCGCAACCGTCAAAAAAAATCTGGTTGTTGGTGTGGTTGCTCAGTGTAACATCGCTCTAAATTGGCCAGTAATGAAATATCACACAGCCCCCACAATTACAATGCTAAAAGAAAAACACATTGAACATTGTGGGAACATTGATGGGAACCGGAATTGAGTAAGAACGATCCTTCAACTGGAAATGACTAGAGTTCACATACCAAAGATAATAATATTATCTTTGGTATGTGAACTCAATGATATTAGATTTAGATATTATCTAAACTATTTATATTTGACACAATAAAAAAAAAACGCAACCTCAGAGACTACACATGCCTAATCACTTTTCAATTGAATTTCATCGGACGAGTCGTGCGGAAAGAATGGCAAGGGCGTACATACACATGTACATAGTACATACGTATGTATGTACATAGGTTACTTTCCCTACTGCGAGTGATCAGATTAAACGGAGAACTGGCTTGTTTGCAAACACGCCAATTGTGTATTCAACCCTGAGGGGTGGGTTGGCAAAAACCCCCTCACCCCACATCTAATTCCATCCTCCCACAATATTCGATAGGATTTAATGTTAATTAGGAGCTGGTCCCGGTTTCGCAGCCTCATCCCCGTTGTTTTATCCCAACCCTTCCCTGCGAAATTCACATACCTAACCCTTCGAGCGCGTTACACACACGCGAGAGCGGAAAACAATCCGTTTATTAGCCGGCCGCAAACGGGTTAATATTATTAACGGTAAAAATAAGGCGAACGTGCGTAACTTTTTAATTGATACCGCAATACCCGAACGGGGGCCGTTTTCATTAAACGAATTTCCTCCCAATCTGAACTCAGCGAGGATTTCGAACGTAATAACACGTGTTACACACCTATTCATTTTATTTATTTACATTGATATATACGCTCGTTGAGTTGTGCTACCTACTACACGGAGAATAATTAATTCACGCGTGATTTATATAACGCGCCGTTACCGTTAAAATATTACAATATCGTTTCGTTTGAACTGTGCATGCATACGTAGTGTATGTAGGTACCTACGTACGTACTTGCTTGCGTAGATTGTGTTGTGATTGCATTTCAGCGATATTTCGAATGTGTGCAATGTAAATGTTAGACGTGTGCCGTATCTTTCCATAGAAACAATGGCCGTGAATTGTACATATATAAGGATTGTATCGAATGTTTCAATGTAAACAGTCGGATGTGTTGTATACGACACGAAGCAGATCGCTTTTGACTCGATTGTCAACATTTGTAAACAGCCGGCTGGTGATTGCTAATTGCAACGATCGATCGGCGTAAATCAGTGTAGGGTGACCATTGATTGAAATGAAACACACATCAGGGGTGGGGAATCGGCGGCTCCGCAGCCGCATGCGGCTCTTTGTATAAAAACCTGGGGCTCTCGCTGTCATCAAACGTTTTGCCCGAAATGCAAAATGTTGATACACAATTAGCACAAGATCAAAATGAATCCCATTTCCACAACATCGTGGCTTTAAAGTCGTTTTTCAGATTAACTTTTTAGTAATAAACTGTCAAACATTAAGAAATATCACGATGACAACTTATTTATTACATGTATCCAGTGGCGGCTCGTGGTTAAAATAGGGGTGCTGTGGTAAATTAAAAAACAAAAAAAAAGTACATTTCGCTTTATTTAAAGATCAAAAGTTTGATAATGTTAAAAAATAATTGTAATCATATTTTTATTTTATAATAAAATCCATCCGTCTATTTTTGTTATTTGAAAATAGGTCTATTACTTTTTCATTAAATTTTGATATTTTGGTTATCATATCCTTCTCTATCGATAGCATTGACAAAGCTATCAATCTTTCCTGATTCATCGTATTTCTTAGGAACGTTTTTATTCTTTTTATTGTTGAAAAACACCGCTTAGGCTCTGCGGTAGTCATCAGAATTGTAATGAGAATTTTAAGAAGTTTCGTTATTTCTTCAAGAACATCGCATAAGTTACTTGCAGAAATAAATTTTGATAATGAGAACACTGAGCAACAAAAAAAAAATACCCAGAGCGGAGATTGGTCAATCTTTACTAAGTTTGATCCATTGAATTTGAATCCGATAATGATTTTTGTTGAAATGCTCTCGTTTATGAGATATTCGCGATTTAAAAAATGTAAAAGATATCCATTTTTTGGCTTTTGCGGCCTATAACACAAAATCTAGTATTGCTGTGCTCAAAGTGAGTATTGAAATCAATAGGCAGATATTTTTCCTATTGATTGTGATTTTTTATTGCTTTGAAATACTTATAATTAATTATCTAACGAATTTTTAAAGTCAAAAATATATATTTTTTTTACACTTTTTTTTTTTCCACTATCGTAATTAATCACCAATTCACTATCGCAATTAATCACCAATTCACTATCGTAATTAAAAAGAAAGTCTAACATGTTTTATATGGATGTATGTAGGTACATATGTATGTACTTGCTACTAGCATTTGAACGTCGGTATTGAAATAAAAGCCAGCAACACGCCTTATTAAAAGCCACGTACATACATACATATGTACATATGTATACATCAAAAAGGTTAAGCTGTACTTTGTCCAAGTTAAGAAACACCCCGGTCTTGACTCTTGACCGATTTACATAGAATCGAACTGCGCAGACTATCTGGGTCTCAACTAATGAGCTACGTCACCATCTCGGCTTATTGGAATAAACATGAACGACAATGTCGATAATCAACCAAAGTCGTGAGTCTCGAACAGCCACAACTAGGGTTGCTAACTATTTTTGAGATAATTCCAGGATATGAAATTTTCTGCCGATATTTTGTCATCTGTTTGCTTTTTATTTCGGGCCAATAGGACCAATCAAAACTGTGAAAATTCATTATGCATATATGTAAGTAATCAATATTCATGTTGATTTGTAATATACATATTATCAATTATACTTGTTCCCATGTCAATTCTAACTTTTCTAACTTTTAAGTATGTGATGCAACTTGTAATGAAACAGTTGGTATCGAATATAAACTTGTTCTTATCTTCATCGGGCAATTTTCGTAGAGCGGATCTTACACTGCTGCAAAATAAATCCATTTGTCACTCGAAACTCTAATTGATTAAATAATTTCCACATAGCAGTGGCAACATCTAATGATAAGAATGAATTAGTTTCCAGGAAGGATTACAAAAATTCATTTATATTCAAAAACTTGTCAAGATGATTTTTAAACAGATTTATATTTTCAGAAGTTACGAGCTGATTAGGCAGACGGTTCCAAACTTCTGACAATTTTGTTACATTTGTATTTTAGGAGTCTCAGTGTATGACCTCCGAGATGTGCGGTTTTATTGAACGTGAGGAGGTTTTTATTTATTAGGCATTTATATTTATTATTTATTATTTTATACACTTCTATTAGATCGCCTCTCAATCTTCTCGTCTCCTAAGAGGTGAGACTCATTCTCTTCAACCTTTCATTATAGGGTAGTGATCGAAGTTCAGATGGCATTTTTGTAATCCTTCTTTGAATCCTCTTGTAATCGTTCGTATTGAAAAAAAATCATTCCAACTTATGCGCAACTATCGTTAGAATTGATTTGATCCAAAAAAAAATTGCTTATTCACTGAGGGAACACTTTTAATTTAAATTGGCGGCCAAACGTGGCTGCGTCCAAACACGTCGCCGACCAATTTCGGTATCGATCGGCGCGTGCGCCACCACGACCACAATTCCTGTGTTCAATTATATTATCAGCCAATTAATAGCCGGCAGGCATTATTCAATCCGGGTATAGTTTATTATGCGAGACTCGGGCTAATTCAACGCAAGCTTTCGTATACCCCCTCAACACACACACACATATAAACTTTGTTTAATTTCACTTTATGACTGCTATTTATTTTCGCCTCGGCCCCCCCATAAGCAAACCCCCCCCCCTCTCTCTCTCTGTGTTTGAAACCACCATTTCGCCGATTCTGACTGTCGACATGGTGTGTGTGTGTATATATATATATATATATTTTTTTTTTTTTTTTTGAGTTTTTATGTTGGTTTTGCTTGCCTCGAGGCGTGTTTTGGCCTACCGCAACCTATTGCACGCGCTCCGCTTTCAGTTTAATTTGGCGATTTGGCTTTTATCCAATCGACGTTGAATGTACATATGTATGTATGTATATTGGATGCTGGTGGTGGATGTTTAACATACCCACCTCTTTTCGCTTGCCAATTTCCATTTAAAAACGAGTGCGTTTTGTAATAACTAATAACAAAAGTCAATGGAAGAATTGTAAATGTTGTATGCGATCGATTTTTATTACCTACGTAGAATAGATAAGGTTGCAGGCAATGTGTTAAATCCCAACGTGTACGTACATAGATATATTACTTTGGGCAAAGTATGAAATAAATCAATTGAATAACTTCTAAATACAGATTTAATTGTACAGACAAAATATAGACATATATTATTATTTTTAAGACATTATCCCACATGGCATTACAGATTTTTCATTAAAATCATCATATATGTATGTATGTACATAGGTACTTCAATGAAGAAAAAATTCGAGGGAAATATTTACAATTAGCATTTAATTATATATCTTGCTACAATTCAGCCAACTCGTGTAGAATTGGAGTAAGCTTTCTCTTCAACAGGAGTGATCTGCCCTAAAATTAGATCCAGCTTAAATCGTGACACGTTAAACATGTTATGTTATTTAAGGGCTCACTTTAATTCTTCTTCTGAAAGAGAATTATTTTAGCATGTATAATTTTTTCTTCATTAAAATGTATTTTTTTTTGTAATTTATATATTTTTTTAAATTACCCGGTTTACCGGTAATGAAATTTTCCGGTAAATTTGGTATGCATCTATTAAAATATTACATGCACATATAGGAAAATCATGTGAACTTTTTGAGTTAATAGATGTAAATAATGTGAAAAATGCTTTTGGGAAAAAATTAGATTTAGTTTTGACTAATATGAATGTTTTAGTCCATTTTCTCTAGTACCTGAAGATAAACATCACCCTATTCTTGAGATTAATTTCAAACTCAATGCATGTACATATGTATGTAGTAATAGTGATTCACAGTCTGTTATTGAATCCCGTGAGTGTGGATGGGTGTTTGGTGATGTTGATTTTGTTTTTCTAAATTCGGTTTTGTCTGGCTCGGAATGGAATAGACTTTATGAGTGCAATGATATCAACGCTGCCTTGACTATTTTCAATGATCCGAAGAAATCCGAAATAAATTAAAAAAAAAAAAATAGAAATAAAAGTACTTCGACGAAATTTTAAAAAACGCGCCCTTGTGTGGCCCTTTGCAATTTGAAAAATGAAGTATTTTGTATCCATTGTGTAATTCACAGACAACATCTTGTTGCAAAATGCCAAAAAGTTCAAAATTACACGATTCGCTAAACATAACGGTGAGTGCTATAAGTAAGATTAAAGTCAATTCCAAAAATGCTCGACTTTTTTGAGATAATGATGAGCAATTTGTTCGTTTGTTGCGACATACGGAAATACGATGGCTTTTTGAAGGCAAGTTTGTCACGTCTTGTGAAATTATTCAAAATTGTATTACAGCTCTATCGCAATGAAAACAAAATTGATTTCTGCAATGAACTGCAGAGGGCGAAAAACGATATTTTATCAATAATCGATTTGCAGATCATTTGCATGGTCTGAGAACTGACATGATAATTCTATTCAGTGACCTGATAAATTTGACGATCGATTCGTGGATGATGGATCCATTCAAAGTAAATGTGATTGAAATAAACTAGGTTTGATTTTTTAAATGGTTTTTCCTATATTCTCGATTAGCAGAATGGGTGGTCATCGTCATTGATGTATTCATTTTTTAAGTGTTATATGCAGGTGGGCGGTTAACATATTACAAATTAAATAATATTGAAAAACTGGGCGCTGACCGAAAAAAGGTTAAAGACCACTGATCTACACAATTAGTTACATAGTTGTATGTACAGGATATTGCACAAGCTGTGTTTTATATTTGTCCGTACTGTTGTTTGTAACATTTTGTGCACCTAAAGCGGTGTAACTACGTATGTACATAGGTACTGTGTGTAGGTCTGATTAGCCCAGTGCAAGACGTGCACCAGAACCATCTGGATTTGTTTTATTAGTACATTAAGATTTTTGTAGCAAGCTGTAAAACTGAAATGAGAAAATTCGAACTGAAACGAACGCGAATCCGCCGCGTCGCTCTTACGGCTCGTCTGGGGAAATTCTGCGCGCAATAAACACTTTCGTATAATAAACGATACAGTGCTTTTTTTTTTTTTTTTTTTTTTTTTCTCATCCGCCTCTTTTTAAATGTGCACTTTTATCAATACGGTAGTAGGGGATGCGCGAAATGATTTTATTCAGTCGTAAAAGTGTATTACAATGGGCGTTATACGTGCAGACGTGCAAGCACGTTGCAAAAATGCGTCAAAAAAACAGTATTTTAAATTAATGCCCGTGTAATTTAGATTACAATTTAGACTGCTATCTGTAAGTCTTTGGATGCTTTTTAGATTGCAAATAATTAATTAATAATTAAAAAAATAAATAGAAAACAATTCATCAATTCAAAAGTTCATTTCGGTCACGTGAGAAGTTTAGATATACATATTAGGTTAATTTATTTATATATTCGGTTGTAATTACGAGTGCGTCTAATTTGACGGCAAAAAGTATCGTGTTGGCTCTTTTCTTCGTGCACTTCGTTGGCTCTTTTCTTCGTGCTCTTTTCTTATTGCCTTCTTTGCGTACTCAGTACGGTTATATAGCCTCGCACTGCACCGGTTGAAATTAATGTAAGCTTGAGAATTGCCTTTTTAACTTCATTGCGTTTTTTTTTTTATTATTTTACTTTTTAAGAATAACTGCTGACGTTTTTGCACACTTTACGCGTGCAACAGCACTTCTAAACATATTTTACATAATTTACTTTAAATAAATGTCATAGTATCCGATTGTTATTATGAGATTACTAGTGTAAGCCCGTTGAATATCAACGCCCGCTGAATTTTAAATATCGTAAAGCGTAAAACGAATTTTAAATATCGTAATATCGTAATAGAGATCCCCATTACCCAAATGGATCGATCCCCGATACCCACTGGAAAAATTTATTTTTTTATTTTACTATTTATATTATAATTATTAATTATTATATATATAATAATTATAATTTTGTAAGTGATTTTGTAAAAATCAAAAAACAAAAAAAAAAAATAGTTCTTATATCGCCATCTATGTATTATTAGCAGAGTTTTTATGTTATAGGTAAAGCAAACTCACGATCCCTTGTATAGGTAATGTTTAAAAAAAAAAGGACCCAACCGACAACTGGTTTTGGCAGATTAGTCTAAGGATGTTCTTCCCGAGCCTGGGGTCTTGGGTTCGATCCCCACTTGTTCTGGTGGTTTTTTAATTATTTTTCCTCAGCGAGCGTTATCAGCAGACAGACAGACAGACAGACGGATTTCGGCTATTATACATATATATGTATGTATAATAGCGCACTATACAACAACTATAATCAGTGTTTCTAGACGATTGCGAAAAAGTAACACGAGCACAATTCATATACACAATATACCTATGTACGTAGATAAAGTATTGTTGTTTTAATGATAGATGCTACTAAAATTACATTATCGCTTCGAGCACATAGCTCCTTACTTTCTTATTTCTAAAAAAACAGTTGTAATTTCACAGAAAATATATGTGCATACATTTAGATTTGAAAGACATTCTATTCTCAACCGTTTTAAACTGAATTTACGTAATTATAGTGTATGTAGGTAGATTTATATAATTGATTTTAAATAAATATATAAAATAATATGAAATGAAATTAAACAGGGTGTTAATAATAATGACATTTATTAACACATTTTCGCGAAGTTAGGTTAGGTTAGGTATATAGGGTGGCTTAAATTCAGTTTTCGATTGACACATTTTTTCGTCGATATTTGTGAAAAATCCGGCCCTCTATACATTTAAAAATTCTGAACCGGCCCATTTCCCAAAAAGGCTGGGGACCCCCGATGTAGAGCTTCATATTTCCTCTTCTTTACCTCTGGTTGTTTATGGAAATTAAATATTTTATTAATGTCACTTGCCCGTTTACCGTTTTATTCAATTTCATATTATTTTAAATATTTATTATTTAAAATCAATTACATATGTACATATATAAATCTACCTACACTATAATTACGTAAATTCAGTGTAAAGCGGCATTATACATAGTACTGTCTTGTGTTCAGTTGTATTGTGGTCAATTATCTACATATGTCAGGGGTCGGCAAGAGGCGTCCCGCGGGCAAAAAGTGGCCCGCGGCCCGATTTCTCTTTTATATAGTAAAATCTTTGTAAAATTACAATCCAGTTAAATATTTTTTTCAAAATGTGCACAAAATGCGAAATCAGTTTATCAGCTCGCACGATTACAAGACGAATAGAAGAAATTGGAAATGATGTCGAGGATATGTTGAAAGGTAATGCAATCAATTTTCAGTATTTTTTTATTGCGATGGATGAAAGCTGTGATATTAAAGACACTGCCCAAATTTTTGAAGAAATGGCTGCTCTTTGTAGTTTAAAAGGAAGAACTACAGGCGAAGATTTATTTATAAGCGTACAGAAAGTAATAAGCTCGTTGAGGTTAAAGTTGGAGAATTTAAAAAGTATTACAACTGATGGCAGATTGAATATGAGTGGTCAAAAATCGAATGTATCTGCTCGGATTTCACAAACAATGCAAGGATTGAGTTTTGTAACTCCAATGTTTTTTCCAATGAAAAATAAACATCGGACTAGAATTACAGATGGACATTTGCATGCGTTACTTCGAGTTAGCACCACTATGTAGTTTCCATGTTAATTTTACTAAATTGGCAAAAAAATTGCAAAAACATCAAACCTCTTAATTTTTGTTTGTTTTTTTTCTTCTAATTTTTTTTTATTGTGTTTAATTTTTTCTTGTATTTTTATTATAAAATAAAAAAAACTCATTATAAATCCAAAGTCACTTTGGTAAAAAAAAAAATGTTATATGTGGCCCGCCGACAAATCCCAATATCTCTATATGGCCCGCGTGTAAATTATGTTGCCGACCCCTGACCTATGTGTTCAATTGTACATGTGTTCATTTATCATTGTGTTCAATTGTACTGTGTTCAGTTGTCTTGTGTTCATATGTCTGGTCACCGAAATTCTTGGCAGCCAGGAGTTGTTTGAATTATATTAAAATCTAGTAGTACGTCTTTGGGTGGGGTTGTGGAGTGCGGGTGCAATCTGTGCAGTTTTGTGAGTCTGGCCCTTCAGAGGGTGGCCTGAAGGGACTCACATGTGTGTGTTTGTGTATACGTTTATGTACATAAACGTATACAGGTATACGTGTATGTATCAATTTGCAGGTGTTATTTTTAATCTTCGGAGGGCCGTTAGGAGGCCGGCCGGCAATCTCCGTACGCGAAAAGCAATTTCGTCCCGGAGCGAAGAGGTTGTATTGCCCCGGTAGGAGAAGCGTTACGGCGTCCTCCCTTATTTTCCCATCCCCAAACTTTCCACCCCTACCTCCTCGTGCAGAAAAGCTGGAAAAATAAGGTGTTTTTATAGTTTTTAAGGCGAGCCGCCGCCGAATACAAAGGCGGGATTATTTTGGCGGGAACGGCCGTTAAGGCTGTAATGGCGACGCGCGTGGATCGACTGCTAACGGTTCGCTATCTGTCATTCGAGCCGACTACATATGTATGTACGAATGTTTTTTGCACAGGATGGTGCCTGTCGAGTCGACTGACACGTCACGCAATGCTCTCCCGGTCGAGGCCGGTCGGTTAGGGTTTTCGATTCGATTGTTTAAGCTTCACATCGGGGTTACTTCACACGTGAGTATGCAATATTAGAGCGATATCACATTGAGCAACAAAACCAACACCAGATTTTTTTTGGCGGTGGCGAGCATCTTATTACATTGCGCCACTTTTCAAGCTACCAAGCTACCTGCTCATCTCACAATCTTCATACAAAAAAAAAATACTATACGAAACTACATAGGTACTCTATGTATCTAGACGTAGAAAATATATAAAATTCAACCTCTCGTATTTCTTTCTGAATTTAATTTTTTTCGAAACAATTGCGTTGACGTTGCGTTGTGTTGACACATTGATTGATTACGACGATGCACAAAAAAGGTCAGAAAAGGGTTTTTGGTGAAGATATTTTTCGGCGAACATTGACTTCCAAGAAATTTTCAAGCAACCCAGAATCGCATCGTGTAATACATCGTAATACTTACCATTGAAACCTGTATATCTATCTGGTCGCCGAGGTTCAAAAAAAACCTGGTGTCCCGTTTTGTTGCTGAATGTAATATCAGCCTTAGGGTGGAGCGTCGGTGGATGAAACTTTTTTTTGAAATACAGTGGAACCCCGTTGCATCGTTTTTCAAGGGACCGTAAAACAAAAAAAAAAAAACGACTTATAGGATAAAGTCTTAAACCCATAAAAAAAAACGTGTTTTGTAAAATTAAAAAAAAAAACTTTAATTTTAATACATAAATAGTCATAAAAAGTTGCCTCTACATCAGCGGTCGTCAACCTTTTGGACCCCACGGACCACTAAACTGAAAATCTCGAATCCCGCGGACCACTACCATGATTTATTCCATAAAAGTAACATTCTAAATATAAAATGGTAATTACATTTGCAAAAAGTTGGATATCGCCTTATAATGATAATAAATAAACGATATATTCATTATTCATCATGAAAACTGCCTGTTATGACATATGGATGTGAAACTTGGATGCTAAATTCAAGAATGCTACGTAAGATCCAGTGCACACAGAGAAGCATGGAAAGATGTATGCTTGGTATAACAAGAAGATATTGTGAGAGGAATATGTACATGGGTAATAAGTATGACCAAAGTGGCAGATGTAGCAGAATGTGTGAAAAAATTGAAGTGACAATGGGCTGGACACAGCGAAAATAATGGATTGCAGATGAACGCGAGAAATACTGGAATGGTATCTAAGAGGATGTGAAAGAAAGCAAGGTAGACCGAGTGGAAGATGGGCTGATGAATTGAGAAGAATGGGTGAAGTCAAGTGGATGCAGATTGCTCGAGACAGACAGGAATGGAAGAGGATTGGAGAGGCTTTTATCCAGCAGTGGATGGTGAACGGTTGAAAATGATGATGATTATGAAAAATGCGGACCACCAAAATTCTCTCGCGGACCACCAGTAGTCCGCGGACCACCGGTTGACGACCGCTGCTCTACATCATACCTTTCTGTTCTCCACCAGCACCTTAATACTTTTACTTGTATGAAAATTTCCAATTGATTGTTTCTAATCTCTATAAATAGCAATTTTAATTGGAAAATTAGTATTTATTTTTACCATACATACTTACTTTAAGGTCTGAGCACACCAAAGCGAAATCGCGTATGAAAATCTAGCGAATTTCGCTAGGAAAATCTAGAAAATTTCGCTCGTCTTTCAATTTGTATCGCACACATCGATCCGATTAATGCATGCCACACACGGATATCTCAAATTTTTATTGCGAATTTGTTTCAATTTTACTAATAAAATCAATTGTTTTTGCACTACTTTACGTAATATATCTATTATAACAGCTAACAAATATATAATGGACGTATATAATCGCCCCCGCCACCCGTTTCAAGGCAAACTAAAGTTTTCACCACGTGGCTATGCCCGAATATTTAGCGGTTAAAGCCGACTTTGCTGTCATGCGCTTAAGTACTCCTTCCCTGGCAAAACTCGCTAGGTTTTCCGCGCTAGGTTTTCATACGCAATTTCGCTTTGGTGTGCTCAGGCCTTTACACGTATATACTTATATATACTAGTATGTCTCCCTCCACCGCACTCACAAATTCACACTTATTTGAATAATTCAAGGAATACGTAAATAAATTGGATTTTTCCAAAAAGTACTTATAATATTCAATAAAGTTAGGGTAATTAATTTTATGAGCGTGTTATCTAAAATTATGTACATACACTGTGTCCAGATTTCATTTTTCGCCTTCGGGAAGAGGACTGAAGACATATTCACAGATTTTTTCAGTATTTTTACGAGAATACGGATGATATAACGAAGCGTTTGGTAGGTATTACAATGCCGATTTTTAATTATTGCAATGTCGCTCTACCCTTAATGCATATGTGCATATGTATGTATGTAGTTTGAGATGAATCTTGATGTAAAGCAACAATAATGCTCCTCTACTCTTTGTACAGGAGATTGTTTTATTATATGTCTGTCTGTATTCTGGAAAAATAGCGTTACGCGATGGTTTTCTCTCTTTTGACACGATTTATGTAGTATTCGATGGATTAGTATTAGGTCTGTGTTAAAATGAAAAAAAAAAAAAACACTTGTAGATTGGTCAAAGTCAAAAATAGAGTCAGATGATACTCATTTTCAGTGTAAAAAGTTGATTAAATTCATTTTCACCTACATATTGAGCTTTGATAAAAATAAATACATACAAACAAGCGACAGACGCTCGTGACCGACATTAAAATTGCATACATAGTTACTGCGAAATGAATAAATTCACTTTAAAATTTACCAGGGAGGATTTTAAGCAGCGCGGTGGGTTTTTTTGACCCTTTTAATTTCACGTGCAGTCTCATTTAAGCTTGAGATTACATGTTAAAAATGCCAACCTTTCAGGAGAGCAAAAAAAAAATTACACCACAGAGACCGCCCTGTACTTTGCACTCTTTGTTACCACGCGTTCTACACGGATGGAATTGACTTGTGATCTTTGGTTCGAACGTCGACATGCACTTAGCCCATTTTAACATAGGCGAAACAGTTATTTTCCGATTCTGAAAACGTGTTCGTTGTACATACATGTGTACGATGTTGAAAATGCACTCGAGGTTTTCACTGAAACCGCCATGCTACTACCTTTTGCACTAAAGCGGCTTAAGAATCTGTCCGTCCGTCGATGAAAAGGAGGAGAGGGGTAGAAGGGGGGATGGGGTGGTTGGGAGAGTGGAAGCAAAAGGCGCCTTTGTCGCCGGAGCCGCTTCGTGACATGTGCGTATTAGCGGGGCGGGTCCCCGAGGAGCCTTGCGCCATTACGCGGGGGGCCCCACATGGATACAAACCGTTTGAAGTGACTTTAATTATAATCTTTCCCATTTAGCGAGTTCAATGGGATTTGCTATGGGGGTGGTACGGTGGTGGGATCCCTCGCATCTATCGAATTACACCCCCGTAGTTATGTACGAGACGCAATCACGACCGGACAATACGAATCCGATGCCTATATGTATGTACATATGTACGTATCGTATCGACTTTTACACAAGATTCGAACAGAACGTCGACTTTCACACGAGGTGAACTTTACGAGCACGACCTTTCTCCCCATCTATCTATGTACGTGTTTAATTTAATTTTGACGAAGGATGTGGAATTGATTTTCGGGGAAGTCGATTGCGGTTGATACGTTTTTTTTTTGTTTTGCGTAGTTAATGTTGCACGTTTGAATATTAAGCCGCGTACTCATTGGCGAACATGCGCGTGTAATGCAACAAAGTTTGTAAATGTGTACGCGAACGCGCGCGCTCTGCAACGTTCGTGGCAACGCAGTGTGCGCGTGAACGCTTTTCGTGGCGCACGTTGCCCCGAACAAGCTGCGAACGCAACTATTATGCCGCCACTTCACCATCGCGCGAATGTTCGTGGAATATTGGCCGTAGCGTTGTGGTCAGCTGCCGCTGCTCGTCCGTCCCGAGCGCTACGATCGTATCGCCACTCTAGCGTCAACTAGCAAGCGGCAGCGAACGAAGTTTCGCGTCACTGCCTGCAGAAATGTCAAGCGTTCAATACATCGCAGTAATCTATGCTACCACCTTGTGTGCAATAAGCACATACAATTACTATCTGGCAGTATGCAATGCCTGGAGGTAAAAAAAACGGTTATTGAATTTGTCCACATGATTGCGCAGTAAACTCATAGACAACACTGAATGTGGAGGGGGAAGGGTTCGTCACATTGATACACAATGGTTCGTCACCTTGCTCTTTTCGCCGTCGCTCGCGTTCGTTCAACTTTTGCGGATACCGCGCGAATATTTATAAAATACGTTGGCCTTCTCGCGAATGTTTACCCACATCTTGGCGCTCGGCACCGCTCGTCAGCGCTCGTCCAATATGAAGTGCCGGCATTAAAATGGAGTGGAACGATCAACGATGTTTAAGTCTTATTGATATTTATAAGATCACACCGATACTGTCGGAGTGAGGCGAGTGAAAATTTTACAATGGCCAGTAATTGTTTGTGATTTTAAATCAAAAAGTAAAGCAGATCCATTTCTTTCTTTAAATAATATGTATGTGCCGTCAGAATCTTCTTGGACGTTTATAGTCGTCAATAATATCGTGAATTAGAATATAAGCAGCGCTAGCAATTATCGCAGGCGGTAGAGAAGACATGTTTCCACTGCAAGCGCGCCGCGAATACTGGATCGGAATAATGGATCGTTTGTACATGGCGTCCACATTAGCGTGCATTACACACGCTGTTCGCTAATGAGTAGGCGGCTTTACGTTTTGAAAAAGGTTGAGCACCCTCGCGTTATGCCGGCACTTCACATGCGGCGAGCACTGACGAGCAATCCCGAGCGTCCACATGTAGGAGGTCGCTCGCCCTTGTTCGCGTTCAGGCCAACCCACTGAACGAATGCTCGCGGTCGCCTCACTCGAAGCGGGGCAATGGCGAATAAAGCAAGATGGCGGACCTCCCCCATCCGCATTCAGTGTCACACATTCAGTCACTTCCATGCGAATGCTCGTCAGCATTCGACGACGTCACTTAAGGCCAACGGTTGGCGAACATTCGCTGAAAAATGAATTGACGGCATTATAGTAAACTTTTGTAAAAAAAAAAAGTAAAATTTAGTCGATTCCGAATACGATTTTGCTTTGTGAATTTTGAAATGAATATTGCTTTCCTTTATTCAAATTTACTACAATGGTTAAATTTTGTTTACCAAGTTACCCAGACCGATGACTAAGCGATCCTCCTTGGCTCGTGCTTATCTGTTAACGAAGAGGATTAAGGCCCTCGCAAACCTGAGCGGTATCGCTGCGTCAAACTGACGCCCCTATCGTCGTCCCATTCGCACCGATATAATTCGCATCGGTGCGAATCAACGACGATAGAGGACGTTTGCTATTGTATAGGTATAATCATTGGTTCTCATGTACAACAGCTGATTTGTCGAAATAAGTCGAGAGGACTTCATGGAACTTTTAACATCGGCTCTATTACCGTACACATTCGTCGAAATTGCTAATCCGAAACACGCGTTCTTATGAAAAACTATATTTAAACGACTGCATTCAGCAATGCGGACACGTTCACCTTGATAACTGTTTGCATTTTGCTACAAGTAATTATAGCCCAAGTACTATGTATTTGAAAATAGGTTTATATAGCTTTGAAAAATTAAAAATGTTATTAAATTCTTATTAGTAGGTATGTATATTATATCCGCAAATCCCCCTAAATTCTTGCATGGAAGTCGTCGAGCTCCCAAACTGAAGTAGGTTGTATTCGAACGGTATTTAATTCAGATTTTTTTCGTTTGTCATTTTGGTGCCGTGGAGTTTAATTAAAAGGAATATTATACATACATATGTATATGTACATAGGTGCAAGTAAATACAAAACTGTACGATTAATGCGCTATTCGGCATAAAGGCCCTCACAAACCTGAGCGGTATCGCTGCGTCAAGTTGACGTCCCCTATCGTCGTCGATTCGCACCGATGCGAATTATATCGATGCGAATGGGACGACGATAGCTTGTATTAAGGTTTGTGAGGACCTTAATACACAATTCGTTCCGGAATACACTAGCACTCGAACTCGAAATTCTCACATTTCTTAATCAAAACACTACAGTTATAATTAAAGCCCCTCGACAAATGCTGGAGACCTTATTATTAGACCTAAAAATCAATTCAGCGACGCCGACAAGCAATCTACAATTTCAAATTTTCCACACAAAAATCTTACATTTTTTTTTACGACCACCAAATTCCCCAAACGGCTACAATCAGTCACCTTAACAAACAATATAAAAACGATTCGAACTTCCTAACACAAACCTTTATTAAATACGCAATAAATAACTCACATTGCGTATTAATCGACCTCGACTTCCCCCGTACACGATACACAAACTTTCACCCACTCGACTTGACCACTATATACACCCAACCGGACAAGTTACCACTATAATTCCCCACACACAAACGGCTAATTTTCTATTTTCGGCATAAAGACAATGACAAATTGCGATAGCTCGACGAGTGCGTACGTACGGGACTCTCTCACGGCGGATACGTCATTTGAATATTTTAATTCTATTAAAGGGGTAAGGGGAGGGATGGTCCCTGCTTTATGCCGGGCATAATCTATGCACCGTTTGTACGTGGAGGAGCAATGAAACGGTGCTGGTGGGCCCACCTCTCCCCCCTATAGCCCAAGCTTCGTATGACCTCTATACATCTTGTTGAGAGCTTTGTTATTGCTCCCGCCGGGGAAGGCCCGAAGCCAACAAATGTACACTATATCTCGCAAACGTGCCCAACAACGGACACATAGCCCTCCTTCTATCCTCCCATTTCCTCCCACTCGGTGGCTAAAGTCACCCCTACACCCTCTCAATATCCGCGGACTATAAACACCAAACAATGCCATATCATATCGTAGTGGTGTAGGTATGTATTCTCGCAATGCATTGCAGTGTGGGCGATTCTCCACCAAGATTAAACGAAAACACCGCCACCACTTGTAATAACTCAATAATTATAGTATTATGTTTAACTATCACACTGGAATCAAAAAACAAGTTAATTTTCAAGAGTAAACCAATTAAAAGTCGGGCGAAATAGCTCAGTTGTTGTCAACGAGAATCTTGAGCCCCTCAACTGTGTTCCTTAAATTTGAGCTAAAATCTAATTGTTCATGTTTGGATCGATCTTCAACCGTCGTTAAGCAACAGCACGATTCAACCATGGAAAATGTACATACTAGACCAGTGCTTCCCAAACTTTTTAGTACCGCGACCCCACGTTTTAGAAGGACAAACTTTCGCGACCCTCCTAGTTTTAATGGATATTGTGGGGGTATATTTAAACTATTTTTAATACTGTTTTTACACCTAAAAATATCCAGAGTTTTATTTATTTTTAAATAACTTATAATTAACGAAAACAAGCAGCTGGGATAGACCTTGTATATCCGTAGACTCGTCCAGTTGCAATTTTTACTAACTCACTAACTCTAAAGCGAAATCGTTTCGACTTCTACATACATGTATGTACTGTTTTCTTGGTCTTCATCAAACATAATTCCAACCGTGTCTTTTATTGGTGGTAGCACTAAAGTCTCGCCAATTGTGTGCGGCTTACTAGCTTGCGCGATTTGCAAACTAGTCAGGTACGAGGCGTGGAGAGATTTTTCATTAATTCTGGTGTAATACGAAAGCTTCGATTTCGACGACTTGAGCTGTTTCAGTTGTCTTTCAAAAAATTCTAGTGGCTTGTTTTTAAAATCCGGATGTTTCGTCACAAAATGCCAACGCAATTTGCTCGGACGCATCCAATTCTCTGTTGGGCCGTATTGTTTTTTAAAATTTTGTTGCATATTATTTTTACTTTCCCATTTTTTCATATTTTATTTTTAAATAATTTAAAAAAAAAATCACATTCTTTGGAATGTGAATTTGAAAGCTCTTTTGGGAAACGCTGTACTAGAGCAGTAGTCGGGAATCGGCGGCTCCGGAGCCGCACGCGGCACTTTGTATATACATAGTATGACGTAGAAGGAGAAAAATACGAAGAATTCTTAGTACTACAACCTAGGCAAAGACGAGCACTTAATGTTAGTACATAATAAATAGTTTTAAATGCATGTCTACTGAAGAAGACACAAGTTGCAAAAATTACAAGTCAAATATAACAATCGAAAGCCACCGAAGGGATATACGATACGCCTGAGGGACTTAAGGGTCCCGCAGTTCGTAGGGACCCCTTCGTCGCGAGCCAACCAGAAAATCCCGTGTTCGTATCTGATAAAAAGCTTCATCCCGGGAAAATCCCATCTTGGACGCGGAAGGGGGAAACGGAGGCTGCAGGGGCAAAGGGATGGAGGAAGAGCTGGCTGTTTGGGAAACGTAAATCCGATCATTCAATAAAGACAAATCCCGAACCGACAGAGTGGATTTGGACCCCACCCCGAACACTTCCGTTGCTGGTAAGAAGATACAGAAAACGACACGGTAAAATACGGAAGATCATTCGTCTGACAGCCGTCTTACGTGGTCTTTGTTTGAATGAAGCATTTGTAAAACCGGGATACACTCAATACCGGATAGCTAAATGTATTCTCTAGTCAGTGGACGGCCGCAAAGCTGTCATTTGTCAAATTCGAATTCAAAACGCAAGAACATTCCAGAATCAATAAATTGTTTGCAATAAAAACTTGATATAATACATGACAAGTAGTCGCAGTTAACTAAATAGCAATAACACCCCAAATATAATCACAATGAAGCGACCCCTCTCAGCGAGGGTTAAAGCTAATATTTTCTCCATTATGTTGTTCGCAATTGCGTATACATACGTATCTATTTACGATGTACACATGTGCGCATTAAATATTAACCATTTATCATAAATATGCTACGGTTAATGTGCTTGTTTGATGAAAAGTTAAAATGAAGATATTTGATTAGTGAAATTTTGATATAAAGGTCGAATTTGAGGTGAATGGAGCTATAAATTAACGTGTGTATATTATTATGAACTTGAGTATAAGTTGAACGTAATCTTGTCGTAAAATATTTTAAATGGAACTATCATCAAATTTTGTAGCCTAGTCTTAGAAATAAAAATTGACAGTTGCACAAATTTCGTAGATTAGTTACAGTTATCTTAGCAAATTAGCATTGAAAATGAGGGTTTATATGTAATATGCAATCGATCGCCTTTACCCTAAAATGACTCATATCTAGTGGTTTAATTAATATATGGGGAGGGGAGGGGGGGGGGGGTTCACAATATTGATGGATCGAGGCACAATTTTGAAAAATTGCTTTTTTCTATCTTGATGGGTAGTAAAAACGCACATTGTGTGTCGATAGCAGAAGTCTAACTTTCAAAATAACTTCAAATAGAAGTACAAGTGTCAATTTGCAGTGACTACTTGAGATTTGACTTTAAGTCTAAATATGTAGCTCAGCATCGATTTTATGGACTTGATCCATTAACGCTTATTGATTTAAGGACTCAAGCTATATCAGTGGGCGGGAACCTGGGGCTCCGGAGCCGCATGCGGCTCTTTGTATGAAAACTGCGGCTCTCATTGTCACTAAACCATTACGTGAAATTAAATAAATATTCACACATATATAAACATAAATCAAGCAAAAAAAAAGTTTGAAACATAAATCAAGATGAATCTATCACAATTTTTCTCCATATATAACTTCATACAATCTTCATGCACTTAAAAAGCTTAAAAATCGTTACTAAGATTAAACTTTATAATAATTTTTAGCAATAAATTTTCTATCACTAAAATATCACGATGATAATTATTTAAATCAAACTCTCGGGTTCACAAATGAGTAGCATTTATTTCAATTTAAATCTATTAATCATTTTCAACCGTTCACTATCCACTGTTTGATGAAGGCCTCTCCAATCCTCTTCCACTCCTGTCTGTCTAGGGCAATCTACATCCAGTTGACTCCACACATCGTCCAATCGGTCTACCTCGCTTTCGTTCACATCCTCTCAGATACCATTCCAGTATTAATCGCGTCCATCTTCCATCCATTCTTCTCGCTATGTATCCACTCCAACTTTTCCACACGTTCAGCTATATCTGCCACCTCGGTCATGCTTCTTACCCATGTATTCCTTTTACGATCTCTTCTTGTTATACCAAACATACATGCTTATCTGTGTACACTGGATCTTACGTAACATTCTTGAATTCAGCATACACGTTTCACATCCATCACGTCATAACTGGCAGTAAGCATCGGTCGTATGCCTTCATTTTTAAATCTTGGATTTAAAAACAATGTTTATTCTTCCAAAAGCACTCCATCCAATGTTCATTCAACGTTTTATTCATTTTTATTTACAACCAGTCATATTTACTTAAATATATTATCCGAAAATAATATGTTGCGGCTGTGTGCAAGCTTGCCAATTTCGCGACTTATTCCTTGATTTGACTCTGATGCCGGCTCTTCACATTCGCGCGAATGTTCGCCAACCGTTGGTCGAATGCTGACGAGCATTCGCATGGAAGTGACTGAATGTGACACATGTGGGGGGGGGAGGTCCGCCATCTTGCTTTGTTCGCATTTTAGCATTCTTTCAGTGCGTTGACCCAAACGCGAACAAGCACGAGCGACGTCCTACACATGCACGCTCGGGATTGCTCGTCAGCGCTCGCCGAATGTGAAGTGCCGGCATTAGATAGAATGGATGCCCGATCATCGAACTACATATATGAATGTATGTAACTTACGGACTTCAGTTTCAGTTCATTACTAAAAACTTTTGTTCGGTAGTATCAATGGAAAAGCATACAATTTGAAATGTTTCACTGCAATGAAAATCCAAGACGAAATAACATTATACGTTGAATTTTCAATGCACTCTCAATATATTTTTACAGTAATACGCTAAAACCACACGAGGATCGAAAGCAGAAGGAGCGCGGAATGTAAAAGTGAAAAGTGCCCTAACGAGCGTACGCTCTCTTGAAACAATCAATTATTTCGAGTCGGCAAATGTTTACATTAACATAACACTTGTTACGAATTCACGATCGGGGGTCGCATATCAAAACAGATGTTCTTTTATATTCGGCTGCACTTATCCACAACATATCGCCGTGGGGTGCACAAAAGCCACCCTTAAAACCCTACCACCCTACACTGAACCCATCCTAACCACCTCACCCTCGCAGTGCACGAGTGAAACCCTTCAAAATATTATAGCAGCGAACGAAATGTCTAATAATAATTACTATCATCATTGTAACGTCAGGTGGATATGCGGTCTACGAAAACCAACATGCTCCACGTGTATTCGTCTGAAGCGCACTTGATATCAAACGTTGACTCGTCACTATTTGATAAACGTTTCACTGTGTGCCACAGTGAAGTAACTAGGGAAAGATACTCTCCAGCGATGAAACCGTTGCCTTTTTGTGAGGAGGAAGGCAGACGAGGAACACACACAACGTGATAAGGATTTTTTCGGGTGGTGCCAATTTTGTGGAACCGTCTCACAACTACATAAGTTAGGGCTCACACACACTCACCACACCAACAAACAATAACGACAACCTTCCAACGAACGTAACATTTTAATTTTACTATAAGTATACACAATTTTACTTTTTAACGCATTTTATATTTTGTATTGTGACCACAGTGCACGTAAAACTTAATTAACTTGTACATACAGTAGAACCTCGATTGTCCGGAATCCCGGATTGGATTTAATAATTTTTTTTTAGTGAAAAAATTTCAAAATTCAATAGATAAGAGGGGAAAAGTATGTTTATTACTCGACAATGCACCGTCGCACCCGTCAATAGAATGCTTAAACCAGATTGATGAAATGTTTGTGGTAAAATTTCTTCCACCAAATGTCACGTCTTTAATACAACTGATGGATCAGGGGGTAATAGAAACATTAAAGCACTTGTATCGAAAACAGATCCTTCAAAGACTATTGTTAGCAGACGAAAATAACGAAGAATCAATTATTTATCAGTTTCCACAAGAAGATTAATTTAAAGGACTGCTGCTACATGGCAGCAGAGAGTTGGGATTTTGTAAATGTGTCAAACTTTGAAAAAAACCGTTGGTGAGTTCCAGTAATACAGATCACGTTGATTCGGTTAATACACATACATAGAAGACATCACGAATACAATAGTACAAATTTCGCGAGTGGTTAAATTGTGATGCGAGCGATCCTTGATTCCAAATTTTCAATGATGAGGAAATATTTGACACACCTTTAGAAGAATAAGATCAAGAGGACAATGAGGAGATTGCCGACGAGGAGGAACATTCTGAAGCTTTTCAGTGTTTAGATGTCGCCATGAAGCGGTATGAGAGACAGGAAGAATGTAACTCAAGACAACTTATGTACATATACATATGTATGTCTCAAAAGTATACGTGATTTGGCGGCTTCTAAAAGGAAAGCTAATTTTAAGCATAAATCAATTATTGATTTTTTAAATTGTCAATAATTTTAAATTAAAGTTTTATATCTACATATGTAAATATTTCAATAAAAACATTCACAATAATATTTAGATATATTTTTCTTTTTCTTGATTATAATTTTTTTTTTTTTCGATTATCCGGATTTTTGGTTATCCATCCCCAATTAGTCCGGATAATCGAGGTTCTACTGTATGTACATACATACGTGGTATTTTATTTAATTTTCTTTAATGAATTCATTATTATAAGTATCATCATCATCATTTTCAGCCGTTCACCATCCACTGCTGGATGAAGGCCTCTCCAATTCTCATTCATTCCTGTCTGTCTTGAGCAACCTGCATCCGCTGGACTCCTCACATTTTTCGCAATTCATCAGCCCATCGTCCACTCGGTCTACCTCGCTTTCTTTCATATCCTCTCGGATACCATTACAGTATTTATCGCGTCCATCTGCCATCCATTCCTCTGGCTTGTGTCCACTCCAACTTTTTCACACGTTTCGCTTTATCTGCCACTTTGGTCATGCTCTTTACCCATGTATTTCTCTTACGATTGCTTCTTGTTATACCGAGCATACATCTTTCCATGCTTCTCTGTGTGCACAGGATTTTAGGTAACATTCTTGAATTCAGCCTCCACGTTTCACACCCATACGTCATAGCTGGTAGTACGCATTGGTCGTACGCCTTCTTTTTTAAGCATAGCGGGATGTTGGATTTAAAAATTATGCTCATTTTCGCTCAAAAGTTCAACTACTGAGCTGTCGCCTGATTGTGAATAACTATTTTAATAACCGTACGATTAAAATTTTTCTCTACGAAAGTGATCTACATAGTTTTGAGTGTATTTATATATAGTCTAGTAGCGGTTTAGTGCAGTGTCGCACGGGCTTGTGGCCCATGGGGCGAACGCAGGTGGCGGCACGCGCGTGCCGGGCGGCCACTTCAATAAATATCCATTAGACGATCGTGACGCTACTAACGCCCCCACCAATGCATCATACTCACAGATTCAAGGGCACTGAGAATACCGCAAAGGCTTAGGTCCTCGTTCTAGGTGCCTATAGGGCCAAAGGCGATCTCGATTTGAAGTTTCCATTCAGTTCACGTTCGCGGATTCTTTCAAGCTTTCGTGCGAAGGTCTCTTTCGTTTTTTACAAAATTCAAATATTGCCCTGTAAATATATGTACCTAATATGCGTATAATCGGATTTAATTGTAAGTCGTCATTAGAACTCGGAATTTCGGATTCTCGAACCTTCTGCCGCAGGTATATTTGGGTGTTGCCGTTGCCCGCCTGAATTTTCGTTCGAGATAATGAATATTATTTATTTATTTATTAAATAGGTATGTGTATGTTGTACGCATGTGTTGTGTAAAATAAATTATATATTTAGCTTAATAAATAATAATAAAATACCCTTCCCGTAAATAAAAAAATATATAAATATAAGAAAAAACCCTTATACCTCACAAACCGGAGCGGGTTAATATTCGCGAGCGGATAAATACGCTCGGTGGTTTGCGATGGTTACAACCACCACATACCACCAAGCGTATTTTTTACATATCTGCTCGAGAATAATAATCCGCTCCGGTTTGTGAGGTCCTTAAAACTGTTTTGTTTTTCATCACTAGACCTTGGAATTTTGGATTTCTCAGACAGCCAGCATTTCGCTGAATTTGAAGTATTAGAAGTGTGCATTAAAAAAATGCATTAAGAGCATTTTATCGCCAATTGAATGCGACACCTAAAACCTCATTATTTTTGGGTATGCAAAAAGTATACAAATAATATTATTGCGTATTTATGTTGTATATTATAGGTTATATGTTATTATAAATAATTGTTCTGTAAAGGATGGAGAGAATATGTTAATGTACCTACAGTGCGTACAAGGGTTCAAAGGTGGCACATTATCAAAAGCATCCATCTTTCCGCCGTCTAGTCATCATAATCGTCATCAGCCGTTCACCGTCCACTGCTGGATGAAGACCGTCTTGCATACCTGTCTATTTTGCGCAACTTTCATGTACATACATATTGAATTTCACACAGTAAGCTAATTTTTATACATTGCATTTGCATTTGTTCGCACACATACATATATTATGCACAACGTACATACATACATACATACATGTTACATTAGAGTGGAGTGTACTTTTTTTGTTTTTGAAAATCAAAATGCTTGGGCTTGCAAAAGTTGCTCAATGCGTATACAAAACAAACGGTATATGTAATTATTTTTTTATATTTTAATTCTTTATACTGTCCCAAAGGGGTCAAAATTAAAAAAAAAATGTTTTTAGCTAAAAGTGGAAGGTTAATGTGCGGTATTAAAGCGCAGAAACAATACATTTATTTGGTTTAAGACAATGCAAATAAGCAACACACACGTTTAAATTACTAATTAAGAACAAAAAAACATAGATAGAATCATACCAGCATCCCACAAGAAAATTTTCAAAATAATTTAAATAGTGTTGAAAATATGCATTATTTTTCGTGATTAGAGTGTTGTTTTTATGAAACCATCTCACACAAACAGTAGCAGAGACTTCCGTCACTATTTTCTCTGTGTAGCTTGAGTGTGAATAAAATGACTATTTGTTACTTTTTGATCGACAATACCTTTTAAAATAGCCTCTTCATCTATGAATTTGCATATTCAAATGAAAATCAAAAAACATTGTTTTAGCGATATGGAATGTTCCAAAAATGCGATAATTTATTGTAACACTGAAACCCGGGGACTTTTAGTAATACATTCATTTATGTGTACACATATTGTGTACGGGTCCAAAAGTTTCCAGTTACGCCACTGCATGTAATTCAATGAGAGTGTGCACATAATATACGATTTCGCACTTCCGCCTACACCTACACACATACGCGTATATAGATATATTCCGATCGGCCGAGATTCAAAGGCTTCCACCGTCGTATCCCGTCATTAGCGCGTTTCGAATGGAAATTCGTGTAAGGGTGAAGTTTGACTTGACGTGGGAGGCGGAGGGCAGGCCCTTCGGGACAAATGTGACACTTGACGTTCGCCTGTCTGTGCACATCCCCCCTCATTTTCGCGTTCCACGTGCCCTTTTAGCGATGCCGAACGAGGAAAGGCTGAGCGGGGGACCGGGGGGAGGAATGTGGGGGTTGGTGTGGGGACCCACGTGTTCGCCCCCCCTAGTTATTGGGGCCCCTGAGGGGCGTAGCGCGCGTCGCATCCGCAACTGGATTCGCGGGGGGCCCCATCTGCAACATTCGTGTGCCGATTTGTCCGACTTCGAGTGGTCATAAATTATAAGAAAGAAGTCGAAAAAAAAAAAAAAAAATAATATGTAAATTTGTGTCCGATTCGCGTTCGGCGGTGAAGGGGTTCATGGTTTGAGCTTTGGGTTGAAACGTGCGCTTGTAAACTATCTACCGACATTTCCTTACGTGGAACCGCCTAAAAATTGTATTCTATAAGGAAGAGGATAAATGAAATAATTTAAAATCATTTGCCGCTCGAATTAGTACGTTTAGATAAAATAAAAAATATTGAAATAGAAAACCAATCCTTATAAACGTGGTGAAATAAAAAAAAACTGGACAAACAAACGCCAAATAGCACGGGAAAAAAATGTGTAAAAAAAAAAATAATAGATAATTAATTATAAGTATTTCATAGCAATAAAAAATCACAATCAATAGGAAAAATATCGATTTCAATACTCACTTTGAGCACAGCAATACTATATTTTGAGTTATAGACCGCAAAAGCCAAAAAAAATGGATATCTTTCACATTTTTTAAATCGCGAATATCTCATAAACGAGAGCATTTCAACAAAAATCATTGTCGGATTCGAATTCAGTGGGTCAAACTTAGTAAAGATTGACCAATCTCCGCTCTGGGTATTTTTTTTTGTTGCTCAGTGTAATTTATCACCTACCTACAAACAAATCGATGTAATTTTGCTCTATCCTAATCGGATAAAGTATTGTGATCGTGCGGAAATTCGACCTCGAGATTTTTACTGATTTCGGTATCAGGTATCATCCCCCGATCACGCTTTCGTGATTTCCGAAAAATGTCTGTACGACTCTCTGTGTGTACATACGTGTATCAATCACGCATAATATGAGCCATTATAAATGAAACTGGTTTAAGTCCATTTTTTTTATCTCGACTGTGAATTCTTTAAAAATAAATATACCATATCTGTTTGTAATAGAAACTCAAATTTAAGTTTGTAGTAACTCAAATATTTTTTTTTTAATTGGACTTAAACCACTTTCATTTATAACTGCTCTTATGTATAACAAGATAATAGAAATCACTCTATTAAGTAGCTTTTAATCAATGTTAAAACATTAAAACAACAGAATATGAAAAACTATCGGATACAAATAAATAGTTGACTTTTAAAACAATTCAAGTTTTGAATGAAAACGTAATAAGTGTGTTATTCTTACGTGTATGCAATCGTTCAGTGTTTAAAGAAAAATGAATTTAAGATATGTGCCTGATTATATTTATTCAAAATTAATTTGAAACAAAACATCAAAAAGTAATGCATGATACAGTCAAATTCTACTTATAAATCATTCAAATTTATTTTAAAGATTTTTAGAGTTACAACATTCTACAATATGTAGAGTTACATTAAATTGATTCAAATGTTTGTTTTGAAAAAAAATTGACATTGATGAAATTAATCGCACCTATCAATAAAAGTAAATACTGAACAAGTCAACCGTGGATTGTTTCCCTGCCTAGTTGTTTCATAAGAACCGCATAATCCACTTATCCCGAAAATCTAGTGCATTAGCGACGCAACTACGAGATTACGTTCGCTACGAGAGCAGCTACCCTCGAACGGTGGGTCGCCACATTTATTTTACACAATATACCCATCTGGGAAATCTCGGCGATGGAAAACCACAATTTGCTCTTCACTTGCATACACTTTCGATTTTTTGCAATTTTCCAACGGACATGATCCCGCTGTATGCGAAGACGAAACGTTCGCTAAATTGTAATTGATGTTTTGCGAGTTGAAACTCTTGCTTATTTATATTCATTGGTCGCAAATGCGACACGAGACCCGTGACGACCAATAAAGAGGGTAGATGGTGGGTGATAATGCATAGACCAACCCCTCATCCCCTGCTGCGTTCGCAACTGCATATTGCCATAACAATTAGCCGACACTTGCTGCTAATTCCTCTCGAGCGCATCTAAAGGGGATTGCTCACCCTTGTATTGATGCCGAATGTGTTTTTTTTTATTATTATTATTTTTTTATTCAATTCAGAGCAGTATAAATCTGATGTATCTTCTTGTATAGCGCTTTGGGGTGTATCTTTACTGTAATGTAAATTTTATATATATGTACATATATTCATCTAAACTGTTTGAAAACTGTGAAATTTTTATTGGCTTTATAATACCAATATATAAACGTATATATGTATGTAGCGAGGATATATTTAGGTCGCTGGAATGGCAAAAATCAGGGGCCAGGATTAACGGAAGACATTTGAGCCATCTAAGATTCGCTGACGACATAGTTATAGTTGCATGTAACTCAGTAGATTTACAAAATAGGTTAACAGAATTAAGTAACGAAAGTAGGAAAGTAGGCCTAAAAATTAATGAATTTTGCACGCAAAACGTAGTCACAGTAGATAGCCATATTGTAGAGATAGTTGATAGTTATTTATACCTAGGGCAGTTGGTGAATAAGACTGGATGTAAAGAAGAAGAAATAAAACGAAGAATGAAACTAGGATGGAGTGCTTTTGGAAGAATGAACATAGTTTTTAAATCAAACATTCCGCTATGCTTAAAAAAGAAGGCATACGACCAATGCGTACTGTACTGCCAGTTATGACGTATGGATGTGAAACTTGGACGCTAAATTCAAGAATGCTACGAAAGATCCAGTGCACACAGAGAAGCATGGAAAGATGTATGCTTGGCATAACAAGAAGAGATCGCAAAAGAAATACATGGGTAAGAAGTATGGCCAAAGTGGCAGATATAGCAGTAAGGGTGAAAAAATTGAAGTGGAAATGGGCTGGACACATAGCAAGAAGAATGGATGGCAGATGGACGCGAGAAGTACTAGAATGGTATCCGAGAGGATGTGAAAGAAAACAAGGTAGACCGAGTGGAAGATGGGCTGATGAATTGAGAAGAATGTGCGGAGTCAAGTAGATGCAGATTGCTCAAGACAAACAAGAATGGAAGAGGATTGGAGAGGCCTTCATCCAGCAGTGGATGGTGAACAGCTGAAAATGATGATGATATATGTATGTATAATCATTTTTGTAAGATTATACAATAATAATAATACAATCAAATAATACAGTTTTGTTAAATATTTCAATTAAAGGTTCACGAAAATTGGTTCAGTAGATTCGAAGCTTTCACGTTACGAACTTCGTCTATGTACATATATATACAGATGGATATTTCTGTCTTCATCATCATTTTCAGCCGTTCACCATCCACTGCTTGATGTTCGCCTGTCCAATTCTTGTTTGTCTTAAGCACTCGACTCTAAACATTCTTTTTAATTCATCAGTCCATCGCCCATTCGGTCTACCTTGCTTTCTTTCACATCCTCTCGGATACCATTCAAGTATTTCTCGCGTCCATCTGCCATTCATTATTCAGCTTTTTCACACGTTCCGTTATATCTGCTACTTTGGTCATGCGTTTTACCCATGCAATTATTTTCTGTATGCATTGGTTATTTCGTAGAATTCTTGAATTCAGATCCACACGTCATAACTGGCATGGTCGCAAGCCTTCTTCTTTAAGCGAGATGTCGGATATAAAAACAATGTTTATTCTTCTAAAAGCGCTCCAATCTCATCTAGTCTTATTTCTTCTTCATTGCATCATATTCACCAATTGCCTCAAGTATAAATATATAATTATCAACTACATATACATATCTATAATGTGACTTAATTTATAGTTACTACGCTCTGTTTTAAAATATCGTATAGTCCAAAATAGTATCAAAGTTTGAATTGCATAATTAATTCATATGAACTGATGTTTTATAATTATTGTATTTCGACGCGGACTTGGTTCACTCTCGCATTTCGTAGCACACTTTTAACGTGATTCTAGTTTGACCCTCGTTAAGGCGTCGCGTGGGTTAGCAGCTCAAATTAAATTTAGTGTTTGTACTTTGGGGTCATAAAACTTCTCTTTTGCCGGTGTTCCCAAATTCAAAATTCATCCCAAGCCAACCTCGGAACAATGCACCTTACAACGACCCCATACATAGACCCTCCCCATCCTTCCTTAATCCCCTCATCGTTCATCCCCCACCCCCCACTCGTTACAGTGCGATAATATCAAATCGGATTAGTTATCTTGATGCGGTGTCGTCTGATGGTGCAATTGAAAAGCATCACCTAATAAACTCGTTACGTTTTATAATGTTTCACTAGAGCACTTATGTACATGCGAGTTTGAACCGTGCAAAAGTAGAACAAGATTGACTGTATTCATTTATTATCCACAAGTGTACAATGTTCAAATGTCAGATTGTAAATGTCAGGTTGTAAATGCATTCGTTCAATGCCGGTTACATATTGTATATGAGGTCACGACTGCTACGTTCGATTTTCATAAAAATTGAATTCAGCTGTACGATCAATACGTATCATCTATAATTCTATAAAATTATCGAAAAAAAAAAAAAAAATACGGCGCGACTTGGAATCGAGTTTCTTTGTTTTTTTGAAAATGTTCCATACATTTCCACACATTAAAATTGAAGTGTCATGAAAATATACATACAAACTTATACAAGTTTTGGTGTTGTTGGAAAGCAAGTCGAAACGCAAAGCTCAATATAACTCAAAATTAAAAAAAAAAAAAAGTTTATTAAACGAAAACATATGTAGTCCATTTTTTTCATACATACTTAAGCGTAACACGTTTTTGATGTTTCTCGTCCAATGAAAGTGTTCAATGTTCTTTCACATTAAAAATTTAGGTTCCTTTAAGTTTAAGACCATTTTTAGGTACGAACATAATAATTTAAATTCTTACGAACAAAAATATGGTAAAAAGCATTTAAACAGAATTTTCATTGAACAGAAATTGAAAAAACCTTGTATTTTCTCAAAACGAAAACAAGTTAACAAATTTACATTAAAAACAAACGTGACTCATTTATTATGCTGAATACCGCGCGCTATTATCTGATATTCTTTATTGTTTTATTATTATATATATATATATATATATATAACTAACTTTAGGTTAAAGTAAAAAAATGTAATATGTATAAGAAATAATAGTTGAAATTTTCAATGAAGAAGTGTGCCGATCATTCCCGACGCATACACATCTATGTATGTGTGTTTATGTACATATATATGTATATGTACATACATATAATTATACAATTATACATAATTATATGTATGTATACATATAATTATACGTATGTATGTATGTATATATATGCACATATATAATTATACAATTATATATAATTATATGTATGTACCCAGGCTTGGTACTTGACTGTAGTCGAACCTTGATACTCCAAAAACTTGCCGAAATGTATCGACTTTATCCATAGATTAGTCATTACGCCGTATCTCTGTACATATAATTATATAACATAATCCCGTGTTATTACTAATAAGTTATTACAAGGGATTATGTTACAATAAACTAAAATACGAATTCATCGACGAATAAAAGACTCCCATCCCTACATTGTCATATTAAAAGAAAAACGGACACAGTCGTACACGCTAGTCGAACTACATAGCTGCACCCTATATCAATATAAATATATAATTGCACTACTTCGACTTATTGCAATATCTATAGATATACCCGGTATTGAGACGTTGTCGTATCAATTTTAAACATGTTAGTGTAGCACTAATGGCTAGTTGGTGTAATGCGCAAGGCTTATTCCTCCATTTGACCGTTTCTTATGATGATAAATAAAATAACTATAAATATATATGTACATATAACATCATTTTCAGCCGTTCACCATTCACTGCTGGATGAAGGCTTCTCCAATCCTCTTCCATTCCTGTCTGCCTTGAGCAATCCGCACCCACTCGACTCCACACATTCTTCTCAATTCATCAACCCATCGTCCACTCGGTCTACCTCGCTTTCTTTCACATCCTCTCGGATACCATTCCAGTATTTCTGGCGTCCATTTGCCATCCACTGTGTCCACTCCAACTTTTTCACACGTTCCGATATATCTGCCACTATAGTACTTTCGAAGATGGGTTTATTTAAATTTTGCAGATCACATGCTTAGTCAAATTAATAAAAGATTTACGAAGCATCGAGATATTCTATGTATTTAATTTTAATTGTCTACTTCCTAAAGTACAACTTAAACAATTTTAAGTGGATGAATTTATTAAACTTACTGAATTTTACAATAGCAATCTACAAACGACAAACGACTCCATCCTAAAAGCTGAGTTTATAATGTGGTATAAGGTTTTTGAAAATTTATCAAATATAATGCCACCCAAAAACGTTATAAATGCACTATCTCGTTGCGACAAATTAGCTTTTCCAAACGTTTATATACTACTAAAAATACTAGCAGCACTTCCAATTACTACATACATGCAGCAATGAACGATCCTTTTCAACTCTTCGAAGGCTAAAATCATATTTGAGAAACACTACATGTCAAGAACGTTTAAATCGTATAGCTCTTTTAAATATATGAGTCGCCTAGTTCCAAAACCCGATAAGTCCACAATATAAAAAAAACGAGGATAAAATATTTTCTGGTTCTAAGAATGTTTTCAAACGATGCCTTATACTAGAATTATTCCAAATACCGCCAAGTGCGCCGTAAAAAAATATTGAAAATCAGTGTTAGTTCCAAAAACTGACAATTGCACTATGATAAAAGCTGATAAAAGCCATATTTAGAAACAAACAACGATAATTCCATGTTTCTAATCTCAATATTTTGTTTAATATCAACAAAATTAAGTTTAAATGAGTTTAAATAACGCCATCAAGCAAATAAGTCTGTAGCAGAAAAACCGCGTTTGCGAACAAATGAGTTTTATGGACTTATCGGGATTTGGAACTAGGCGACTCATATGTACATTGGCACATAAAAGTGAGTCCTCAAGATATTTTAAATGAGTTTCTTATATAAAAGCTTATAATGTATTTTTTGTTTTAAAATACAAATTTCCAGAAGTCGCCACATTTATATTCATTGAAAATGAAAATGCCGATCATATCAATAACGTAAAATATTTTGTAGATTAGCCTCCGCCCAAATAAAAAATCCTTGATGCGCGCCTGGTCGTATGTCGTATGCCTTCTTTTTAAAGCATAGCGGCACGTTGGATTTAAAAACTATGTTCATTCTTTCAAAAGCGCTCCATCCTGGTTTTATTTTCTACTTCTTTACATCCCCAGTCATGTTCACCAATTGTAGTCTATGTATATGTTACAGTGAAAGCATATTTCATGTGAAAATCGACCAAGACTCATTGTAAACTATGTATATGTAATTGGTACTAATCAGTGAAAGTCTACGCCCGAACATGGGCACGGCATTGAATATTTCAGCAGATTATATGATTCGATTGGTTGTTTCACAAAACATGTCACATTTAAATAGTTTCAATGACAGTTCGGAAACGAATATAATTTCACCGTTGGAGTATCACTTAAAATTTTATATTTTCACTAGTAGATATATGTACATACATATATACCTACATCGTGAAAATGTGCTCGAGTATAAGATTTCACCGAAACGCCACTGAAAATATATTTTCACTTGAAGTATGCTTTCGCTGTAACATATACATACATACATACGTATACACATGTATAATACATGGATGCACGAGTGGCTAACTACGGAATGTGTATGCGTCCACATCGTGCATTGTTATCAAATTAACCGGATTGTTGGGCACTGTTGACATTAAGCGGCAGGTAAATCCCGCGAACAATGCCACCTCGACCTTGCTAAAAGTCCCCTTATTCCTCACCCCCCCTCTACCCTTACATTTCCTCATCCTACCTTTGAATTATTCAAATCCGTCATTAATGTCGTCTTGCCGGTATTCGCCCTTTTTGCGGAGCGACCCCAACTCGCGAGGAAAGGGGCAAGGGTGACTCCTCATCCCCTATCTCCTCCCCCTTATCTCCCAACACAGTAGCTATTGCCGGTGTGTATTATTTTATTTTTTTTTTTTTACTGGCAGAAAGAGAGAGAGAGAGAGACCCTCGTCACGTGGAACCCCCCCCGGTATTCGAATCCGCCCCTGCGCGCATAATGACTGTATAATTTGGTATAACTGTGAGTGAAAATAAATAAGATTGTAATTTTATGTTTTTTTTTTTTTGATGATGAGGGCTGGGAGTTGACAGTGGATTTGCCCCATTAAAGTGGTCTGCCGCCCACCCCGCCCTCCCTTAAAGCTGTGACTAGACAGATGGATGCACTCGGTGCGCTGTTGAAAGGACACTTTTTTGTCGTCCTTCAGGGATTTCCTTTTTGATATCAGACTGTGCACGCTTCGACACGGGATAACGCTATTTTTATGTACATACATACATATGTGTACGAGTGTAGGTGTGTGTTTTATCGTTGTAACTTACAAAGGGTCACGCGTATGTACGTACGTACATACATATCGACGTCAAAGCAACAGTGAACCAGTTCCGCTCGACTATTGAACTTGTATTTTAACTGAAGCGTGCGCTTTTGTGTGTTTAAGGAGTGATTTGTTTTGTTGTTGAAAATTAGATTTGAGAAAAGTTCTGCGAGTGCCGCTCACAGTGCAATGGGATACATGACAAGGTTGTGACATGTCCAAAATTGTAAATTGTTCGGGGCGGCAGTTTTAAAGTTTGAAATGGTCGCCATGAATCGGGGGGGGAACTTTATATACGTATAAATGATAATTGTAAAACGAAGAATGAAACTAGGATGGAGTGCTTTTGGAAGAATGAACATAGTTTTTAAATCCAACATTCCGCTATGCTTAAAAAAGAAGGCGTACGACCAATGCCAGTTATGACGTATGGATGTGAAACTTGGACGCTAAATTCAAGAATGCTACGAAAGATCCGGTGCACACAGAGAAGCATGGAACGATGTATGCTTGGCATAACAAGAAGAGATCGCAAAAGAAATGCATGGGTAAGAAGTATGACCAAAGTGGTAGCAGTACGCGTGAAAAAGTTGGAGTAGACACATAGCGAGCAGAATCTTAAGCTTAATTTAGCTAGGATACTGAACGGGGATGGTGTTGGTATTTGATTAATATACATACATATATATATATATATTTATTATCAATATGTAATATGTAATGTTTACACCATTTATATGGGATGTTTATACTATGTTATTTTTTTAATCGTAATTTTATACATTCTAAAATTGTTTTTTTGTTTATACATTAATTTGGGTGTTTATATTATATTCTATTAAACTTAAAATTTAAATTCTACATACATAGTACTGTTTTTGTTAGTATTTTTATTTTTTATTTTTTTGATGTAGGTACTTATTCTTTTTTGTTTTTATATATATATATGTATGTATGTATGTATGAATTTTAAATATGTATATGTAATATTCTATTTTGGGCTAAAAACCTGTGTAATAAATAAATAAATAAAGAATGGATGGTCAACTGGATGCAGATTGCTCAAGACAGACAGGAATGGAAGAGGATTGGAGAGGCCTCCATCCAGCAGTGGATGGTGAACGGTTGAAAATGATGACGATGAAATTGTTCATGGTTCATTTTTGCTTTAAACACAAAAATATTTTTTGCTTTAACTTTAAACACCGTTTACCATAAAATCTAATATCTTGTAAGTATGTATGTACGTATGTACTCTCAGAACTAACGAGTTTGATAAATTCATCGATCGATCAACGCGACGCACATTTCTTCTCCGATTTTCGGTATATTGTCGCGTAGAAGCGTCGTTAAACTGAAATTATTTTCCATTGTCAGATTTGAAATGAAAACCCTCGTATACAATAAGACCGAACACGGGGTCAAAACGAAACGCAGACAACGTCTCAAAGGATCGCGAGCGAAAGTTGGCCAAGTGGCCGAGCATTAGTGTCTCGTTAATTAGGGGTACTTTTCAAAAAGAGAGGTGGGTGAGAGAGGGGGAATGGAGGTTGAGGGTGCATCAATAATTCTCAAATAAAGTTGCGCGAGCCGCGTGAATAATGCAGGGGCGCGCGAAAGCCTACATAATTCACGGGCTTTTGTTCGTTCGGCGAGAGTTGTCGCGCAGGTGCGCTCGCTGATTTTCCACTGATTTTTCCACCAGGGAAAACTTGGTGCAGCTTTTCACCGTTATCTCCTTTCGGCGGTGGAGTTTTCGCGCGTTTCCTGTGACGACGCCCGCTTTTCCGGATAGTCGCAAAAGCGTTTTGCACGAAGTATGTACATACATACATACATACGTCTCAACTGTTGGCAGTGACAACACCAACTATGAATTTTATCACATTACTAGTAAGCCCGTTGAATATCAACGGAGCGTTCTCATCACCCGTACTGGAAAATTATATATTTAATTTAATAGTTTTTATAGTTGTTGCATCTATGCAACAATGCGCAATCTATGGCGCGTTATAAATACCCAATCGATACCCACTCGAAAAAAATTTTTTTTTTTTTTTTTTTTTTACTTTACTATTTATATTATAATTTTGTAAAAAATCGAAAACAAAAAAAAAAAAAAAAGTATATAATTTTATAGCGTGATCTATAGGTAGGTAATAAAAAAAGGACTATCTTAGCAACGGGCCGTGGTTTATGCATTAGCGTGATAACTTCCGACCTGGCGTCCCGGGTTCGATCCCCACTCATTCTGGTTTTTTAATTATTTTTCCTCATTTCCTATTTATTTTAATTATAGGTAATGTTTAAAGGACTAAATCGACGAAGGGCGATAGCGAATAGCATCAGTGCGAGTAACTCGAGCCTGGGGTCATGGGTTCGATCCCCACTCGTCTGCGTTATCAGCAGACAGTCAGACAGACAGACGGATTTCGGCTATTATATATATAATGAAGGCATCACATACATAAATTCACAACTTCTTCTTTTCAGCCGTTTACCATCCACTGCTGGATGAATGCCTTTCCAATCCTATTCCATTCCTGTCTGTCTTGAGCAATCTGCATCCACTTGACTCCACCCATTCTTCTCAATTCATCAGCCCATATTCCACTCGGTCTACCTTGCTTTCTTTCACATCCTCTCGGATACCATTCCAGTACTTCTCGCGTCCATCTATGTACATACATATGTATGTGTCCAATTCAACTTTTTCGCACGTTGCACTATATCTGCCACTTTGGTCATACTTCTTACCCATGTATTTCTTTTGCGATCTCTTCTTGTTATACCAAGATTGATACATGGTTCCATGCTTCTCTGTGTGCACTGGATCTTTCGTAGCATTCTTGAATTTAGCGTCCAAGTTTCACATGCATACGCCATAACTGGCAGTACGCATTGGTCGTATGCCTTATTTTTTAAGCATAGCGGAATGTTGGATTTAAAAACTATGTTCGTTCTTCCAAAAGCAATCCGTCCTAGTTTCATTCCTTCTTTTTTACATCCAGTCATATTCATCAATTGCCCTAGGTATAAATAACTATCAACTATTTCTACAATATGATTATCTACTGTGACTACGCTTTGCGTGCAAAATTCATTAAACATAATTTTAAATTCACAACTACATAAAGATTCTAATTCATTTTGACAAACGTATTCCGTAAATATTTATTGGAAATATTTGATTTACCTAATTTGTCCGTTAAGTCGGCGTTTTTCAAACTTTTTTCACTTCGACCCACTGCTAGAACTGCATTTTGTATTGCGACCCAGTATGGCTATTTAATAATATATCAAAAACAAACTCTGTCCATTATGTTCCTCTATTTACTGTTGACACGTGATATATGCATATTTATGGATGAAACTAGAGTTAGAAAAAACTCGGGAAATTTGAAATGACAAGGTATCTAAAATCAAGTGGAAAATACTAGTTCACACAAATAAGTTGAAGTAATAGGTAATAGTATCAAGATTGCTTGTTTACTTAAAAGTGGAAATTCTCCTGTAACGTTAATCCAAAATGATGACAAATTTAATTGCTGAAAATCAGCCTCCTCTTCGGGATCAAAGTTTAACTCAATTATTGATTCAGGGCTTTACTGTTTCAATTTTCTGTACTGGAAAATAGGGTGAAAAAACCGCACACGGAAAATAGCGGATTAATTATTTGTTTAAAAATTATTTACTACACTAGAAATATTGAAATTGTTAAA
Organism: Parapsyche elsis; assembly: GCA_022651745.1. Taxonomy (NCBI): domain Eukaryota; kingdom Metazoa; phylum Arthropoda; class Insecta; order Trichoptera; family Hydropsychidae; genus Parapsyche; species Parapsyche elsis. The sequence continues at coordinate 110,194 of JAGVSN010000041.1, forward strand.
GCTGAAAAAAATCAAACGCGCATTTTTCGCTCATTTTTGTACCCCAGTCCACGGGGAGTGTTATAAACTTTCGTTTGTTAATTTTCCTCAATGCACTCATACGTAACTCGGAGGAGTTTCAGTAAAGGGCATAATTAAACAACCAAGAACGGAACTGATCACGTCAAAACCATTACCGACCGAACGACACATATAAATCAGGTTTAGACATGAGCAAAATTCCAAAATTTTAACTATACACACACCGCTGATAAATAATAAGTATTGACTCGTACATACATACATACATACGTATGTACAACAATACACGCGAAAGGGAGCGTAAGGGTAAAATTGTTGAGGGGCGAGTACTAATAATAATCGTTTCCGTTTTATTGCGGGGAAGTGAAAGCCAACCCTCGAGCACTGTCTATCACGTCAAAATAATAAAAAAAATATATATTTAGGGTTTTCCACGAGAGGGTCGACCGAATTACGGACACGACGTTCGAGAAAATGCGGAAAACGCATTTAAATTATTACGATTTTGTGACCATTAAATTAACGCACCGAATGCGGAACGGGAAAAGAGGGGGAACAATAAAACGATTCGTTTTGTATTTGTTTAATATGTAATATAAACGTAGCGGTTGCCAAACTTTTTTTAACGCAAGATTCGTGATTAGACTTGGTTAATTTAGAACCGTCGGGATTTTCCATCTAATTTACTATGTTTGTTAATTCATGTACCAAATTTCACGTGAAAATTAGTTCTGATTGACATGCATGGTGGCTTTGCAGCGGTCGAAACTATTCGCAAACGGTGGTCCACATATAAAATGCAAATGCCCAATAAGTCACAAAGCCGCTTCGACGAACGTGTGTACATACATATGTATGTAACTACATACATATGTATACATAATTGGCGCCTTTAACCAAAAGTGAATAACGAATCAGACATGATCGGACTAGTCAACGTCAATGTACTTATGTGCCCGATCACTTCGTTCGGCTAATGGTAACCGTTAATTAAATCAATGATTATAGACATTATATGTACAATACAAGTGTAAGCCCGTTGAATATCAACCGACGTGTTTGTCGTAATTGATTACGTAACAATTTGGCAAAGTCGCGAGCCTACTAAGGATTAATATTTTCAAAATATAGGAGGCCTCCCATCACTGGTGTTGCGTTCAAATCCCACTCGCGACTTTCGTGTTTTTTCAATTTGAATTTCAGCCTTTACCGAGGCGAGCGTTATCAGCAGACAGACAAACGGAATTGGGCTATTATGCGTAATATATATATAATATATATATGTAACTAGTGTAAGCCCGTTGAATATCAACGAATGTTTTGTGGGTTAGTACATATATGTATATTTAATAGTTTTTTTATAGTTGTTGCATAGACGGCGCGTTCTAATACAACACGTAATAATTTAGCAAAGTCGCAAGCCTATTAAGATATTAATATTGTCAAATCGTAGCAGGCCCGTCATCGCTTCCGTTGAATGATAGTGTTAACACGATTCATTACAACCTGGTGATCACGGGTTCAAATCCCACTCGCGCGCGGACGGTTCGTGTCTTTTAATAATTTACCGAGACGAGCGTTATCAGCAGACAGACAGACAGACAGTCAGACGGATTTCGGCTATTATATATGTATATAATGGCGTAGAAGCGAGTGAGACGTTTGAAAACGATTTGTCTGAAGGATGTGGTTGTATGGTGAGTGAGATAGGATTTGATGCCGTTTTAATTGTTTCATAATGGAGATGTGGAAAACGAGGTTAAAACATCAGGCTTTTCATTGATCATTCTTAGCATAAAGCTCAGTAACAATCGTACATTTTAGATATATTTACATTTGTACATAGGTGTATTTAAAATACACTGTTTCTCAATAACTGCATGTCATTGATAGCGGAAACTATTTCTGCCTTATTTTCAAAGCCACAAAACAACGAATCAGCAGCCTCTAAAACGACTTTTTTCTCGCTAAACGACTTTATTTTCAGCAAGAATGTGACACGACACGCTCGGTTGATGCTTCTGACTTTAATGTCTGTTTGGCAAAAATTGACTATTGAACTTAAATTCCCGCTTTCGGTTCTCTAATTATTACTTTCTTTTTCGTCGATAGTTAATCTCACAATTTTATTATTATGCACTGTTTTAATATGTCTTTCCACATTTCCCTTCTTTGGCAATGAAATTTAATATTTTTCTAAAATGAAACCTACATAATTATGTATTTCTTTGAGTACGTAAACAAAATATCCTTTTAACACATTCACTGGCGATCGGTTTTAAACCATTACGCGATTGACCTTATGGGCACCACTGGTATATGTAATCTACATATGTATGTATGTACACCCACATGAACATGATCGTAAATAAACCACCTTATGATAATATATGATAAATTGTGAATCATACTGTACATTTGATAATGTTTTATTTGAGAGTAACACGTTTGAAAATTTACTTGTTGCTCTCGTGTTCAGAACAGTATATGTACAATCGGGTTGAACGTGGATGCATTGATTAATCTTGAATTAGAACAGTATTAGTCGGTTAAATACATATGTACATTGTGGGGACAATATTATCACGAACGTTACTGCTGATCAATTATGCACGAATTTTGGTCAATTTAAACAATGTTGGTCATCAAATTAATATTGTACGTGAATACAATCGTAGCTTGAACGTACGTAAATAAGTATTGTGGCGAACAAATTCGATTCAACAGGTAGGTATTTATTATGCAAGTTTGGTTAAATATTCCCTATGCAAAGATTACGAAATTGCCGTCGATAATGTATGATTAGTTCGATTCGGGGACGCATCGTGTGCATTAGAGTATGTATAATATTCAGTACTATTCGCTGCAATAATTCATACGAATATACCGTTGTCGCTTATTAATGCTTAATTAATTCCATTCGAGATGACCTGATTGTCATGTCTGGTCAGACGTACGGATTTGAGTCGCACAACCTGAAACTGCCTAGACCTCTCAAACGCTTTCCAAAATTATAGTACGAAAACAAAAAAACAATTTGTAAAGCGCATAATCTTAGCGAATGTTTTTCAATAGAAAACGTGCAGTATAAAATAATAATAACAGTGAAAAAAATTTTCAAAAGAAAACACATATTTTGATTTTTTGATCTGTACTGGACGATTACTTGGAAATATTTTAAGCCACAAAATACTACAGTTTAAATATAAAATACCTTCTCATTACTATTTCTCAGATCTCATAATCAAACCGCAACCGTTTTATTGTATTTATGATGCTGACCTAAATATGGGGAACGATTTTCGGGATCTACGAGTCTTATTTATGTTCTGGAGACGAGATATGCTTGAAAGCTATAAAGAAGTTGGGGTTTGTTCTAAGAATCAGAAAATCTTTCCAATATGTCTCAGCCACAACCAAAATTATTTTAGTTGTGCGGGTTTTCAGCCATTTTATGCTGTGTACACACCGACGAACCCATTGTGTGGACGTTCATAAATCATTGGACCTTATCGTGTGGAACGGTCCACACAATAGCAACCATTCGTCGTTCGCTGTTCGGTTCGTCGGTGTGTACACAGCATTAAGTTGGATAGAGTTATAGATTGCAATATTCGTTTTGAACAGAAAATAAAAGCATTTTGAGAAATTGAACATACACCGAGGAATCAAAAAATCCCCCGCTTTAAACTGAATTTATATGATCACAATTGATTTCAATGGCATAAAGCTATCTCGTTGTAGAACCAAAAAAAAAAAAAGTAATCATTTTTTGTCGATTTAAAGATATTTGCAAATTTTTCACAGCCAAATGGTCTGTTCGATCATTTTTTATAATACCTACATACATATGTATGTATATGTGTGACGAGTTGCGAATCACTCTGTATTTTAGAGACTAAATACGAATAGGTACGCACTTTGTACGTCACACATTTTCACCAGAAAATTTAAATATGCAATCGACTACGGTCAATTTCCGCAGTTTGTTCGGATGAATTTTCGCCCCCTCAAAACGATCCCTACTATTATAATGAACTACGACCCTTGAACCATTTCCTATAAAAAATATTTAAAAAAATAAACCGTTTGTGGTAGCGCGCTGCATCGTTTGAGACCACCTGTAACCCGTAAGCTGCTAGCCAATTCGGTCAAACAATACTGAAACAAACACCAAAACAGGGTAAAATAATAAATTATTTGATCAATAAACGGAACAGACGTTTCATTGCGGCCGCCCGAGCGTCCGCGTGCCAAATAGCAAAATGGCGAACGCGTTAATAGAATTTCCACCGAAACGGGGAAAAGCCACCACCAATACTATTATATATCAATCTAGTGAAAACACACGCGGCGAGCAGCCTCGATACATTTCGTACGAATCGAACTGTCGGTGAACATTTAGCGGTGAGATCGACTCGATTAACGGAATTCCTCATTTGGGACCTCCTCAAAGTGCTACGGCTAAGATGTGGGGTCAGAGGGTTTAAGGAGTATGTGGGGTCCAGACTCGCACATACATACATACATATTATCGTCGACTCAGGGTACCCAATAAAATAAAAAGCCGTTCACTTTGGTCTGCGTGCCAGGGATCACATTCACGTACCTCTCCATGTATGTAGACTCTCCAGGGCCGTAGGTACGGTACAATATAAAGGGGGGGATGGGGAGGGTGGATGGAACAAACACACATATCCTAATCGGATAAAGTATTGTGATCGTGCGAAAATTCGACCTCGAGATTTTGACTGATTTGTATCAGGTATCCATCCCCTGATACAAGCTGAAATTTCATATCTATTATTTTCACGTAAGGTGTGAGAGCCATAAGGAATTTGGTCAACATCAGTCAACCGGAAGTATTTTATACCTTTATGTGAACTTCATCAGACTCAGTTTTACCATTAATGACAGTATGTACCTACATTCAAGAACACAGAATGCTAAGAAAACGATTGTTACTCGCAATTTTTATCAATAAAATCCAACATTCGTTGTTTTTTTTTTTTTTTGTTTTAATTTTAGGAAGCTTGTGTAAGTGTGTCGCAATTGTGGACATCATGTCTGTGTGAGTCGCTATTAGAAAAAGGTAAAACCCTATCGGATTTAATCCCCAATGACGTGTGTTGCATCACAGGAACCACCTCTGCAAAGTTTGAAGATATTTTTTCACCAATATTTCTCGGAATACAGTTTGAAAAACATTGATCTATGTACGTTAAATGACACACACACACACACTCGTTAGTATTAGTCCTATAAAGCGTTGCTCCTAGGTGAAATTTAATGCGCAATGATTTTTGTACTATTGTAGGTACTTTTTTTTTCATCAGTCACAAAAGAGGGGTGGGGAGGGGGGGGGGGTGATTCGAGTCCCTAAAACAAGTACCTAATACGGCCCTGAGACTCTCCCTCGATCGGGAGAATTCACCTCATCCACCCACAATTCTACATCGTCCCCTACTCTCCAGCGTCGGTGAGACGACGGTATCCGATTCACGGAAAGCGAATTAGTTGTGTAACTGTCATCCTAAATGTGGATTTATTTTCCCTATATTAGATTATACAAACGGGTGGGGTGCTTCGTGCCGGCTGGGTTGGGTGGGGTCGTTTTCACTCCTCCTCTACCTCATAGGTGGTAGGTGGGTGGGTGGGCGGGTGGGTGGCTGATGGTTTTTTTTACAGAGTGAAGTGTCGGTGGTAGGATGGTGGCATTGGGGTGGCACCGACACCTTATTTAGATACACTATATCCCCATACCATTTCAGTCTCCGATAAATTGGAGCCCAGATACGTACATATCTACATATGTACATAGTTTCCCTATCGCAACTATTGCAAAGTGTAATTTATGCGTGGACCCAGAAAGCACATACATATGTACCTACGATTGTACTTGTCCACTTTTGTGTGTATTGTGTATGTACATAGGTATAATATATCGCCGGGTTAAATATTTTCCTTTTTCTTTGACGTCACTTTAATTTCTATTAGAAGACAGGTTCCCAACCTTTTTCGAGTGGCGACCCCTTTTTATACAAGCCAAGTGATCCGCGACCCCGACACATTTGAAAAAGACAAAAAATATTGTTCAAACATCAATACACTGATTAAAAATGTAAAATGGAATTCATCATAATTTTCAGCCATTCACCATCCACTGCTGGATCAAGGCCTCTCCAATCCTCTTCCATTCTCGTATGTCTTGAGCGATCTGCATCCACTTGACACCACACATTCTTCTCAATTCATCAGCCCACTTTAGTTCACATCCTCTCGGATACCATTCCAGTATTTATAGCGTCCTGCTATATCTGGTCATACATTGTTACCTACATATGTATTTCTCTTACGATCTCTTCTTGTTATACCGAGCATACATCTTTCCACGCTTCTCTATGTGCATTGGATCTTACGTAGCATTCTTGAATTTAACATCCATACGTGATAACTGGCAGAAAATTGCATTGTACATATATAGTCAATGTTTTTTTTTTTAGTTTGCTGTTTCAGTTGGCGACCCCACAGAAAACGCTTCGCGACCCCATTTGAGGTCGCGACCCATAGGTTGGGAACCCGTGTATTAGAACGTCAAAAAGCAATTATCCGATTCATCCACTCGGTCTAACTCGCTTTCTTTCACATCCTCTCGTATTGCACGCGTCCACCTGGCATCCATTCTTGTCGCTATGTGTCCACTTCAACTTTCTCATCAACCGTGTACTGAAAAATAATATTAAATTTAATATGTAGTTTTTATAGTTGTTGCATAGACGGCGCGTTATAATACAACGACGTAACAATTTAGCAAAGTCGCGAGCCTATTGAGAATTTATATTGTCAAATTGTAGCGGGTTCGTTATTATCTATGTAGTTTGGTTGAATGCGTAAGTGCACCCTCTTCCGAACTGGTGATATCAGCAGACACACACACACACACACACACACACACAGACAGACAGACGGAATAGGGCTATTATGTATATAATGTATGTATGCCTCTTACGATCTCTTCTTGTTTTACCAAGCATACACTTTTCCGTGCTTCTCTGTGTCCACCGGATCTTGCTTAACATTCTTGAATTTAGCATCTGCGTTTCACATCCATACGTCATAACTGGCAGTACGCATTGGTTGTATGCCTTATCGTTTAAGCATAGCGGAATGTTGGATTTAAAAACAATGTTCATTCTTCCGAAAGCACTCCATCCTAGTTTTATTTCTTCGTCTTTACAACCAGTTTTATAACATTAAACATTTAAGTATTTTTCAATAAACTGAATCAGCTTTTTTAAACGTTTCATTAATTTTATTCAATGCTCACTAAGTAAATATGTATATTGAATACATATATTGAAAAGTGAATATTCAAAAATTTTAAATGATGATTTAATTGTGTAGGTAAGCACATTGCGGATATTGTTATTGTACATTCTAATAAGACAAGGTACAGTTTATGATTCATTACAATATTTTGAAAATCATTACAACTTTTTAGTTAGATTAAATATTAGGTGATTTGCGGCCTGTAAGTCATTATATATGTATATATAATGTCTGTCTGTCTGTGTCTGATAACGCTCGCCTCGGTAAATAATTAAAAAACCAGAACGTCGAACGAGTAGGATTTGAACCCGAGATCACCAGGTTGGGAGGAATCGTGCTTACACTATCTTCCAAACGGAGACGATGACGGACGTGCTATAATTGGCCAATATTTATTCTTAAAAGATTCGCGACTTTGCTAAATTGCTACGTTGTTGTTATTACAAACGTTGTTGTTATTATCTTATTAGCAAACTGGTCAATCTTGGCTTCTCGGATAATCTCACAAATTTTTTTGTCAGTTATTTGAGCGACCGTCGCCAAATTGTTAAATTCCAGAATACTTATTCTGTTGAGTATCCCACTTGCTCTGGAGTGCCGCAAGGCTCCAACCTTGGACCTCTACTTTTCCTCATTTTTATCAATGACATTCACAATGTCATTTCTAATTCAAATTTTTTGCTCTATGCTGACGATTTGAAGATGTTCCGGTGCATCCGGACGATCTCTGACTCACTTGTTTTACAAGATGATTTAGAATCGTTATGGGATTGGTCCATCTCTAATTGTTTGCCACTTAGTATTCTTAAATGTCATGTCGTATCGTACACACGTTCACCCTCTCCTTCAATTTTTAATTACAGCTTAGGAGGTTTTACGCTGAACAGGGTGAATTCTACGTGCAATCTTGGTGTGACATTTGAGAACAGATGGAGATTTTCTTTGCACATATCGAACATATGTAATAAGGCTTCGAAGATGCTAGGTTTTGTTATGCGTAACGCTCTTCAATTTAACAATTTGAAAGTGTTGCGCCTCCTTTTCAACACATTAGTCCGCAGCATCTTGGAATCTGGTTCCATTATTTGGAGTCCCAGTTGCATTACATACTCTATACAGATTGAAAGGATCCAGAGGAAATTTTTGAGATATCTGTATATGAGAGAGTTCGGTTATTATCCCTTTCTCTATCCCAGTGCTTTTGTTCTGGGAGCAGTGGGATATGAAACTTTAAAGTTTAGAAGAGATGCTCACCTCGTTTGTCATTTCCACAAACTCTTAAGAGGTGACATCTCTAATCCTTTAATATTAGAGGAGATTAAACTTCTTGCTCCAGAGCATCCTCATGGATCTCGTTCGAGACAATTGTTCTCTCCGGTCCGGGCGAGAACTGGTGTGCTGTATTACTCGCCCATCGCCAGAGCCATCAGGGGACTGAATGACGTTGCGCATGATGTTGACATTTTTAATATTAGCCCTCAACATCTTACCACATTCCTTCAGCTTTATTTTTGATTTTTGTTTTATTTATTTTTTTTTTCTTATTTTTATTTCCTTCTAAATTTTTTTATTATGTATGTTCGTATATGTTATTTTTATTGTTGTTATTTTTTCCTTTTTTTCTTTTTTTTTACTGTAAAGATATGCATCTGCTTTTTCGTGTATTTTCTTTATATGTAACTGCCGCTGTGGCGATTTGGGGAAACCTGTAATGCCACAGCGGTACATATTTTTTATAAATAAATAAATAAATTACAACGCGTCACAGATGGCGCTTGGTTGCATATATGCAACAACTATAAAAACTATAAAATTTAATATTATTTTTTAGTACGAGTGACGAGAAACCGCTCCGTTACACTAGTGACTAGTGGTTAATAAACATCATTTATAGCTAAAAAGTCACTCGAAAATTGGTTCTAAATATTACACAATGGATATAGTGATTTTTTTTCAAAAATACAAATACGCACATATAAAGTAAAAATAAATGTAGTGAGTTTTATTGAGAAATTCCGACGACTGTTTACCTTACATTGCCTATTTTCGTATACATACTTCATGCGATCAAACGAATCTCTGCAATTGAAAGCATACAGGGAAATTCCATTTTCATTAAAATATTGATACGGAACGGAATTCAATATCGAAATCTGAAAGGAAAAATCGCAATGGGGGGGATACAATCGTCGGCGATTTAACTTATGGAAGATGCAAATAATATACGTCCATACGACGACCGTTACATTAAACGATACACACCCATCCCGAGGGGAAAAAAACCCATCCCCCATACCTCTACATAAATAAGAAAGATATCGTAAATTGCCCCCCTTTTTTTTTTTCCCTCACACTCCACACTTTTCCTATCCCTCGCTCGAAACCGTTCTCGATTTAAGGTCGCCCGAAAAGATTCCTTTGGTATTTGATGAAAATATCGGGAATATATCGCGAGCAGTTAATATTTGAAGTCAATCGTAAAGTTTCCCGTTGCCGGCTCCGCCGAGATTTGGCCCGTCCCAGGACCGGGATGAGATAAGGAGAAGCTGAGTGGGGGATGAGATGAGGGGTGGGTTAACGCGTATTCCCATTCCCGAAAAATTCTCTTCTTTATCGTGCATTATTCACGCTCATATCGGAATAAATCAAAAGAGCATCACGCCGGGGTGCTAGCAGATGTGCATTGGAAATATGCCATATGCGCGCGTAGCGATCCGCACGCTAACAGGTGACCTCCACGCGACACTTTAGAAAAAAAAAATTGAAGTTTTCAATGTGTAGATTCGATGCATGTTGAGTGTGGCTTGCGATATGTGTAAAATTTTGATTTAAATTCGAATATTTTCTGTATGATTTTGGTCGTTGAATGCGGGTCGGTGTGTTATTATATTATGTAGTTCGAGTGTGATATACTTTAGCGCCATGTCTTTGTATGTATAATACGTACAAGGTATTAAATCTAAACGAGGCGGGGAAGAAAAAAAAACCGTAGCTGTTTTTAAACACTTATTATGTACGAAACTGATAACGCTACGGTGATGGATAGATGGCGGAAAGATGGATGTTTTTGATAACGTGCGACTTTTGCACCCCAAACGCTTTTTAGCATATTCCGTTACCGTTCGTACTCTACCATTCACACTCTTCCATTAACATATTCTCTTCATCCTTTACTGAACAATTATTTATAATAACATATAATAATTCATGGGTAAGAAGTATGTATGACCAAAGTGGCAGTGCGCGTGAAAAAGTTGAAGTGGCAATGGGCTGGACACATAGCGCGGACGGTTCGTGTCTTTTAATCATTTACCGAGGCGAGCGTTATCAGCAGATAGACAGACGGAATAGGGCTATTATATATATACAACTAGTGTAAGCCCGTTGAATATCAACGGAGCGTTCTCATCACCCGTACTGAAAACTAATATTAAATTTAATAGTTTTTATAGTTGTTGCATCTATGCAACAATGCGCCATCTATGGCGCGTTATAATACAACAACGTAACAATTTAGGAAAGCCGCGAACTTTCAACCGATTTATATGTTAAAAATAAAAGGGATCTCGCATCATCTGGTTTGGCTCACCGCGTAAGCGCTCTGTTTCAAATCAGCGATACCGGGTTCAAATCCCACTCGCACGACGTTTTGGTTTTTTAACTACGTCAACGAGCGTTATCAGCAGACAGACAGAAAGACGGATTTCGGCTATTATACCTATACTAGTGTAAGCCCGTTGAACATCAACGCCCGCTGAATTTTAGATGTAAAAATCGAAAAAAAAAATAATAGTTTTTATAGCGCCATCTATGTATTATTAGCAAAGTATTATTAAAAAGGGACCAAATTGACAACTGGTGATGGCGGATTAGCGTAAGCGCGTTCCTCCCGAGCTAGCGTCCTGGGTTCGATCCCCCACTCGTTCTGGTTTTTTAATTATTTTTCCTCAGCGAGCGTTATCAGCAGACAGACAGACGGATTTCGGCTATTATATATATAATAATAGTGTAAGCCCGTTGAATATATCAACGGAGCGGTTTCTCATCACCCGTACTGAAAAATAATATTAAATTTAATAGTTTTTATAGTTGTTGCATCAATGCACCATCTACATACATATGTATAATACAACAACGTAACAATTTGGCAAAGTCGCGAGGCTATTTTTTATCATATAAATAGTCAAGTTGAAGACTGCCCATTATCGTCTGGTTTGGCTCACCGCGTAAGCGCTCTGTTCAGAATCAGCGATACCGGGCTCAAATCCCGCTCGTGTGACGTTTTGGTATTTTTTTAATTATTTACTGAGGCGAGCGTTATCAGCGGACAGACAGACAGACGGAATTATATGTACATATTATATAATGTGTATAATGATTGTGTTGGAAAATACAAAAAATAAGTAAGAGGCAAAAATTAAATAATCAAATTAAATATATAATATAAATTTATTGAGTTGATAAGCATCAAATCAAATACAATAATTTTACCCATACATACATACATACACTAACAATAAGATTTATATGGGAAGGGCATAGAAAATATTATGTATAGCGGCGTTTAAATTTATAAAGGGCGTTTTTGAAATATGCGTGTCGGCTAAGGGGTTAGGGAAGTGGGGGGGGTGAGGTAAGGGGGTGAAAGCTCAATTGAGCAGAACCTCTCAAAACCGGATCTGTTAACGAGCGACCACTCGGCGGCTAACGGGTCAAGCGCCCCTACACAAATCAACCCCTTCCGGCCCCGTGCACATCCCCTAGCATGCCACGCACATCCGACACGCACTTTACACGGTGATTTCATTTTTAGTATAATATTTTTCAAACTAAAAAATAAATTGCATCGACCCATTATGTAGTACGCAGATAGGAGAAGCTTTTTCCAATTCCTATTTGATTTCAAGCACATTTTGACAATTTATGTTGATACATTATGACCAATGGGTTCCTAGTGAAGTGAAATCAGAAAGATACTCTCCAGTGGTTTCCCGTTACCTTATCGAAAGATCGAAAAGAAGGAAGGGACAATGTCATCCATAGTTAGATCATTAGGTAAATTCTGACAGGAGTAACATTCTAAAATAACTTTAGACCAGTGGTCGGGAACCTCTTTCGAGCTAAGAGCCAAATTAGCAAGTTTGCGTTTAACCTTGCAAAATTGGTAAGCTTGGGAGCCGTAACCATATTATTTTCAACAAAATGAAATTAAATGTTACTCATTTATGAAATGGATACACGTATGAAATAAGCTATCATCGTGATATTTCTGAATGTTTGACAGTTTATTACTAAAAAGTCAATCTGAAAAACGAAGCTTTTTATAGCCATGACGTTGCGGAAATGAGATTCATTTTGATCTTGTGTAAATTGTGTATCAACATTTTGCATTTCGGCTGGAACGTTTGATGACAGGCGAGAGCCGCAGGTTTTCATACAAAGAGCCGCATGCGGCTCGAGAGACGCCGGTTCACGACTACTGCTTTAGAACATACCAGGAATCAAACCACGAACATTTATTCATTGGGTTAAAGCTCTACCACTGATCTATCGTCTGGCCTAAAAATAAAATATTGTTTACCAGTCTGTTCTTTATACATATGTATATGTATGTAATATATTCCGTCACATTTTGACTAATCGTCACCATGCTTTGCTTCTTATGATCTAGCTAGAGTTTTTTTTTTGTTTTATTTAAATAGACTATGGATTAGAATGTGCGCCACGCATATTGCAATGTACAAATGATAAAACAAACGATTGCATTTTTTTTTACTATTTTTTTTTCATTGATCTGATAAGTTTCAACATGATCCGTGTATGTACATACATACATGGCCGGTCTTAATAATTCAAATTTTTGTGAGACGCGTGTTTGTTGTGATCAATGGAGAGTGGTGAGCGGGCAAACATTAAATGTTTCTTCAAACTCAGATAAGACAGTTTCTTAAATGCATGAAATTTTCATGAGAGTTTACAGAGACGCTATTGATCCTCTAAATATAGTTTGCAAATAGTTTCAACGATTTCGTGAAGATTTTAAGTTGATAAAAGGCGCACAACGACCAGATGTTCAACGTAGAACGAGCAAACATTAACTTTTCCTTCAAACTCGGGAAAGAACACATAAAATGCTTATAGAGATGTTGCTGTGATTATAAAGCCAGTTTATAAATGGTTTGAATCGATTAAGATGAACAAGGTCATCCATCGATTTCGACTAAAATTTCCGCTATTTTGTGGCTGATAAAAAAATTCCTAGGGTCTGGAACTACTTTTTGACAAACAGTGGAATCTGACTATGTCGATAATAATCCATTGTAAATCGATTAAGAAGATTGTAGCGGCTAACAATGTTATCGGAAGATAACATTGCTTCCGAAAATGATAGGACCTTTTGAAATAAGTCAATAACACTTACTTTGATTGTGGCAAACTCAAATTTGCATTACATTTTTTTTTTAATTCTATGCAACCTGTCCTTTATTGAACAAATGTTTTTCGTGACGTTGATGATAATTTTATGTCTTTGGTAATGTTGTTGGTAGTGGGAGTATCCATTGATTACTTTCCACTTTTTTTTGGCTACCTCTTCTTCTTGGATTGAAGTGAAGTGAGGAAGGGAAGGAATGGACAGTGAATTGGTAGATAGGATGGAATATTTAAGTGGTGTCAACTTTGTGCAACCGTCTTTTTAACTGTTAGATAAATTAACAAATTCCTAAAGAAGACGTTCGATCTAGATTTTTTAATATCCAAATCTTTTCAAATAGCAATACTTCTAAGCTCGAAAATTATCGAGAAAATCTGAAAATCTTCATTTGTCGGTGAAACATAAAAAAAAACCAAATTGTACAGGGGATGTTCCTTTCATTGGAAAATGAAAAAACGTCCAAGGAGTGCAATTTAAGTATTTTGTTGGTTTATAAACATATTATTGCTATTTGAGTAAGATATCGAATTGTGTTTTTAATGTGCGATGACGAAAAATTTTGAAAGCCTTATTGATTGTAATGGCCGGCAAAAAACATATAAATATGAAACGGTTTTTGAGTTATTAGCGATTCTACACAAAGGTACACAGGTACAGACATTTACCAGAAATCACGAAAACGTGATCGGGGAACGATAACCGATACAAATCAGTCAAAAACACAAGGTCGAATTTGTGCACGATCACAATACTTTATCCGATCGGGATAAAGTAAAAAATGGTATACACGCACAAGCAAGCGAACGGAACATTGTGAGCTGTTGTTTAAAGCCAAATTAATTAAATATGCATCATATGTATGTATGTAGGATGAGTTTGTGTGTGTGTGTGTGTGTGTGTGTGTGTGTGTATAACGTTTTCAATTATGCAATAGAAGGGGTTAAGTTGTGAGGGTGGTTGCGAGGCCGCAGGTTGTTGCACTTGGCGCAACAAATATTTCGGTTACAAATTGAAATGGCGCCATAATGTAAATTTGATATATTAGAGGCACGTGCCGGGGATTCCCGGGTATCCCGGGATCTCGGGCGCGTGTCCGCCACGCGATCGCTGATTGCGCCCCGCCACGCGAAAGGCGCCCCGAGGCCCCTGCACGTCTCAATTTGAAAATTACGCTCGAAAGTCGACGCGTAATATTACGCCGATGCTATTGTGCAATGAAAAATTTCAAAGGCGGACGCAATACGAGTAGTTTGGGTGTAACGGCTATGTAAAGTGTATGGAATGATGCGTAAGATACCTTCTTTACTATGTACGTACATATGTACATATATCTTAAATCCAACATCCCGCTATGCTTGAAAAAAAAGTAAAAAAGGCATACGACCGATGTGTACTGCCAGTATGAATTAATTCGAGAATGTTACGCAAGATCCCGTGCACACAGAAAAGCATGGAAAGATGTATGCTCCGTATAACAATAAGTGATCGTATGAGGAATACTTGGGTGAGAAGCGTGACCAAAGTGGTAGATGTAGCCGAACGTGTGTAAAAGTCGAAGTGGACACAGCGAGGAAGAATGGATGGTAGATGGACGCGAGGAATATTGGAATGGTATCCGAGAGGATGTGAAAGAAAGCAAGGTAGAACGAGTGTACTGCTGGTATGGATGTGAAACTTGGACGCTAAATTCAAGAATGCTACGCAATATCCAGTGCACACAGAGAAGCATTGAAAGATGTATGCTTGGTATAACAAGGAGAGATCGTTAGAGGAATACATGGGTACGAAGTATGACCGAAGTGGCAGATATATGTACATACATATAGCGGAACGTGTGAAAAAGTTGAAGTGGAGACATAGCGAGAAAAATGGATGGAATAAATACTGGAATGAATGTGAAAGGAAGCAGGGTAGAACGAGTGGACGATGGGCTGATGAATTGAGAAGAATGTTTGGAGTCAAGTGGATGCAAATGATTGGAGTGGCCTACATCCAGCAGTGGGTGGTGAACAGCTGAACATGTTGATGATAATGATGACATACATATGTACTTTTTGAAACTTTGAATGAAAGTCTCGGGCAAAATGTTTGATGACAGCGAGAGCCGAAGGTTTTCACCAGGGCTGTGGAGTCGGAGTCGGAGTCGTGGAGTCACGCTGTTTTGGCCGGAGTCGGAGTCGTGAAAATTGAGCGACTCCGACCATTGTTTAATTACGAAATTTATGAAATTTCAATTGCGTAATAATGAATGTGTATAGCAAACGAAGAATAATATAGAGCAAAGAGCAAACAAAGAGTAATATAGAATGTGTTTGAGTCCCAATATAGCAAACAAAGAAGACTCCATTTCAAAATTTAAAAATGAATTTTACGACGCATTGAAAATGGTGGAAAAAATTGACCGAGCTAATAATTTAAATGTTAAAATGGCAATACAGCAGTATCCAGAAATCATATAAAATTCAGCGTTGATCGTTACAGCATTGCCGCCAACCCAAGTGTCCGTAGAGCGGTTATTTTCCGCTCTTAAAATCCTTAATTCTGATTTGAGAGCTTCTATGAATACAGATTTATTAGAAGCAATGTTGTTTTAAAGAATAAATTCAAATAAATAATTAATAAAGTTTTATTTGATCTTGTTTTATTTTTATGCCTATAACATGAAAAAAATATTTGCAAAGATAGGAAAACAACCTGATAAAATTTAACATTTTGAGACGGAGTCGGAGTTGGAGTCGGAGTCGGAGTCGGAGTCGTGTTGTTGGTAAATATCGGAATCGGAGTCGTGATTTTTTTTAACGACTCCACAGCCCTGGTTTTCACACAAAGAGCCGCATGCGACTCCGGAGCCGCCGGTTCCCGACCACTGCTATTGTATGTAGACAAACGCCAAAATTGCTATAAACATAGATATAAATTCACATTATTCGATTGTCGTTGATCATTAGGTATGGTTTAAATATGACGTGTACGTCCTACATAATTATGTATAGGTACATATGTACATAATTATGTATTCACGAGAAAAATTTAACATGTACTTTTTTTATATTTAAACTTGTTACGCTTTGCGTATAGTTTTTTTTTTTTAATGATTTCGTTTCGTAATCGTACCGGAAATTTTTACAACGCATTGTTAATTTTTAATTTTTCTTCTTTACCGGAAATTCCCAACGTTTTTCCCCCCCCCCCCCTCCACCCCACGAGCCAACAAGTCTATAATTGGTCCCATTTCGCACACCCTCACACAGTTGGGGAAGCACTGTGACCGCATTTTGACCGGAAACGCACGTCTCTTTGCTCAAATAAGCACGTGCGTCCTTGCCGGGACAACTTCCGGAACATAAACTTAACTGAGCTACGTACATATGTATGTACATACAATAAATTAAAATCGACATCGTTACATCAATAACAACGTGTCTGTTGCGAAATTGTCAAACTAAATTAGTCTACGGAGCTTGTGACCTACTTCAGTTTAATTTAAAATCCATTTGTGAAGCGATAGAAGTGGCCTTCGTAAAAGAAATAGCTGTTTTATTATGTGTGCGAGTATTTTATGGTTGTTGCGAGCCACGTGCGGCCACAACAACCCCTTGAATGACAAGTCGCTTTCTACCGACACATGAAATCGACGGAAGGAAACGATTTGTCGTTTACAAATCATGCAAGTGGCACAAACCCAACCCCTCTTCCTCCACAGTATCGCTGTATAATCAAATTATATTCGTTTCAATTACAGACACGTAAGTCGTACGAGTGGCGTATGGATCGCAGCTGACAAACGAGAGACCATTTAAAACGCGCCTTGGCGTGGGAAAAACGTTTAGTAATAATAAATTTTATAATAAGGTATATCAATTCAACGTCCTGAGAATATCGATGAAATTAATGGGTTTGATTTCTTTCTTGCCTATTACACATAAACTACGCCGTAGCTTAGATGGGTTGAAATAATTATTTGATTATACACTTGAACGTTCGAGTTGAAAAACAAGCGACATTTTTCCGATAGATATGTATATTGAAATATTTATGTCTCAAGTAAATTGTAAAAAGAATTTATACTGTTTTTAATTGAATAAATCATGTTTCAGCATTGTACGTGTTCGATAATGTCATAGGTTACATAAAGAGTCTGTCCTCATTCTGTCTCTCCGTCAGGAATTGTATTGAAGTTTTGTATAAACGAGCAATGACGCTCAACAATTCTTTTGCTTTCATTTGGAATTTTAATTATTGTTTTTTTACATTTAATTTTGCCCCGTAATCGATACTTAATGCTGTTGTTAGTTCACTGATATCGTTGATCGTCAACGGGCAATACTGTACTAATAAATATATGTTAATATTTGAGTCAAATCTTTTTTTCCATTTTTTTACAATTTGAAAAACACAACAAAATTTGCTATGAGAGCATAGCTGTACAATACATTATTCTACTAGAGAATATTATATTATGTTCGTGTACTAGAGTTCTAATAAATTATTATTATATATATAATAGCCGAAATCCGTCTGTCTGTCTGTCTGCTGATAACGCTCGCTGAGGAAAAATTATTAAAAAACCAGAAAGAGTGGGGGATCGAACCCAGGACCCCAGGCTCGAGAGAACTCGCACTAATGCTATTCGCTATCGCCCTTGGTCAATTTAGTCCTTTTTTTTTTTTAAACATTACCTATACAAGGGATCGTGACTACATAGATGACGCTATAAAAACTATTTTTTTTTTTTTTTTGATTTTTACAAAATCATTTACAAAATTATAATTATTATGTATATAATAATTAATAATTATAATATAAATAGTAAAGTAAAAAAAATATTTAAAATTCAGCGGGCGTTGATGTCCAACGGGCTGACACTAGTATTAAATAAATTACAAAAGGCAGCAACACATTGAGCGAACGAACACCGATTGGCAAACGTATTGGCGGCAAACTACTGTATTTCTCTTTGCAAATTGAAAAACAAAACTTAAAGTATATTATCATAATGTGTTATAAATCCTCCATTGTTTCATTTGAATCTTTATTATACTAATTATTCGCAAAACTCCTCCATTCATAGATCCTGCTCTTCATTCAACGAAATTCCTGCACATATTGATCCTTTTCGCTATTCCTCGCCCCCCCCCCTTCAGATTTTCTTTACTCAAGTTCCTTTCGAGCCCTAACTCTTAAAGTTTCTTTCTTGCTATGATTTGTTATTTGTTTGTAACTATTTGGCTGTATTGTATTATGTGGAGATAATTTTATTTTATATTGTACTTTATAAGCTGTATGTTACATGATAAATAAATAAATCAATAACATACACACAAAATGTGTCGTTAGATACCTTTTAGCAACACCTCGATATCGATACCTATCTACGTTCGTTTATCGTCATCGATCATCTTCGAGGATCTTACAGTTGCAATACACACAACTCGCATTGAACTGTCAGTGGACCCTCGCTGTAGTGAGGCTACTAAACACTAATACAACGCGAACATATGTACATACATACATGGCCACTCCACCAACACCCGATTTTTTTTGACGGTGGCCAGCATCTTATTATTATTACCAGTCACCAGCTACCTGCTTATCTTCATACAAAAAAATAGGGCTACGAAGCTATTCGAAAACTACTCTGTGTAGTTTAGTGTAAAAAAAAAAAAACTGCAGGACGATTTTCAGACGATCATCTTTTTCGAAACCATTTTGGTTAATAAAAATGGGTCCGAAAACACATCTATCACATAGCACGCGTTCTCGAAACAATTGGATTCGAGTAGTACAACGCAAAAAAAAGGGTCGAAAAGGGATTTGGTGTCGATTTGTACTGCGAACCTTTGACTTCCAAGAAATTTTTAGACACCAGTGAATCGCACAGTGTAATACGTGCCATCTAAACATGTATATCTATCTGTTAGTTGAGGTTCAACAAAAATCAGGTGTTGGTGGAGTGGCCAAATGTAATATCAGCCTAATAAGAGTAATAATATCAGGACAGAGTAAAGTGTTTGAGCGGGCCCGCAAATCAACGTTCGGCTTTACATATTTATATGCATGCTTAATATTATCATGGCTGATGTGCTTTGGTACGTTATGAAATGTCAAACCGAGACGGATTTGCACCGATAAAAATAAAGGACTCGAACCGGATAATTGACTCGTTGCACGCTCACTCGTACGTAGGAAACGTATGTACGTAGGTACCACGTACACTACTTCCTGCTTATTTCCGCACAGTGACCGTTAACGGCCAATGGGGTGGAAAAAGGGGGTGGAAATACGAAGGGTGTATGGGGTGGATGTCTGTCCGTCCCGATCGATCGATTTGTTCACGGATGACCGCTACGTCTCATCAATAATACCTTTTTGCCCAGGAAGAAAAATGAGACACGAATGCAAATCATACATAATTATACATGTAGCCACTTTGTTATGCACGTCTACATACATATGTATGTAGTGTGTCGGTGGATATGAAAGGCGACATCAAATGAAAGGAAATTACCAGCGTGATGATATTAATGTACTTTTTTTTTTTAATCTTAGTGAATATTCCTTTGTGTAATGTTGCATTGTAATAAAAATGAATGGAAAGTTGTTTTTTTTTTTTTTTTTAGATAGGGGAACTGCGCGGTTGAATTTCGCAACGATCATTGTTATTATGCGATTCAAGTCAGTCATAATCAAAATTTGCGGCTAATTTGCCCCTTTCTCTCCCCAGTTCCGATTCATTAGCGATCGTAAATTACGTAAATTACGACTGCAAGGATTTATCATGTTTCACGTCGATTAATTTTGTTAAATTGTCGTACAGATTTTAAGTTCATGCAGTGTCAATTTTGAGCCCTTACCATTAACATTAATTTGTCACAGTATTTATTGTATTAAAATAGTTTTCTAGGTAGTTTGTTCTCGATTGAACACTAAACGATACGTAAACGATTACATAATGTAGATCCGGCCACAAAGATTGAAATTTTATTCCAAGAGTGTCAACGTTCGACACACTTTTTTCGTTTGAATGAAAGTTCGAGTTATTATATTTTTCCCGTAAGGCACAGTTGCCGCTATCGTTAACACACTAATATTTCAATAATAAATTGCCTTAGTTTGGTCAACGGGTATTATATTATTATAATAATGCTAATGAACTCTATATACATACATATGTATGTATGTACAATAGCTATTAGTTTACGTTAAGTAAGGTTAGGTTAGGTTACGTATTTTGTATTAAAACCGTTAAAGGCATTCGCATCCCATTCGCATTGATGCGAATCAACAACGATAGAGGGCGTCAGTTTGAGGCAGCGATTTCGCTAAGGTGTGTGAGCGCCTTATCTCGTTTCGTATAAAGAATGAACTAAAACTAAAAACTAAACCACTTGCATAGAATATTTCTAATAGGTTCAATAAGATATTCCTACACATTTGAGTCAATGAATAATAAAATGTAATATAGAATAATAAGCTCACTCCGTATATTTTCAGATTGACACGTCACATTCCGAGTCAATGCTTATAATATGAGCAATTTTCTCCCGGCGAATTTTCCTCACCCTACACGAACAACCCGTACAAGCCGAATACAACGTAGAAGAGATGGGAAAGTTTCGAGATGTTGTTGTTAGCGGATATTGCGGGAAAAACCAGCAGTCCTTATATTTCGGTGTGGAATAGCGAACCACACCACTAAATAAAACGACGGGTTAATTTTCCAGCGAAAATGGAGTTGTTGTTGTCGGGACAAAACACACCGCCATTTTTCTTTGTACCACACTTTCCGTGTCACTCGAGACGAATTTCACCTCACAACTATACGAATCGGTGTCGATTTAAAATCAACACGCCCCGTTTTTCTTCGGATTTCGTCTACTTAATCCAAGCCTAATAGGTCCTAAGTGTTTTTGAGGCACTTACGCGCATGTAAAATTTGTTAATTATAGAGTGATCTTGTTTGTCGGGACAAGAGACTGCCGAGATAGGGGATGTTGGGAGACTATGAGAGATATTAGATTTACCCCCCCCCCCCCACCCTCCCTCCACGTCCTCCACCTCGTGCCCCATGCCCCATCAGTAAGGGGGTGATTATCTTTAATGTGGTGCTCGATGATAATGGGACCGAGACGAGAAGGGCTCAAATGTACTGTGTGCGGCTTAAAATGCGATTTTCCTAAACCGCAACTCGTAGGTATACTTAAAATAGAGCGAGTTCGTATTCACCTCAAATGCGTGCACTTTTTATTTACGATTCTGCGACAGTGCCGTAGCACAAACGAGTGTATTGCCCGTTGATTATTATCAACGCTCGTTTATTATCTATTGGTTACGGGACAAGAAATGATTCAAATTTTCAAAGAAAGTAAAATAAGTTTTGTTATCAAATATATAATAGCCCTATTCCGTCTGTCTGTGTGTGTGTGTGTTTGTCTGCCGATAGCGCTCGCCGAGTTAAATAATAATAAAAAAAACCAGAACGTCGCGCGAGTGGGATTCGAACCCGAGATCGCCGGTTCGGGACGGTGAGCGCTTACGCTGTGATCCAAACGGAGGCGATGACGGGCCTGCTGCAATTTGACAATATAAATTATCAAAAGGCTCGCGATTTTGCTAAATTGTTACGTTGTTGTATTATAACGCGCCATCTATGCAACAATTATAAAAACTATTAAATTTAATATTATTTTTCAGTACGGGTGATGAGAACGCTCCGTTGATATTCAACGGGCTTACACTAGTTATATATATATATAATATCCTAAACCCACCTGTCTGTCTGTCTGCTGATAACGCTCGCCGGGGTAAATTATTAAAAGACAAGAACCGTCCGCGCGTGAGTGGGATTTAAACTCGCGATCACTTGGTCGGAACAGTGAGCGTGTACGCTATGATCCAACGCCAATAATGCGAGATCTTCTATATTTGAACATATAAATCTTTAGTGGGTTTGCGACTTTGCTAAATTGTTACGTTGTTGTATTGTAAAGTACCATCTATACAAAAACTATAAAAACTATTAAATACACATATATGTATGTATGTATGTACTCACCCACAAAAACACTCACAGTACAGGTGATGAGAAACCGCTCCGTTGATATTCGACGGGCTTACACTGTATAAGTGTAATGAAGCGCTTGTTCGGTCAAACTGCAAACAAACAGATTTTAGCCTACGCATTTTAAACAATGTCCAAAATGGCCAGGCGTAGTGCAAATGCACTACGCTTCATACATTGAAATAAAAATAGCACGTATAAAAAAACTGGATGAGAAAAAGTTGGTTCAAACGGTTTTTCAGCATCAGCTGATAAGATTGGTGACTTATTTTATACTAAAGATTTCACACTTTGAATGTAACATTCAATTGAAACGTACAACTAGTATGACAGCTGCTTGAAATACAATAAAATGTCGGATTGCACTCAAGATTATAGGAAGTACCTCTGAAAAGTTTGTTATCGATTAGTCAAACGGTGTGGTGATTAGTCAAACAGACACGAATTCAATTTCGATACAAATAGTCAATATTTCGAATTTGTATCCCAAAAATTAAATTGTTGAAATAAAATCGGGTCTGATTTTCATACACTTTTCCCGATACAGTTGTGCGTGCGAGTTTCTGCTCTCGTAGCAAATATTTATATAATAATATATATATATGTATATGTATAGCGAAGGAGGGTTGCAGATACACAAAAAGGATTTTGAAAGCAGAGAAAAAAAAAATACTAAACAATCCGATAATGTAGCATTGATGAATCCTCTTGTGTATTGAAGATCTTTTTGATCCATATCGCTTTATTTCACGCCCACCTCGGTGCATTAGGACTAGAGCTTTCAACCCGCGGCGCGCGAGCCGATATTAAAAATAATCTTGCATCTATTACGACTAGTGATAATAAATTAGATGACTCAAAACTAATATTGGAATGTATACACGTATATGATGCAGGCAATGTGTGAAATCCCATCATATTCAGCCGTTGATCATCTACTGCTGGATGAAGGTCTCTTCAATCCACTTCCATTTTTGTCTGTCTTGAGCAATCTGCATCCACTTGACTCCACAGAATCTTCTCATTTCATCAGCCCATCGTCCACTCGGTACATCTTGCTTTCTTTCACATCCTCTCGGATACCATTCCAGTATTCCGTCTGCCATCCATTATTCTCGCCATGTGTCCACTCCAACTTTTTCACACGTTCTGCTATATCTGCCACTATGGTCATACTTCGTACCCATGTATTCCTCATACAATCTCTTCTTGTTATACCAAGCATACATCTTCTCACGCTTCTGTGTGTGCACTGGATCTTACGTAGCATAGCATATTATGTATGTATGTGTATAGGTATATCGCTCGGTCGAATATTTTCTTTTTTCTTTGACGTCACTTTTATTTATATTAGAACGCCAAGCACGTCCATCGTCCATTCGGTCTACCTTGCTTTCTTTCACATCCTCTCGCATACCATTCCAGTATTTCTCGCGTCCATCTGCCATCCACGTGTGTCCACGTCATCTTTTGCACACGTTCCGCTATATTTGCCACTTTGGTCACACTTCTTACCCATATATTCCTCATACGATCTCTTCTTGTTATATCGAGCATGCATCTTTCTGTGTGTACCGGATCTTGCGTAACATTATTGAATTTAGCATCTACGTTTCACATCCACACGTCATAACTGGCAGTACGCATTGGTCGTATGCCTTTTAAACGTATCTAAAAACTACGTACATTCTTTCAAAAGCACTGCATCCTATGTAGTTTCATTCTTCGTTTGAAATACATATAAGTGGCCGCGTTAAACACTAAAGTTTGAAAAGGCTCACCGGTTTAAATTGTTTTTCGGGTTCAGCTGGTCAGATTGGTACGATAGTTATACAGCTGATCGAACCGAATGAAGGTGATTCTATAAAAAGTTATACGTGTACCTATTTCCCGTGTCTAAAGATTGGTTACTTTTTAGTTGCACCCCGATACAATTGCGTACGAAAACTGTGGTGTTTTTTTTTTTTTTTATTTTTTTTTTTTGGATTTTGGTCAATTTAAATGCAAAAGCAGTGGTTGTGAGATCAGATTGTTCGTGGATCGGCAGTGGTGCACCCCTGACGAGGCGCTGTAGCCGTAGCAGCGCTGGTGAACTTTCGATTAGCCCTCTAACAAGCAGAGGATGGATATCTCCGGGCTCGGTCCCCACGGGGCCCCCGCGCAATATTGCGTACATATGATATTGCAGGGCCGTAATGGCGGGTAACAATGGGGCCCCTTAACAAGATCCGCGCAGCACAATGCCGGCCATTGTACCCCCCCGGCCCTGTGCTAATATTGTGAGTGCTCGTCCGACAATGGGCGCCACCATATGCCGCCCTAATTCAATTAGCCCTGGCTGGCCCGCAGGCTCTCAGGCGAGCTGGAACTCTTCCTGGGCCCCCGAACTTGGCGGGGGCCATCGTCAAACACGGGACCTCCAATCCAAGCCATCTCCGTGGAGGACAATCGTCGTCGATGTATTGTTAACTTGAACCGCGACAAACTACATATGTATGTATACTGCCGTCCTAAGCCCACTTAACGTAACTGACAAAAATTACGAAATTGAGTTAGATGTGTTTTTGTATTATTGCGATTTTTCATATCAAAATTAATGTATCTTCATCCAAAAGTGACTTTTTTAAGCTATTAAATCTAACGTATCTGCATGCGCAGAGAAATAGTATCACCAATACTTAGCGAAAATAACGTATCCAATATTTACTTCGGTCACTACCTTATCATGAACGATTGAAAAGACTGAAGCTCTCCACATTGGAGACGAGGTGATTAAGAGGTGATTTAATTGAAATATTCAAAATAATAAATAATCATTATTCATGTGATATGACCAACCTCATTATGTTCAATGAGAACCCTCACCTAAGAGGTCATACTCTTAGACTCCTAAAAGAAACATCAAATAAGATTGTTAGAGATTCATTCTTTTCAAATAGAGTTTTTATAGCCACGTTTTGAAAGCCTGTGGCTCTCGCTGTCATCCAACATTTTGAGTGAAACACATAATTTTCACAAAATCAAAATTAATCCTATTTCCATAATATATTTTTTTAATATTTTGTTTTATATGTATTTAATTAATAAATAGATACGACAAAAATAAATATGTTATTTTTCCACTGTTCTGTTTTTTACTGTTCTATTTTATCATGTTTTGTTTTATCATGCAACCAGTATTGGTATTTTTCAACTGATATATATGTGTATTATATATATATATATGTATGTCATCGAAATATATAGAAATTTGCACGGTAGAATTGGTATCTACACGAAAGAAAAAATGTTCTATCGCATCTATGCAGGGGAAGACAAATTTGGTTTCTATTCGTAAAATTGTGTCGGAAACAAACAAACAGATTAATTCAATTATTTGGATGTTTGTTTACTATTGTTGCAAAGATGCTAAGTGACACTAACACGGATCTATATATGTACATATATGTATACATATGTATGTGCATTTGTACATACATACATACGTATATTTACATAAATACATACATCCATATGTATATTTGATGTGTTTTTTTTTTATGATTTATTTATATGTATTACATATAAGTGTGTGTATCTATGTATATTATTTTGAGCTTAGAACCTGTTTAATAAACAAATGAATAAAAATAAATAAATTTGCGATTACTTATTTACATCGCTGCTTTTGTTCTTAAGCTTTTATTTTTTGTTGTTTTCTGTTGCGTCACGTCTCCAATATATTATACATTATGTAAAAAACTAAACTGTTAACAACATTCGTTTACTCAATTTGAATAATTTTCTACCGGCTTACAGTGATATTTATTCGATTACTAGAAAAAAATGCTACATCATACTGTAGAACGAATCATAAAAATAAACTCGACGTAAAATATTCTCGTAGATTTGTATACAAAGCGTGTTTGGCGAGGTAATGCAACATTTTTCAATCTTCACTTTGCTATGCCATCTCTAAGCCAATTACTCTTTATTTTGTGAATTTAATCAAACGGGAATCTTTTCAGCGAAGCTCGCGAGTGCAGTTCATGTTGTTATACTTATTCTGATTTTAACCTGTTGATGTAATTATAATATTATAGGTATGTATATAAATCGGATATTTAAAATTAAACAATCACAACGACTGGTTGACTTTGAGCGTCGTAGTTTGATGCTGCGAATATTTGTATGCAAATCCGGGACCAGACGATGTGTGTGTTCGTCGAATGTTCGTTTCTTCTACATATATTGGCTGAAGCTTTTTTTCGTATTGACAAATTTTCGTACAGCTTCTTAGTGGTCGTGAATCTAGCTATATTTTTGCTATATTTCTTTTAAATTCATATAATAATACTGATTCTCAGAATCAGCAGAGGGCTTTTTGGGGCAGGTTTGGGATAATTAATAAATGTTGGTGGTCTTGGCGTCACCCACTTGTCGAGTCTTTAAATTTATCGATTGCACAAGTGCCAACACAATTGACTATGTGTCTTTTAAATATACTAGATTCTTAAGTGGTCGATATTTACGACCCTTGACTGACATTTCTTTTAAATACCTATACGCTTTAAATTTTGAATAGCGAACGCTATGCCTTTTTTTTACCTTCAAGATCCAAACACTTGTCGAGCCGAAAAAGATTTATTGTACACAGCTGTGTCGATTTTACATTGACGCACATTAGATAAATGTTTGCGTTAGAAAATCATCCCCCACTACTATAACTAGTTTTTAGAAATGTATACCTATGTACATACATATATATTGGAGTGCAGAGCTCATTCCAGAGAGAAACAGGAAGAGAAATTCACTCACTACCATTCTTACTCTTAATACTTGTAACATCAATTTAATAAACGAAAAATGTAAACATCAAACGCTGCGTATATGTATATTATATATCTCTGTATGTTTCTCCACCACGTCAACCCTATCCATCGGAGATCATAACAGAGCTAAATCATGGAAAATTTTAATTATTTTTTAAAATTTAAAATTAAAATACCCGTAAAGATAAAAAAATAAATTTTCATAAAGATTTGTGTGAAAATTTTTATAATTTGAACATACAATTTTTAATAATTTAGTTATTTATATTTGAAGGATTACAAAAATTCGTTTATATTCGAAAACTTGTCGAGATGATTTTTAAAGAAATTTGTATTTTCAGAAGTTACTATGTTAAGCTGATTTGGGAGGCGGTTCCAAACTTCAACCAATCTATTTCGAAAGAATGAGTCTTTGACAATTTTGTTAGATTTGTCTTTTGGGAGTCTGACCTTTTTCGTGTTTTTTTTTTTTTTTTTTGATTTTATCGAATTTGTGTTTCGAACATTCGTTTTGGAATATTTATTTTATTTCACACAAAACGTTGGATGTTAATTGGAGCCGACGATTTAACATTTGTCTGGCGCGGCGTGGCGAATATTCGGCGAGCACGCGCATCGTCTGGGGCCAGCTTAAGTAATAAAAATCACACGAAAAAAATCTCAGCAACAATAATTCATTCTCGTTTAGCTAAGTTTTTAATTTGAAACAATCAAAATTAGCTACATAGTACACATTAACATCATCATTTTCAGCCGTTCACCATCCATTTCTGAATGAAGGCCTCGTCATCATCAATCAGCCCATCGTCCACTCGGTCTACATTGCTTTCTTTCACATCCTCTTGGATACCATTCCAGTATTCCGTCTGCCATCCATTCTTCCAAAAGCGCTTCATCCTACATAGTTTCATTCTTCGTTTTTATCTGTGCATAAATCTTTACATCTGTATCTTACGCAGCATCCACGTTTCACATCCGTACAGTACGCATCGGTCTTCTTCTTTAAGCATAGCGGGATGTTGAATTTAAAAAGTATGTTCATCCTTTCGAAAGCGAGCCCATCCTAGTTTCATTCCGTCTCCTTTACATGCAGTCATATTCAACAGCCGATCGTCCACTTGAGTCTACCTTGCTTTTTTTCATATCCTCTCGAATACCATTCCAGTATTTATCGCGTGCATCTGCCATCCATTCTTCTCGCTATGTATCCACTCCAACTTTTCACACGTTCCGCTAAATCTACCACTTTGGTCGCATGACCAAAGTGGTAGGTAAGAAGCATTCCTTTCCATGCTTCTCTGTGTGCACTGGATCTTACGTAACATTCTCGAATTTAGCATCCACGTTTCACATCCATACGTCATACCCGGCAGTACTACGCATCGGTAGTACGCCTTATTTTTTTAAACATAGCGAAATGTTGGATTTAAAAACAATGTACATTCTTCCAAAAGCGCATCGTCCTTATTTTTTACATTCAGTGTCTTAATTGTTACCCATTCGGGAGCATACATCTTTCAACGCCTCTCTGCGTGCACACTCGATCTCGAATTTAACATACACACGTCATAACCGGCAGTACGCATCGGTAGTACGCCTTATTTTTTTAAACATAGCGGAATGTTGGATTTACAAAACGACATACATTCTTCCAAAAGTGTATTATATTTATTTTTTACATTCGGTGTCTTATTGGTACCTATTCGGGAGCATACATCTTTCCACGTCATAACCGGCAGTACGTATCGGTAGTACGCCTTATTTTTTAAACATAGCGGAATGTTGGATTTACAAAACGACATACATTCTTCCAAAAGTGTATTATATTTATTTTTTACATTCGGTGTCTTCTTGGTACCTATTCGGGAGCATACATCTTTCCACGTCATAACCGGTAGTACGCTTTATTTTTTTAAACATGGCGGAATGTTGGATTTAAAAAACAACGTACATTTTCAAAAAAAGCGCATTATATTTCTTTTTTACATTCAGTGTTTCTTGTTACCTATTCGGGAGCATACATCTTTCCACGTCATAACCGGTAGTACGCTTTATTCGGTTTTTTTTTAAACATAGCGGAATGTTGGATTTAAAACAACATACATATATTTTTTCAAAAGCGCATCATCCTTCTTCTTTACATTCGGTGTCTTATTGTTACCTATTCGGGAGCATACGTCTTTCCACGTCATAACCGGCAGTGCGCCTTATTTTTTAAACATAGCGGAATGTTGGATTTACAAAACGACATACATTCTTCAAAAAAGTGTATTATATTTATTTTTTTACATTCGGTGTCTTCTTGGTACCCATTCGGGAGCATACATCTTTCCACGTCATAACCGGTAGTACGCCTTATTTTTTTAAACATTGCGGAATGTTGGATTTAAAAACAACGTACATTTTTTCAAAAGCGCATCATCCTTCTTCTTTACATTCGGTGTCTTATTGTTACCTATTCGGGAGCATACGTCTTTCCACGTCATAACCGGCAGTGCGCCTTTTTTTTTAAACATAGCGGAATGTTGGATTTACAAAACGGACATACATTCTTCCAAAAGTGTATTATATTTATTTTTTACATTCGGTGTCTTCTTGGTACCTATTCGGGAGCATACATCTTTCCACGTCATAACCGGTAGTACGCTTTATTTTTTTAAACATGGCGGAATGTTGGATTTAAAAACAACGTACATATATTTTTTCAAAAGCGCATCATCCTTCTTCTTTACATTCGGTGTCTTATTGTTACCTATTCGGGAGCATACGTCTTTCCACGTCATAACCGGCAGTGCGCCTTATTTTTTAAACATAGCGGAATGTTGGATTTACAAAACGGACATACATTCTTCCAAAAGTGTATTATATTTATTTTTTACATTCGGTGTCTTCTTGGTACCTATTCGGGAGCATACATCTTTCCTCGTCATAACCGGTAGTACGCTTTATTTTTTTTAAACATGGCGGAATGTTGGATTTAAAACAACGTACATATATTTTTTCAAAAGCGCATCATCCTTCTTCTTTACATTCGGTGTCTTATTGTTACCTATTCGGGAGCATACGTCTTTCCACGTCATAACCGGCAGTGCGCCTTATTTTTTAAACATAGCGGAATGTTGGATTTACAAAACGGACATACATTCTTCCAAAAGTGTATTATATTTATTTTTTACATTCGGTGTCTTCTTGGTACCCATTCGGGAGCATACATCTTTCCGCGCCTCACCGCGTGCACACTCGATCTCGAATTTAACATCCACACGTTCATAACCGGCAGTGCGCATTTTATAATTAGCCGTAGGTACGACGTTCTTTTACTGTTTCGCGGGGCAGCCTTCGGCGGGTAGCGCTTCAGATTGAACATTGAGACGGTGTCCGCGTGCGGGAACTGACGAACACGGCTCACACACCCACGGCGACAGTGATTGCGGCGAATGCGCGCCAACGCCAGAGACAATACCAACCTGAGCGAGCGGCAACGACGCACCCCTCGGTCCAACCCCTCGCGGGCACCCGAAAACGCAGAACGACAACCGCGGCGGAGAACCCCCTCGGCACTTACGACCTTCGGCCCGGCGAAAATTGCCACGCACCCCTCCCCTCCCCTATTGAAAGACGGAGCTGAGCTGCGAAACGTTACTATTGCGCGCGCACCGTTCAAAACCATGCATAGGGGTTGGCTTATAGGGGGGGAGGGAGGGAAGAGGGGGCGTGCCGCGCCGTCGCGACACCCCGTGACGTCACACACACGAAAACCCACCCCATTTCAACCCTGCTGGGCCGTCAGTACGAAACTCACCCAGCTCCGAGTGGCAGGTGTGCTCTCACAGCTCGTAGCCGACACTCGTACGTACGGAACGCACCTCGCGGCAAAATATGTCACCGTGTTAGATTCGAATACAAGACTTTTTCGAGAGCCGCACACACACACACACACACACACACACACACACGCAAACCGCCCGTGACCCCATTTAAAAGTTTATCGGATCCATTGCGACGGGTGACAGTTGAGATGCGCGGCGTGTAGACGGCGCGTCCACAACACGTACGCGTACATACGTTGTCCGCGCGCACGGAGACAGGTCCCTTGGAGCCGGCACGACGAACACGACAGGCGTTTTGACGCCGTCGTGCCTATTTTCACCCGAAGGTACACGACAAGAAGTCAAAATTTTCGACCGCCAGTACCACTCGCCGTCCAAGGTGTTGAAGCTGGAGGACGATCCGTGGGGGAGCTGCGCCATGTACTCCCCTGACAAAATGAAGGCGGGCGGTGGGCTCATGGGCCCTCCCGGCTGCTTTCCGGGAAGGTACAGCCCCACGTACCGGTCGCCGGATCCTAGACGATGCGTACCCAATCCATCCGTAAGTACCCCAAAAAAAAAAA
The DNA here is from genome assembly GCA_022651745.1 of Parapsyche elsis. NCBI lineage: Eukaryota > Metazoa > Arthropoda > Insecta > Trichoptera > Hydropsychidae > Parapsyche > Parapsyche elsis. The sequence continues at coordinate 142,242 of JAGVSN010000041.1, forward strand.
AAAAAACCCAAAAAAAAAAACCCCCGGAAAACCGACAAGTCGCACGGAAAGCGGCCACGCGCCGCACATATCGATTCGTGTTCCATAGTACACACGCGTAAACAACGACGTTAACTATAACATAAACCGAAAGAAAAAAAAAAAAAAAAAACAAAAATTAACCTTGTTACATTTGCGTTTGCGTATATGCGTATTTTTAGCCGATCGCCGCTGTGTTTACATTGCCACGCGACCATTGCTTGTATTTTATGTGTAAGTATCGTTGCGTTTTGTATGTGTAAAATAATTTTTGTACCGTCTCTTGCAGGTTTGATTGCATTGTACGCACTGTCATTGTAAAAATACGATACAATGGACATATATGTACTATACCATCCGCCGCTGGATGAAGTCCTCTCCAATCCTCATCCATTCATGTCTGTCTTGAGCAATCTGCATCCAGTATTGACTCCACACATTCCCCTCAATCCATCCATGTACCTTGCTTTCGTTCACATCCACTCGGATACCATTTCAGAATTTATATGGTATGTGCGATATGTTTGTTAATTTTATTTCTACAATGACAGTGTATTGTTTTTTGTGTGCCATTATTATTACGCTTACGATTGTACGATGCATTGCTCTTTGCGTAAATGAATTAAAACACTAATGATGAGTTGATATAAAAATAAAAAAAAAAAACAACGTATTTCGTCGGTGTCTTTTGTGCGGAATTTTCCGCAATTTTACTTTGCCGTCGGGTGGTGAGTGTGTTAAAAAATTTTCAACACAACTTTGCCGATGTCTCACGATACGCTTCGAGTGTTATACAATTTAAATAAACAAAATGTATAAAATGTGGCACTTTTTGGTGCAATAAAATAATACAAAAAAAAAAAAAAAATAATCGATAATTCATAATTTTGGCGACTTGCCGTCGGATGTGGAACGTTCTGTTGAAAATCGTACTACTGTTCGTAATTTCGGCGAATTTATTTATTTTTGAATATTCGACGCAATTGATGTGAAGTATAATTTAAAATTGTGAATTTTCGACGGTTTGAAATTTTGATCTGAGCCCGTTTGAACGGTTGTGAAAATTTTGAAAAATAAATTATTATATTTGCCTGATTGATTACGATCGTTAGATGAGGGTCATTTGACCCAAGGCTCCCCGATTACCATCCACGCTTCCTGTTATTACGCTTTTATCGTTGCGTATTTGCGTAAAGGCCTATTTTCCAAATGAAAAATAAACAAAACAACTTTCACCGCAACTCTATCGCTTTTATTGCAATCGAGGACAATTATCATTTGAAGAAAACGTGTTTGTACGGCGTGTTGTTTTTCAATTTGTATTAAATTTAAAAACAAATCAAAATGAAAATTTCATTTCAATCGAAGCATACCTACATACGTTTCTGGAAATGATATACAATGTATGTATGTATGTATTGTACATACATTTGTGTATGTATGTAGCTTGCTCTCAAATGTATCGGTTCGGCCGCTGTTATCGGCGGTCCATCAATGCATAATTGATACGGCGACCATTGGGACTCGACTGGGAGTCAAGACTCCAGACAAAACCTGTTGTGCTCTTGACCATATTTCAGCTAACGTTTCAGAAATGGCACAAGCGCTTCAGAGCGGTCTTTAGTTCGACACTGAAAAAAATTCAATTTTTCCCCAAACGTACACGTGCATGCAATAGAGTTTTTCCTTCCCTTAAACGCTCTAAAACGTTCTAATTGCACAATTGATACTATTTCACATGAAATTACATACTTATTATATGCACACTAATATTTGTATGGTGTGTCGTAAGTGTGTGCAGAACGAGCGACTGTCCGTAATGTAGATAGATAATACGGTAAACAGTATCGGCAGTAATAGCCCCACCGTAGTTACACACGTAAACACACACAAACGTATACAGGGTCGATGCAAATTATCGTTCGAATCGTGCCAGCACATTAATTCAATGATTCGGAAAATCAGTGTCGTATAGCGCGACGGAAAATGCGACACGAAAGTCGCGTCCGCCAACGCGATTTCAATACATCACGAACACGCACACGCGACACTAACGCCCCCACTGTCGCCGAATTTAATTTTTCCCATTCGTCTGAGGCTCGATTTTGATATGTGTACGTTTAAATTGACAACTGTCTGCTATAAACGTAGAATACGGAGTCGTATCGTGTGGCACTTACGTTTGTATACATAATGTGAAAGCTTCGAGAAAGCAGCTTTTAGAATCTAAAATTATTGCTATACGAAAAAGTTTCACAAACATACATATATAGAGGAATAATGCACTTGAAACAATCATGTTTTCAAGTTGTACGAGTAATTTTATGTTTATTAAACGCGCTAGTCTGATTTGAACCGTTTGAGCATTATAAAACTTTTGTTTGTTTTTCTTCAAGCAACGTACATTCAGACAAAGCTTTCACGCTAAATTTTAATATTATAACCGTTGAATTGCATTCGTAAACACTGCAAGTGTGAAAAATGCTACGCAATATTATCCGTGTATAAATTTAGAAAATTGTCTTAAATTTTTGAGCTGTCGTTTTAACTTTCAAGTGAAAGCAATTTAAATGTCATATTTATTCGTGTCTATAAACATACCAATGTTATTGATTGCAACGAAACATACCGACGTACGAAAAGTTCACACACCGCAATTGCTCAACTTGCGACCGACTGATTTATTTATGAAAGAAAGTTATGGAATATAATAGGCTAGTCAGATTCGGTCTTTCTTTTTTTTAGCAAAAAAAAAAAAAAAAAAAAAGCGCACGCGTCGTGAATTTTACTTAAAAATTCGCGTACTATACACAAACGTAAACGTTCACGTGTTGGTTTTTATGCCGAGCTGTCCGCGTAATGTACATACTTTACGCTCGCATCACACGATTTTATTCGGCGAGCTTTGCTTTTCTATATACCCTGTACACACACGTACGTACTTACATACTATATGCGGCTTTAAGTAGTCGAGCGAAGCTTTCGGGAGACGTCACGTCGGATGACCGACACGTTCATTCCGAAATAGATAGAGGAAATCGCTTATTTTCGCACGTCGAGTATGCGATATATGTATGGTAAACGGGGGTTTGGCCGAATGTAAACTGGCCCAGAATGATCGCAGTGTGTGCGACCCAGACCTCGCTTGTTCAAAATCGACCTTTAATCAATTATTTATCGGACATTTTCACGCGGACACTGGAAAACGAAGTTTCGTCTCGTGCGAGCGCGCATACCGCAAAAGTGAATTAGGTCCATAGTACGGGAAAAAGTTCTTCGACTTACGCAGGTCACGCTGTAAGTTCGCAACTGTCGATACGTAGCCACTGCTATTAAATCCATCGAATATTTATCGTGTTTATTAAACAGTTTGAAAGTGTCTCCGTGTGACTGTTTCAATAATACAATAGATTCGGAATTGATTCACTATTGCGTCAATTGGCTAATTACCGTTCATATAGTCGCCGATGTCAATCAATCGGTTGTTACCCAATAAACAAAAATTTTCAATAGCAAAAGTATCGATTACTTTTTATTGTTGAAGTATAATTATAAGTCTGTCATTGCGACATTTCAACAATGTACCTAAATATATTTCCATTGCAAAAACTATAAATGTCAAGGACTCCGAGCTAATTTCGCTAATGCCAATCACTAATGGATGTATTTCAGTGGTTACTGCAAACCTTTCCGGCAAATCTTGCATTCTTCATCGTACAAACTTTGCAATTTGCAAATGAACGTGTCATATTTAGAATAGTTAAAATAGATAATGGCTGAGTTTAACGTCAAAGTATAGAATAATAGATTTTTATTTAACAACCATTTCAATTGTACTTGAACAAAAAACCACACTGTTTCAGTTACCGCTGACGAAATTGACATTTCATTTTAGGAAAAATCCGACAATCAATAATTTTAAACCTTAACAATGCATCTAAAGATCGCTAATTCTACAAATAACTATTATTTTTTTGCAATAAACAAACTATACTATCTACGTCGGCTTCTTCTAACAACGTGTACACTCTAGATTTTAAAACAAACATCAAATTAAATCATAAAATGAGGAATATAGGAAAAATATCACCACTAACTCTTGATTGCTTCCACTGCACTGATAACCACCATTTAAGACAATAAATTGAATATTTTGATTTGTATGCGGTGGACATAAAAAGTTACACTGAAAAAATCCACCAATAGCGTACTGCATTTCTATCTCTCTTTGTGTAATACACCAGTGTAAGCCCGTACTAAAAAATAATATTAAATTTAATAGATTTTATAGTTGTTGCCTATGCAACAATATGTTGCGCCATCTATGGCGCGTTATTATAACAACGTAACAGTTTAGCAAAGTCGCGAGCCATATTATATTCGGCTATAAATAGTCACGTTGAAGCCTGCCTATTAACATCTGGTTTGGCTCACCGCGTAAGCGCTCTGTTCCCAATCAGCGATCTCGGGCTCAAATCTCACTCGTGCGACGTTCTGGTTTTTTAAATTATTTACCGATATATATAATCATTGCATACACTCTCGCTACGAATATTATACTGTAGTTGTTGTCTATCGGTTCATATGAATCTATGTACAATAATGATACTCTTTCGATCCAAACGTTGCGATTACAAACTGCCCATCGCAGAAATAAACAAAAAAAGAACGAATCAATCCAACGGAAACTTACCGTGTACGTTTCTCGAACGATTTTTACGTTTAAACTCGCATAATTACGTAGTTAGAATGGATAGCCGGAGCGGTGTGTGGTTCAACATTAGAGATGGTCATGTGGTCGCGTTATCGACTTCGACTGATCTGACCTGTGCCGTTTATTTATACGTCGGAAAACGCGATCCGCACAAAGCACGTGAAAATAAAAATAAAATAGATAATAATTATGTGGAACGCGTGTCGCCCTTTTAACGACCCTTGAAAATCTGATCGACACGTGTGTTTCGTGTCCGTCCTCACGTCCCAGTCACGCCATCGGCAATTTGCCATTTTGTTTTTGTTTGCTTTTGGACAATATTTCGCTCGACTCGACCACCCATATTATCCGGTCATTATTCTGCGATTTAATCATTGTTATCGCACCACCAACTGACAATATACTTATCTGCAAAAGTGCGCTCGTATGTATGTATGTATACATACTTTAACCGTGTAAAGTTTCAAAAGTTTATTTTCATATCGGGTGTCCCCCGTATGCACGCACGTCGTATTTACATTTGATTGTATTGTGCGAGGATTGCATTTCCGCGATTGCATTCGAGCAGTGAATTAATACCATTCATTGTGTTTATTGTTTAATCGCCGTCGAAAACTTGATATGAATGTTGAGGTTTAAGCTTGTTCGATCCCGCAGTTGCTACACGTATGTGAATAGTGCCACACTAGACTTGATTTTTCCGGAGCGAACTTTACTGGATAAGATACACAATGTGCTTTTCTTGTATAATAAACGGAATGAAATGGGCGGCTTTTCACTGCATCATTTCTCTCTTGCAGGTAATTTTGTTATATGTAACGTTCAAATCTACATATATACTAATATATTTTCACTTGACGGTGTGATAAACTCTATCTGAGTTTCCACGATTTTGGATTTAAAAAAATCGCACTTTAATCTCGCTAGCATCTGAAATGTATCGATATGTGTATTTTTACGCTACAACAAAATCATTGAAATCATTTTTAAACAACTTTATATTATAATCGTGAACATTTGCACTACTTTTGAATTATTTATTTGACACCTGCCTATTTAAGAATGTGCATGCTTTTCTTATATGTATATGTACATAATCGGTTCAAAAAATTGGTTCGGTAACAATCGTGGCAACTGTCATTTTTTCATTACAAAAAATTGAACGAAAACCAAAGTGATCACGTTGATTGTTCAATGCACAATATTAATCCATCACATACCATAAAGACTTTAAGCATCATTCCACAAATTATACAATAGTACATTTTATCTTCGATTTCTGATCATTTCACAGTATGTATAGGTGTATCCATTATGTTCCTATATTTACTATTGACACATGATATGTATATGCATATTTATGGATGAAACTAGTTTTCAATTAGAAAATTTGTTTATAATTGAGATAAAGTGGAGAATCCTAGTTCACAACAAATAAGTTGCAGTAAAAGATTGCTTTTTTTCTTAAAAGTGGAAATTCTTCTTTAACCTTAATTTAAAATGATGAAAAATTTTGTTGCTGAAAATCATTCTTCGGTGTAAATGTACTAATAAGATGCAGAAATTCAGCCTCCTCTTCAGGACCAAAGTTTAACTCAATTATTGACTCGGGGTTTTTTTTTACCGTTTCAAATTTCTGCACGCGAAAATAGTTAAAAAAGTTTTGGGATAGAGAAGTGAGATGTGATAACATCTCGAGCTTTAATTCTTTTAAAATATCTTCATTGACGATGTTAAACAATGATAGAGGAACTGACCATTCCGACGTCATGATTTTTTGTCGTTTGTTCCGTTTGTCCGTTCCGCGTCCGTTTGTCGCGCGACCCATTTTATTCATGTTGTGACTCACCAATGGGTCGGGGGGACCCACAGTTTTAAAAACCCCGCCTTAGACAAATAGATACTTTTTAAAATTATTTGTAACAACAAATGATTACCAGATAATATAGACGGTTATATCAGTAGTGAATACTATTATTATTATATATATATATAATAGCCCCATTCCGTCTGTCTGTCTGTCTGTCTGTCTGTCTGTCTGCTGATAACGCTCGCCGAGGTAAATAATTAAAAAACACGAACCGTCCCCGTGCGCGAGTGGGATTTGAACCCGAGATCACCGGTTCGAAACATTGAGCGACAATGCGAGATCTCCTATATTTGAACATATGTACATATAATTCCTTCGGATCCGCACCTAAGCACAAGTCGAGAATATTCTCCAAAGATTATTCTCCGAGAATATTCGATAATTTTCTTTTTTCTTGGTAAACATCTCTATATAGTTTAATAGCTTTTTAGAGGATTCTAGGATATTTTCAGAACCTAATAGGAGTAATAGGATTTTATACAGTGTCTGAGAGCATTTTGAATAACATTTTTTTCATTCTGACGACACTGAATGTGTCATTTCGTCATTTTAACATACGCACTACTAGCATGAACGTTTTCCGCGAAATTATCACAGGAATACAATGCTTATTAACTCTGGAAGCAATAAATTATGTATACAAATCTATTTAAAAATCATCTCGATAAGTTTTTGAATACAAATGGATTTTTGTAATCCTTCAAATATAAATAATTAAGAATTGTATGTATAAAGTTATGTCAGACCCCTGGGCTCCATCGGCTATGCCGCCTGCCCATGTATTTTAAATAAATAAATAAAAATAAAAATATTTTAATTGCTTTGGTTATGATATTCCAGTGACATTGTTCCAACTTACGGTATAATCATTCATTTAAACTTAGCACAAAAGATTTGTCATATTCACGCCCCATCAAATTTAGTTTTTGTCACCGACACTAAACTAATATTATTCGTGTAATTCGTATCACCTCTCCCGAATATTAGCCCGGATTAGAGGGAGTTTACTGTATATTTAAGCGAATACAGTAAGAGTTAGTATTTATTTATTTAAATTAAAAGATTATTCTTGAGAGTTTTACAACACAAGTGCCATCTATGTCCAGGCTCCTTTGTCGGCGACAAACCGTGCCCTGTGAAACCGGCCTTATACGGTATTTTAGTACGAATTTTTCTTTTTTGTACACATTTTTTATATACATATCTATCAGTCTACACGTGTGTTTAAACTGGGTTATTATCATCATTTTCGACTGTTCACCATTCACTGCTCTCAATCCCCTTCCATTCCTGTCTGTCTAGAGCAATCTGTATCCACTTGGCTCCACACATTCTTCTCAATTCATCAGCCCATCTTCCACTCGGTCTACCTTGCTTTCTTTCACATCCTCTAGGATACCATTCCAGTACTACTCGCGTCCATCTACATATGTACATATGTGTCCACTTCAACTTTTTCGCACTTTGCACTATATCTGCCACTTTGGTCATACTTCTTACCGATCTTTTGCGATCTCTTCTCGTCATACCAAGCTTGATACATCGTTCCATGCTTCTCTGTGTGCACTGGATCTTTCGTAGCATTCCGGTATTTCTCGCGACCATCTGTCATTCATTCTTCTCGCTATGTGTATCCACTGCAACTTATTCATACTTCTTATCCACGTATTCCTCTTGCGATCTCTTCTCGTTATACCAAGCATGCCATCTGTGTGCACTGGATCTTACGTACCATTCTCACTCGCTCAATGCTTGCTCGTGCAGCAAACGGCCGAGTACTCGTCATGTGTAAACCCGCCATTAGGATTAGATCGAGACTTGACTCGCTTCTTTTTATAACGTTATTGCACACGCGCTGTACCTACGGTATGTTCAATTTGTCCGATGGGTACCTAGTGCTACCCTATCGGCTACGTTAACGGCTCTAGGGGCCGGCTCGCTGAGAACCGCGCGCGTAAGTCACTCTTGAACCAGCTCTTTTCTTTCGAGGGTTCGGCAGAGGAGATCCTACAACCACCCACCCACCCACCCCAACAAATTCCCCTTCATCCCCCACACCCCCACTCCGTTTCCTCTGTTGAGGTCGGGGCACGCAGCGAAAATGAAAGCACACATTGCCGGCGTTTTGTTACTTATCTGTATGGAGAGGGGAACGAGACGTAGCGAGGGGTTTGAAAAAGGCGATGGGGGTTTGGGGGGGGGCCTGGTACTGTATTGTGAGAGAGGGCCCCCGCCCGCTGTTTACCGCACACACATATGTTTCCGTTCAGTGGATTTTTTATGATTATTATTTTCTTTTATGAACACGGCCGCCGCCGCGCGCCGAATAACAATGAGATCCCGCCGCACAAAATCCACCCAACCACCCACTCGAGTTATGTGCGCAGTGCCCCACCCCAAAAACCACCCCTTTTTTCGCCCCATACCGTCTCAGTGTTCCCTCCTCTCCCCCCGCTTTCCCTTCGCCTCTTGGAGCACCCCCCCCATGCTCTATATTAACGTGAAATTGTAGCCACCGACGATGTTTGCTTCGCGCGCGCAATCCGCTCGGTTTGAACGCATGCCCTCCCTGTGTGTTTTGACCCCTATATTTTAACTCGCATACTATCGTCGTAGTATAGGTTAGGTGGGTGTAGGTAGGTATCGAGTGAAAGTATAATAATAATATTGTAAATGTATGTGTGTGTGTGTGTGCAGAGCCGGAACCCGGACCCCGCGGAAAAATAATAATTCCGGGCCCCGATGATAAACCAAAAAAAAAAAAAAAACTATAATTTTATTTATTTACTAGCTGAATTGCCCGGTTTTGCTCGGGCGGTACAAAACAAAAATTCAATGAAAAATCGAAACAAATGAAAACATTTATTCTGCAGTTCAAAAAAAATTGATTAAAAATTTTGTATATGGGGGCCCGTTGACCCCCTGATCCGACCCCTTCCAAAACCCACCCACGGTCTGAGTTAGGGTATCGTGAGATAGTATACCAAGTATGGCGGTTCTAAGTTGAAAACTGTAGAATTGCATAGCGGAACGACAAATAAACATTGAATTTTATATAGTAGACTAGCTGAATTGCCCGGCGTTGCTCGGGCGGGTGACATTTATTCTCCAGCACAAACAAAAATTGAAACAAATGAAAACATTTATTCTCCAGTTCAAAAAAAAAAATTATTACAAATTTTGTATATGGGGGCCCGTCGACCCCCTGATCCGACCCCTTTCAAAACCCAACTCCGGTCTGAGTTAGGGTATCATGAGATAGTATACCAAGTTTGGTGGTTCTAAGTTGAAAACTGTAGATTTGCGTAGCGGAACGACAAACAAACAAACATTAAATTTTATATAGTAGATTTAATAATTACATGGTTAGGCGGCATAGCCGATAGGCCCATGGAGTTTGGTATCAGTAAAAAATCAAAAAAAAAAAAACAGTATAAATGAAAAAAAAAGAAAGAGAGGACAGTATTGCCAAATAAAATGAATAATGGTCCATTTATTAAAGAGTTACAAATACCCATTGTTTTTTAAGAATAAATCTAGTTGATTTTTATATAAATTAACATTTTTTAAAGTGACTATTGAATCCGGAAGACTATTCCAAACACGAACCACTCTATTTGAAAAGAATGAATCTCTAACAATCTTATTTGATTTTTCTTTTCCGAGTCTAAGAGTATGACCTCTTAGATGAGGGTTCTCATTGAACATAATGAGGTTGGTCATTTCACATGAATGATGATTATTTATTATTTTAAATACTTAAATTAAATCACCTCTTAATCTATTCATCTCCAATGTGGAGAGATTCAGTCTTTTCAATCTTTCATGATAAGGTAGTGATAATTTTTATTGTTATTTTTTAATATACATAATTTATTAGCCTTGATCCCGATTCGCCTCCACCACACACTTCTTCTCCTCTGTAGTGCCCTAAAAGCTAACGGAGAAGGCACTTGCAAGTAATTATTCGCTCGTGGATGGCTGAACGGCAGCAAAAAAATAAAGTAAAAAAGTTAATGAGGCTACCCGGAGGGAGTCCAGTCACGGGTTATTAGTAGGGAAATCATCGGTGCAAAGTTATTACAATATAGATTGATAATAGAGAACAATAAGTAAATAAAAATTAACGACAGCAAATTGTCAATCCCAATCGGATAAATTATTGTGATCGTGTAAAAATTTGACTTTGTGATTTTGACTGATTTGTATCTGGGTATCATCCCCTGATTACGTTTTTCGCGATTCTGTGTACCTTTTCTCCAAAACTATAAAGTCTATCAAGCTGAAATTTCACATCTATCAGTTTCACGTAGGGTGTGAGGCATTTTGGTCAACATCCGCCAACCGGAATTGGCGGTTTACTCTCGAACGAGATTACGTTTTTTTTTTTCGGCCTTTTAAATATTTGGTATCGTCACAATATTGTAATATTATAATCATTGTGCCAATTACAATGTGTGAAAAAAAAATCATCAAAATCGCTCAACCGAAAGTGGGATTTTTTTCTTGTAAAAAAGTAAAAAAAATCCTGTTATTTTTATTCGTGTACAGTGTTTTAGTTATTCTTCATATTCCTCAAATATACGGATAAAGACATGGGTTGGCCGCACTCGAATTTTTTTCTTTTTATCTTGGTATAAAATTAAACGAATTGAACCAAACAGAGGAAGCTGCATTGGTCGCAATCTGCGCTATGATCAATTCTTAACATCATATTATAAGGAAAGGTAGAAGGTACATAATATAACGCTCTGATTGTACCAACTAGGTATGAGGTAATAGTTGGAAAAAGGTTCACAAGCCAGGATCTAGTCCTAAGATGCGTTTAAATGTTTTATCGATGTAAAAATTCCCAATTTATGCGTATCCGTTAGCTTAGATAGTGTTACTGTTTAAAAGGTTAATTTTTTTTTCAGTTTCCGCATGAACTTTTATATTTGGTATTTATTATATTTGAACTTGGTATATTTGAGATAATTCGCTTCGTATATGGGTACACATATCTGTGATAAAAATGAATGAATGTTCAGTTCACTTTAATAAGTCGATGGAATGAATGACGGATTCGCGCGACGGCGAAAGCTCAATGCAATTCCGACGCCAAACGACGGAGTAAAAGCTCGAGTGTCTCAAAAATTCATCCACGCTCTCCCCCTTACGTAAACGAAAGCTCCGAAAGCGGAGGAGGGACGCGCAAGTTCGAGCTTTTGTTTCTTCAGTTCGGCAACAAGTCTTCTTATAGTGTATGTATCCTCGGCGTTTTTTACACGGGAGTGGTGTTTCGCAAGTTGGCCCTCGGCCCAACAACTCGCTAACAAGTCGCCCTTTGCTGCCGCCCCGTTGCAAAAACTTTACATCGAAACATTAGGTAGTAGTGAAGCGCAGCTGCTGCGCAAATAACAAAACCGCAAAAACGGAGAAAAGTAACGCACGTGGTTTTTTTTCCCCTTAACGTTGACCCGCCGCCAAGGGGTTACCGTGTAGCGTCGTTTTGAGACTAAAAATTTTATTTTTCTATTAAGTTTCAGTGTGGCAGTCTCGAACGTGCGATACTGACACTATTTTCAAATCAATACTATACTGAAATTCGGTCAATATTAAAATTCGATTCATAGCTGTGAGGAAATTCGTAATATTAACGAATTTTTATATCGATCTGTGCGACGGTAGTCACTAGCTGGTTTTGGTTTAAACTATTTACTTTTCAAACAAGCATAATTGCTTAGTGTTAACCACTGACGGTAATAAAAAACGATTAATTTATAAAATTTTAATCTACATACATAGTAGGTATTTAAATTCTAGAAGGAATTGACATTAAATCATAGCGACAATATCTATCGGTTGATTCTATGTACGATACTGACGATATTGCAAGCTAATTCGGACCAAAATTCTAATGAAATATTCAACTCGACCATTGATGCTTAACATTTTCGTCAATCTAAGAAAATTTTGCTTCGGAATCTCTATAGATTGATTTTGCGCAAAATACTGACCAAAATTATAATCAAATACTAAATACTTGTAACATCACAATCACAGCGAACCAAACGAATAGCGATAAAAATTCTAATGAAATATTTAAGTTTTAACATTTTCATCAATTTTAACGCAATACGGATAGTCACATTAGATAATCGTATTGTAGAGACAGTTGATAGTTATTTATACCTAGGACAATTGTTGAATATGATCCGATGTAAAAAAGAAGAAACGAAGAATGAAACTAGGATGGAGTGCTTGAAAAAAAGGCATACGACCAATGCGTACTGCCAATTATGACGTATGGATGTGAAACGTGGATGCTGAACGCAAGAATGTTACGTAAGATGTAGTGTACACGGAGAAGCATGAAAAGATGTATGTTTATTATAATGAGAAGATATCGTAAGAGGAATACATGGGTAAGAAGCACGACCAAAGTGGCAGATGTAGCGGAACGTGTGAAAAACGGGTTCTTTGGACACATAGCGAGAAGAATGAATGGCAGATGGACGCGAGAAATACTGGAATGGTATCCGAGAGGATGTGAAAGAAAGCTAGGTAGAGTGGATGCGAGATGTATGCTCGGTATAACAAGAAGATACTGAATGTAAATAACTTTTAGAAGAATGTACATTGTTTTTAAATCCAACATTCCGCTATGCTTAAAAAAGAAGGCATACGACCGATGCCTTATGACGTACATATGTATGTACAATGTGAAACGTGGATGCTAAATTCAATAATGTTACGCAAGGTCCTGTGCACACGGAGAAACATAGAAAGATGTATGCTCGGTATAACGAGAAGAGATCGTAACAGGAATACATGGGTAAGAAGTGAAAAAATGGATTGAACACACAGCGAGAAGAATGGACGGCAGACGGAATACTGGAATGGTATCCGAGAGGATGTGAAAGAAAGCAAGGTAGACCGAGTGGAAGATGGGCTGATTAATTGAGAAGAATGTGTGGAGTCAAGTATGCTCGGTATAACAAGAAGATACTGAATGTACATAAATAAGAAGAGATAAAACTTTTAGAAGAATGTACATTGTTTTTAAATCCAACATTCCGCTATGCTTAAAAAAGAAGGCATACGACCGATGCCTTATGACGTATGTATGTGAAACGTGGATGCTAAATTCAAGAATGTTACGCAAGATCCTGTGCACACGGAGAAGCATAGAAAGATGTATGCTCGGTATAACGATAAGAGATCGTAACAGGAATACATGGGTAAGAAGTGAAAAAGTTGGATTGAACACACAGCGAGAAGAATGGACGGCAGACGGAATACTGGAATGGTATCCGAGAGGATGTGAAAGAAAGCTAGGTAGACCGAGTGGAAGATGGCCTGATGAAATGAGAAGAATTGTGTCGAGTCAAGTGGATGCAGATTGCTCAAGACAGACATGAGTGGAAGAGGATTGGAGAGGACTTCATCCAGCAGTGGATGGTGAACGGCTGAAAATGATGATGATGATGAGCATAATGCGGAATTTAGACGCGAAAGCTCAAAAGCACCATAAATTAGTTTCGCAAGTAATACTGAATATATACGAATCATTATAGCGCACACAATCACAGCGAGCCAAGAGAATTTCCACGCGTCCATACTACGTGTAGCGATTTTCCAACGCGACGAGCCAAAGGTTGGCGACTCCTTTACGACACCAACGTTATTCACAGCGTTTTCTCCAGTGTATGTTTATATGTATGTACATACCTACGTATATATATATGTATATAATATACGGTTAGATACGTATACGTGTGTGACAGAGAATGGTGTCGCGCAATAAGGGCGAGTTTCGTGCACAATGGTACGAAGCGGTAGGGCTGGTTCACGTTTAGGGGCGGTTCTCAAACCGCCCATTCAACATTTTATGGCTTTCGGGCTACGGCCGTTGGGCCGCAACACTTGTAATTTCGGACCAGCCCATCGCGAATAAACGTAGTCTATTGTGCGCACAAATACGACCACCCCAAAAACCCTCCCCATCCACCCCACACATCTTCCAATAGGTACAAACTCTCTGAACGATATCTTTCAAATGTCGAGACATCGCAAAAAAATGTTCATTTATGTCATTCCTGGGTAGCTTGGGGCAGCGGTCGCCAACCGGTGGTCCGCGAGAGAATTTTGGTGGTCCGCATTTTTCATAATCATCATCCACTCAGTGCTCGAATTCAGCGGGAGCGGCAGGGAGCGGGCGTTCCCTTTCGTGAAATTTGAAAACGTAGCCTACCATTTCGTGAAATCTGTAAATTTAGCGCTCCCTTTCAATAATTATTGCCGAAAAAATTTTAGAAGGTGAATTTTTTTTACATTTATTCCGACAAAGGCATCTTATCTGTAGCCAAAAGCCATTTAAAATATTATTATGTTTTGAAAAAGCTGGATGCACGTGTGTTACTTGAAGATAACATTTAGAATTCGAGCGTTTTTAGATTCTATTTATTTTGGTCGGCTATGCGCAAAAAGTTTTATTGATTTGTGGTCGGCACTATCTGTCACACTATGGTCGAACTGCAACGGGCCTCTCTCGATAATTTACGATATCTTTCTTTGAATTGTCGGCTTTCTTATTTTAACAAAAATTCTAAAGCAGCTGTACCGCTACTAATTAATAAAATTTCTGACGCCCATATAAAATCGTTGAATATAATAAAATCGATAAATTTGTACAAAACAGTCAGAATGCTCATATTTTAACAACCGAAAGAGTTTTCAGATCAGTGTATAGAATGTAAAAAATCAGAGACCATTTTCAGATGTACCTGTTGAAGTTGACTTATAGATATTAAACGGTATTAATCTCGATAAGATTTTGCATTTCGATGAATATATACATACATATGTATAGTTTAAAAAAAAGGTCGTTTGATATTTTTTGAAAATTATCGAGCGCTCCCATTCGTGAAAATGTCCATTTTGAGCACTGCATCCACTCACTGCTGGATAAAGGCCTCGACTCCACAAAAAGGCACTTGACTCATTCATTCTTCTCAATTCATCAGCCCATCATCCACTTGGTGTACCTTGCTTTCTTTCACATCCTCTCGGATACCATTACAGTATTTATCGCGTCCATCTGCCATCCATTCTTCTCGCCATGTGTCCACTATATGTATCTGACCACTGTCATACTTTTACCCATGTATTCCTCTTATTATTGCTTCTTGCTATACCGAGCATACGTCTTTTCATGCTTCTCTGTGTGCACTGGATTTTAGGTAACATTCTTGAATTCAGCGTCCACGTTTCACATCCATACGTCATAGCTGGCAGTACGCATTGGTCGTACGCCTTCTTTTTTAAGGATAGCGGGATGATTTTCGCTCAAAAGTTCAACCACTGAGCTGTCGCCTGATTGTGAATAACCATCGCATTCTCTCAGATACCATTTCAGTATTTCTCGCGTCCATCCATTCTTCTCGCCATGTGTCCACTATATGTATTTATCTGACCACTTTTTTCATACTTTTTTTTACCCATGTATTCCTCTTACGACCTCTTCTTGTTATACCAAGCATACATCTTCCAATGCTTCTCTTGCAATTGCACTGGATCTTACGTAGCATTCTTGAATTCAGCGTCCAAGTTTCACATCCATACAGTTTTCAAAATGAATAATGAATATATCGTTTATTTATTATAACTTTTTTATCATTATAAGGTGATATCCAACTTTTTGCAAATAACTTGGAGTGCAAATACAAGTGTAATTACCATTTCATATATAGAATGTTACTTTTGTGGAAAAAATCATGGTAGTGGTCCGCAAGATTCGAGATTTCGAGTTTAGTGGTCCGAGAGGTCTGAAAGGTTGGCGACCGCTGGCTTAGGCTACGAGTGCATATGTATATCAATTTTGGGGGTGCGAAAGCGGAATGATTAATTTTTTCCAGCTTTACAATATTAGTTGCTGATAATTAATTACTGAAGAAACACTATTCGAAGCTTCGTATTGCTTCCGATTGATGAACACAAAGCGCCCGAGTTCAGATCCCACAAAGGGTACGCAACTACATACATACATACATATGTATGTATGTATGTACTGATGAACGTGATAAATAAGACACACGAATCGCAGTCTCGCCAGAACAGATAAACGAATTGAAAAGAAAACGCTGACCGTTTTATTTGTTTGTTCCTGTGCACTAATTAGATAAAAGGGTGTCAATTTTGTATGTTGTCAAATGACCGACCGACGTAATCGCCAGATGCCAATCAATCGGAAGTGTGCTCAATCATAAAATAAATTCCAAAAACTATATCCATATATTTGAGGAATACAAAGAGTAACGAAAATAATTTTTGAAAGAAAATTTTGTCATTAGTGTACGTACATTGGATGAAGTATTGTAATAGTGCAGGTATTAATCAGGTATCATCCACTGATCACGTTTTCATGATTTTTCGAAAATGTCTGTATGTTTGTGTATCAATAGCTGATGTGTGTAGAATCGCCATAGCTCAAATACGGTTTATCCAATCGCACCGAAACTTCATATTTATTAAAAAAAAAAAAATTTCAGTCAATTTCATTTCGCATTGAAATACATAGGTGCCTACATATGTATACTCTGTCCAATTTAAGAAACATCTTAATCTTAACCCATTTAGAATCGATCTGCGGAGACTACCTGGGTCTCAACCAATGAGCTTCGTCACCATTTTGGCTCCTTAGAATAATCATTTAACGATGACCAACTAAAGTCTCAAATCTCGGACAGCCACAACCCTCTTTATTTTAAGTTGCGCGAAAACAAGGTGCTTCTTAAGTTGGGTAGAGTATATATTATAAATTTTAATTAGCACAAAATATGACGCCGCAAGAAAAAGGCTCATTCTAAATGTCAAATTTGTGGACCATTTCAGGAGAGCGAATGAAAATAGCTTAGATATAGTACATATAAGTTAGATATAGTATAGGTATACTATTTAAAATATTATGCTCTCAGTATTAAAGCGAAAGGAATTTTTTTTTGTATGAATGCAATCATCGCAATGTAAATTAATGAAAATTTTGATCATTGTACGAGAAAGTCTAACTGTAACAGTCCACTGTTTATTGTTTTGATTTTTGTTTCAACTTGTATTACGCTGTAAAACCTGCTATAGAATTATCAACATTTTGACTTTGTTCCAGTTTTACAGGCTAGTTCTTATACGTTTTTTTCCAACGGAGTGTTTTTCATGTGTGCACACATTGCTCATTTCTGTTTATATATATAGTGTTTCTATAGTTTGTGAAATTGTTCTTTTGACAAGATTGCCGTTGTAAAATTTTCAACGCACGGACCTCGTTATATTTTTAAAACTTTTTTGTCCTTAGTTGGCATATTTTTAAAATAATGAGACGATTGAAAATATTACGCGAGTGCATGGCTGCGATCAGCTCAACCCGATGTTTTTGTAAAGCGGAGTTATTCCACTTTGAAGACGAACGGTTCATATGTGGAATGTGCAATGAACGTTACGGTGAACGCGAGTGGTCGAGTAGTGTAGATTCGATTTGGGGCCAGAAGTGTCCCCTCGTGAGATAAAGAAGGGCCAAATGGTGGTCGCCAGTGATTGACCAATTAGGACAAATGTGCCATAAAAATAAAGTGGCCATCACGCGTCGAAGGGCAGGCAGTTGTCCAATCGGTCGCTGACACACGCTCGCCAATATTGACATTTTCAATCGATGCCAAAAACCAAAACGATTTCATTCGATATATGCGTATTGCTTTATATCGTACCTATGTACTGTGATGATTAAAATCATATATAGTTTCATTGAAAAACTTCAAAGATTCCTTCTAATGAAAAATTAGTCATTAAAATTGAACGCAATTCACTCGAAAGCCTGTCTTTTTATGAACTGAGACTAGATTCTCTTTTCTCGCCTATTGAGATTCGCTTTATTATTTCATAGTGATATTTAAATGTCAATAAGAAATTTGTTTAATATTGTTGCAAAAATTAAAGTACATGTATATGTAGATAGGTATCCAACTTAAGAAACACCTTGTTGTCGCGCAACTAAAAAAAACGTGATCAGGGTAGATTTACGACTTTGTTTGGTTATCGTTAATGTTTATTCCAAGAAGCCGAGATGGTGACGAAGCTCATTGGTTCAGACCCAGATAGTCTGCGCAGATCGATTCTACATAAATAGGCGAAGCATCTTGTACAGATGTGTTTTTGAGTATAATAGACTGCCGGATGGAATTAGAAGTTCCAAAACTATTGAAAAATTCCTGGCAGTCTTAAAAAAACATGTCTGTACAGGTGCTTAGTTAAGGATTATATAATTAGCTTAAGCTACTGTATTATATAAATAAATAAATAAATCGGTCAAGATTAGGATGTTTCTTAAATTGGACAGAGTAGGCACCTATTTTGATAGGATAAACGGTTTTTGAGCTATAGCGATTCTACACACATTCGCCCAACATAACAGTCATACAGACATTTTCCAAAAATTATGAAAACGAGATCAGTGGATGATACCCGATACAAATCAGTCAAAATTTCGAGATTTGCACGATTACAATACTTAACCGATATATGTATGTACATACATATGTAGATGTCCTCTAAACGTGCTCAGTTTTAAATCACCACAGCCGGTAGATATTGCTAATACGAAATTGTGGTATAGTATTTTTAGTTTGAAGCCGAGGAAAATTTTAACGACGTGGAAAATTACATATTACATCAGACTATAATAAAATACTTGGATAGAATGGATTTTCACAACCGTCGTAACCTTTTCATTTGATTCACATACATACATAAACAATTAAACCAAAAACAAAGCGCACGTAGCCGCCACTGGACGCTCGTGGCAATGCCCAGGCTAAGCACTCTGATCCTGAAACTACACACGGTAACTGTATTGTCACAGTGAATCAACATTTAAAATTTTTGAAATACCGTTACAAATGTTTACTTACACTAGACGTCGTCGGTCGTGGGCTTGAGGTCGGTTATTACACAATGTTACACATGTAGTTATGGGGTTTTTAGTGGGCCGTGTGTGTGCACAGGGCTGGGGCGAAAGTCCCGTAATTAAGCCGCAACGGCCCGAAAACCCAACGACGTGTTAAAGGCGCAAACACACCGCGGGCTTTGCAGCTTTGCGCGGGGCGGCAGGGAAACAGGGAAAAGATGAGGAGGATGAGGAGTTTTCTCAGCCACCAGCCCGTTAAATATACGAAAGCGAAATATTTGCATAAAGTTTGCGGGGAGCGTGTGCGTGGCGAGGCCCCAATAATTACCCGACAGTTTCCGGCAAGTTTGCCCGATTGTGCCCGCTGAGCAAATTTACACCGGCTTTGACGATAGTCTTTCGTCCGGAAAACGTGGGCTTTGGCAAATGTCGGTGAGCCATTTCGTGCTTGTGCGAAATCCAAAGTGTGAACATTTTATGCGGTGCAAAAGTGCAACGTGCACTCATTTCGACCGTTCACCATCCACCGCTGGATGAAAGCCTCTCGAATCCACTTCCATTCCTGTCTGTCTTGAGCAATCTGAGCATCCACTTGACTCTACACATTCTTCTCATTTCATCAGGCCATCTTCCACTTCCTCTCGGATACCATTCCAGTATTCCGTGTGCCATCCATTCTTCTCTTCAGTTGGATAGAGTCCATGTACCCTAGTAGTAATGCAACTCAACTGTTGCACTAATTAAAGCAATTTTTCAAAAGCGTGACTAGATCACAGTAATCGAAAAGTGCCAATCAAAACCCGCCCAGTGTGGATACAGTAAAAATTAAAATTTGGCGATCACCACTAGCGAGACTAACTACCCATCATCATCATCATCATTTGCATCCATTTGACTCCGACACATTCTTCTCAATTCATCAGCCCGTCGTACACTCGATCTACCTTGCTTTCTTTCACATCCTCTCGGATACCATTCCAGCACTCCATCTGCCATCTATTCTTCTCGCTATGTGTTCAATCGAACTTTTTCACTTCTTATCCATGTATTCCTCTTACGATCTCTTCTCGTTATACCGAGCATATGTACATCTTTCCATACTTCTTCGTGAAGTCGTGTAACATTCTTGAATTTAGCATCTACGTTTCACATACATACATACGTCATAAGGCATCGGTCGTATGCCTTATTTTTTAAGCATAGCGGAATGTTGAATTTAAAAACAATACATTCTTCTAAAAGTTTTATCTCTTCTTATTTACATTCAGTATATTCTTGTTATATCGAGCATACATCTCGCATCCACTTGACTCCGACACATTCTTCTCATTTCATCAGCCCATCGTCCACTCGGTCTACCTAGCTTTCTTTCACATCCTCTCGGATGCCATTCCAGTATTTATCGCGTGCATCTGCCATCCATTCCGCTATATCTGCCACTTTGGTCGCACTTCTCACCCATGTATTTCTCTTACGATCTCTTCTCATTATATTAAGCATACATTTTCATGTTTCTCTGTTCAGCATCCACGTTTGACATCCACACGTCACAATTGGCAGTATGCATTGCATTGGATGTTTAACATGCACTAAATCTTCATAAATCAACATGCACTAAAGCTTCATAAATTGAAATTGAAAATAGTACGTACATATACTACATATTTATGCAACTCAAGATGGATCCGTTTCTCGTACGACTGAAAAAAGGGGTTGTGTCTGTCCAATATTTGTAACTTTGGTTAGTTATCGTTTATTCCAAGAAGCCGAGATGCCGACGAAGCCCATCGGTTGAACCGCTCTCTTTTATGCGCAGAAGGACTCGGTCTAAATCGGTCAAAACTAGGGTGGTTCTTAAGTTGGACAGAGTATAGCACTGAAGCTTGAGAAAGACTGCACGAAAAAGTCGGTTCAAAATGTTCTTCAGTATCAGCTAGTCGAAAAAATGATTTCGTGCAGCAACAATCACTTGTTTCATACTTTGCCTAAAACGCCAAGATATATTAAAAATAATTTATTCACAATGATAAGTGCCGTGTGCAAATTTCAGAATCGTTCGTAAAATGATACAAATGATTGTAATAATGTTTTGTGCATTTAATACAGTGTGGATATTTCGCACTTCGGCTTTTTTACACATGTTGAACTCTCGATGGACGCACAAATATAACGCAAATTACTCTCTAAAGGTCAAATTTATAATGTTCGTATTTTAACTATTTTGAACTGTAAATAGCCGGGTTCTAAATAGCACGAAAAATTGACGACTTTTTTTTAGGTTCTCCGATGCGATATAACCATTATTGTAGATTTATGTCCATTGAAATACCATTCTGATAATAAAAAAAAATAATGGTGATTAACTCGCGTTTCGTAGATAAATGTTGGTTTTGTTAAACACGTGCGATTTTCTATTTTGAGAATTCGACCTAGAAATATTGTACATATCTCGAATAGAGAATGTGTTACAAATAACAATCGGGTTACGACAATGCAGTGAAAATTCCTCCACTGATAACGTTTCAGTGAATACGGTACAAATGTTATGCAATATTATTACAAACATGAATACTTGGCAACTGTGAGCGAAGCTTTCACCTCAAAATATAAATTGATATAATTTAAATCGTATTCTTTATACGTAGATGGTTTTCTTTGCTTAAAGAAAATCTTCGAATTTTAAATTGCGCTGGTGATACACAATGCATACTGTAAAATGAAAAGAGTGATCATTCAAGTTAATTTGAAGAAAAAATTCAATCCAAATAGTTTTTAAATTCATTGTTGGAATTAAAGCTATATTTTTTATATTGGAGGAAAATCATTTTCGATAGTATAAAATGTTTGTACATAGATGCATTGACTTGACGGTTAAGTTGTGTCCACATGCTTCTATATAATAAAATATGTGTAGCATGATCTGTAAATCGACCTGAAAAATAATTTTCAGCTATGCACTGAGAGGAAATTTTTTTCATCGTCGTTATAATGTACCTAATGAATGATGATAATTATGTAATTTAATAGGCGTACTTTGATATTCCGTTGTATTGTTCTCGTTGGCAGAGTCGGACTGGCCTCAGCGGTCGGGCTGCTATCACCGCCAGAGCCAACGGTAACTGGGACCACTTCGCCGATCATTATCCATGCTTGGAAGTCAGTATCATGTTACCAACTATCTAATATACATCCACATACCCCTAAAAATTGATCCTTATATCTCAGCATGTATTGTAACCGTTGCCCGTACCTACATTCTACATATGTATATAGGTATACCGTATACGTCAGATGGAAACGGCGACACGGCGCTCCTGACGTTACTTACGGACCCAGCCTTAGATGTTCCTACAATATATAACTGACGTTTTTTTTTCCGGTTCAAAGTTGCGCGTCTCTCTTTTGTGCGGTTCGGCGGCCGACTTGTTAAGGAAGTCGTCCGGTTAAAGAAGTTGAGCCAAATTGAATCGAAGAAGTGTGTCGGAAGGAAGTGGGGGAGGAAGAAGTTGAGGGGGAGGGATCTTCTCCCTCCTACTTTCACCCCGACAACCTGTCAGGATTCGGTCCTCCCCCTCCTTCTCTCCCCCTCGCCAATCTAATAAAGAGTGACAACGCGTCAGGCTGGATTCGCAGGGGCCGGTCCTTAAACGAGGGCTTTGCCTCCTCCCCATCTCCTTTCTAGCCCCCCACCCTATACTCTGTGTTCCTCGAAGGGCCAAGTCTTAAATAATAATGAGCGAAAGGTTCTTTATTCGGACGCTGAGCTCGCGGACGAAACCCTTTGACCGCGCCAATTCAATATTATCTGTTTTTTTTTTTTTTTTTTTTTTTTGGAATCGCTCCAATGTATGTAAATATGTCATCATCGTCATTTTCAGCCGTTCATCATCCACTTCTGGATGAAGGCCTCTCCAATCCTCTTCCATTCCTGTCTGTCTTGAGCAATCTGAGCATCCACTTGACTCCACACATTCTTCTCAATTCATCAGCCCATCTTCCACTCCGTCTACCTTGCTTTCTTTCACATTCCTCTCGGATACCATTCCAGTACTTCTCGCGTCCATCTGCCATCCATTCTTCTCGCTATGTGTCCACTTCAACTTTTTCACACATACTGCTATATCTGCCACTTTGGTCATACCCAATGCAGTGCTCGAATTCAGCGGGCTTTCGTGAAATTTGAAAACGTAGCGTACCCTTTCGTGAAATCTGTAAATTTAGCGCTCCCTTTCGTAAAAAACCAAAATTTCCGTGCTCTTTCAATAATTATTGCCGAAAAAATGCTAGACGGTGAATTTTTTTTTTACATTTATGACTCCTAAATCATAATCTCTCACTGGAAGTTAAATTCTTTACATTTCAATTCAAAAGCCATTAAAATATTATTATGTTTTGAAAAAGCCGAGTGCACGCGTTACTTGAAGATAATATTTATGTAGAATTCTATTCAATTCCGAGGGTTTTTAGATTCTATGTCGGCTTTGCGCAAAAAGTTTTTATGTGTTTCGAACTGCAACGGGCTTTTTCGAGCCATCGGTCATTTTGATAATTCACGATATCTTTCTTTGAATTGTCGTGTTGTACCGCGACCATTATACTAAAGGAACCAAAATTTCAAAATAGTTCAGTCTTGCCTGTCCTTCTGAAGAGAGAACTTGAATTTAGCGAACGTATTTGCAATTTCAATCTATGATCGGGAATCGCTTGATTATTTTTTTTATTTATATTTTATTACTGCACTTAATCACTAACAAACACTTTTCTAGCAACATTTTTTAAGTTGTGTGAATTATAATTACTGCACGTGACTAACTAAATAGTGATATTAACAATTATTCAAATTTAAAAAAATTAACCGTGTAATTTGTGCGTTTATTTTTGTAATACAATTTCTATAATAATAATAATACTAATAACCTAATATATACACCCATAAATTCATATATATTGGTGTACATATGTTACGTAATTAATAAGTCTTTTGGTGTTATAATATACATATGTACATAGGTATGTATACATAGGTATACATACATACATATAATTTTAAAAAAAGGTCGTTTGATATTTTTTGAAAATTATCGAGCGCTCATATTCGTGAAAATTTCCATTTTGAGCACTGAGTCCCAATGTATGTACATATGTATGTATGTAGCTATAGCTACATATTACGTTACAGCTTGATCCAAACGCAATTGGTATTGATGTGAAAAGTTTTTTTAAATTTCGCCCCTTTAAACTTTTAAAGCGCTGATGAAAATTAGCATCATGAATAGGTACCATACATACATACATGCATAAGACCGGTTTTGTATTCAAACATTTAGGCCCGTAACGCACTAGGCAGCCTGGCTGCGGATGCCATGACTGCGGCAGCCAGAAAACGTGCACCCAGTTCAAGCAACCAAAGAGGCAGCCAGAACGATGAGAACACACTCACAAATGGTCAGCGATAACATATGTTTTCAATGCAATATTTGGTTCGTAATCCTTTTGTACTGTATGTGTGTCATAATAGGTAAGCGGCTGAAAATCTCGAGCAGCCAGGCTGCTGCTACGTGCATCACACAGACAGCCACATACATTTGCTTTGCCAAATACATCTCGTGTTGGCCGCGGCAGCCGGTGGCTGCCTGTCTGGCTGCTGCGTATCGGAGCCCGTACTTGTGGCTGCCGCAGCCAGGCTGCCTAGTGCGTTACGGCCATTACATCTACGAAACTGACAATACTACAATAAAGTTAACATCGTTTTCTTTCTAATGGTGGTTTTTTTTAACCAGATGTGCCAAAATTTAAAAAAAGAAAACGTAGGTATAAAATAGTATTCGGCGGTTGGAGATCATTTGAAAAACAAAATACACACTCGACCCAATTAGGAGTGAGCGCAACAATCAATGCATTATTTCGCTTGCAATTTATGTATGTACATCGTTTACAATCATTTCCCTGAAAGAGAACACACCGATAACACAAGAGAACGCGCGATAGCAACCCGTCGTCGTTCGCTGTTCGATTCGTCGGTGTGTACGCAGCTCAACAAAAGGTCAGAGAACAGTGGTCGGGAACCGGCGGCTCCGGAGCCGCACGCGGCACTCTGTCACCAAACGTTCTGTCGAGAAATGCAAAATGTCGACACACAATTATTTACACAAGATTAAAATGAATCCACTAAAGTCGTGGCTATAAAAAGTCGTTTTTCAGATTAGCCTTTTAGTAATTAACTGTCAAACACTAGGACATATCACGACGATAACTTATTTCTTACACGTATCCATTTCATAAACGAGTAAAATTTAATTAATATGTTGCGGCACCCCAAACTTACCAATTGTGCAAGGTTTTCCCTGATTTGGCACTTGGCTCGAAATGGGTTGCCGACCGCTGGATTATGCCGCGTTCTAGATCATTTATATAGAATTCATTCTTACTTTGACTTTTGTCACATTTGAATTAGCCACGTTGTTAACCTTAAACCGCCACTAACCTTGCAATCGAAAGTGATTCGCTAACCGTCGTCACATCGACATCGTATCATACGCGTTTTTAAACAGTATCCAAATGTGCCCCCCCCGCTAAATTGTCACGTTTACGTGTGTGTAAAATATCACAGAATTTTCTCAGCTCGTACAAAAAATTCGCATGCCCGAGCACGTTTATTTACCGCGCAGTGGGGGGACGTGTACATACATACATACGTATGTACATAACTCGTAACTATGTAAACACACGCTCGCTTCTCAGATTACGCACACTTTTACATAATTTCGAACGTGGCGAAAACTTGCAAGCCGTTCGCATTTCGCATGTGCTGTTTTTTGTTGTTGTTGTTTATTTATTTTTTTTTTTTTTTCGAAGATGGCGCGTCGTAAAATTGTCCTTTACGAGCGGTCGAGCGTGAAGGGCCCCGTTGGCAATTTGGCCGTCATATCACCCGTAGAAAGTGGACGAAAGTGGCCATCGAATGTGTCCGATAGCCGGTGACGTGAAAACGGACAGGGGCTAGGGGTACCGGGGAGGGGGGGGGGGGGCATGGGGGGTACGAAGGGGTTTTGGGTCCCCGAGGCGTCGTCAGCCGCCGGGCCCCGTCTGATAAAGAATGAATGGGGGCGCGCGGCTAATGCGGCCGCTGACGGGGCCCCCAGCGCCGAAGCCCCTGTTTGTCAACAAGTGAGCGACCGAGGGGCCCCGTTGCCACCATGCATTGTTCATGAGTGCCCCCGTGGAAACCCCCCTCTTTGTTCGCTTTTGATAGCGTTTCGGTTCGCGTCTCTCGTCAACTAGCTGGAGATGCGACGGTGTCGATCTTGTCGTGTTTTCGTCCCACAGTGGTGGCTGTAGATCAAGCCGACTCGCCATCGTGTCTAAAATGAATTTTAAGATTTTGATCCAACCCGCTATTGAATGTTGGACCCGGGAGATTTTAGCTTCTATGGACATATATTAAGAATATGTATGGCTTTCGTGTAAGGTGGGCAAGTGCGGCAACTGCTCAAACAATGTGCAGTCGATTATCTATCAACGTGCAGTGATAAGACTATAACTTCGTCATTTATAAAGCTATATACATTTAGCAAAACGCAATCGACATATGATTGTAAGTACTTTAGTTTAATTTTTTTATAAATTTTGCGTCTATTTCCTGATCTTTAACTTTTTTTTTTCACTAGTTTGATAATCATTGTAATTTAAAAAAAAAATCTCAATATACTACCGCCATTTTTTGCGATTTGACAGAAAATATTATGTATCTATTTAAAGAATGTATAATGAAAATTCCTATTACTCAAAAATTTTGATTTAGATTTTTTTATTTATTTAAATACTGTTATGTATATTTAATAAGTTAAAAACATAGCCAGTGAAAGTCCCGTACAGTAATACCTCCAATTACATCTTTTAGTTTGAAATAACTAGATTGGCTTGTTCTACTGGAATACTGGAATGATATCCGAGAGGATGTGAAAGAAAGCAAGGTCGACCGAATGGACGATAGGATGATGAATTGAGAAGAATGTGTCGAGTCAGATTGCTCAAGACAGACGGGAATGGAAGAGGATTGGAGAGGCTTTGATCCAGCAGTGGATGGTGAACGGCTGAAAATGATGATGATGATGATGATGGATAGGTAGTCTCGCTAGTGGTGATCGCCAAATGTTAATTTTTACTGTATCCACACTGGGCGGGTTTTGATTGGCACTTTTCGATTACTGTGATCTAGTCACGCTTTTGAAAAATTGCTTTAATTAGTACAACAGTTGAGTTGCATTACTACTAGGTACATGAACTCTATCCAACTGAAGAACCTCCCAAACCGGAGTGGATTATTATTCGCGAGCGGATAAATACGCTCGGTGGTATGTGGTGGATATAATCTGCTCCGGTTTGTTTGTTTGTTTGTTGGTTAAGAAAGCCGAGAAACCACGCAACTAAAAAAAAAGGGGTTGTGGCTGTCCGAGATTAACGACTTTGGTTGGTTTACGATTTTGATTGGTTATTAATGTTTAATCCAAGAAGGCGAGATGGTGACGAACCTCATTGGCTCAGAACCAGGTAGTCTGCGCGGGAGGAGTCTAAATCGGTCAAAACTCTTTAGATAGAGTTTTGACCCATTAGAGAGAGAGAGCAGAGTTTAGGCTAATTCAGGAATGGAAGAGGATTGGAGAGGCCTTCATCCAGCAGTGGATGGTGACCGACTGAAAATGATGATGATGAATTTAGATAGAATAGATATAGGTAATAGTTTTTTTTTTTTTTTTATTTTAAGTCTAAATATATCGGTATCGATTTTATGGACTCGATTCGTTAATATAGTGAA
Source organism: Parapsyche elsis (assembly GCA_022651745.1). NCBI lineage: Eukaryota > Metazoa > Arthropoda > Insecta > Trichoptera > Hydropsychidae > Parapsyche > Parapsyche elsis. Next base: position 170,596 of record JAGVSN010000041.1, read on the forward strand.
CCAGTAATTATTATTAACCTTCACAGGAATTCAAACTTAAGTTTTGACACATTTCTAAATGTGTCAATTTTTTCACTAAAATAATTAACACTGGCATCGGTACTTCTTATGTAGAACTTCAACAACAACTTTCAACGGATTAAGGATATCAAAAAAATATTTTTAAAACTGATTGATTGGTTCCTTCCAATTACATTGTTCGACAAATGACGCCTTTTTTGGTTCAGAGACGTGCTATAATTTATATGTTTACTTTTCTTCGTTGATTTTGAGAAATAGACCGCTATGTTATGCAATTGAAAAGTTTTTTTTAAATTTTATCTATCTACTACCTATTTGATATTGCGGTAGAAACTAATTCCACCTAGTACATACATATGTATGTATGTACATAGTAGGTACATATAATACGCTACTATAACAATGTCAACGGCGTTCAATGAACTTAAATTGACTGTGTGTCTGTGTGTGTATAATTGAGACTATATTACAAATAGATATATATGTATGTATGTAATAGTTATAGACTACCTATTCGTTAAACTTGATGGAAGAAATTTTGTTGGAAGTCTCGAGGTGAAAAGGCCCCATTGTGGCACTGGGGCCGTTCACAAATGGGCCATTCAGGTTCGCCATGGCCCCAGGCCGGCTCTTCGTCGAACCTATTGAATTTCACCGTTTAATTATTGAAGTCTCACCTGAGCGAGAACCCCTTCGCCTTTGCACAAATACGTTGGCTTAATTAAAATTAATTTTTAAATATGCGCCCGTCAACTTTCCGCCCAGGCTGTATATACCTACATACTTGCCGTAGAGTTACATAATATGTATGTACATACATATGTAGTTCGAAGGCCGTCTAATTTTTTTTCATATCAATATTTATGCGATCTTTATAAGGTACCTACTAACTATACTTACTCTTTCAAACTTAAAAAGCATTTTGTTTGAGCGCAATTAAAAAAAGAGGGCTGTGGCTGTCCGAATTTACAACTTTGGTTAGTTATCGTTAATGTGATTCCAAAAAGCCGAGATGGTGACGAAGCTCATTGGTTGAGACACAGGTAGTCTGCACAGATCAATTCTAAATCGGTCAAGACTAGGATGTTTCTTAAGTTGGTATGTATAGTATGTATAGCATCAGTGGTCCACGTAACGTTCACACAACAAAGTTTTTAAAGGCTTATTTTATAGGGATTGCCATATCTCTCACCCGAAAAGAATAAGGAGAAAAATATCTGCTTTTGAAAGTTTTTTACCTAAGCTTCAAATAATTTCAACTCATTGAGGACTTTTAGTGAAATTTACATTCAAGTTAGCGTGTTTTCAGTAAAAATAATTTTAAGATTCCATAAAAGCTGCTTAGCTTTAGCTTTGTTGATTTCACATTCAAAATAGTGCCGATTATAACTGGTGAACTGTCATCAAGACGGGGAAAGAATGTGTTCTATGCACCCAGCGAAATTCACTGGATCGTAAGAAATACTGCTGTTAAGTTTAGTGCCGATAATGAATAAAATAATAAACAGATAAACAATAATGTATTGTTTTTGTATTGAAAATCCAAATCACTGTCTGTGATTCTGTGCAATTATTATAATCATTCAGTCGAATCGGCTCGGCTTAATTTGTTGCGAAAATTGTATTTTGCATTCGTGAAACTGATTGCGTATCTATTCTATTACATTGAACAATCATAATTGCGGAATTATGGTCGAATGTCAATTATGTTATCATACATGTTAGTGTTTGATTGGATGAATTTGAATGTATAAAATTTATATATGAGATGTACCGCATCTCTTTTTACACACTATAAAGAATGTGTCCTATTGCAGTCGAGAAGGTACTTTATGTAACTCAATGGATCATAGCTTATAAATTTGCAAAATTTGGTGCCGATATATTATAATATATATTTTTCAACTTTCCTCGTTTCCTCTTTAAATTTTCCGCGCGTCTAATGAGTAATGATCGTAAATAAACATTGGGTATACTTTTTGATTGTGTAATTCATTCCGAATCGATTGATTATACTGTTTAACGAGACAAATCAAATATGCAACGTGAAGTACGTAGTATCTTTGAAAACAATATCGATAATTATCTACTCAAACGATAAGTAACAATGAAAGTGAAAAGTGATAGGTAGGTAGGTTCGGTTTGCGTGTTCGGGTGTGTAAATGGTCCTCCGAAGCCTTAATTATAAAGCTTTAGCCGATCGGGACAAAGTAAGCTATAAACCCTCCCTTAACGTTCACATTTTTATTCTATTAAAACTTTATAAATATTCAATGATACATTTCGGCTGTCTTCGGCGTACAATTCGCATACTTTACGATTTAATTCAAATTAAAATTTTAGCTAATTCAAGTTTGTGATAGATGTTCACAAACAAAACAAAACAATTCACAGAAGTATTTTAATTGATGTAAAACTTTTTTTATGCGACCGCTTAATTATCAAAGACTATGTTTCTCATTCCAATTCACACATTTAACACAACAAAGTTTAAATTTGTTAACGAAAATGGACGGCTATCTTAAACAGGTCGATATTCAGGAAATTTTATTCGAATATTTTAGACGGCATCTTCGGCTCTGCAGATTTAGTTCAAATTTTACAATTCAAATCAATCACTATCAATTTAGATACTCATTTTAAATTTTAGCTCAAATGCTACAATTTTCCATTGAAAATCATCGCAATTGCGTTGGGTATCGTTCAATCAATATACTTATGCATCATTTTTCGAGCACTGACCCGACACCAATGATCACAATTCACAATACGATCCCTTACAATACTACGACGCGAACCTTTTTCAGCTTGGGAGCTAATTTTTATTTTAATTTCCATGGCGGTCAACTTCCATGCAAGAATTTAGGGTCTGAGAATCTTATAAGAAATTTCTCATAAACTTATTTTTAAATAATTAGGTTTATAATTACTTGTATCAAAACGCAAACAGTCGTCTAGTCAAACGTGTCCGCTTTGCTGAATGCAGTCGTTTAAATAATATAGTCTCTCATAAAAAGAACCAATGCATACCACGAAAAAATAACTGTCACTTCCTTTGACCATTAATTTATTGTCTTCGTAAACAGATAAGCACGAGCTCGGGAAGACCGTTTAGTCATTGGCTGGGGCTTAGTAAACAAACTTGAACCATCGCATTTGCAAAAAAAACTGCAAAACGGAAAGAAATATCAATTTCAAAATTCACAACAAAATCGTATTCGGCATGCACGCCCCACAACAACAAAAAAAAAACACACACACAAAACAACTTCACTCTTGCTCTATACTATAAAATATGCGTTTTAGTCACAATTGCAAATAATACAGAATATCTACTAACTATTCAATTTTGACACGCCCTTCACATGCATATATTACAGACTGGTATAGAATATAGATATACATCTTTTGCTATGGGGAAAAATAGTGTTCGTGAGCCGTACACGTCACACACACATAGGTACGTACATATCTGTCGAAGTTCGATTTAAATAAACGGTATTATACTTTCAGTCCTTATCATTATAGTAATTACGTAAACTTATAGCGGAGTGGCAGTGGACCACGTGCGCCATTTCCCACGTGCAACCGTGTCGAAGCTGACGGGGTCTGCGACACCCAGACCAATACAAAACTGTGCCACTCGATACTATAAACTGTCCCCGCCGTGTTCTGGGGTGAATTATTAATTTTTTGCCAACGTGTACCTGTGACGTAAACGTTACCCCCAGCCCTCCCTTAAATTTGACGATTAATTTTCGATAGACAATGTCCATTATTCAACTTATGCACGAAATCAACACACGTCAACTGTTACACTTATTATATTGACATTAATCAGTAAATGTGGAGTGCGTAATGTTGTGTGGTAATTTTACAATTTCGTTAATTTGAAGTTCGTCAACAATTATGGGCCTAAGCGTGTACGCAGAAGGCTTAATATTGTCGATTTATCTACAATTAAAGAAGGATTCGCTTGATGATTCTAAAGTTTAGTCAAATTTTATCAACGCCTCATCCTCCCACACGAAAACTAATACAACCTAACCACTGTTGAATAACACTGATATAACTAAGCGTGTAAGCAAGCGCAAAGCTTAGCATCTCCTTTTCTGTCAATGCATAAAAACGATTGTCGTTTTATCCACAATTAAAGATGAGTTAGTTATTGATTTTTCTAAAGTTTAGCTAAATTTTGTTTAGCCAATCTAATGCCGGATACATACCGACGAACCGAACAGCGAACGACGAAGGGTGTGGACGTTCATAAATCATCGGACGTTAGAGCGATATTACATTGCACCACTTTTCACTCACCAAGCTACCTGCTCATCTCATAATCTTCATACAAAAAAAATAGGTCTAGGAAGCTATACGAAAACTAGGTACTCTATGTAGACGTAGAAAATATATAAAATTCAACCTTTCGTATTTCTTTCTGAATTTCATTGTTTTCGAAACAATTGCGTTGACGTTGCGTTGTGTTGACAATTGAGTACGACGATGCAAAAAAAGGGTTTTTGGTGAAGATTTTTTTCGGCGAACAATTGACTTCCAAGAATTTTTCAAGCAACCCAGAATCGCATCGTCTAATACATCGTAATACTTACCATTGGAACCTGTATATCTATCTGGTCGCCGAGGTTCAAAAAAAACCTGGTGTTCCGTTTTGTTGCTGAATGTAATATCAGCCTAAATGTGTGGTGCGGTCCACACAATAACAATTCGTCGTTCGCTGTTCGGTTCGTCGGTGTGCACCCAGCATAAGACTCATCTGCCCACACGAAAACTAATACAAGCCAAGCAACACTGTTGAATTACACCGATATAACTAAGCGTGTACGCACAAGGATCAGCATCGCCTTTGCTGCGAGTTTATAAAGACGATTGTCGGTTTATCTATAAATTAAAGAAGGATTTGCTTGATGATTCTAAAGGTTAGCTAAATTTTGTCAACGCCTCAATCTGGGTCTCGTCTGCCGACACGAAAACTAATACATATGTACAAGCCAAGCAAAACTTTTGAATAACACTGATACAATCATTTGTATCAGTGTTATATTAACTATGCTCAAAAGTTTTCATACTAAAATAACAGTTCATTTGTAATTTTAGGGTTGCCTCTTTTGCTTTAATAGTTAATACAATCTTTTTTAACGCAACGAACGAAAAATCTTATATATTTTAATGAAAATGTCATATTTAAATTATTTTTGAAATATTCATAATTGCATGTATAAAAATTCGCGTGCTTGCACAAACTTCGGCGAGATAACTTTTTAACTAAAATGTATGCCCGGTGATATTTTTTTTTTTTTTTATTATCTCATTAAACTAATTGTATTCGGTACACGGTGGGTAGACTCACACTTTGCCGCTGAAAAATTAAATTCAGAAATGAAACGGAAAAAAAAAAAAAAAAAAAAACGTTACGCACGCAAATCAGATTAGACAGTACGCAGAGCGTGCAACGTTTCGTTTAACGCACGGAGCGTGATTCGCTTTATCGATTCGCAATCGTTTATAAATCAATTTTAGCAATTTGGCCAACTCGTCCTCGACATTACACATACGTCACTCGGTACGAAATAAAGTGAAAAAAGAGCATACCTACACGCGAACCGTTTAAATATGCATGGGCCCCGGTTACGTCTCAGTAATGCCGGGCACGTGGACCGCATTACCGCGAATGCCGTTTACCTTTACCGAAATACCGAATTGTTAGTCACGTGGAAATCGATCGAGGGCCCACGTGCGTGACGACCGACCACTGTATACTGATTGTCCACCCCTTGGTGGACACATTGAGAAGCTCTGGACCGGCGACGATCGATATCTTGTCCCGACACAACCTGTAATTGTGCTTTTTCTTGCGGTCGCGAAGGGAATGTCGGGGATTCGGGGGATACCTCGTGAGTGGGCGGAGGGGTGTTGGGAAAATCCACCTCAAACCCCATAATCAGGTGCACATGTCTCCACCGGAAATTGGTCATTTGGCGCACGGAAGCGACCGACCACCTGGACACACTTGAAGTAACCCTCAAACAGCCGAATCGACCCATTACCATATATTTTCCATTTTAATATACCGTTCGGGTGTTTGACGCCGAAGGAAATTTCGCTTCCGCCACATGTACCTACGAATATAAATATGTGTTCTACGTTAAATGGTATTAAACTTTGAGGGTTTACGGTTTCGTCTGTTACGATAGAGTAAAACTGTAAAGTTTCAGTTTGGTGGGATTGACGATTTTTGAGATAACGATCTCAAACCTAATGAGCACATTTTCCGAAAATCTTCAAAGCGCTGTCAGTTAGATGTATCAAGTCTCGAGGTTGAATTTTTGCACGACAACAATATCTATATGTTCATATGGGTTTTAATAATTTTGGTTCGTAGAGCTGGTAATTTAAAAGTTGCCGAGAATATGAAAAACTATTACTATGAAAAAAAAGGGTCTCAAAACACAAGTGTCAATGTATCTGAATCAAAGAATTACTATTAATTTTTAATACTTCAATGAAATGTTATGAATACACCGATATACCTAAATGGTTTTTCGGAATGTGCATGACCACTAAATTCTATCCAGATGTTTTCTCTTGGTATCTTACAACTACGTATGTATGTATGTATGTGCATAGTGAGTTGTTCTAGCTTTGTTTTTTTTTATTTGATTTCGGGTGCGAGTCGGTAAATTAAATTTTAGAAAAAATACCACTGTGGTAACTATGTACATACATATATGTAGGTACTAATTACGTAAATTATTCTATATGAAAGTGAGGTATATGTCTATGTCGGTACATAAAAGAGTATAAACAAGTAATCAGTGGAGTTCGTTGAATCTACATATAAAGTTTCTTTCAAATTTTAACCGCAACGTTCAGCGTAATATTGATGGGGGGTTTTGTTTTTAGTAAATTTTACTAAAAAAATAAATATTAATTTTTCCATACGAGCAAGAATTTTAAATTGCTTTTGATTATTTAAAAAATAGTTGACCTATTATCTAAAATTTGTTTATAAAAATTGAATTAATCATTTATATCATTTCTCAGAATGAGATTATCCATTGACTCTTTCGGAATGGCGTTTGAAATATTTTTTGAACTACGATGTTATTTACATATTTATTTGGACCAAAACAGTAAAAATTTTAATTACAGATTAGCATATGATTTCTCATTTGTGCAATTTTTATTTTATTAGATATCCAACGACACCAGAAATTGTAATTGAATGATCTGTAATGGATACACTTTTTTATGCACAGATTCGCTTATTTGATTTGCGCGTTTTTCACAGCTTTCTACCGATTGGACGTGAAAGTTTTTCTGTGATTTAAAATTTTCCATCTCCGTAGCTGGAAAGTGGATTTATATGAAACTTCATATTTATAGCATTCGAAGTTAGCTTTAAATATTCATAGAAAATTTTCCCGATGGTATGGTTCTCTTTTCTCTTTTACTTTTCCACGTGAACGTTTCGATCGTTGCCTTTAAGAAAGCGCGTGCTAAAATACTAATGCTAAAATCGGTACGTGCATTTACTTTCCGTGTCGAGGAAATATAATAAAAAGGCACCGTATGATTAATAAATAATTCACACCCCATTCGCGGCTTAATTCGTCGAACGAGTCGGTAAGTTGGAGCACGCGCACCGACGATGTAGAAAGGGGTCGTTTCAACCCCACGCATCCCCTAGCCTCAAGTGCGTGTGTGTGTGCGAGCTAAACCCTCAAATGCACAGGTGCATATGTTTACAAAAAAAAAAGAGTAATAAGTAGATACCTATTTATAATAGGTACGAAAATTTTATATACATCAAGTGTATTTACTGTCACGAGTACATAGGTACTTACTTGTCCATCATTATACATATTGCATACATTTGATTTTGATTTTCTATATCCTATTCGTAATGCAATTTCCTCGTGTAGGTATGGTTTTGTAGAGTGGTGGTATTTTGAAAAAGAAACGCATATATTGAACGACGCATAGTATGTGGACTTGTGTACAAACAAACACATGCGAATCTGTCCCGTGTCGTCCCGCGGGATTCGGTTCACAATCGGTCACGAAACGTTATTTATTGATTTTGTTGTACCTATATTTAACCGTGTCATGCCGGCATTAATCGGATATTTTTAGAATTATCAAAGTGATTATAATTTGTGTGCGATTATTGCAATTTGTAAAAATATTGCAGAAAAAACTGTAATAAAATGGATCAAAGATTTTTTTTTTGGAAAATTTTCCTTTTGTGTTGCACTTTGTATAGTGTAATTTCATAGAAGATTGATTGATTAAATATCAGGTGTAAATTTTGAAATTTTCATTTGTCAAAATTAAAGTGCAATGACTTATGAATCTGATTTATATATGGACTATAATGTATATTTAGGTTGGCAAGAATTTTTATCTGTCCCCGTCGTCTGTAATAACAATACTATTAGCTATTATGTTTTCTACCATGTTATCTATTCGTGTGCGTTTGTTGATATCTCAAAATACATTCAAATGAGGAGTGTTAGGTATTTGCTATTTTCACAGTTCTGGTAATATTAGCGTGAAATTATTGTATGAAAACAAATCCGATTGAAATTAATGGGAAACGTATGCGCTGCCAATTTGCACAATGCGATGGTCAAATTCAGTTGGAGTGATTTTTGTCTAGTTAGAATTTAATCTGATTGATTTTCAAATTCCGATAAATTTCTAGGTATTTGAAAAGCGTTTTGGCAATACATAGCAATGAGCATCAGCGCTCACCGCTGTTAGTACCAGTGCAACACCAGCGGTTTAAGCAGGGGTTTTTAAAGTTGACAAAAAATAGTTAATACCTATGTACATAGTATAATTTATACTTTATAAAAAATAGTTGATTCCTACTTATAAAATATTTTGTAAAAATAAGTTTAGAAATTATAGCTCAATTGTCGCATTTAGGTACAATTACTATAGTCTGTTTATTTAAACCGTGCGTGTTTAAATGTGACAAAAACGCGACCGCCTAACTGCTGTAAGCGCCAATTGAAGTATATACATACATACTTTATCCAACTTAAGAAGGACCCTAGTCTTGACCGATGTAGAATCGTCACCATCTCGGCTTCTTGGAATAAACATTAACGACAACCAACCAAAGTCGTCAATCTGGAACAGCCACAACCCTCTTTATTACATTATCCATATCGGATAAGGTATTGTGATCGTGCGAAAATTCTACCTCGAGATTTTGACTGATTTGTATCAGGTATCATTATCTGATCACGTTTTCGTAATTTTTGGAAAATATCTTTTTGTTCTTTGCCGGCCATTACAATTCATAAACCTAGGACAATTGGTGAATATGACCGGGTGTAAAGAGGAAGAAATAAAACGAAGAATGAAACTAGGATGGAGTGCCTTTGGAAGAATGAGCATAGTTTTTAAATCCAACATTCCGCTATGCTTAAAAAAGATGGCATACTACCGATGCGTGCGTACTGCCGGCTATTACGTATGGATATGAAACGTGGATGATTAAAGAATGCTACGTAAAATCCAATGCGCAAAGAGAAGCATAGAAAGATCGTAAGAGGAATGCGCGAGTTAAAAGCAGATGTGGCGGAACGTCTGAAAAAGTTAAAATGGACACATAGCGAATGGATGGCAGATGGACGCGAGAAATACTGAAATAGTATCTGAGAGTATGTGAAAGAAAACAAGATAGACCGAATGTACGACGGGCTGGTGAATTGAGAAGAGTGTGCGGAGTCAAGTGGATGCAGATTGGGGAGGCCTTCATCTGATAATGATCGTAAATACACCAGATCGCAAGAGGAATGCACGAGTGTTTAAATAGCAGATGTGGCGAAACGTCTGAAAATGTTGAAATGGACACATAGCGAGAAGAATCAATGGACGCGATAAGTACTGGAATGGTATCCGAGAGGATGTGGAATATAGCGAGTGGTAGATGCTGGCGAACGGCTGAAAACGATTACAATATTCATTTGGGCTTTCAAAAATTTTCCGAGTATACATATATATATATATGAGTCGCCTAGTTCCAAATCCCGATAAGTCCATAAAACTCACTTGTTCGCAAATGCGGTTTTTCTGCTACAGACTTATGTATTTGCTTGATGGCGTTTAAATTCATTTAAACTTAATTTTGTTGATATTAAACAAAATATTGAGATTAGAAACATGGACTTATCGTTGTTTATTTCTAAATATGGCTTTTATCAGCTTTTATCATAGTGCAATTGACAGTTTTTGGAACTAACACTGATTTTTAATATTTTTTTACGGCGCACTTGGCAGTATAACGCATCGTTTGAAAACATTCGTAGAACCAGAAAATATTTTATCCTCGTTTTTTATATATTGTGGACTTATCGGGATTTGGAACTAGGCGACTCATACATATACATATGTACATACTAGCTGAATTGTCCGGCGTTGCTCGGGCGGGTGAATGGTGTGTAAAAATCAAAACAAATGAATATCGAAATAAACATTTATTCTCCAGTACCTACAAACAAAAATTGAAACAAATGAAAACATTTATTCTCCAGTTCAAAAAAAAAATTGATTAAAATTTTTGTATATATGGGGGCCCGTCGACCCCCTGATCCGACCCCTACCAAAACCCACCTACGGTCTGACTAAGCGTGATATTACATTCAGCAACAAATCGGGACACCAGGTTTTTTTTGAACCTCGGCGACCAGATAGATATACATGTTCCAATGTAAGTATCCCGATGTATTAGACGATGCGATTCTGGGTTGCTTGAAAATTTCTTGGAAGTCAATGTTCGCTGAAAAAAATCTTCACCAAAAACCCTTTTCTGACCTTTTTTTGCATCGTCGTACTCAATTGTCAACGCAACGCAACGTCAACGCAATTGTTTCGAAAACAATGAAATTCAGAAAGAAATACGAGAGGTTGAATTTTATATATTTTCTACGTCTACATAGACCTCTTTTTTATAGACGTCTCCCTAGACCTATTTTTTTTTTGTATGAAGATTATGAGATGAGCAGGTAGCTGGTGAGTGAAAAGTGGCGCAATGTAATAAGATGCTCGCCACCGCCAAAAAAAATCTGGTGTTGGTTTTGTTGCTCAATGTAATATCGCTCTTAGGCCCGTAACGCACTTGGCAGCCTGGCTGCCCGGCCATGGCCGCGGCGGCCAGAAAAACGTGCACCCAGTTCAAGCAGCCAAAGCGGCAGCCAGAGCTCAGTTCTCAGAAATTTAGCGGCAAGTTCTCAAACAAAAGATGCTCACAAATGGACTCGAGCGATACAACATATTATTTTCAATGCAATATTTGGTTCGTAATCTCGGATCTCGGATCCTTTTGTACTGTATGTACACATGTACATAGATGCAAATAGTTTTATATATGTACATTATTTCCAGCGCGCAATATTAGCGAGATTTTTTTTTTTTATATTTTTATCTTATTCGTTGAATTTAGTGTAAAATTTATAATGGAATTGGAATTGTTTATTCAGATTTTCAGCCGAAGCGGCTGAAAATCAGAAATAACAAACGTGAATTGACTGGCTGCCGAGCAGCCAGGCTGCTAGTGCGTGCATCGCACAGGCAGCCACATGCATTTGCTTTGTTAAATACATCTCGTGTTGGCCGCGGCGGCCAGTGGCTGCCTGTTTGGCTGCTGCGTATCGGAGCCGGTACCTGTGGCCGCGCGGCCAGAGTTTCCTGGCTGCCTCAGTGCGTTGTCAAACAGGCAGCCACATACATTTCCTAACATCGTTGTGGCCGCCGCGGCTATGGCCGCGCAGCCAGGCTGCCAAGTGCGTTACGGGCCTTAGGGTATCATGATATAGTATACATATATCAAGTTTGGCGGTTCTAAGTTGAAAACTGTAGATTTGCATAGCGGGACGACAAACACAGAAAGAAAGAAACAAACAAACATTGAATTTTATATAGTAGATATGTATGTAATTGCACATCTCCCACTGTTCTTATTCTCAAGTATGATATTAACATGAGTCGAGTGGAGTGGGTGGTTCCGCAATAATCGCAACCACCAATCGAAATACAACGATTTCGCATCACCGTTCAACGGATCGTGTGTTGATTCGAGCGACCACGTGGTCGTCACTCGTCGCAAACGTCAGTTGTAAAACGGAACCGGTGGGGGAAAAGCGAGACGGGGGGGGGGGAGGCGGAGGAGGTGGGAGGGGAGCGGGTGAACGTTAGATAGGAGATATTCGATGGTGGGGGGTGGGTAGAGGGAGGGGAGGCCCGCCCCCCCACCTCTCAAGCCCCGCCCCGCAACCAATCAGCGAGCGGCTTATATCGATCGAGGCTTTTGTCGGGTGCAAAGCGCTACCGACACCGAACAGGTCGGACGCCGCCATTCTGACACCCGACAATCACAATAACAAAAACAAAACCGTCGAGTTGTGAGGAATGCAACGAGAGATGTTCACCATCCACTGCTGGATGAAGACCACTCCGATCCCATCGCCCCCCCCCCCCCCCCCTCCCGCCCGCCCGCCTTGATCAATCTGCATCCACACATTCCGCTGAATTCATCAGCCCATCGCTTTCTTTCACATCCTCACGGATACCATTCCAGTGTACCGTCTACCATCCATCCATCCCTCTTAGTTTAATCTTTCGTTGGATTTTACGCAGCATCCACGTTTTACGTGCATCATCCGTCATCGTCTTTAAACACGGCGTAATGTTGGATTAAAATATTTGGAATATGAAAATTGAAATGAAAGCATCGCAATGGATACAGTAATATATTTTTATTTAGCATAGCGAATAAAGACTTAACTGGAATACAATTTTATTTATCACTAGCTGACCGGGCATGCGTTGCAATGCCCGATCCCGTTCCCGTTCCCGTTCCTAGTGGTTTAAATGACGCGTGAGCAGGCCCGTTCCCGTTTTTTCACAGGAACCCACCCCGGCATGATCACAATAAGTCCTGAAAGTTTCATCGCGATCGGTTGAGTGGTTTAGGAGCCGATAAGAGACAAACAAACAAACAGACAGACAGACATTGATTTTTATACATGTATATATGTAGATAGATTGGCCTGTGGTAAGCAGTGGCGGTCGAGGTGTTTGTTTTATCCGCGCGCTACGTATATAGAATTTCTGATGTTCCCGATACCGTCTCACTCGTTCCATCACAGATGTGATGGTACTGTTCGATAGATGATTATGCCCTCTTTCTGATGATATGCGTTTTTTTTCTATTGGATTTTTGACTTGTTTTTGATTTTTCATTAACAAATAATTTACACAGTTCACTTTTTACGGCTATTAAATCGACAGATCTTAAAGAGTGTTTTGTTTGGTGGCAAAATCACTACGCTGACACGTCAGAGTTGTGAGATATACTGCTTGAAAGTTTTCAAAAACGTCCAAAATTGCCGTTGGAAGATACGCCCCCCCTCTCCCGCGCCTCGCGCATGCTGGGTGGGATTCTAAATTTATCGTAGACGTATACCCGAGCGGATAAAACAAGATTTAAGTCAATCGTGTTATTAGTAACGAAGTTATAGTGTCGGAATGTATGCCCATCCAAACGTAATACCGCCGTTTCCGAACTGGTACCACATACTGGTATAGACGTATTCACGTCAAAAGTATGTTCATCCTTCCGAAAGCGTTCCATCCAGAGGCGGATTTACCATTTTGACGCCTATAGGCGTCAAAATTATTGCCCCCCCCCCTCCGTCCATAAATAATTTTAAATTTTTTTTTTAATAAACGTTATTTTTATGCAACACTCAAAACTTACAGACATAAAATAAAAAGGAAGTGTAAATTTTGTTTGAATAATTTGTTACGTAGGTATCTACTATTATAGTGCGCTATCTCCACCATTAAATATATTTTTCGTTCGAAAAATTCATTGTCATGATTTATAATGATTTTTTTCTTACTAGAGACGTTTTCCGTTGCTTTATATTCTATGACGCCTTGCCTTTTTAGCAGCAAACATTTTGATGATGTCTTCGAAAGAAAAATAAGTCGTAATTATCACATTCAATCGATAAAATCGCCAAGGCGTTTAACCGATCCTCCACCATTGTTGATCTTAAATAATTTTTTATTCTATTAAGACACGAAAAAGAACCTTCTGCGGCACCTACAATTTGTGGCTGCTGTGCTTCTAAATAAGTATCCGAAGTGCAATGTCTCCATTTGGATACAGATCGTTATACTCGTTGTCACGCAACATTGCACATGTTTGATACAGACACAGATAGATTTTATTTTGTAAAGAAGGGTAGCATGTTTTCTTATATCAGCTGAATTTAAGCTTCTTAGTTTAATAAGGATGGAAAATTTATCGTAGTGTAGCTGATAGGCAGAATGGCGTTTGGTCAATTTAACTATTAAGGTATCTATGATTACCAATAATGACTTTACTCTAAATTTATCTTGGTCACTCATAGTTTTACTGGAATCACTTATTTTTCGTTGCTTCATATTGTTCATTACCTACTAATTAATTTAGCCCATGTTTCAAATTCTTCGAAGTCATCTCTATTAGTTTTAATGAAATTAATAATAGAGGAATTAAATTTCCATAACGATAAAAACGTCAATATTGACATTGTAATTTTTGACTAGTTGAATTTAATCTATAGTTTTTATATATAGAATTTAAGTATAGTGCCCCAAAAAAACTGCCATAATCGCCGTTTCTCCCATTTTTAAGAATTTGGACGCGTTCATTTTCGAAGAGGTATAGCCGACCGTAGGTACCTTCAGAAACCGCACATAAAAATGAATTGTTTAAAATTTCATAATTTAATTTGGGAATTGTTTAAGAAAAAGTGAAAGATGTAAAATTGAAATGTTTCCTTGATACTAGAGGGAGTTGTAAATGATTCTCGACTTTCCTCGACATGTGAGACTGGCTCTTTACGGTCAAATTTCAACGAGCCGATATAAGTTGGCCATGAACAATGGTTTAGTGTAGAATGTTGTTTTTATGACAAACGTATCTAAAGAGTTTCAGCGGACTCGCTAGATGATTCATGTCTGGAATTTTTTTTCCAAAGAAAAAAAGTCATCCAAATTTTAGCGGCAAATTTGTCGCCTCTCAAATCTGCCGCCTTAGGCAGGTGCCTACTCTGCCTATTGGTAAATCCGCCCCTGGCTCTATCATAGTTTCATTCCCTCTTATTTACATCCAGTCAAACTCAATAATTGTCCTAGGTATAAATAACTATCAACTATCTCCACGATATGATCATTTACTGTGACTACGTTTTTCGTGCGAAATTCGTTAAACATAATTTCATTATTAAAATTACTTTTTAGACCTACTTTCATACTTTCGTTGCTTGTGTTAATCTATTTTGTAAATCTACTGAGTCACATGTAACTACATATACCTGTCGTCGGCGAATCTTAGTCGCAATTTAAAAAAAATTATTTTATTGGAATGGGTAGTAGAATCGCATATGTATGTACATATAATGTATATACCTACTGTATTGTGTGTCGGTAGCAGAAGTCTAACTTAGGAAATAGCGATACAAGTCTCCAGATTCGGTACTATAACTGTAATAGTACCGATTTAGAAATGATCTGTGCAGACTATCTGGGTCTCAACCAATTAGCTTCGTCACCATCTCGGTTTCTTGAAATATATGTATGTAGGTACATAAACGATAATAATCAACCAAATTCCTTATTCGTCTTTTTTTTTAGTTGTGCAGGGTGGTTCTTAAGTTGGATAGAGTGTACCTACTAGTGCCTACTAGTACCTATGTACTAGTACCTTGTGGAGTTTTCAACATCGATTATAATTAGTTTTTTCAAATTTTTTTTAAATAAACGATTTCATTAAAATTTTTAGAAGTGAACAAGTAGCTTCCTACATTTTTTTAGCCAAAAAAAATTAGCCATTTTTTAAGCCACATTTGGGCGGCAGGTGAATTTTTTTTCAATTAGGTAGATATTTCATATGTACATAGGTATATTCTACAAAAAAAAATTTAAATTAAATTTTTTTTATCCCTAGTCAAAAACTAGGCCAACCGGGCTTAGCTAACCCCTTCTCTGATAGGGCTTACCGTGTTCCAATCAAGAAAGATTGCTTTATAATTAAATAATTTCGTCTGTTGGAGGGTTAACACTAGTCATCTCTATCTCTACATACCTTTTTCTACATAAATATTCCGTTTTAAAATGGAAATTTTTCGTAAAACAAAAAAACGCCAAGAAAAGAGTCCATTGACTTTTGAACAGAGTATATGTAGTAGGTATGTGTATGATTTTTTTAGTTTTTCTGAAAAGCCACTGTGAACATGTAGATATTCCAATAAGATTAAGTGAAAATTCCATTGTTTGCAATTGTTTGCAGTTGGAATTTATGCGGTAGGCAATAAATTGTGTAAACATTGAAATTCTGTGTAAAAATGAACCTATCTACATTTGTATGTACATATGTATGTACCTACGCAAATGTAATTATTTTTTATAAAATTTTATTTTAGTCAGACAAGTCGGCGCCTTCTCATTTTTCACCTATGACGAGGTATATTTCCAGTTCTTCTAATGCTCGGTACAGAGCTGAAGTTGGGGGATGAGATTTAAATTGAAAAATGAAAAAAATTCGGAATAGTTAGGTAATAATATCTGAAAAAGTTAGGTACAAGTTAGTAAAGATCAATTAATTAAAGTTAATAAAGATAAATTACTATATACGTATAGCAGCGCAGGAATCTGCATGACTGGGTGGGCAGCCGAACCACGGAACGCTCGCAAACCCGGCACGGCACGTACACATACGTTCACTCACTCACACGACAACGCAATAAAGCGGCCACGTTACATAATTTCACTTTCGGCACAGATTGAGCGAAGCGCTCACTCTACAATCTACATAACCTTACAGTTACTAGTAATATTTATAATAACTAAACTCCATATATGTAGGCACTAGTGAGATACTACAAAAAAATATATCGTATTTTTTTCACCGTTCATACCTATAACATTATCAATAAAAATTGAAATGGGAAAATTTTACTATCTTAACGGTACTAATGCATACTATGTATAATTGTATATATGTATGTACACGTGTAGAATATGTTAGAGTAGAGAGCTACGGCAGACTATGTGGATGCTCCCCCGTTGAAATCGGTTCACAAAGGGCTGCTGGGACGTAATGCCGAAATTATAAGTACTTTTGCAGTGGCGCTCATTACACTAAGCTTTTTCAATTACCATAATCTCAGCCTTCCGTCCCTCACACCATCCCTTCGTTCGTCCGGTAAGTGCCCCGTCTTGTAATACACACACATACAGAAAGATATGTACATAGATAGAGGTTGACGCTCTCTCGCGAACTACACAGAATCCTCTTGTGATGCCTGACTACCCCTTTTTGCCATCTACTCACACTTTATTTTCCACTATAGCGAATTTTACTCACGCATAATGTATAATGTAATACAATATACACGTGAATTTTTTTTACTATTAATAAAACACCGGTTGATTCACGACTCACAGTAGACACAGTACATATGTACAATGTATGTATACCTACATATGTATGTAGATGCTTGTGAGAGACGAATCGAATTGAAAAAAATGTCTGATACAAACACATGTATCTACGTTTGAAAATCTAATACAAGTTCAGTATAGGTACACGTTCACACGTGTCTCCTCTTTGTATAAACAGTGTGAAATGAAATGTATTCATTTTATAGCTCTTGTTACATTTCGTCTTGAATAGAACTTAGTACTATATTAGTAATTCATTATACGCTACTTCGAACGGTGGTATGACACTTTAACGATTCCCAATCTAAACGTTGACTAAAGAAGCGTTATACATTTTCGCTTTGTTTCGCATTGTTCAAGCGGCTCTCGAACTGACTACCCAGAGTAGCGCTCGCGTTTAGAAGCCTTACCTTTTGAGCTCACTCACTTCTCGCAAGTTGTCGTCCCGTAAATGTAAATCTCGTCAAGCCGTTAAAGAGACTGGAGAGCGGGTGCTACACTGTCGCAAAGTTAATTGGACTCTACTCGAAGGCAAAATTTAACTCTTTCGCGCCGTCGCCTTCCAGTCTCTCGCCTTCGACTTTAATTCGCAAATTTATTTATATATCCACTTGACGAATCATAAAAGCAACGGAAATAATTACCTTTCAACGTGCTCGACTCGTCGACAACAGAAGAAAACCTTAATCGCCGCCCTCCATTATCCACCCCCGCCTTTAGGGGAGGGAAGGGTGGGAGAAACAGGGCGAGTGGGTGAAGGAAAAGGAAAATGGAAAAGAGAAAGGGGGCAGGGTTAGGATGGGTTTGGTTTGAGGGAGCTTTTCCAAATTCGCTCACTACTCCGCCGAAACCGGGGAATAAAGGGTGGAATCTCTGAATTTAAATCAAATCCGAGATGCGAGAGAGACGAGGAGGAAAAATGCCGCTCATCTGAATTTCTAATGTGCGCTAATTCGATTATGCGAATGTAGCCGAACGAGAAACGCGGCAACGTGACGTTTTTGCCAAGAAAATTGCGAACGTGGGAAAGGCGTATATTCTACCTGTAATACTACTGTGACGATCAATAAGTATAAGTAAAAAGTACCTAGGTGGTTCGATTCAGTCTACATACGTCGCAATTGTTCTACGAATGCTACATAATATATACGTACATATGTACATACATATATATATATATATATATTAGGTACCGTAGTACGGGAGGAAAATTATATTTACTTTCAAATGTAAGATTTTAAAATAAAGCTTCCAATACCCATTTAACAAAGTACAAATGCGTATTTCTTTTAGCTTATTGTTTTTTTTTTTTAATAATAAGCCTTAGCTTTGTATGGAACATTCAACGATCACTTCAATAGTTTCAAACTTTAAGTGTTTGAATATTTTAATATTAAATATCTCGCTGTTCAATTTTGAATCACTCCATTCCGCAAAACAGCGCTTAGCTTTTATTTTAAAAGCTCAACTTAGACCGTATAATATGCGGATTTTTATTCAAAAGACTTTTACTCGAGTTTCCCAAGTATCAACATTACCATTACCACAATTGATCGTTTTGTACTTCATCTCGAGCATATTAAATAATATGCATCACAGACTGGTCATTTCTGCCTTAGTATAGTTATGTATATTGAACTCATTGAAAATTTGAATTATTAAGCAATTCGTATATTATCTATTTATCAATTCGGTCGGAAAGAATAGAGAATGTGCATTTTCGGTCGAATTTGTAGATTGTAATAATTATTGACGTTTTTTATTGGTCATTTGGAAAATATGATCTCTACAGTTTTCCTTCTCCCTTAAATTAACCCCCACCCTCCGCCGACCTCCCCGTCCCTGTTTTACCCCGTTCAACTTGAAAATTCCCTGTTTGTCGTGGGCCTAATATTCGCGCACGCCCCTGCAAAGGTAAAACAAGTGAATTTTAATGGAAATCGCATTATCGTTATAATTTTGTGCTCGAAATAAATTCACAAAGGGAATCCACTATGAGCTTTATGGCAGGCGTCGTCGGAACAATGTGCGCGAACTCGTCCACTTTTGCAAGATTTCACCGAAAGCTCAAGGAGCTTTACCGTTCAAAATTAAAAATCGCTATTCGCAACTTTGTTCAAAGAGAAAAATTTTTAAATAAAAATTCAAACTTATAATACCGTCTAAGTAAATTGAATAAAATTCAGTATACCTACGTGTAAAATATTATCATAACAGTTCATTCGAAACAACGTCACATCGTTCATTTCATTTAACACAAATATTAGTCAATTTTTTGCGCGTTATATACACAATATACGTAAGTATAGATCTGTTTTTCAAAATCGTCCCGATCTTGCAGTATTTTGTCAGATTAAGTAAATGGTAGTTGTGAAAATCAAAACAAAGTGTTTAGTTTTTAAGTCATTTCGAATGACAAAAACTCAAAAACGTTAAAAAAATTCACTCTATTTTCAGTATCAATTACTCAATTAAAATGAATATATCATATCTGTTTGCACCCGAAACTACCATTAATTCAAAATTGGTACTTGCACCACTTTCACAAATAAAGGCTGTACCTACATACGTACATACATACCAAACCGTAATTTTGACAGGTGACGTTTGAAAACCACCGACACATAGTACGTAATCTAATCGCAGTTTGAATATCACCGTCGGTCGATTGCGGTCGGGCTCAAACTTGACGCGTTTCACGTCGAGTCATAAAACTTTTCCAATTAAGAGCATTAGGCGCTCGTTTATCATTTTGAAGGAAAGTTACACGTGAAAGTCGAGACGTTTAATTAACGGGCCCGGTCATTTAAGGCGATCAATCACACGTAAAAAGACGCGAAAAGCGAAAACGCAGACGTGCCTAACCACCAATCAAACACGCGGCTACGAACACACCCAACCTAAATCTTATTTACCGGGTAAAAGAGGGTGGGGCTGGGAGATTAGCGGGCTCTGTACCCCAACCGGTGGGGACTATTTGCATTATATATGTCCGACTTGTCGTGTCGCAGCCTTATTTTCTGTTTATTCGTCATACAATTATGGTTAATTTCATGTTGCATGCTCCCCTAACTTCCCCACCTCGATCCGCGTGCGGCAAATTCGTCCCTTCGCTCGCAATACTTAAGTTAACTTCAAACATTTTCAGTCCTCGCTAATGTCCACACACAAAAAGCTCTCGTTCTCTCTGTCAAGGGTGAGGTCCGAAAACCCCTCGTAAACCCCCATAAACCACCCCATACCTCGCTCCGTGACGGAGGAAGGTTCTACGGAGCCCTTCGATTCGATATGATCGATATGTTTACAAAACACCCGTTGTTAATACGTCTGTTTGCCCATTTCGTGTTTGTAAAATTACACGTATCCCGTACCACGTGAATATTGTATACGGATTGGTTACGGCGACAGATTAGCAATGTGGTGTTTCTAATTTCGACAATCAATCGACGGGTGTGTGTATGTGTAATTTGTGTAACCGGTACTTAGCGATCACCTCGTGCATAATACATTAAACGTTTCGTACAATTTTTACATTAAACATACATAAATAGAACAGGGTGAAGGATGCAATACCACTCTGTAGGTATGCGATGCACGACCCTTCGACATTGTTTTTCAGTGCATATTGTCGTACTCGGTGCACATTGCATTGCAGCCTATTTATTCATGGTTCGGAAAATTTTTATTTTTAGCGCGTATGTACATACATATGTATGTACATACGTACATACATAGATTCTACACAATTGCATAATTTCAAATTAATAATAGATAACGAGGGCTTGTGCTATGCATATACCGACGTGTATAGCCAAAGTTCTGTTTATTTATCATTCACTGGCGTAGTGTTATATCCTGACCGTTTTGCATTTACACAAATCTCATCACACTTTACTTTTATATATCAAATAACTGCATATCTTAATAACATTTTCCATGAAATACAACATAAAAATGCATCATCATTGTCGCTTTATAGTCATGTGATGATTATTTGAGCAACGCTAATCACAAATGATCATATATGTATGTAAATAGTGAATAGGTCATTATATTTTATTCCTTTCTAATTTATTAATCGTTGGTTGATTCTGTCTAGTTTTTTTTTTAATTAGAGCTTTCTTTTGTGGAGTCAGTTACTCCACGTATCATTTGAATAATAAAGTGTATCAATGTAGTTGTTAAGCAGTGTAGGAAGAGAAATAACTACCTGGTTATAAGATTCCGATCGTAACATATGTACATATATTAGCTGGAGCGCAATCCAGTATTTATTAATAAGACGACAGATTAATATTAAACAAATCAATAAAACCAGAGTATTTATTACCATATGTAATCATTCTGGGAATGGGAGAATTAAGGCAATAATTGTTACGCGAAATAGTTTCACAATCTAATAAAAATCGAGAACCTGTAAAACGTATCGGAACTTTTAAGCGAAGAGTCGAATAAATTAGAATAGGACTTATTGAAGAGTTTAATATTTTATATAATAAAAAATTACATCAAATAAGATTCTTCTATTACCTACTTAATTTTGATAGAAGAGAATCATAAGATTCAGTAGGTATATTAAAAATAAAATTGATGTCTTAGTACATGTTCTTCGTCAATTAAATTAAATTAAACAAAAAAATGTTTTTGATAAAAAAATCAACGATTCTAAAAATAAGATGAATATTGAATTTTATACTTTCATTGTTACCTACATACATAAATGGGATTGTTGTAATATTCACTTTTAAACCTTTTATGTACCTACTAACATTGATGACTTGTCGATAATGATGATGATAATAATACAATATAATAAATACAAATAAAATTTATATTAAACGCACGTTGCGTCATACTGACGAATAAAATAATTTCCACAAACTTATTTACTTCATATATAAATCAATATTAAATGTTAATGGTATACAAATTATACTGAATTATGTAATCAGTTAACACAAAAAGACAAACACTATGAATAAATTCAAGCTAACGTTTTATTTTTTTTCAATTTGCAGACCCGAATATTGGAAGATGCATCGTTAATGTGCAACTCCTGGTCACCGCGACATAACGTGAGTAAACTAAGACATGATAAAACATATTAAAACACACACATATCAAACTACCATCTGATGTTGCAAAAAACCACTGCGATTGTGTCGATACTGTGAATGCATTTTTATTATTTTATATGTGTATGTATATTAATGTATGTGTACTGTGCTTTTTATTTAGACGTGTGGCTGTGCGAGCGCGATCTGTGTATAAAATTTGCAAATTTCGCAGCGTTTCACGCGATTATTTTTTTTCGTATTCACCGATGTCGATTTGATTTCGAACAACTGACCGCCGTTGATGCATACATATGTACATAATTTACGACATTATTATTTTGCGTATTTTCATCAAATTGACACACACACACACACAAACACATCCACAAACGTATCGTTCGTTCTATAATTCAAACTGAAAGCTTCATGACGTTGTTTGTTGCATTAGCAAATTGACGTGCACACGTGTGTGTAAATGGGTATGTGCATTTTACTGACAGGGAAGGGTAGCGAAAAATACACGTGTATTTTATAATTCAAACAATCGCCGCTCGACTGACCATTTTTCGCGATTGATATTTTCCGACTGGTTGGCCTTAATTGAAATGTTATAATCTGTGCGCGTAAACGTTAAAATGTGAAATAATGCAATTTCACTGTAAATCAAAATCGATCCGGTACGTTTTTTGGCTATTTTTCAATTCAGCGCGCGTTTAACGACAACGGGGAAAAGCAGCGGTGTTATTTTGACGTTTTGCGCAGATTTTGTGCCAAATTTGTGTAGGTTGTTCGAATATTGAAAATGTACCTACGCTTTCGAGTGAATAGTATGAACCGATCAATTGCAATTACGAACATGCA
Source organism: Parapsyche elsis (assembly GCA_022651745.1). Lineage (NCBI taxonomy): Eukaryota > Metazoa > Arthropoda > Insecta > Trichoptera > Hydropsychidae > Parapsyche > Parapsyche elsis. Next base: position 194,064 of record JAGVSN010000041.1, read on the forward strand.
CATTAGTCAAATACCGGGAATGTGTCGTGATCAATAATGATTAATGACATGTATGTATGTATGTATGTACATGTTGATCTTCTGCTTAGTTCAGTTCCGTGCAGGGTTTGTTAAGTTTAAAAATGGTGATAGTGTGATCCGTCGTTAATAATATTTTGATTATATGTTGGTATTTAACGAATAAATTCGATTATTTTACATATTTTTTTGTAAATTGAAACACTTTTAATATTGCGATTATGCCAGGGAGGTGGAGTTGTTGAAAAAATGCGACCCCGACTCCGATTTTAAAAACTTTAAAATGTCTAATTGAATTTTTTCCCCATTTTTGTTCTTATACCTACGTGTAAGACCTTTTCTATCTATAAATACAGTCGTAATTTCACCAATCAATGCGACAAATAGGCTAATTTCCGAATATCTCTATCATAATACATGGTGGCGCGTATATAGTGAGCTGATGTAAATCATTAATAACTTTTTTTACTTTTAATATTTTGTATTATTTATTTATGAATACTTTAATACATACTTGGGAGAAAATTGTTACATTGTTAAAAATAATAACCCGCCTTCAGCTACTGGATGGTTATTGGTTTATTCACATTCACCTTAAACTTTGATAAGCCCCACAGAAAGCAGTTGGAGACGGTATCAAATCGCGTAAAAGCAATGGCCAATGGCGCATTGGAAAGTAAACATTTGTATAATACTAGAGTATAACCCGTTGAAGATTAGGGATGTATTGACATATGAGTAGTAACTAACAATAGTCGTAAAAAGATATCATTAAAATTTTCCTGAAGAAATTTCAATATAATTCCTGTTTTATAGATATGTAGACTGAATACAGACTTTAGCTCTATATGTATACATATTTATAGTATCCTTGAGCCACATACATAATAAGCTGCATTAGAAATGGACCTAAATTAAATTCATTTTAAAATTTTACATTGACTCTTTCAGAGCCCAGACACATGAATTATGTGAAATGACAATGAATTACATATGTTGAGTTATTGTCGTTTGACAAAATACAAGGCGTGCATTTCTGTTTACTGAAAAAAACTGAGTAAATGAATTTAACTTTTTTTTTTAAATACTTTAGTTCGCAAGGATTTAAATTATGTCCCTTTCTAAAAAAAGCTATTAAACCCAAAAAAACATATTTTTTAAATGTGAAAGCACCTCAATTCAAGCTAAATACGTATGTATAATGATACCGATACGACTATACATCGTAGGTAATTCGATTTATAATAATTGTGTCGCCGTTTTTTGCGTGTGAATTAATTTTTTCTTCCGTTTTTGAAATTATATCGAAATCGGTTTCTCCCCCCCCTCCTCTCCCCCTCTCACACCCCCCTTAATCTATTATGTGATCGAAAATATTCGGGGCCCATTTATTGGGCCGCTCGAGGCGCTCTCTACTCGTACATATTTCATCAGAGAGGAAATTGAACCGGGTTTTATGCCCTTTATTTGCCATAATAAGACAATAAAAGTGTTTTATAGACATTTTTAATGTCGGATCGCTATATAGGATTGAGTCGAGGTGATGGATTGGATGGCCTAAAAACAAAAAAAAAATCCAGAGAGTGAGAGATACAGATCCTTGTTTCGGCAGCATCCATAAAAAGAATTTTGCGAGTTGAATGTGTTAGCAGCTGGAAACAAACGAGCGATGCACTCATTTTAAGCCAATAAAATTTATAACTCTTGAAAAATGCACGTGATTGTTGGAAGGAGTGAGCAATCAGACATTCTAGCGTACTATTTTTATATAATTGTACTTGTTATAATAAATCGTGGTATTTATGTGATGAATACGAGTATAGGTACATCAATCGCTATGAATTCGTTTAAATTTACCGTTCATTTACGGAATTGTATAATAGTGGCCAACACGCGACTATTTAATAATTTATATGTACAACTGTACCTTAAATACAAGTAGGTACATATTTGATTCTGTAACATTTTCTCGTTTCGAATATTACTTCAAATCGCATATTCCGTCAAATTTAATTTAACATCTAAGGCTTAGATATAGCTTAGCTTCTATGTAAGCTAATAGTTAGCAACTAATGAATACTGAGATGATTTGATGCGATTCAACCTACGAAATTATAATGTAGGTAGCCTAGGTACCGTGTTTTTAATCTTATTTTTAGAATTGCCAAAATGCAGTGTGACTATTTTTGAACATTATACAATTTTTCGAACGATTGAATCAATTCAAATTATTCATTAGAATATTAGATTAGATCAACTCTGGCATACGCCAAATGAAAATATTCGAATAATTGACACAGATACCTGTAATGTGAAATGCAATACTTTTTCGATGTATCTATAATACGTATATGTATTATAGATATAGATTAATGAAATTAATTTCTTGTGTGCCTGTCTGTCTGTCTGTTTGTTCCTCACACAATCAAACTTTGCGTAGGTACTTCTGGTATGATCTTGTGGGTTTTTGATATTATTTTTTTTCGGCTACCATAAAAAGTTCTGTTTAATGAAAGTCTAAGTAAGTGTTGCCAGACTGCCAGTTATTTATAGTTTGTTTGTCATTTAAATTTTATTCAGAAATCTATATAACCTCGGCAAAGTCGAATGCTAAAAATCGTATAATACCTATATGTAGGTACGTAAACAGAAAAAGTCTATGTTTTTGCATTGTTGTCCGTCAGGAATTGTTGAAATTTATTTATTTAAAACAAACGGGCAGGCGGCATAGCCGATGGAGCCCAGGGGTATGTAAACAACAAAAAAATTGCAACAATTAGCAAATTGCAACAATTAGCATATTGCACCAATTAGAAAATTGCAACAATTAGCAGATTCATATGTGAATAATAAGCACGCGTCAATCGTCAATAGTTTATTACAATAATGTGTAAATGTAACGTTGCTTAAAAGTGTCAAAACTTTCGAGCCAACCCTTATATACATTACAGAGCGCTGTTCAGTAATCATAGTGCGAATGAGATAAGCAATAAAATAAACTAAATTATATAGCAATTATGTTGACACAGAAGGGTGACATCAAAGGGGTGAAACTCGCTCACTCCCCCCAATTTCAAATCGAGTACCATTTAGTTAGGGGGATAGCGAGGTGCACTGTTGTTGATTTTTTTTTTTTTTACTTTTTTATTATTAATTTATTTATCTGCTATTTACATTGTGAGTTAATCGGATTCGTTCGAGAGAGGATACACACATATGTACACGTTCGAGGGCATTATCATATGTAGGGCACTTGTACATTGTATATGTACATTATAGGGCATTTGGTACGATTTCGCGTGGTTCAATCGGGTCTTGATTTTTCGGTTCGGTTTTGATTTTTACGGACAGGTTCAATTTGAGCTGCCATCAGCTCCCTCTTCTCCGTTTCATCAATATTCAGCCGGGTATCGTTTGTAATTTAAATTGGCCTGTTGATTTGCATGTTGTCCGCCCGTGAGAGCGGTCACCTTTTCACCTTTTGGACGAAAGTCAAAGGCCCCATCACGAACCCCCTCACCTCGGGTCACCCCTTTTCGTGAGTAGCAGTTCACCTGGTCCACACCTCCTTCATCATCTGGCCTATTAGGCAATTTGTAATGCAGATTTTGGAATTTGCAAGCGTGTGCATTGCGCGGCGCACGCCCACTTGACCTCCTCTAAAATGTACGGTGACCGACGATTGAAATCGCATCATAGCCGGCCAACCCCATCCTCATTTAAATTCAGTCTGTCTATGATGAAAATAATAAGACACAGTCAAATCCGTACCATATTACATATGTAAAGACGGGTGGGAAGGTTCAAATGTGCTTTTGAGTAAAGCAACTTGAAAAAGTTAGGCAACAATTTTTTTCGTCATCGGACATAAAATTTCCCTCACGTCATATGATTTCAATTTTAGCATTGAGAAAACGCTCTCAATTATGATTGCCCTCGTGTACAAGCTACTGATTGATAATACTGAGTTACCGGAGTGGTTACCCAAAAATTCAAAATAAATAAAATAAGTCAAAAAAATGTAAAAATATTCCATTTTTTAAAACAATCGAATTTCATAAACGAGAGCGAACAAAACAAAAATCATTATCATATTGGGATTCAGCGGGTTGAACTTAGTAAAGATTGATTAGTCTCCGTTCCGGTAGTTTTTTCGTTGTACAGTGTAATTCACGGGTTCCCAACCTGTGGGTCGCAAAGGATTTTTCTGTGGGGTCGCCAACTGAAACAGTAAACTAAAAAAAGTTATGACGTATGGATGTGAAACGTGGATGCTAAATTCAAAAATGTTACGTAAGATCCAGTGTACACAGTGAAGCATGGAAAGATGTATGTACATATGGCAATGTGCTGGATACACAGCGGGAAGAATGGATGGCAGATGGATGAAATACTGGAATGGTATCCGAGAGGATGTGAAAGAAAGCAAGGTAGATCGAGTGGACGATGGGTTGATGAATTGAAAAGAATGTGTGGAGTTAAGTGGATGCAGATTGCTCAAGACAGATAGGAATGAAAGAGTAATTTTCATTTTTAATCAGTGTCTTGATGTTTGAATAATATTCTTTGCCTTTTTCAAATATTTTGGGGTCGCGGGTCACTCGGCTTTTATTAAAAGAGGTTGCCACTCAAAAAAAGGTTGGTAATCAGTCAAAGACTGTACGATATGAGTATGTCACTGTTGAATGTTTATATTCCCGTGTCGAATAAATTGAAAAAACAGTGTTATTTTTTAGTGTCTAGCTAGTTTAAAATATCCGGCGTATAAGTTTGTAATGTACAAATGAACTTTTTATCGAATGTTTGAAATTTTCCCACTATTGAAACTGGATGCGAATTTTTAAATTGTGACACCTTAAAGTACAAACATTTGAAATTAACTTCCCAAAAATAATTTGGCCAGATCACGCGCGGCGTAAACTTTAAGGACGACGACGCTATCGCGTCGGAATGTTCGTTGTGGTTAAATCGCACGAAATAGCACAGGTACGTATTCGAAGTCTGCGTCTCTGAATGATGCATATCGTTCACAAAAACGGATCCATTTATCCAATTTGCGATTGAAGCGAACGACGACCGCAGATGAGGAAGGGGTACGGGGTTGACTGTGGGTATGAAGAGGTAGGGGCATTAGGGGATGGTGTAGATTTGCATGCAAGCTGCCACCGTTAAGGGATGAAGAGTCGCGATCAATGATTCACGCCACTTGCCACATTAATGCCGCGATAAATAAGGGCGCAAAATTTCGCTTCGGTAATTCAATCGAGAACAAAAGAAAGAAAGGTACCGACTAGCGCAACCCGACACCGGTAAATGTAAACTAAACTAAACTATTGGTAGATATCATTATAATATACGGGTAGAGCTTAAGCTTTTGAATGGACAGTAAGAGCGATATTACACTGAGCAACCACACCAGCACCAGATTTTTTTTGGCGGTGGCGAGCATCTTATTACATTGCACCACTTTTCACTCACCAAGCTACCTGCTCATCTCATAATCTTCATACAAAAAAATAGGTCTAGGAAGCTATACGAAAACTAGGTACTCTATGTAGAGGTAGAAAATATATAAAATTCAACCTCTCATATTTCTTTCTGAATTTCATTGTTTTCGAAACAATTGCGTTGACGTTGCGTTGCGTTGACAATTGAGTACGACGCAAAAAAAAAAGGTCAGAAAAGGGTTTTTGGTGAAGGTTATTTTCGTCGAACATTGACTTCCAAGAATATTTTATGCAACTGAGTAATACGTAGCATTGGAACCTGTGTATCTATCTGGTCGTCGAGGTTCAAAAAAAATCTGGTGTTCCGTTTGGTTGCTCAGTGTAATATCACCCTAAGGCTGATATTACACTTGACCACTCCACCAACACCAATTTTTTATTGAACCTCGACTACGTTTAGATGGCACGTATTACACTGATCGATTCACTGTTGTCTAAAAATTTCTTGCAAGTCAAAGGTTCGCAGTACAAATTGACACCAAATCCTTTTTTTTTGCGTCGTCCTACTCGAATGCAATTGTTTCGAGAACGCGTGCTGTGTGATAGATGTGTTTTCGCACCCATTTTTTATAACCAAAATGGTTTCGAAAACGATGATAATTAGCTGAAAATCTTCTTGCAGTTTTTTTTACACTAGAGTGGTTTTCGAATAGCTTCGTAGCCCTATTTTTTTTTGTATGAAGATGAGCAGGTAGCTGGTTGTTGGAGTGGTCAAGTGTAATATCAGCCTATCGCACTATCCGATTAACCATTAACGGTTAAGTACTTTTATGAAATTCGTCGATATTCAATTTACATGCTGATTCCGTCTACAAGTATTCCACTTTAGGTCATTTACAATGCAAATTCAGTTCAATGCGGTTATCGATTTAAATAAAAATGATCATACTTGTATCCAAAATAGAACAATACAATAATTGAACGAACGTATTAGAATATTACATTAACCATTTTTGATTTCCGATACTTTTAGACGAGGTTATTAGACAGTTACGCATTATTTGAATAGTAATATGTTAAGTACATATTTTTATGACGACTTACCAAGGGCATTGAAAATTCGTCAATATTCTACTTGCTTGCAGATTCCGTCATTTAACATCATTTACAGTAGATATACATTAGGTTAAATACCCTTTTTGTCTATTTAAAAGAAATTTTTCATACTTGTATTAGAAATAGAACAAAGCAACTGATCGATTGAGCAAATGAGCAAATTGAGCAAACGATAATAATTTTTGGCTCTCCGTGTTATCAACCAGTGCCTATACTTAATCATAATTGGAAACATTTTCTCAATGATATGTAAACAGAAGATGATCATATGACTTAGAGAAATTTTATATACGATGACAAAAGTATTTTTGACCCTTTCTACCCCCGTCTCTACAAACGACGAAAGGTTGCTATCGTGTATAATTATAATTAATTATCGGACGTTATTGTGTGGAGCGGTCCGCACAACCTTTCGTCGTTCGCTGTTCGGTTCGTCGGTGTGTACGCAGCTTAAGACAAAGTCATTAAGTGGAAAGAAATTATACATACATACATACATACATAGACAAACATGCTATAAAACTTTATCAATATTCTTTTTACTAGTGTGAAATTTCGATTTAACGATCCATCACTGGTGGGCCTAACTTCAAATGCTTTTCTTCCGTTACATTTTTACAACTGCCAGTCTTAAATCATCGCGCATAGAGAGCACACACACACACACACACACACTACTAGGTTTATCTTAATATCCTCATCGATTACACACACACACACACACTTTTCGACTTTTGATTTTACAAATCGACTTGTGTGCTCGACCAAGAACACAAACAGGTGGTCGGTCGGCTCGAGCGCTCAATGAGGCGGAAAAAAAAAAAAAAACACACGCAGAGATATAAAAAAAGTGTGTGAAAAAAAAAAGAGAGCGAGGTGAAAGTCGCCCAAAGCGACAAGTCGACTTCATAAATATTACATGAAACCTTATCAGCGACTCGGCAGTTTGCGTCGCTTAAATATTTCACGGTTTTGGCGGCACGTGAGTGACTCGGGGTGCGGCCGAGACGAGCACTGGCCAACCGGAAAAGCCGGTTAATAATTTTCCCCGGCCTTAATGAATAAAATAAAAATGTTGTTAAAGGTGAAAATTGTATTTGCCTATGGGGCGTCTGCCTCATAAATTATGAAGGGGTCGGCCCTAAAATATATGTTCGGGACACTCACTATACGCACTTACCTATACGCAGATATTAAAACATCACATATCCACCGGATAAATATATTATGCCCACTAAACACACCCTAAACATTGACCAGATCTGATTAATAACAAAAAGGCGCTCGAAAAACGTAAGATTCACTCCATTTACATACATATACTACATAGTTGTATCTGCTAACAGTTTTACCGCCTATTGAAACGTACAACCGTTTCATACGACCCGCCAGTACACAATCAAGATCACAGGAAACACCCCTGAAAAGTTTAATATCAATTATTCAAACAGTGTAGAAATGTAAATGCTACAAGCAAAGTGCATTGTATAAAATGCCTAGTTACGTCGCTGTCCAAATCATTTTCAATCTGATCCCGTAGTACAATTTGAATTGGTTTTCTTCGTGCGGTCTTTTTCAAGCTTTAGTTCGTCGTGCGTGCTATTTCTATTTAAATTTATGAAACCTTATACATTTTTAACTTTGCTTGGCCATTTTAGGCATTCACACTTTGACTGTAAAATATAAAATACACAATGTGTTTCGCCACCGGAAACGTTTACTGTTCGAGTATCAAGAAGAACGAATTTATACAGATTCAATTAGATAGTTTGGCCACAGACAACGTCGAATCTACTCAGCCAAATTTGCACCCACAGATTTTTGATTGAAGCTGTTGAAATATGACGATTTTCAAACAAATCCGCACGATGAATTAATTATGTATGGCCAACGACGTTCAATTTTATTATTATTATTATATATTATTCGCAGTCTAATATGATACCGTTAAACGCGAGGTATAAACCATTAACTATTAACAACTACTCACGTAGTCATTTTACTATACATAGTATATTCGTAGATCGTACAAAAAACAACTGAAAAGATTATAGGCTACGGTATTGGGTAACGGGTAAATGTAGAATAGGTGAATCGAGTTTATTAATTATTAAATGCATGGGTTGCATATTTTGAGCAAATGATACGCTGTCATTCGTATTAGTGTATTGTTGAAATTACAATAATCGGATTATATATATATGTTTAGCGTACATATGTGTGATGATTAATTCACGTGCATTGTAATTGCATTTGATTCGCATTCGCATCAAACGATTCAAACGTGTGCATTTGTGCGCTAGTTAGTGCATTGCCGAATATTTTCGAATTAATCTGCGATAGTTTCACTAAATCGACACGGTTCAGTTACGCTATAATCTGTGTGAAAATTTTGCGTTCGCTTTATCGAGCACTCTCACTATGAAATCGCTTATAAAGTGATGTAATATAAATAAATGCACACTCGTACCGATTCATTGGCGTAAAATGTCAGCGTAACCGCATAATTAGATCCCCTTTCATTTGCGACGAAAAATATCAGGGAATCCACCCCCGTTAAAATTTCACATTGACGTAAATATTAGGGTATGAGATACAAAAAAAAAACCAACACAACAAAACAATCTGTCCATTTTTGCGTAATATATTTATAATAGTGTTTTGCGCTCGGTCGATTTGTGGCATATGCCACTCGAATAGGTGCGCTACTTTGAATGACTTTATCATTTAACTTTTTTTTGAACATCGACATTTAAAATATCAAAGTTAATGATTCTAAATATTCCATTAAATTTACACGAATTGTAGCACCTGGCGTTGCCTCTATACGATTAGGTTGTAAAACTACAATGAACTTAAGTTTTTTTGAGTCGTGGAAACAAAGCCTTATATGTTCCTTATGCTAGTTTACAGGTAGGATCTATTCAATGTTTGGTCCCGATTAGTCAAACGGTTTCGGAATGTATAAAGAACAAACAGATGGACAAAACATGTAATTTAAATTGATATTAATATTAGCTATAGTACCCGGGGTTGCATGGGTGAAATTTGGACTGAAAATAGTCGATGACTATATTAGATAATCAGTGCCAAAAAAATCTATGCTACAATGATGTAATTTTAATATAATTCTACTCGAAGTATGAAGTAAGCAAACCGACGAACGATTTATATGGCCCCGATGAATAATGTACGATTACGATCTTAATTATTTTTTTAATTAGGCGTTTATGGTACCGACCTCTTCATTAGTTAGAATCATAGAAACAGACCTTTTGATGGTACTATAATGAACAATGTTCTGCGGGAATCAAGTATCATATGGATGTGACACCAAAAGATCATAAGAAAGTTTGGCGCCGATTCGTCAAATAAGTAATCCGATCGTTCAACCACATTTGAATATTCCAAACACGTCGGGTCGAACGTACAAGTATTAATTTTTATATATCGCCTCCTCGGAGGACAAAGGTGACATGATTTTGCGAAAATAAAATATGAATCCAACTTTGCCTCCTCTTTAATAATTCTATCAGGGCTGTCAAGTGGCACAACCGAATGACGCCCAATTTTCGCATGCAATTTGAAAAAAAATTGCATGTGTAAATACAATAACAATGAAATAGCATATTCAATTATTAAGTTCCCCTGATTTATGATGTACAGTTCAAACTTTAAAACTGCTGCCCAGAACCATTTACCATTATGGACATGTGACCTCTGTGCTCTGAAGACGCAATATATATGTAGATACATACATATATCATCATCAGACGTTCACCATCCACTGCTGGATGAAGGCCTCTCCACTCGTGTGTCCACTCGAAAATTTTCACACGTTCCGCTATATCTGCCACCTTGGATGCTTTGTACCCGTGTATTCCTCTTACGATCTTTTCTCGTTATACCAAGCTTACATCTTTCTATGCTTCTCTGTGTGCACTGGATCTTGCGTAACATTTTCGAATTCAGCATCTACGTTTCACATCCATACGTCTAAACTGGCAGTACGCATTGGTCGTATACCTTATTTTTTAAGCATTATATACATATATGTATACATATGTATGTAGGTTGATATTTAAATGGTGTATCATCATTTTCAGTCGTTCACCATCCACTGTTGGATGGAGGCATCTCCAATACTCTTGCATTTCTGTTTGTCTTGAGCGATATGCATCCACTTGACTCTACACATTCTTCTCAATTGATCAGCCCATTGTCCACTCGGTCTAACTCGCTTCGCTTCACAACCTCTCGGATACCATTCCAGTATTTATCGCGTCCAACTGTCATCCATTCTTTTCGCTATGTATTTTTTCACACGTTCTGCTATATCTGCCACTCTGGTCACACGTCGTACCCGTTTATTCCTCTTACGATATCTTCTTATTATACCGAGCATACGTTTTTCCACGCTTCTGTGTGTGCATTAGATCTTACGTAACATTATTGAATTCAGAAACGTTATGACGCATGGACGTATGGATACATATACATCATCATTTTCAGCCGTTCTCCATCCACTGCTGGATGGAGGCAGTGCTCGAATTCAGCGGGAGCGGCAGGGAGCGGGCGTTCCCTTTCGTGAAATCTGTAAATTTAGCGCTCCCTTTCGTAAAAAACCAAAATTTCCGTGCTCTTTCAATAATTATTGCCGAAAAAATGTTAGAAGGTGAATTTTTTTTACATTTATGACTCCTAAATCACAAAAAAAAGCTGGATGCACGTGTGTTACTTGAAGATAACATTTAGAATTGGAGGGTTTTTAGATTCTATTTATTTTGGTCGGTTATGCGTAAAAAGTTTTATTGCTTTATGGTCGGCACTGTCTGTCACACTATGGTCAAACTGCAACGGGCCTCTCTCGATAATTTACGATATCTTCCTTTGAATTGTCGGCTTTCTTATTTTAACAAAATTTCTAAAGCAGCTGTACCGCTTCCATTATACTAATTAATAAAATTTCTGACGCCCATATAAAATCGTTGAATATAATAAAATCGGCCAATAATAATGAAATCGATAAATTTGTACAAAACAGTTTTTCAGAACAGTGTATAGAATGTAAAAAATCAGAGACCATTTTCAGATGTACCTGTTGAAGTTGATTTGCAGACATTAAACGGTATTAATCTCGATAAGATTTTGCATTTCGATGAATATATACATATGTATAGGTACATACATATAGTTAAAAAAAAAGGTTGTTTGATATTTTTTGAATATTATCGAGCGCTCCCATTCGTGAAAATTTCCATTTCGAGCACTGGCATGGAGGCATATCCAATCCTCTTGCATTTCTGTCCGTCTTGAGCGCAATATGGATCCACTTGACTCCACACATTCTTCTCAATTGATCAGCCCATCGTCCACTCGGTCTAATTTGTTTTCATTCACATCCTCTCGGATACCATTCCAGTATATATCGCATGCATTATTTTCGCTATGCATCCACTCCAACTCCACGTTTCACATCCATACGCCATAACTGGCAGTACGCATTGGTCGTATGCCTCCCCTTTTAAGCAAAAGGGTGTATGTACATATACGTATACATATATGTAGAGCGAGATGCGACAGTTTGGAAGTGAAGTAGCTTAAACTATGGGTAGAGGTACTGGTCGACGCGGTGCGAATCGATTGTAGACACAATACGAGGCCGCATCTCGGGTCCGGGTTGTTCGGGGTTCGGGTCCGGGTCCGGGTCGAGCGACAAACAAAAACCCGAGCCACACATATGAAATAAAATCCTCGCAGGGCCGTTCCGGATGTCTGTCCGGACCGGGGGGGCCGTGGGGGAAAATGAGCCGGACGGACAAAACGTAAAACAACCCCCATGAATACTTTATCACATTTGCTTGCCTCAAAAAATATAATACGGGCGCACGTACAACATCCCCTTACCACCCCCCCCCCTCCTCCTCCTCCCCCCCAAAACCCCGCCCCTCTTCTTCTATACTTTCTACGGAGCCATCGTGACCTTTTTTCACGTGTGTGTGTGTGTCTATGTACATATGTCTGTGTGTGTGTATGTGTGTGTCTAACGCTTTTCGAAGAGATATTCCGTGGAAAATTTTGCACAGTAACGCATTACGCGCGGACTGTGTGAAAAGTTGACGGGGGGGGAGGGGGTTATTTGAAAGGGAAAAAATTACGCGAACGTAGCAAACGAGTCGTTATCGAGTTACGCATATGTATGTAGTTAAAAATGTCACGCGATGAGTCATTACAATTTTTTGAAAATCGCTCTTTGGTATCTTTGGTATCGCCGTGTCTCGGTGGCAAAAGTTTAACATTAAAAATAGCTTCATAGATAGAGCGGTGCAGGTACAAGTACTGGTGCTTTTTAGTATGTTTATTTATTTATATAATACAGCAGCTTAAGCTTATTATACATATAATCCTTAACTAAGCACCTGTACAGAGATGTTTTTTTTAAGACTGCCAGTAATTTTTCAATAGTTTTAGCTTCTCCTATTTCTGTTTATTTTGACATTTTTTTTATGATTAAATTATATTCACATACATCCATTCCTCTCACAATAAATTTACTAAAATATGATGGTGACATATTGTTATCATCTTTTTTATACTAGCATACCGATCCGCATTTAAAGTACATGTCATACCTCTATTTTGTAATATGTGTAAACAATCTCTAGTTGGCTTATCTAACATATTTAATAATGAACCACAATACATAAAATGAGGTCTGACAATTACATTATATATTATTATTTTAGTTTCTTTAGATAATAATTTTCTTAGCCGACATAATATTCCTACTTTTGTTGTTGGAATTGATCCATCATTATTTATTTATTTATATAATTGAAATAGCTCAAAAAGTTAATTACAAACAAAAAAGTAAGTTAAGGCTAGAATTAAAAAATAAACTCACGTAATTATCTGAAAAAAAAAAATACAAAATAATTACAGCTCATTTCAAAAGTCGCTCGTCTAAAAATATGAATCGACTGAAATTGACAAGGTTCAAATTAAACTCGTTGATTGATTACATTATAATGAATCTTGTTGAACAATTACAAACAAAAAGGTAACTTAAAATTACAAAATAAACTTGTACATAGGTATTGTTTTAAGGCTGCTAGGAATCTATCAATTTGGTATATATTTCTAAGACCTTCTGGCAGTTCATTTTATTCAACAACACCCCCGTACAAGATACTTCCACTTAATTTTAAATTCTTAACTATTAACTTATTCTTACCTCTAGTATTACGACTATGTAAATTATTGTCCCGTATATGGATGAAAAGAAAAAAAAGGTTGACATACTAAATTTCAAAGGTACAGGTTTTTCATTAGAAGTTTATCGGATTTATGTAGATGTCGATATCAAATCCACGTATCTGCGGGTTGTATATGAAAACATTTTATTTATTACGTTGCCTATATTATAATATGTAGAAGTCGAAGATTCGTATCTGATATTCGACTATGTGATTGATGTCTTTGATCTGGTGGTTGGATAATTAGTCGATTGTTACTCGCACTCACAATGAGGATTACTCGCGTGGACTAATTGAGCCTCTGAGCTGAGAGTGTCCACCTACATACATACAATATAAATTGTCGTTTACCCATTGAAGCTCGGGTAGTTAAGAGGACGCGAAGTTAGTTAGTTAGAAACCAATTCTAACGAAAAATTTTAAATTCAATACAAGATACCCACACACAAAAATATTATAATTATTCAGAAAAGTTCCAAATTGAATCGTCAGACAATATTGTATGTATGTACGTTATTAATTTTTAATAGTTTGTTCGATGTTGAAACCTAGCCAAGCAAAAAATACCACATTCCTAATAAAGTAGAACCTCGACGTGTCCGCTAAAGCCGAAAGTCCCTTATATAAAAGTGGATTTTCCGTATGCGTTTTTATTTACTTCATCCTAATCGGATAATTTTACTTAATTATTTTCCGTTTGTCTTAAGGGTAGGATTGCGACGATGTGTTTGATTGTAATTTACAATTTAAACTTATCGAATGGATATCGAATAAAATGCATCCATTCATACTCCGAGTAAACAAATTAAACTGCTGCTACGACTCGAATTCGTGATTATCACGCGCAGAACATTGTTTACATTGTGACACTTGAATTTAAACGTGTATAACATTAACTCTTTGAAATCGGAATTAATTTTGACATTTTTCAATTTCCAAACGATGAAAGTCAATTACAAAAATAAAATATTTTTAATCTCTTGAGGCTTTATAAAATAAAGAGAATGTTTGAAAATCTATAATACAAAAATAATTTTTTTTAACCTCGGTCAAGTAACCATTTTTACTTAAAAAGAAATTACGCTTTTGGAAAGCTAATGTTTGAGAATCACTGGTGTGAAACAAAAATTCCAAAACTGGACCAGCTGTTCTCCAAAAATAGTGTTTTCATCTAAAAAATTAAGTCAAAGTAAATGTCGAGCTATGCTCGACATACGAGTTAAAAGAGTTCAAAGGGTGTTTTTAACAATTTTCACATTTGACCGGATATTAGGTATGTCCGTTATATCGAGGTAATAAATTCTGTCTTTTGTCGATCTATCCGTCATCGATGATCGTTGAAATCGCTACCGCCAATATTAGCTCACTTGTACGTAAATAGCAAACATCCGTTGATCTCCTTTTGTTTACATTGAAAATTTGAATAATATTACAATGTTGTTGACGCAAACCGCAACTAGCGCTATTGTCAGCAGATTCAAACGCCAATACTAACCATATGCACACACACGTGTACATTATTTGCACACGAAACTCACTTCACACACACTATACATTTGTCGAAATAAACGTAATGAACACATTAAATTAACATAACTTTGAATGTATCGTGTCTACACTTTGTGATATAACTGAAAAGCGATAATTGTCGAATTTTTTCCATATGTGTGTGTGTGTGTGTGTATGATTCGATAGTATCATTCGGCTGGCGTTACGAGCCCGTGTTTGAGAGGTTATAATACCCAATGGTTGTTAAAGTGTCGCGCGTGTTTGCAGGGCGACATATTCTCTGGGCTGAACGATGGGCTGCTGTCTAGGGCGGAGGCTCTTGCAGCCGTCGATATGGGAAAACATCAAGGGACTCAGCCCAGCCCTGCGGCTCTTCCTCAGCTCAAACACGACATGATGTACCACCATGGCATGGCAGCACCCCCACACAATGCCAGACCACATCAGGTAATCAATCTCACCTTTGTATACCACTGTATCATACTAGTGTCTGTCATAATTGGCAATTAAGACCGGCCAGTGTATGTTTAGAAGCGCCTAAGGTCGCATTTTCAATGTGCAATACAACGTATGTACACATACAACGATAATCATATTGTAGAGGTAGTTGATGGTTATGTATGCCTAGGACAATTGGTGAATATGACTGGTTGTAAAGAAGAAGAAATAAAACGAAGAATGAAACTATGTATGTACATAGGATGTAGTGCTTTTCGAAGAATGAACATTGTTTTTAAATCCAACATTCCGCTATGCGACCGATGCGTACTGCCAGTTATGACGTATGGGTGTGAAACGTGGATTCAATAATGTTACGCAAGATGCAAAGATAACGGGTAAGAAGCGTAACCAAGTTGGCAGATATGTATATGTGGCAGAACGTGTGAAAAAGTTAGAGTGGATACACAGCGAGAAGTACTGGAATGGTATCCGAGAGGATGTGAAAGAAAGCAAGGTTGGCAGAGTGGACGATGGACTGATCAATTGAGAAGAATGTGTGAAGTCAAGTGGATGCATATTGCTCAAGACAGACAGGAATGCAAGAGGATTGGAGATGCCTCCATCCAACAGTGGATGGTGAACGGCTGAACATTATGATACACCATTTAAATATCAACCTACAGAGTGCTTTTAGAATAATGAACATTGTTTTTAAATCCAACATTCCACTATGCTTAACAAAGAAGGTATACGACCGATGCGTACTGCCAGTTATGACGTGCGGGTGTGAAACGTGGATTCAAGAATGTTACGCAAGATGCAAAGATGCTCGGTATAACGGGTAAGAAGCGTAACCAAGTTGGCAGATATTGTGGAACGTGTGAAAAAGTTAGAGTGGATGGGAGATGGACGCGAGAAGTACTGGCATGGTATTCAAGAGGGATGTGAAAGAAAGCAAGGTAGGCAGAGTGGACGATGGACTGATGAATTGAGAAGAATGTGTGGTGTCAACAGCTGGATGTATGTAGATTGCTTAGGAATGGAAGAGGATTGGATCCAGCAGTAGATGGTGAACGGCTGAAAATTATGATAACGATGATGACAGATACAATGTCTCAAATGGCCGAGCAAAGTTCGCAGTGTACATATAAAGCTTCATAAATTGAAATTGAAATAGCACATATGAGAAGTTGAAGTTTGTGCGATGGAAACGGATTCAAATTTATTGTTCCCCGGTATGAGCTGGTCAGATTGGTGAGAGTACTTTGCCTAACACGCTTAGGTGTTGTATAAAATGACTAGGCAGTGTGCGGGAAATTTACACTTTGTCTGTACCAGTTTAATATACATATAGAGTCGATCTAACTCAGAGGACGGAAACTTTTTCAAAACGGAGTCAAATCTAGAAAATAGTTGCAAAATTAGCAATCTTGTACAATATCAACATATTATTTTCGGATTATATATTTACATACAATTAGACAATTTACTATATAATAAAGTTTAGTTAAAAAAATAATTCTAAAACTTTTTAAGGCCACGTGAAATATGGAAATGAAAAAAAATAGCTTAGATTTTTCTTGAATTTATGTTTCATCGTCCTTTCGGAATATTTATTATATTTCATGCAAAACTTTGGGTGACACGAGAGCCGCACGTATTCGTACAGAGAGCCGCATGCGGCTCCGGTGACGCAAGTTCCCGACAGCTGATTCTAACTGAATGCGCGCTAATTAATTGCCGTTTATAAAAGTGAGCGAATTTTTAACCATAATTTAACATACGTAAGGCTGATTTAGACTAAGCTAATAGGATAATAGTACAAGTTTGGTCCTCCGAGGCCAGTTCAGTAGTGAGTCCAGCCATAGCTTCTCAACACAAAGAGTTTGTGAATGAGTCTACGAAGTTATTAATTAAATTATTCAATAATTGTGAATGGAGAAGCCTAGGACGATGTTGCAACAAAAACTTAAGAACGGAATTCATGCGCGAAGAAAACGATTATGGAGCCTGATTTTAAGCACTTTCCTCTTGTAAATCAAATCAGAGGAAGGTAAACAAATGTAAATTCAAGAAATACAGTATATTTGACTGTATTATTTCTTTATTGGAATAGTATACACACAAAATGTGTTGTAACCTTTTAGCAACACTTCGACATCAATACCTATTTATGTACGTTTGTTTATCGTCATCGATCATCTTCGAGGATCTTATAGTTAAAATACACACTGTCACATTGAACTGTCAGTAGACCCTCCATGCAGTGAGGCTACTATGTATAATACAACGCCGGAAACTGTATCGAGCAGTGTATATTATAATACCAAACCACGATTTCGACAATTTAAAATTTAATGAATGGACACAATGAATCGAACGATGAGTGATATGACGAGGAACGGTGGGGGCGGTAGTGGAGCGAGCAATCTTCGACAATTTTCTCATGAGATATTCATTCAATGATTTTCCTTGTAGGGCAAATCGACAGAAGATAGATATCCCGTTTCAATTATTGAATGGCCCGTATAAATAGGACGAGGCGCCCTTTGTGAAAGACAAAACTATGGTGCGCCCGTCAGCGGCGAGACATTCATTGTACCTCCTAAGGGCCGAAAGCCGTTTCCCGAATGTAATATTTAATCGTCCTTTGAATTTGAATCCTTTATTTTATTATTCAAGGAGCCGCCATTACGATACCGACGATCGAAGGGTGGGGAAATCCTTCGGTCAACACACATACGTATACAATGTCTCTGTGTCTATTATAGGCCGGTAACGCACTAGGCAGCCATGGCTGCGCAGCCCGAAAATGTGCACTCAGTGCAAGCAGCCAAAGTGGCAGCCAGAACGATGAGAACACACTCACAAATGGTCAGCGATAACATTGTACATAGATACAACATATTTTCAATGCAATATTTGGTTCATAATCTCGGATCTCGGATCCTTTTGTACTGTACATACATATGTATGTATGTACATAGATGAAAATAGTTTCATATAAATCGTTTCCAGCGAGCAACATTGGCGAGATTTTTTTGTTTTATATTTTGATCTTATCCGTTGAATTTACTGCGTAGTGAATTGTTTATAAAATAATTGGTAAGCGGTTAAAAATCTTAAGTGGTAAACGTGAATCGACTGGCTGCTAGTGCGTGCATCACACAGGCAGCCACATACATTTGCTTTGCCAAATACATCTCGTGTTGGCCGCGGCAGCCAGTGGCTGCCTGTGTGGCTGCTGCGTATCGGAGCCCATACTTGTGGCTGCGCAGCCAGAGTTTCCTGGCTGCCTAGTACGTTATCAAACAAGTAGTCACATACATTTTCTACCATCGTTGTGGCTGCGCAACCATGGCTGCCTAGTGCGTTACGGGCCATATGCTAGACATGTAGTACCTACCTGGCGCTACCCCGTTTAAATTTCGGATTGTAAGAAGTCATTGAATTAATTTTTTTACCTACTCAGTCTGTTACATGTAGGTAGAAACAACGCTTTGTATGGTGAATAAAGAAAAATGTCTTACCTCAATCAAGTATAATAACAGCTAATGCTCGAGCATAGGACGCACTTTTGCAAAGCTCTCTACAAATTAGTAAAATTGTGTCAGAATATATGTACATACATATATAGAGAAACAAACAGAGAGACAGATAAAGGTAAACATTAATTTATGCGCGTACGTAGGGTACATATGTATGTAGGTACGTACAGATAGAGGGATTCATTATTTTAATAAACACTAACATTTAATTTTCAATCACAAGGGTGGTCTAAACTGTATCGATTGATTAATTATATACCGCACAGTCAAATTTAACTCTCAATGAATGGTACTTTTTAGACCCAAAAAAAATAAAGCGGTATTTTATTTTGTTTTACAGACAAGCCGATTGATATCAATTAAAATAATGGTATGTTATTAACATATCTATAGTTCATACACTCGATTCGTTTGGGATACTGTGTGAAAGTGGGTAATTGATTCAATAGGGAAAAATTGAAATGGTATACTATACTATTATTTTTTCCCGTAGCCCATAGTCGCCGCTATTGTTAGCCCACTTTCGTGTGTACTCTAATTTTATAATGCGTACATCTTATACGCTACCCGTTGCCACTGCTGTGGGCGATTGTTACGCATTGGAACGTTTACTATAGGTATAATCGTATCGTGATTTTATTGTTTCGCGATCACGTTCGATTTGAATCATTCGTCGCATAAAATAAAATAATAATAAAAGAAAACGTATCCACCCCTATTTTTTAGTTAGTAAAGGGTGACTCGCGTCTCACAACTGCCTCTATCATGAATATAGAGATATGTTTTTAAAGTGGGTGGCGCCGAGGCTCATCCATAACTTTTACGGTGATGTATACGATCGAACCGGAAGGGGAGTGATTCTTTATGAAGTACGAAAAGTATATATCAAACGTGCACTCTAGTACCTACCGCCTACCCAGAGAGGGCTGAGACCGTTACGTATGGTTTCTTTTTTTTTCCACTGGTGAAATCCCGAAACTGGAAATAAATCGGGACACCGCGAAAACTTATGAATGCGATAAATGCCCGTTGAGACCCTCGAACGCAATTATTCAGTTTTGATAAACTTATATGAATTTATAGGTGTATGTAAATACAGCTGATGAAATTATTTACCCATGGAAGTACAACTTCGAGGCTAGTAATTGTTTTGAATTTGAAACAACGTACATGTATGTATGTATGTATGTACATACAATTTCAACATATTTTTTAAATATACCTACATACAGTATGATCATCTCACACATCGATACATATTGTCAAAGATGATTATATAAATTAATCTCAATTTTGTATATGTACAAAGCTTTAAAAAATCGTCTTAAAACTTCGATTGTTCTAATAATAAAAAAATTTAAAATAAAGTAATTTTAATTTTTTTTTCAACTTGTTTAACGCTTTCACGCAACAACTAAACATTTTACCATTGTCACTTACTTAACAATATGATTCCTGTCATTTGAGTTAATAATGAGTTTTCATTTATTTTTATAGACTTGTGTACCCTTTCAAATGAAACGGTTCAAATGCCAATTTAGAAGAGAACTAGTCCTGCAAGTATGCAATTATTTCGACACTTGTCTATTTCTCTGTGCTCCAGCAAAGCTGATTCAATCTATTATTCACAAGTATCGCGATAGAGTCACCGTGAGCCGTTCTTGATTAACCAGCAGCATGGCTTTAGACCATTTCATTCTACAGTAGCAAATTTATTGTGTTTGTCACCGTTAGATGCCTACATATAAGCAGTCTTCGCAGATATTGTAATGGCTTTTGATTTGTGTAGTTCGTGAGATATTGTTGGAGAAATTAAATCGATTTGGAATCACCACTAATCTTATGAATCTCTTCCGATGTTATTTCGAAAATCGTATACAGTGTGTTAACCATTTCTCCGTCGCTTTTCTTAATTTACATTAACGTCTCAATTTCATCAACCACTCTTCAACTGAATTTTTTTTACATGTCGAAATAAGCCAATAAATTGAGGGTTCTTTTATGCAGTTGTTTCTTTTGACTTTTATTTTATATTTGTTGCAATCGTGTGATATGTAATGTTTACCTGGCATGACGAGATGGATGAAGAATTAAAATGACTTTCCCAATCATGCATACCAACCAACCACATATGTGTAATTTGTGAATCAATCCGCGTTGGAAAACACACGACACGATATTGCCGCACTAGATGATGCCACTTTAATAAAAAGCACCCGTAAAACGCGCGCGTTAGACTTAACCCTAATAATTCCTCGCGGTTAAAATCAAATTAATATACATTTATCGCTTGTTTTGGATTACGTAGACCTTGACCACACAACTCGCCCCATTCAATTGTTAATAGAACGAGCGTCGATTTGCACAATTACTCCCGGATTATCCCGACACAATGCACCCAGGGATGCGCCCACAGGGATGAAAAGAGGTATGAAGCTAGGGGATGAAGGGGGTAGTTGGATGCGAATCGATCTCTCGTGCATAGTCCCTTTTTTCAGGGGTCCTAACAAGCCGGGCGGGGGTGTATGCGTATACTGTACATATATATATATATACATATATATATATATATATACATATATATATATATATGTATATATGTATATATATATATATATGTATCTCTGTTTATACCCCATCGGGTGAATTTATGCGATGGCGGGGGATGACGGCGTAGGGGCGAGGGTTAGTTTACGATTGAGCCACCGCTCGCGATATTTTCATATTTATTGACCCGTAAAATTGCCGGAAATAAAAATTTCGCGGTGTTTTACGCGTTTGTTATCGCGTTACCGCAGATATGTACAGGGGGGGGGGGATGAGGGATCAGAGATGGAAGAGAAGGGGGGGGGTGTGGTTTGTGGACACTGATACGACGCTATTTTTATTGTTCTGACGATCCTTTCGGTCCCTTTTCAGATGTTGATCGATTCTACACCTGATTTTTCAGCTTCCAAACAAAGCGTTTTTGAAGCTATAAATATGCAATTATGCAATGAGGTGTACCTACTTATATTTGGTGTTTAAGCTATGTATGTAACAGATGGACGCGAGAAATACTGGAATGGTAGACGAGGGGATGTGAAAGAAAGCAAGGTAGACCGAGTGGAAGATGGGCTGATGAATTAAGAAGAATGTGTGGAGTCAAGTGGATGCAGATTGCTCAAGACATACAGGAATGAAAGTTGATTGGAGAGGCTTTTATACAGCAGTGGGTGGTGAACGGCTGAAAATGATGGTATATAATATGTATACGTCCATACGTCATAACGTTTCTGAATTCAAGAATGTTACGTAAGATCCAGTGCACACACAGAAGCATGGAAAGATGTATGCTTGGTATAACGATAAGAGATCGTATGTATGTATGTATGTATGTAAGAGGAATACATGAGTAAAAAGCAGATATGGCGGAACGGTCAAAGACTGTTGTCCGTCATGTCAGACAGAATGGATGATGGGCTGATGAATTGAGAAGAATGTGTGGAGTCAACTGGATGCAGATTGCTCAAAACAGACGGGAATGGAAGAGGATTGGAGAGGTCTTCATCCAGCAGTGGACGGTGAACGGCTGAAAATGATGATGTTGAAAGACCAAACGTTGAAAGGTTCACGAAAAAATATCCAAAAATTAAGACCTAAATTCAATTTTCATCCTTGAAAATGTTTATACATATAATGTAGATAGGAATCGTGTAATTGATGCAATTTCACGTAAGATATTATGTCTCAAAGCTTGACAATTCTATGTACCTTCGCTATATACATACATATGTATGTACATACTCGCAAATCAAATGTAATACATCTTTCGAATTTATAAAATGCTAACGCTGCGTTCAATGATGTTTATTACGCGCACTTTATTTATACGTCACCACTTTTAAGCGTATGGTCTTTTCCGACTTAATTTACAACCAGGCATTCGAATACATAGTATTCTTTCATAAATATACATAGATGTTATTCTATATCTACATATGTATGCGTTCATCCTATTATTATTTATTTTTCATTGTTGTATGCACTTGCCTTTCTTCGCATGGATGTGCCGTTTCGCAGAATACCCAAGAAAACAGTATTATATTTCATATTGACCAGAGGTTGATGCTGATGATGTCGAGTTGAAAGGCAATGCAATTTATTATATTTTTTTTGCAATCGCAACCTATTGTGTTCCAAAGTCACGGTCGAGAACCGTTTGCAAAAGTGCACATGTGCACATTTACATACATATGTACATACATACAAGCTTGTACAATCTGTCGACGTATGACTATCGATGAATACGAAACGGATAACAGTTGGTGTATAACAGTAGTACCTATGTATGTATGTAAAGTCGATCGCCATTGAATATGTTAAAAGGATAAGATAAGATAAGACATTGAATTTAAAAAAAAATAAGACATTATTATCACGAAAAATGGGAGAACGATTACTTTTTTTATAATGATCAAAAACAAATGTTGTCGTTTCATTGCCAAAGAAAGGAAACGTGGAAAGACATTTTAAACAGTGCATTATAATATATAAAATGAACTATCCACGAAACAGTAAACAGCAGAAAATCAAAATTAGAGAACTAAAAGCAAGCCTTTCAGCTCAGCAGTCAATTTTTTCAAAACAGACATTAAAGACACAACCATTGTGTCTTTTCGAGGTGTCACATTATTTTTAAAAAAAAAAAGTCGTTTGGCGATGGAATAATTTTCACAACACGCATTTAAGTATCTCTGTTTTTTGGCTTTGAAAATAAGGTAGAAATAGTTTCTGCTGTCACGTAGTAAATTAAAAAAAAATGTTTATCGCAGTTGAAAGCATCAAATTAATTTGTTATTGACATACATACGAGTAGCTATTGTATCAAATTAAATGTATTGAAATGAGTTTGTTTTAAAAGGCATTGTCAGTTCAACTATCAAACTGCGTATTTACATTTAAACAAATAATTGTTCATAAGAACAAAATAACTGAATAACATTGTATGTATTCCGTTAAATTTCATGTAAGTTATCTTAGTTAAGGCGCTCATACACCTTAGCGGTTTCGATGCGGTATCGCTGCGTCAAACTGACGCCCCTATCGTCGTCCCATTCGCACCGATATAATTCGCATTGGTGCGAATCAACGACGATAGAGGACGCAGCGATATCGGTCACGTTTGTGGGGGCCTTTATTGTATAAAGATAATATTTTTCCATTTGGTGGAATTTTAACTAGTTTTTGACCAAATTCGTAGATACGCAGTTTAGGGTGATATTACACTGAGCAACCAAACGGCACACCAGATTTTTTTTGAACCTCGACGACCAGATAGATATACAGGTTCCAATGCTACGTATTAGACGATGCGATTCTCAGATGCATAAACATTTCTTGGAAGTCAATGTTCGACGAAAATAAGCTTCACCAAAAACCCTTTTCTGACCTTTATTTGCATCGTCGTACTCAATTGTCAACGCAACGCAACGTCAACGCAATTGTTTCGAAAACAATGAAATTCAGAAAGAAATATGAGAGGTTGAATTTTATATATTTTCTACGTCTACATAGAGTACCTATTTTTCGTATAGCTTCCTAGACCTATTTTTTTGTATGAAGATTATGAGATGAGCAGGTAGCTTGGTGAGTGAAAAGTGGTGCAATGTAATAAGATGCTCGCAACCGTCAAAAAAAATCTGGTTGTTGGTGTGGTTGCTCAGTGTAATATCGCTCTTACTGTGTACATTTTTTGTTCTACGTTTGACTTGTTCTACTATGTATGTACATATGTACATTTGTTCTACAGCGTTCGCTGTTAATGATCAGTTAAATTTTAGCCTCTTGTGTAGGTACATACTATTGTTGTGTTCGTATCGTTCGCAGAACAATTACGATCAGACAAAGGTCTGAAATCCGAGTGGCACTCGTGGGGCCCCGTTCAGCAAACATATTTTGTTGCTTTTTTTTCCACTGTATTGTGTCGCCCTGTATAAACGCGACATACAACAAAGGGTGCACTGATGGGAAAAACGGGTCAGGCCATCATGGACCGGACCGGTGGGGTGACCGTGCGTTCGCGCGGAAAAGCAACACCATTTCAAACCATCCAATCGATGACAATCTGAATTATATTCGTGTCACATCATATGCTACGGCTGTACTTAGAATCGAATCTGTAAGCCCAACACAGTTCGACCGATTTTTAGAGCTACTTTTATAATCCTGCAGGTCATATTGAACACTCGTAGCACAGAGCGTACACATATTATTACAGATGGAACATTTTTCTTACAACTTACAACCTAATGCCAGCTAAAAATAGTCAATTTATAAAACACAATATTGTTTATCAAAAAAAAAATGACTATCCAGTTTGCACTCAGGCAACACTTGGTATTACATGTACTCTATTCAACTTAAGAAGTCCAAAAGTTTTGACCGATTTAGACTCCTTCTGCGCAGACCACCTTGGTCTGAGCTAATGAGGTTCGTCACCATCTCGGCTTCACAAAGTCGTTAATCTCGGACAGCCACAGCCCCGTTTTTTAATTGCGCGGGTTTTCGGCCTTCTTAAGTAGGATAAAGTATACATATGTATGTATGTCTAACTTAAGAAGGACCTTCTCTCACGCAGCTAAAACAAAAAGAGGGTAGTGACTGTCCGACATTTACGACTAACCCTCACATAACTATGTAATCGGTTTAGAGTAATATGATTTTCACATTTTCACATTTGACTTACATATGTATTAAATTTGCAATATACTTGCCAGTAATTTCATTAAAGGAAAATTCAAAGTGAAATAAAATAAAATTACATTTTTATATTATGTTGTATGTATGTACATACATACATATATTAGAAACGGTACATTTCTTTGTGATATATGTTTACTGTCATTACAATACTCACGTTGGCTTATTATAGTTTATAGTTTATCGGATGAGAAAAATTCTAGTTTCTAAAATGGTAAATTAAAGGATGCTTCTTAAGTTGGACGGATTATTTTGTACTTACATATGTACATATATGTATTATAGAAAATTAAATTCTTGTCTGTGTGTTTGTTCTTAATACATTTCCACGCCATTTGAATCAAAATCAAAACTTGCAGAGATAGTTCCTATGATCATGTGCATCTATCTAATTTGATACTTGACTGCCTAAGAATATGTATATCTATGTCCATGAGCTGCCATATCCATATAAAGTGTTGTTTCGATGGCCACAACTAAACCAAACGGAAAAAGCATAACTATTTCCACCCAGGAAACGCAGAATACTTATAACTTTTTTTTTTTTTATACTTGTAAATTTTCAATAATATTGAACTTCGAACGCACTATATGTAGGTTAATTTGGCGCATTGTCAAGTCTTCTGTGGGGTATTATTTGATGTTTTATATAGAAAGTGTCCCGATTTTGTGGAGCATGGTCACCCTAGCGATAAGGGAACGCACCGCGTGCAAGGGTTGCGTGTAACGATGCTCTAGTACCGCGTGTGCCAACGCGCACTTGACCAAATGATCACTTGAGGGGATACGAAAACGCATACATACCCTTGTTTACATTACAAAATAAACAAAATTTCGTTCGTCAAAATTCTATTCGTACATGTCGCAAGCTGTCATCGCGAAAAATGTCAATCGTGCGTTTTTCAGATGTGAAAATGCATAATATGTAATTTGTTTTATTACGCGTAACAAGCTAAAAATGTCTATCGTGCGTTTTTCAGCTGTGAAATGCATAATATGTAATTTGTTTTATTACGCGCAACAAGCTAGTCAGTCTGCCGAGG
This sequence comes from Parapsyche elsis, assembly GCA_022651745.1. Classification (NCBI taxonomy): domain Eukaryota; kingdom Metazoa; phylum Arthropoda; class Insecta; order Trichoptera; family Hydropsychidae; genus Parapsyche; species Parapsyche elsis. The sequence continues at coordinate 221,183 of JAGVSN010000041.1, forward strand.
TATTTCAATATGTCAGGACAGTTGTTATTAGAACCAGTGAATTTTTCTCGCAATGATGGCATTAAAAAGGTAAGAGCTACTGGGGATCGACAGCGATCACCAACAATTAAATTTTAAATCCACCAAGTAGGTACTCGTTATCCGCCTGGTTAACTAGCGGAATTTTTTCGCAGTAAGTTTCCGAATTTCAGGCTATTTAAAAGCCATAGCAAATCGAATCATAAGTAGTACCTATAGCTTGACATGTGTATATCATCGATTGCAACCACAAATACGACGATGCATTGAAAATATAATGAAAAATTTCTCATTTCATTTGAAATTATTCCACATGAACATTGAATAGTATATCATTTTATTTCGTATGATGCCTCTTTGATTCAGTTGATTGATTGTTACCAATTGATTTTATTTATTGTTTACCTATTTTTATGAGTACCTACTATTTGTTACAGTTTAATAGCGAACAATTGGTTAGAAATTTATTGTTTAAATTGCGGTATAAAATTATAAAATGTCTGAATTGGAGTATGTTATACCGACTTGTGAACCATAAGCGTTTTGTATTTGTAGCGTATAAAAATGAATTTTTAATATATTGTAAATAGGCTAAATAGACATCATAGGCCATAGATAATGTATTGAATAATACGACCAATAATAATTAAATGTTATATGTAGTACTTGTATACGTAGAAAAATTCTCGCTTTTCGTGCGATAGAAAACAGTGGAAACTATGGAATTGTATTTCCTTAAAGTTCTCTTTAATATAATATTGTCACATATTGTGTAAAATTTTTAGAATGGGAACACGCTAAATTGAAAAATATGAGGAATTTAGTACACTTGAGTATGAAAATGTATGAAAATGCACTTTTGTTCAATCATTTCTGTTTATGTGAAAGAATTATGCTTACGTGAGAGTGGCTGCTTTTCAGCCACTTTTCAAACGAAATAACGTTATGTTTTGCAAAATTGAAAAATTATTTTTTTATGTACATACATACATACATATGTAGATACAATACGAATGTACGCCGCGTAGAATTTTAACTTCGCGTCACTTTAAAGATTGAACGGGAAAGTACATTTAATTTGTACGATTTAATATACACTTTTCGACAAAGTTAAGGCTTAGAAAATGGAGCAAAGTTTGACGATCGCTGTATCTTTGAATGGGGTTCGTTTCACCCGTCGTTTGGTGCAAATGCTTGAACATCAAACAAAACGCGGTCGTGCCGATGTTCGAATTCCCATGAAATAACTTATTACTGATATTAATAACGGTTTGGGGCTCGCGTAAACTTCATTTGTTGTGGAAACGATATTGATTTTTCTGGACCACCGATTGGTTTCCCGAAAAACAAACCGACATCAGATAACGCCACACCGGAAAACACCAAAACCCACTCAATAACATCCAGGGGGGGGGTGTTTTTTACTGTCATTTTTTTTTATTTTTACATTACTATAACGGCATACGATTTTACGCGACACATTTCATACAAATCGATAGTGTATTCGGGGTACGGTTTCATTTGACATTTTTAAACTGCGATTCAATTTTGAAATTGAAACCGCTTTTTTATTATTTCGAACACATAATCAGATGTTGCGGCTGTGCTTATTCACCTTAAGCAGCCCCGGTCGCCCAATCTATTGCCGTTTCGGGCTAAAAGTGTAAGGGAAGCGAAAGTAGGTTCTATGTATGCAAAAAGCATGGCGAAATGTCATTTGTTCGGTGAAGGGGTGCCTGCGGGAGCAATTGAAAGCAAAAAAATAAAAATAAAAATAAAAAATAACAGTAGAACAAACACATCTCGGTCTGACGTATCATTAGATATCCCATCTTTGTCGCTTTTCCACTCTAATACGTTGAATTGTACATGAGAAGTTATTCTTTTTATTGCAACACGCATACGATCAAAAAAATTTTTCACGTATATTGTATCTATCTACAATATAATTATATGTATGTATATTTCTATATAGGTATTGCATAATCGAAATTTAAATTCTTGTTAGTCTGTTTGTTCCTTATAAGTATGTACATACATACATACATTCCTACAAGTTTTGCAGAGATACTTCCTATAATTCTGCAAGTCTTATTTAAGTTTCGATTCAATGAATCCATTGAATCCATGAAGATATTGACAATTAAACTTTATATTTTAGAAGTTTGCGTATCTGTTTGCGCTTTATAAATTCCAACACCGTTTTTAAGCCAATCTAAGCCAAACTTTACAGAGGTTCTTCCTATAATCCTGCAAGTCTTATACGGTACTTTAGTACGAATTTTTTTTTTTTGTACACATTTTTTATATATCTATCAGTCTACACGTGTGTTTAAACTGGGTTATTATCATCATTTTCAACTGTTCACCATCCACTGCTGGATGAAGACCTCTCCAATCCTCTTCCATTCCTGTCTGTATTAAGTAATCTGCATCCACTTGACACCACACATTCTTCTCAATTCATCAGCCTATCTTCCACTCGGTCAACCTTGCTTTCTTTCACATCTAGGATACCATTCCGGTATTTCTCGCTTCCATCTGTCATTCATTCTGCTATATTTGCCACTTTGGTCATACTTCTTATCCACGTATTCCTCTTACGATCTCTTCTCATTATACCAAGCATACCATGCTTCTCTGTGTGCACTGGATCTTACGTACCATTCTTGAATTCAGCATACACGTTTCACATCCACACGTCACAACCGGCATTGGTCGTATGCCTTATTTTTTTAAGCATAGCGGAATGTTGAATTTAAAAACACAATATTCATTCTTCCAAAACTTAACATCGGCTCATATTCGCCAATATTGTCCTAGGTATAAATAACTATCAACTATCTCTGCAATATGATTGTCCACTGTGACAACGCTTAAGCCTACTTTCATACTATCGTTGCTTAATTGTGTTAATCACACTGTCTTATAACGTTGCAAAAGTCCATCAGTCGAGTCTTCTCCGGCTTGCGAGCTCTTTAAAATGCAAAATACTGAAAAAAGTTCAAGCATTTGCACCCCAGGCAACACCAAGCGCTCGCATCAAATACACGCGGCGTATAGGCCGCGCAGCCAAAGTTGAGGTGAACCACACACACACACTTATGCATTTTTAGTATACAGGCTGATGCAAATTTTTTTTTTATATTAAAGTTTAACCGATTTAAATTTTTTTTTTATTATAATAAGCATATGAATAATAAGCAAAAATAAATAAAAGAATTACAATGAAAGTAATTGTGATGCATACTTACTATTTTTGGAATACAAGCAGCTATGTTTCTTATGTCAAATTAATGTTAAATGTTCTTATTAATATTAAATCGAAACAATAATCACATTAAATATTTATTAATGCTATTCATTCGTCTACCCCATAAATCGCTCGAAAAATCACTAGATTCGCTATCGGAATATGCTACTTTTATTATAAGGTTATCAGAGAAATTATCAATCTTTGGTTCACGTTCGACATATTTTTGCTCATGTTTTCTTGTATGTCTCCAAACGTCTCTGAACATATCTACAGTAATAGACTCCGTTTCTTTTTTAAACAACTCTTCAGCGGTCTTTAATTTAAACGTAACATTTTGTAAAGCAACTTTACCCTTAATAATACCCCACAGTAACTCTATAGGGTTTAGTTCTGATTCAAATTTTGCATGAAATAGTTAAAAACATTATACACAATTGCACGACTTTGTCCTCCTATTGTTTTACCAGGTCCAAATATTTCATATGACATTTTCTAACCTCTAACTAAACCAACAAACGATATAAAAATCGAAGACTGAATGATGGATAGGGACATGCTGTATTTCACAAAACAACAATATACAAAAAATTGTGTCTCTCTTACACTCGTAACGTGTACGCGCGCGAAAGAGACAAAGCGTTTTTATTGTTACATTTAGTGAAAATTCATATTATTCACTATTCACAGACACACAGTTTGAGTGTGTTGGTTCACCTCAACTCTGGGTGCGAGAGCTGTACACACCGACGTACACTGCGTACACACGTTCGCTGTTCGGTTCGCGTCGGTGTGTACGCAGCAAAACACCATTACAACACATATACGGATGTAAAAAAGGTCGTATCGCAAATACCGATGCAAACGCACCCCATCGTACGTGTAGCGTCAATTGCACTCGGCGACAGGTGGAAAGAGATCAATGTGCATTTTTTTTTGTTTAATAGAATTTAGGTCGATCGGAAGAAGCTAGGGGTCAGGGGCTGTTTTGGGGGTTCGTGTGTTAGGGGGTGGGTGGTTGGGTGACACGCGGCCCTAATGATGAAATATGGCCCGTGAGGGACAGCCCTGGTGTCTATACCGAGGCACACGCAACATTGTTAAAAGTGCTCACACAGAATGGTTTTCCACTCATAGAGTGCACCGTCATAAATAAAGTCCACCCCCGTCCACCCCATTTCTCTTCCCACTACCCCCGTGGAGCTACCCTCCGAAATAATTTACTTTTATTTCCCCCGGTCAGCCGCTTGTTATCGACGTTATAAATGAACGATGGAAATTAGAGCGACGACAACGACACTAAAATTCGACGCAAATTCTCTCACAGGAATCGATTCTTCATCGTTTCGACGTTATTATTTTATATACGTGTGAAGTTGTGAACCTATATATATATATACACTAGGTCCGTACTTATAGCTTCTAGTTTTTACTTTCCAATAAATTTGTCTAAGATTCTTTTGACAAATGACAAAACGTAATAAATTTTCTTATTCTGAAGGTGTACTTGATATCAAGCGTTGTCTCTTTACTATTCAGTAAAAATTTTACCAACTGTGGAGTAATTAGGGAAAATATACTCTCAATTATTATTCCATTCGGCTTTTTTGGGGAGAGGAAAGGAGGAACAGAGGATGGTTTAGTACGTAGGAAGGAATTTTTAATCTGAAGGTGTACTTGATATCAAGCGTTGCCTCTTCACTATTTATTTTAACGTTTTACCAACTGTGAAGTAATTAGGGAAAATATACTCTCAATTATTATTCAATTTGCTTTCTTGGAGGAGAGGAAAGGAGGAACAGAGGATGGTTTAGTACGTAGGAAGGAATTTTTTTATTCTGAAGGTGTACTTGATATCGGGCGTTGCCTCTTCACTATTTATTAAACGTTTTACTAACTGTGAAGTAATTAGGGAAAATACACTCTCAATTATTATTCAATTTGCTTTCTTGGAGGAGAGGAAAGGAGGAACAGAGGATGGTTTAGTACGTAGGAAGGAATTTTTATTCTGAAGGTGTACTTGATATCGGGCGTTGCCTCTTCACTATTTATTAAACGTTTTACTAACTGTGAAGTAATTAGGGAAAATACACTCTCAATTATTATTCAATTTGCTTTCTTGGAGGAGAGGAAAGGAGGAACAGAGGATGGTTTAGTACGTAGGAAGGAATTTTTATTCTGAAGGTGTACTTGATATCGGGCGTTGCCTCTTCACTATTTATTAAACGTTTTACTAACTGTGAAGTAATTAGGGAAAATATACTCTCAATTATTATTCAATTTGCCTTTTGGAGGAGAGGAAAGGAGGAACAGACGATGATTTAGTAGGTAGGAAAGAATTTTATTCTGAAGGTGTACTTGATATCAAGCGTTGCCTCTTCACTATTTAGTAAACGTTTAATTCAATTAGGGAAAATATACTCTCCATTATTATTCCAATTGCCTTTTTTGGGGAGATGAAAAGAGGAATATACGATGATTTAGTAGGTAGGAAGGAATTTTTAGTTGGTGCCAATTCCGTGGAACTGTCTCACAACCCCAACTAAGTCAGATAAATTGACAAATTCTAACAGAAGACGGCCGATCTGCATTTAGTTAATACCATGATATTGCCAAAGACGAAATTTATCGTTAAAAACCATCGAGAAAATGTTTCAAAACCGTGTACCTTTCGCTCAAAAGACCAAAGATTCTTTTGTTGCCTACAAAGCAAATAAAAATATCATTGAAACAATAATTATGTATTATACATACTATACATACATAAAGGGCTGTGTTTCGCTCTGTCTGTAATTTCACTATCTTGATATTCAGTCAGCTTCGCTGTAAGCTAATTATATCCACAAGACGCCGTTGAACGTCTTACCACTCGGAATCCAATCTCGACTACTAACACGTACAAATACTTTGATCATTTTAAATATGATTTAGTTATGAAGGGATAAAATTTTGATCGTCGTATGAAATTTACACGCTGTTGAAAAATCCTGCCCACTTTTCGACTTTGTTACCCTCTCTCGACAAACGATATACTGGAATCGTGTCCAAACTTATCTGTATTTGATTGGGGTGTTTGAATATGGATTAATTGGGGGGGGGGAGGGGGGCGGCGACTTGAATATCATACAAAAACATTGTTAAGCAAACATCGCGTATAGAGGTGAACCGTGTTCGCAAATCGAGCGCATAATTCTTCTATTTATATTTTGAATTAAATTAAATTAAATTTCTGCAAATTTTTCATACATCTATGTACATACAATATATTTGCTTTAGTCAAAGTTTTAGTTGTTTTAGTCAAAGTGTGACATCAATGAATTTTGCCGCCTCATCAATGCAACGTGACCAGTTTTTTTCGTGCGCTCTTTCTCACGCTTTATTTTTTTCATTTATGAAGCGTTATTCATATTAAAATATATTTGCTTTAGTCAAAGTGTGAAATAAATGAATTTTGCCGCCTCATCAATGCAACGTGACCAGTTTTTTTCGTGCCCTCTTTCTCACGCTTTATTTTTTCATTTATGAAGCGTTATTCATATTACACCGTGCCTTCACTTTATAGAATGCGGCATTTGATAAACGAACGATAACATACATATATAATCTATACTAAAGTCTTAATGGCCGATTTAAACACAGCCAGTCGCTTAAGAAATGACTAAAGTAGAGTCTGTTTACATTAACAATTAACATGACCCCGTGCAAAACGAGTGCCCATGTAATACCTACATACATATGTACATAACTAGTCACTTATGTACATCTACGTACATATGTATGTTTATGTAGTACATACTTAAACAAAAGCCCGCTAAAATTGAATACGTCCCCTATCCTTTATCGTATTTGTTTATCATAAAATAAATTGTTGTCTATGTATGTATGTAGTCAGTCGTCCACTCCTCGAAAGAGTGCAAGCATAACGTATTGTTAGTAGGAACGTACGAGTAAAAAAAGGCAAAAGGGCGAAATAAGAAAATGATCAGGCGAACTGAGACGGATGGGTTCTAGGGGAGACTCCACGATCCTTTGGGACTCGGAAAGTCCTTAGAGACAGGACACGTGTCCGTCGCTTAAAAATCACCCCGTAACAACAGCTCCGATAATTGCCCGAGCCCATCGTTTTTAATGAGATTACTCGCGCCCCGATCGCTCCGTCAATGGAATATGACATGACGTGGGTAGGGGTTGAAACTACTCCTTTTAAACTATCGTCTCGCTCGTTTTAATCCGCAAATTGAGCGCAGCTTTCCCGGCATTTGTCTAATTCAATAGACACGTGTCCGGTGTACGTATGTACGTATGTACATATGTACATATGTAGGTACATAGTTGTGCACCAATGTGCGTTTCAATACAATCAACGCCAACACAGACGAACGCTCTCGTCTATTCTGTTGTTCGTTTCGAATTGTTAAGAGTTTATATTGTGAAATTTGAGTGTCATGATAGGCGAACAAAGTGTGCCATAATGTTGGTGTTGATTCTTCAAATTCAGATCGTCGATAAAATTTTCAAATTAATCAAAACGAGTATCAAAAAAAATGACACTAATCGGTGTGAGGAAAATTTCACATGAAATGTATGTGTTTTTTCGGCGACGTCAGTGACACTCTAGTTTTCAAAGATTGCCTGCTTTCTAATCAACATTGTCTGATGGTCTTTCTAGAATCTTGACTGCAATAGTCGGAAACCGGCGGCTCCGGAGCCGCATGCGGCTCTTTGTACGAAACCTGCGGCTCTCGCTGTCATCAAACGTTATGCCCGAAATGCAGAATGTTGTGACGCATAATTTACACAAGATCAAAATTAATTTTTCATTTGCACAACGTCGTGGCTATAAAAAGCTTTAAAGTCGTTTTTCTGATTAGATTTTTAGTAATAAACTGTCAAACATTAAGAAATACCAAGATGACAACTTATTTCTTACATGTATCCATTTCATAAATGAGTAACGTTCAATTTCATTTTGAATATATAATCCGAAAATAATATGTTGCCGCTTCCAAGCTTACCAATTTTGCAAGGTTTTCCCTAATTTGGCTCTTAGCTCGAAAAAGGTTCCCGAAGTAGGTGCTTGCTTAATGAACAATGCAAAACGTGCATTATTTTCGCACGCGATTGGAAGTTTTATAACGAGTTCCAAGTAGAATATAGACACCTAAAATTTTCAATTATGTATATATGTACATATGTAGCTCAGCGGTCGGAAACCTTTTTCGAGCCAAGAGCCGAATCAGGGAAAACCTTGTAAAATTGATTAAGTTTGGGAGCCGCAACATATGTACTATCTTCGGATTATATATTCAAAATGAAATTAAATCTAGTATGAAATGGATAGCAGTAAGATTTCTTAATGTTCGGCAGTCTATTACTAAAAAGTATTATTGAAAAACGATTTAAAACATTTTATAGCCATGAAGTTATATAGGTAAAACATGAAGTTATAATAGGATTCATTTTGATTTTGTGTGAATTGCGTGTCAACGTTTTGTGTCTCGCGCAAAACGTTTGATGGAGAGAGCCGCCGGTTTCTGACCACTGCTATGTATATAACTCATTATATTGAAAAATCTAGTATATCCACGATTTTTTTCATGTTCGTTAAGCGAGTGTCTATATGAAAACCTTAAGTCTGTACATACATACATATGTCTTTCAGGAACACTCGACGACTCGACACACTTCTGACAGCCCACCCATATGTCAATAATAAACTCTCACTGATCTTCCTAGTTTGTAAATAAATTATAACAAAAGCCGAATTAAAAATTCTTCAGTGACGATGTATGTAATTCACCTAGAGCTGATTGTTGCAACCCAAGTTCTACTTAAAAATAAAATTTGTCACCTCCTATGCATTATTCTTATGTTAACCCGTCATTGGGTCCGGATCCTTGTCTACTTAGGCTGATATTACATTCAGCAACAAAACGGGACACCAGGTTTTTTTTGAACCTCGGCGACCAGATAGATATACAGGTTTCAATGGTAAGTATTACGATGTATTACACGATGCGATTCTAGGTTGCTTGAAAATTTCTTGGAAGTCAATGTTCGCCGAAAAAAATCTCCACCAAAAACCCTTTTCTGACCTTTTTTTTGCATCGTCGTACTCAATTGTCAACACAACGCAACGTCAACGCAATTGTTTCGAAAACAATGAAATTCAGAAAGAAATACGAGAGGTTGAATTTTATATATTTTCTACGTCTACATAGAGTACCTAGTTTCGTATAGTATTTTTTTTTGTATGAAGATTATGAGATGAGCAGGTAGCTTGGTAGCTTGAAAAGTGGCGCAATGTAATAAGATGCTCGCCACCCAAAAAAAAAATCTGGTGTTGGTTTTGTTGCTCAATGTAATATCGCTCTTAGACTTGTTGGTCGACTGTCCCCCTAACAAAACAAAGTATAGTATTATTTAACTTACAAAGTGTGTTTTAATTTTAATCTCTGTATATCGGATGGGTTGATGATTTGAATGAGACACGTTTTTAACCCGGCACGCCATTGTTTCAGATGTCCCACCACGGCATGGAGGGTCTAGAGATGCTCGATCCGATCACATCATCATCGATGACGACACTGGCACCCATGGGAGAAGGAGGAGGCACACACCATCAGCTGCATGGGTATGGAGCTATGAACCACATGATGTCACACCATCACCATGGTGCCGGATTGGCCGGTGCAACAGCCCACCATCCGGGCCACCACGCAGCACACCATCCTGCTGTAGCTGCTGGCCTGCATCCAGACACAGACACAGACCCAAGAGAGTTGGAAGCTTTCGCGGAGCGTTTCAAGCAACGACGCATCAAACTTGGGGTTACGCAGGCGGACGTAGGAAAAGCTCTGGCCAATTTGAAACTGCCAGGAGTGGGAGCTTTGTCACAATCGACCATATGCCGTTTCGAGAGTCTCACACTCTCGCACAACAACATGATCGCGTTAAAGCCTATTTTGCAGGCGTGGCTGGAGGAGGCTGAGGCTCAGGCGAAAAATAAACGCAGGGATCCCGATGCACCGAGCGTTTTGCCCGCTGGCGAGAAGAAGCGTAAAAGGACGTCTATAGCTGCACCAGAAAAGCGCAGTCTCGAAGCGTATTTCGCAGTCCAACCGAGACCATCTGGTGAGAAAATAGCTGCGATAGCAGAAAAATTAGACCTGAAAAAGAACGTAGTGCGCGTTTGGTTCTGCAATCAGCGCCAAAAACAAAAGAGGATGAAGTTCGCTGCGCAACACTGACCAGGCAACAACGGGGGAGCCATACTGGCCTACCCTGGATCCGGATACAATTACTAAATAAATAAATGTGACCGTATCGTATCATAAGCATCAACACACAACACACACACACTCACATAAGATTATATTAAAAAAAAAAAAAAGTATTTAAAAAAAAAAAAAGCAGCAATTCAACACTCCGTACCTTTTAGTATAATTTGATCAATCTTTTTTTTGATGATGAAGAAGAAGAAGAAGAAGAAAAGAAATATGAAAGTGATTTAAATAAAAAATTAAAGTTTGAGAACCTTCGAACGCGTTACCGAGTCTTAAGTTAAAAATTTAATAATGAAAGAAAAAATTTAGTACCTAAGTTTTTATACAAAAAAAATGAAAATAAAAATATTCAAAAAAATAATATGGAGCAAAACTCGCTTATGAATGTTCTAATGAAAAATGTTGATACGATGGCGAATTGATTAATTAATGAAAAAAGAAATTGACAAAAAAATTTACACCTGTAAAATGTAATAAAAATGTAATAAAATGAATGATTAATTATATTATTATTATTATTATTACTATTGTGACATTAAACTAATGAAAAAAGTAACTCGAATAAAATTTGGCTTTTGGCATTCACTCGACACACTAGATTGTACGATAGATTAACAAATAAAAGAAGGAAAAAAAAAAAACCAACATAGAATTTTTGTAAATATGAAATTTTAAAATTTATATAAATAATTTTAATGAAAATGAAATGATAAAAAAAAGTCGAAATCGCGTCGTTGTGATCGGATGACGTGGCCAATATAATAAGCGTGTCGGTCGAACACGAAAAGTGCAATATTAAGCTATTTATCTAACTAGCATAACATTATGAAGGGATCGATTGATTTATTTGCTGTTTATTTCGTTTTATATTTTAAATTTTTATTGAACATTGTAAATTATTATTATAAATGAATATTTACTATACAATATATATTTAACGGAAACTATCACCAAACCAAACCCCCACCCACCCACCACAACCCCGATGAAACTTTTAATCATTAAATTTAATAACCTCCCCCCCCACCCCTCCCTTTCACCCTCACACGACCTTATCCGTATTACCCCAGTCATTTTCGGATAAATATAATATATAAAATTGTAAAATAGAATATTTCTAAGCAATAAAGTAATATTTTTATTATATAACTTTAGAGTGAATCAATACAAAAAAAAGCGAAACTTTAATAGGTTAACTGTATACATACATACATTATTATAAATTGTCATTATTATTGATAGTATATATATTTAAATTTTGTTCAGAAAAATTTCGAGCACATTTTCACTACCTATCTAAATAAATAAATAAATAAAATGCTTTTGGGGCGAGCGATACGCCCCTCGTATATAAAATTATATTAAAATAAATTCATATTGAAATTTTTTTGTATTGGTACTGAGTCGTCTGTTTTGTTATAAAAATTTAAAGGTATAATTTTCATTGATTCGTTCGTTTTTATTATTTTATTGTGAAAAGTTTATCATAAATTTGTTGATTAATGGACAAGTTCAGAGATTCAAACTGAAGGTACAAAACGCTTTTCTGTTTCATCGTTATGACCATTTTATTACTATTATATACATATATTGGAATGTACTATTTTATAATATGTATTCTATGTACATAGTAAAAATAATTAATCGGCACTGTCCTACTTTCACTACTCTTATATTGGAAAGCTGAAAAAGTGTCCTTGATAATGTATTAAACCAAAAATTTTTCTACAAAAAAATTGTAAAAAAAATACGCTGATCACATGATAAATAGTGTAATTTCAAAATTTTAACCCTTTCACGCTCGACCCTTCGCCCGTATTATGTATGTAGTTGCACCACCTCGTTCTCGTATACTTTATCGCTAAATGCGTTCTATCGTTTGAAGGGATATTCTAATGTGATGAAAAAGTTCAGTTTGAAATTATTGCGATGCTTTGAATCTGGACATTTCCGTTTTTGAACCCATGCAAATCTAAAGTATTATCGATTATATATTTATTAATTATTATGCTAACAATTACACAGGGTAAAAGACCACATATCACACAAAATATTAGTAATGGCACTTATAGTAGTGTAGTTTCTACTAGAAAGTTAAATGAAAAAAAAAATAAGCAAAAACACGCAATTAGACTAAAACACTCATATCTCTGATAAGCCTTTGTATCATAGAATAACGATTCAAAAAAATATATAAAAAAAAAAAAAACGTAGAACCTATTTCTTAGAGCTTATCATTATTAGACACGATTCATTAAAAATATTCGTAGTGGAACAAAATCGAATTAATGAAATCCAATAGTAAATAAATAACATAAATAAAACACACACACATATATACGCAAATTCCCGAAAGATTCACGATTGTATTCCTGTTTGTAAATTTCCTTTTCCTTTTGTATTTTGTATTGTTAAATTCACCATTCTTTTTTCCCCATTAATATTTTCACGTACATTTGTATAGATCAGAATGGAACTTGTAATATAGAATTAATTTTATTTATAAAAAAAAAAAAACTATGGAATTCATAATAAATGTTATTGTAATTTCTTAGAATTCAGTAATATTCATGTCATGTTAAAACCAAATCATTCCGAATATATAAGTAATAAAAAATATAAATAAAATAATCGAGGCTTTTTTGTTTACCCATATTTTCATTACACACATTTACAGCGACGAATGCGAAATCAATGTTTTCCAATTGAATTTACTTTCTGATATGTAAGTTGGATTCAAAATATACAACATTCAGATGTGTTAAATGTTTTTGTCTTAAATTTCAGCTGTTATTACCAATTTATACGGCTAGATTTTCATCACAGAGCGCTTACCAGGATTGTAACCTTACATTAAACTTTTTACAAAGTTGTTAATTTAATCTGTACCGCATTAGTAAGAACAACCATCAGCCAGTTTGTGATTCAACTACCGACACAAATGCACCCTTATACAATTTACCCGAGAATAAACACTAATGGTCAAAGTGCAGTGACGTACGTACATATAGCTGAGCCCCACTGTGTATGTATAAGGGCATATATAATAATATTTTTATGTCACAACTACCCCCCCATAACCATTCCCATAGCCCCGTTGCTCACAAACCCTCAACGTGTAATTATAGCGAGTAACGCCGCATTACACAAACACAATTTATCAACGATTTACAATTCATCATTGCGATCGTTACGTGGCGCTTACGAGAAATTAAAAAGCACACACTGACACATCGGTCACGATAAAACAATACCTCGTGTACTACAACTTTGACAAAAATTAGTTAATTCAACTTTGCGCCTTGAAACTACACACCCCGGAAAAAATTCGTAGTGAATAAATACTCGTTTGCTTCAACGGTAAAGTTGTTTGGCTCTCGTGTAAAATTTTTCTATTGTCGTATTCCGCAAGGTATTATTTTATAACGCGCGATGTGTATTTATTTACGCCAGTCTACAGTGTGAACCTTCTTGTTGTTATTTTTTCATTGCTGGGAATAACCACCCGCAATTAAAAGTAATGCTCAATTTCAAAAATACAACACGTGAAGATTTACATATACTGTGTAAATATAAGACTTATAAGATAGTTAAGGTAGCTCAACAAGATAGTAAAGGTAAGAATTTATATGTTATGTTATATTTTGCTGTCGTTTCATTTATGCGACGTACGACGATGTCAACTTTTTATATGAAGATGCCATGAAAACAATAGTATTGCGCCTACCATAGTTCTACTTAATATACAATGTATGTATAATATAAAGTAATATTTTTAAACACTTCCGTGTTAGGAAGAGTATAAATATACCTAATATATAATGTAATATGAATTTTATCAAGAAATTGAAGCAGAATATGACTATTTTCTACTGTATGTACATACATATGTAGCTTCGCAAGCCTTCAGACGACCATACGTTGAAAAGATTTATTACATTTCAGACAGATATTTCCCCCTTTTGACAGGAAAATTTGACAGCTGAAAGTTCGATTGGTGTACTAGGATTCGTCAGACATTTTCGACCAAATGGATAACATGCAATTTCACTTTGCGAAGATACCTTTTGATACAATTTTCGAAAAGCTTACAAATTTGAATAGTAATATTCGTCTAAATTTCATCGCGTATATCAAAAAAAAAAAACAAATCGATTAAAATAGTGATTATTTATTGAGTAGGCTATTGGCAGGTATTTTTTCGAGAGGCTTCGTAACTTATTATAGGAACCGTGATCTGAGAAAAGTTATACTCAAACTGCCAGCTCACTAACCTAGGAACACGAGTAAAAACTTTTGGATAGTATTTAATAATCGGGAACGAAACTTTATATGTATGTGAGCGATCCTCGCTCGCAGGATTACGAACGGATTTGGTGAATGAGTGCGCTTTGACGCGTTTAAGCCCAGCTATAAAAGATAATAATCTGATCGATTAGTCCTCATATAAAGCATATTCGTATTTAACGTTAAATCTCTTGAAATACAGCGCACGCTGTGACGTTCGGAGATTAATTATTAAATCGACGCGATTGTCGCGCAACGTGGTTGACACTACACTCGCTGTTCCCGATATTATAACTAATGTATGTACATATGTATGTATATATGTATCTATTCGACGTTCCTGAATATAGTTAATGTATTAAAAGAAGCTTGTAGCAAGCAGTGTTTCACGATCGAAAATACAATTTTCTATACACAAAAGCATATAATATAAACTTCACTGATAATATTAGTCGTTTTAGTTTGTAATTCTTAAATACTTTAATAGCGTAATGGGTAATATAAAATTATTAATAATATGTAGGTGAAAATTTAAGTTTTCAGTTACCTTTATGTCTACTCAGATATGAATAGCCGCTGAATTTTGTTATATGTACTAGGTACATATACTAAAGCGAAGCACTTGATAACAAACGTTGCCACTTGACTTTTACTGTACATATATCGTAGTGAAGTTTCTTGATACATTGTACGTACACTCCGGTAAATTCTTCTGACGGAGCAAAATAAGATTATTCTATACATATACATATATGTACATATGTATATGTATGCACGTCTAGAACGAAACGTCATTCTGCATTCAATAAAAACTTGGTGAAGGTGAGGAATTCTTTTATCAAGATATTTCTACTGACTATTTCTACTGATAGAAGCATTTAAATATTTATTTCAAAATATCTCAAAGAATTAATAATTGATCTCGCTTTCCAACGTTTTTTTTTACTGCCCAGGACATTTTATAACGTATGTTTTGATACTTTTGATGTGAGTGAAAAATATATTGAATACATGTAAATTTTCTGAGGAACCTTGATATTTAACATAATTCACAAATTCAAACTGAATATGGTGAATGTTTTATCTTTTAAGACTGTTTATACTTAAAATAAAAATAAAAACCAGCGCTGTTTTAATGAAACTAATACCGCTACAAAGGACCGGTTAATCAAAACCAACCGTATTATAATTGAAATAGGACGATGTGATATGCAAGTGCTTGCATATGCACCTCTACTGTATAAATCCTAATAAAAGTGATGGAAAATGCGTTCAAATGAGCCTGACAGGTTGAAGCTAAAAATGGCAATTCGAAAATTAGCCTAAGGCGCAATCTGCATCCAATCAATTCATCGGTCTACCTTGCTTTCTTTCACATCCTCTCGGATACCATTTCAGTATTTCTCGCGTCCATCTGCCATCCATTCTTCTCCAGCCCATTGCCACTTCAACTTTTTCACACGTTCCGCTATTTCTACCACCTTGGTCACGCTTCTCATCCATGTACATATCTTGTTATACCAAACATACATACATGCTTATCTGTGTTCACTGGATCTTACGTAACCTTCTCGAATCCAGCATCCACGTTTCACATCCATACGTCATAACTGGCAGTACGCCTCGGTCGTAGGTATGCCTTCTTTTTTTAAACATAGCGGAATGTTGGATTTAAAAACAACGTTCATTCTTCCAAAAGCATCCTAGTTTCATCCTTCATTTTATTTATTCTTCTTTACAACCAGTCATATATATTTTATACGATCACAATACTTTATCCCAATTGGATCAAGTATTGTGATCGTACAAAAATTCCATTTTAAGATTTTTAAATCAGGTGTCATTACCTGATCACGTTTTCATGATTTCTGGAAAAAATCTTTGTGTCTGTAAATCTGTGTACCTGTGTGTAGAATCGCTAACAACTCAAAAACCGTTTATCCTATTACACTAAAACTGCAAACGCCTTAAAATATTTTGCGGGGGGCCGCCTGGAATTCACGCTACGCCACTGTGCAGTGGACAGTTTTGTAGACTTGGGTGTCCTATTCATGTCGTCTAATTATTATTTTAGGAAGGCATTTATACAAGTTGCTGATTGGTTTGGTGCACAATCCTCAGATTCTAAGAGAAATGAATTTGTGGGCACCGAGTAATTCCAGGCAGCGTGTGCCGCATTTATCCACCTGAGGCACGAACCAATATGGTGTCATCTTCTCCGGTGGCCAGAGCGATTAATATTTTCAATCGGGTAGCTCTCTCGTTTGATATTTTATTTGAAAGTTACGGTTGCTTACGATACTAAGGGTCGAATGATTTTGTGTGCATTTTGAATGTATACAAAGTCATTTATGTCTATTTTACATTTATTTCATTATGTATTTTTCCATTTATTGCACACTTACATACGTATGTCCATTTTTGTAATTTACCCACCGTGACGATTTGGTTTAACTGTTATGTCATCGTGGGTGTTTTTTTAATAAAAATAAAATAAAATAACACTACGCGTTGCATTACACGCGCGCGCGGTTCGCTAATGAGTAGGGGAGAGCGGGGCAAGACGGGTGTGGGGTAAGATGGGATCTTGTGATATTGGCTATAATAATTTCGCTAACGACCATCTAGTGGTATTCCCATACGCTCCTCTTGCACAAACCGCGGGTGACACAAATTCAGTGTTGTCGAGCATTAGGTTCGGGCGCAATGTGGATTTAGGGTATATTCCATCCATACTTCGATGTAATTTTACCGCCGTGCATCGAGCGTGACATTGTTAAGAATATTTCGCGAATTCGACAATATTGCGGGTGTTATTCCACAACCAGCTATTGTATTTCAAGTTTAGCTTATCATTATTTGACGTGGTTACGTAGTTTAAATATTGCGATTGATTTTTCGCAATAATACAACTTGGGGCAAGATGGGGCGTGAGATTTGATTGGTACCATCTTGCCCCGCTTTACGTTCAAATGTTAAAAATACTTGGAGATACACACAAACTTGATGCTAACCGCATATACAATTGTTACAAAACCGGGATATCTGCAATTTCCAAGACAAAATCCAAAATCATTGCGCTGAAAGGGAAAAAAAGCAAGTTGAAGCCCTCACCTCTGGAGAAAGAGGCCAAACGACCACTGTGGAAATATGTTGAAATGCAACAGGAAACGATCAAACGATCCTGTGCAGGTATAGATGATGAGGACCAGGAAGCCTTACCCCTCCTGTGGGGTAAGATGGGACAAAACGTACTTTTTTTTTTTGTTTCTTTAAAACTAATGTTATTTTTTATTTTTTTCCCCAATCATTATATGCAATTATGTTAAGTATAAATCAAATTTTATTTTGATTAATTAACGGATTTTTTAATATTAAAGACCATTGTGTTATTTATCACCAAACCTTAGCTGTCCCGTCTTGCCCCGCCCTCCCCTACGCGGCTCTACCACGAACATTCGCGCGAATGTGAAGTGCCGACATCACCAGTCAACGGCGAGAAAGCAGAACCGGAGCTGGGCAGAAAAAAAAAAAAAAGAAAAAAAATAGCTACAGTTGGGTAAGGGAAGAGAGGGGGGGGGAGTAAGAGCAGTGGCGTGCGGGGTCCGCTTTAAAAATGGATAAGTCGCCGACGGGCGGCCTGATAAAATAAAGCGGTCTTTGTAAACCGAGGCACGCGTTATTCTTAATCAACTAAAATGAGCGGCTGTTAGGCGGCCAGGCCCGCCACAGGCCCACCTAATGGGGAAAAGCACTCGCGGATAGTGGCGGACACTGGACGGGGGACGGGAATGAAGGGGTATGGGAGACTTAAAGGGGTTATGGGGGTTAAGGGGGGGGGGGGGGGGGTTGGGGGGGCTATGGGGTCCATGGTTCGAGGCTTAGCCCCCCTGCTCCCCGGAGACTGACCGCCGAGCCCGTTGGCCCGCGGTGATGTATTGCCCGACCGGAGCATTACTCACAAACTGCCCGACCGCCACGAAAAACTACACACCCCCATCGTCCAACCCACCCCTAAGTCCGGCTCACCTTCGAACCCTAGAAAGCATCCCCGACGCCACAAATGGAAATTGCGGTGATAAACTACCGCGGGCTCTGGACGGGAATCATCACGCCAACGCAGAGCAGCTCCGGGCCGAGGTGTCGCTTGAGACCTTCGGACGTTGAGCCGTTTGGGGCTACCCGAAGTCGCGTTGTGCGCCAATTTCGGTTCGAGTGTGTCTCCTTGGCGAATTAGCAACATTTTTACATTACGGTGGAACACCTCCCCGATTCGTCGATTTTCAAAAAAAAAAAATTCGGGTGTGGCTGATCCATGACTTTATCCATATTTATTTATTTATTTAATAATTAAACGGAGAGGCGGCATAACCGATTGGGCCCATGGAGTTTGGTACAAAAATAAAAATAAAATAAAATAAAATGAATAATGGTCCATTGTTTTTAGTTGTTTTTTTATATTTTATTTTTTTAGGAAAATTTACAGCGTTTACATATAAAATATAGAATAGGAACAATAGAGAAATCAACGCCAATTACAAATTTTCACATGTAGATACAAAAATAAGCAAAATTTAGAAATATAAATGAAAAAAAAGTATAAAATAGATAAAGTAAAGAAAATAAGGATAAAAAAGACTTAAAGCATTAACAATAAAGGTATAAATATAAAATGAAGAAGACAAGAGAAAAAAGTATCAAAAATAGAATAATAAAGTTGGTTAGAATTGTAGGTATGTATATTAGGGTGACGAATAGAATAATAATTTATTTATTTATTACTAAAGAAATAAATGGTAATGGAAATGCATGATATGATGTAAGTGAAGACTTAAGGATTGGAAAAATGTTTGAGTATAGAAATTTTAAATGTTGGGAAGCTGGAGAACAATATGTCGATAGAAATAGGAAGATTTATTAAAAGCTTTGCATGCTCTGCCGGTAAATGAATTGTGGGAGAAGTTTGAGATTGAGGACTTTAACATTGAAATAAATTAACATTTTTTTAATGTGACTCATTGAATCCGGAAGACTATTTATTCCAAACTTCAACCACTCTATTTGAAAAAAATGAATGAGTCTAAGAGTATGGACCTCTTAGATGAGCGTTCTCATTGAACAATATGAGGTTTGTCATTTCACATGAATAATGATCGTTTATTATTTTGAATACTAATTTATATACATACATACATTTATATACATACATACATATGTATGTAAAAAAAAAAAACGATCTTTGGCATATATTCAAATGGGAAAAACTACCACTTCCAGTACGCCGATGTTTATGATACTTTTTTTTATAACTCGTCAATGCTCATCGTTTTCCGGTCGACAGATTTTGATCAATTATTAAATTTTATATTGAAATTATAAATATAAATTTTCTCTCTCGGTAGTTTTGAAAAATTTCGTGGTGACGGGATTTTTTGACTTTTTTACAAGAAAAGAAAAGAAAACTCCAACTTGACGGTTGACTGATTTTAATGATTTTTTTTTTTTACTAGGTATTGCTTTAAGGATTATAATATTACAATATTATGAAGATGCCAAATATGTAAACGGCCGAAAAAAATTAAAAATGAAATCTCGTTCAAGCGTAAGTATTCTGGTTCAAGCGTAATCTCGTTCACTTCCGGTTGGCGGGTATTGACCAAAATCATAATATGACTACACAGTGAAAATAATAGATATGAAATTTCAGCTTGATAGACTTGATAGTGTCGGAGAAAAAGGTAAAAACACCGAAAACCAAAAGTAAAAGTACTACTTCCGGTTGGAAAAAAAAATGTTTAAAAATTATATTATTTTGAAAGTCGTTATGCATACTACATATGCAAAATTTCAGCTTTGTGTATAATAGTTTTGCTGGAAAAACCTTCCAAAGATCACACAAAAATTAGGTGACTTTCCAAGGGAAGTACCACTTGCGGTTGACGAAAATTTTAAAAAACCTTATGGATTGTAATGGTGGGCTTTAAAAAACACATAAATATGAAGTTTCAGTGTAATAGGTTAAACGGTTGAGTTATTAGCGATTCTACACACAGGTACACAGTCTTAAGATAGACGGTTTGCCCGTCATATGACTTCTGACTAGATACTCTGTATTTACTTTAAACTTCTATGAGTATTTTGTAATTTGAAAGATATTCATGATTTAATTTAGTTCTGAAATGCATGACTTATTAATTTTTTGCATTAGAAACAACATTTCGCAATAGTCATTGTACAATTAATATAGAGCTATTATATATGTATGTACATAGGTATATATATAAATGTTTACGATTATAATAAAAGTTATTCACTGAGCTGTGTAGTCAAATTTTTATTCACAATAAAATTAAGTTTAATCCCTTATTTTGTGTAAGGGCATAATCATTTTAGCTATTTACGAACACTCGAGTAGAAAATAGGTCACAAATTTAATTTAATCCGTAGTGTTATCATAATCGGTGCAATCAAAGATTAGGTACATACATAAATGCATTTCCCTTGTCTATTCAATTAACCCAATTTCTGAACCTAAGTAAAAATACATTTTACAGCTTTTACAACTTGACCCAATAATAATGAGTTATAGTCTCCGTCGTATCATCGACAGATAATCCAATTGTGAGTTAGTTTGTTCTAGTTGGTTCAAGTTGTTAAAGATTCTTAAGACTCTTGACTTGAAATGGATAACAACGGCCAACAATAGACCCTCTCTCTCAATAAATTCATATTCCAGAATGATAATTTATCAACCCCTGAAGTTTGTACGACAGAGACACATGTATATGAAAAGCTTATTTCTTTTTTTCACAACCCATATTTTTCCTTCCTTTAACTTTACAAAATTAATAATTTCGTACATTATTTTAACATATACATATCAGTGAGATAATATGCATATTTATTTTGAATAATCTATTACGCAATTAATAATACTTAAAACTCAATGTTCATCCATTGTATGTAGGTATATTTAAGCTTGAATAGACCGTTATGGTTTTTATTCGACAAACGACTGCAATTTGGTTTCTTACGCGCAACAAATCGATTAATGATTCATATAAAACTTTTTATTATTAATTTTTTTCATAACAAGTATAGGTGTATGTGTAGTGTACTTACAGCTATGTATGTATGTCGATATCGTGAAAACATTTTAATACGAGTCGTACACCTGTAAGGTCGGAAAAACGTTGAAGAAAATCAATTTCGTTTCTGTAATCTCGGTGCGTTATCAATTTTTAATAAAGCAGTACAACCAATTTTGCAGTGAAAGCCTATGGATTTTATGTATTGACCCGTTCTTTTTTGAAAGGGAACTGATCTTCAAGGGAAAATTTCAGCACACGTATCGTTTCAGATCGCCTAGCGAGCTTTCCCCTACCCCCCACTTTTTCGTTGCTATCCCTTAAATATTTATGCATTATCAAACATGTCAATTTATTCTTGAATATTTGAATGCTTATACTTCCGTTATAGTGCCTGCAAATTATCACATGAAATTACACTTTAAACGCATCGACTTCCTTCACACTTAGTTCGTGAATAGAAAGACGATGTCCGTCACTAATGTACATATGTACATACGTACATATGTATATAATGGGGAAAATTGCACGGGAATAAAAATTGTCACTTCAGATTGGCGCGATTTTGAAAGCTTTTAACACTATAAATAACAGCCTGCGAGATAATTCCGAAATAAGATACATGCATAATTAAAACCGTATCCCTCAAATTCAAACATGTAATTGTGCGAATTGGATTAATATTTACGAAAACCTGTATGTATGTACACACATACGTATGTATATCTGCAATAATCTGCTATTGCAATATAATAATATGCTAGTTTTTACATTATTATATATAGGTATATAATAGCCGAAATCCGTCTGTCTGCTGATAACGCTCACTGAGGTAAATAATTAAAAAACTAGAACGTCGCGCGAGTGGGATTTGAACCCGAGATCACTAGTACGGAAGAGGGTGAGCTTACGCATTCTACCAAACTAGATAATGACGAGCCTACCACAATTTGACAATATTTATTCTCAAAAGGTTCGCGACTTTGCTAAATTGTTACGTTGTTGTATTATCGTAACGCGCCAACTATTAAATAAACTCGCGCACACATACACTCACAGTGCGGGTGATGCGAAACCACTCCGTTGATATTCAACGGGCTTACACTAGTCATATTATAATTAATTAAAAGAATATTTCATTCCGAAATTATTCCCGATTGTAGGTATAATATTATATATTTCCTGGTATAACGACGAAATTTTGCGTAACAATTGAATTAAATCAACTTTTTAATGTTATATGTATGTATAATATGTACATATATTTTATCAAAACAATGGATTCAAATTTATATTTAAACTTTGAACGATCAAGAATCCTTTGATTGACAATAAAAAAAATTACACAAAAGTCATTATTTCTGGCTTCAATAACCATAACGTTCACTTTCATGTGAGATAAAAAATTGGATCACGGAAAAAAGAGCATATCTCATTTTTAGCTCTTTTACATTTTGATTTTCAACTTACAACAATAAAACTTCTTGTACTTTTTTTACTACCACGTTTAAAATAGCATCTTCAGTAGCAAATTCACATCTTTTAGAAACTTTCAAACAACACATTTTGCATGCATACCTACATACATACATACATATGTACATATATGTATGTACTGCGTGCTTTAATCACTCGCTCTTGTTTTATTGAATCGATTCCTTTGCGGTGGGGTTGGCGCGAATTTTCCGCAATGATTCACGTGAAAATCACAGAATCGAAAGTGGGCGGAAAGGGTTAAAGGGGTGGGGGTGGGGTAGGTACAGGGGGGGGGGAGGTATTTTAATCCTTACACGAAATTCGCATTACGTCGTGCAAGCGCGCTCGCGAAAACAACGAAAATAAAGTATCCGCGTTACAATCATCCTTTACCATAACTTTAGCCGGAAGCTGTGTGCGCGCGCGCGCGCGCGAATGTGAGCAATACGAAAATTTCCCCTTTTACTTAAGCTGGATGCTTTCCGGTCGCTTAAATTAAATATTAGCCGAGCGCGTACGCACACGCACGCTTACATATTTTAATTAATGCGGATTTGTGGATTCGCAAAACCTTAAAAAAAAATTATCAACAGCACAAGTCACCCACTCGAGTTTGTATGTACATACTGCCTCGTTGACACGAGTTTTCAAGTATCGAGCTTTCGAGTCTGAAGAAAAAATTACGGTTGACACTCTATACCAGTGGTGCACAACCTATTTGTTAGAAGGGCCAATTTATCCATCTTCTAATATTGCTCACGGACCGTACAAAATCTCCTTTGAAAATATTCTTGAATTCGGATGATGGATGGAATCAATGCCATGGAAAAAAAAAATTTCTTTGCTGTGAATGAAACAATTTAAGTTTTTCCTGGAAGTCTGATCTGTAATGATTTTTCTCTTGCAATCGAAGATTCAGATCGTTATGGTGTGTTGTGATATTTGTCAGAAATGTCAAGTCACACAGCTATTGAGGATCTTCCAAAATATCGATAGACTTTCCTTTGTTAACAAGGAACATTTTGATTTCTTTTAAAAGTAACACAAATCTATTCAGAACCTTGCCTCTGCTTAATCAACGAACTTTGCAGTAGTAGAATAGGACATTATATTCAGCATCGATTTCGCCAAGAAAGGCTCTGAACTGTTTTTTAATGTTTACTGCCATTATATATATATGTATAATAGCCGAAATCCATCTGTCTGTCTGTCTGCTGATAACGCTCGCTGAGGAAAAATTGGGAAAAAACTTGGCAGAACGAGTGGGGATCGAACCCATGACCTCAGGCTCCAGAGATATCACGCTAACGCTTACTCTATCACGGTCGGTTGATTTTGTCCTTTTTTTTTAAACGGCTCTGCTTCACCTATAACATAAAAACTCTGCTAATAATACATAGATGTCGATATAAAAACTATTTTTTTTTTTTTTTTTTTTGATTTTTACAAAATTATAATTGTTATATATATAATAATTAATGATTATAATATAAATAGTAAAGTAAAAAAAAAAATATTTCCAGTGGGTATCGGGGATCGATCGATTTGGGTAATGGGGATCTCTATTACGATATTACGATATTTAAAATTCGGCAGGCGTTGATATTCAACGGGCTTACACTAGTTGTAAATAAATGGGAATCTCGGCGAATTTTCAATATTGTTTCGTAAACGTTGTGCACTGACGAAATACTAGGGAGAGCTAACACTAAAATGCGTGTCTTGAAAACAATTGTCTAAAAATAGACTGCAACTGCATTGTAGAGAGCGTGAGACATTTGTAAAAAAAATGAATTTTGGTCGCAAATCTCTACCCGTGAAAAAATAGTCGTACTAAATCAAAATAAAAATAAAACAGCACACTATGGTTTTCTGTTAGTGACGATTCAGATTATGTACATCCATATGTATATTCCTTTGCTACTGCATAATATGTTAACATATCAAACATAGAACTTTTTTATATTCAATGAAGTACTTGTCATTTTGGGCCGTAAGAACGAGTACATCACTGCTCTATACTCTATCCAACTTAAGAAGCCCAAGAGTTTTGACCGTTTTACACTTCTTTTACGCAGATCTGGGTCTGAACCAATGAGGTTCGTCACCAACTCGGCTTCTTGGAATAAACATTAACGATAACAAACCAAAGTCGTTAATATCGAACAGCCACTTTTTTTTTAGTTGCGCGGACTTTCGGCCTTAAGTTGGATAGAGTATACCGAAAAAGAATTTGTAATTCATGGTTTATAAACTAGATTGTCACTCATTGATAATTAATGGGTTTTTATTATTAACACGAATAGGCTAACAATGGAGATAATAACATAGGGAAAAAGTTAAATACACACTTAAAATTTTTAACGTAAGTAAAATAAGTATTTCGAAAGTTCTTGCCGGACATACTTGAGACATTTATATTTTATGTAGTATGTATGTATGTATGTATATACATAGATATAAAATTTTCATTATCTTGCGACGAAGTTGAATGACAAAAAGTTAATTTTATGGTTGTTATGCAATTTTGTCATATAAACTCGTAATAATTTCCCACGATAACACTTTTAAAAGATTGGTTCACATTTTATCCGTCTGCGTATTGGGAAGGTTAAAATATTATAAATTATATAATCAATTGAACATTTTTTTTACAAAATACTTGTACATTTTTTTTACAAAGTTGCAAACTTCTCCTATTTTCTCAAGACTATATATGTACATACATACATACGTATGTATGCATGTAGATGTTTCATTCAATACCATACTACAGAATCCCTTTCTAGCAATTAAGCAACATTAAATGAATTAAAGAACTTGTCTTTTTTTTTAATGTCATACAAAATACTACGTTAAAAATTTCCACACCAAGCTGGAAATTGTTGGCGTGACATACATACATACATATGTACATAAATACACCATATAGGGCAACTTCACGCGAAATAGACAATTTTATGTATTGGTACATAAAACAGACATTAAAATAAATTGTCGTTTCAGTATATTATCATGGAGTATTATTATATTAAAATGTTGTTACAGTGTTATATTTTTTTTAAATACGCCGAGTATTTTTTTGTAGATTAGTACATAGAACTGAAAGTATTGTCCAGTATATTAAAAAATTTTTTTAGTGATTTTTTTTGAAAGTTGCGTGTGTGACGTAGATTTTGCATTCAACTATTTTTAATACAATATCCTAGGTTTTATATTGTGGAAGATAAGTATTTGAGATTGGAATTGGTACTGCTAATGTTGAGTTGGGTCAGTGACGATTTTGTTTTCTAAAATTTTGAGACACTCTATCTATTATATATGTATGTAGGTATACAATTAATATAGAGCTAATATAGAAAGTGTTTATAATTATAACTAATTTACTGCCCGCTGACGATCAACGACTGTTCATTTATTGGTTACGGGAAAAATATTAAAATTAAAACTTTCAACCACAACAAATAAAAGTTTTATTATTGAAGTATCGTGCGTGTTACGGTTACCAATTTAAGCGAATCGTTTTAAAATTGACTTGTTTGACAGAAACAAAGAAACAAATTTAAGCATTTTATTTATTTATTTATTGTTGTTGTTACACACCTTAAATAAGGCATACACATAAAATAAAAAAAAAAACAAAATAAAAAAAAAAAAAGACTAATAAAGTTCATTTTCTCTTTTTTTGTTAATTAGGAATAAGAAAAACTAAACGAATGTCTCAGCTTAAGCCTTACCAAATAAATATTTAAAAAGAAATAATCTAACAAATGACTATATTTATTGGCAAGCCTAATTAGTCTTGGAATAGGTGAGTTTAGGTAGTAATTAATACACGAGTTACTCTCACACTCAAATAAAAAATTATATCGAGTAAATCGTGTAGGAACTCCTAAACACAAAAAAGACTCAACAAGAGAAGGACAATCAAAAAGAGAATTAATGGCTTTATAAAAAGATCAAATCATTTATGATTCTCCTATCACTCGATTTATTCATTTTTAAACCAAGTAAAAGAGAATCACAACACACATCACCAAAAGAATTCTCGAATTTATAATTAATATATTTTAAAAAATTATTTTGAATTCTCTCTAAAGAATTCGAATGAATAGAATAATAAGGTGACCAAACTGTAGAGTTATACTCTAACTTACTTCTAACAAGAGAACAAAATAAAAATTTTTAAGTATTAACATTATATAAAGGCTTAACAATTCTAAGAATAAAACCTAATAACCATTTTCCCTCCCCGGTAATACAATTTATATGTTCAACAAAAGTAAGGCCCTCATCAAAAGTTATGCCCAGATTTTTTTTATTTTAGATACAACATGCAAACTCAATCCATCAATAAATATACTGAATAAGATTAATAATTCTTTTAAATGTAATGAATTGACATTTATCAGGGTTAAGGTACAACAAAATACACTAGTCCTGCAATTTATTGAGATTATCTTGAAGATTTAAACAATCATTCGAGTCAGAAATGGTTTTGAACACTTTCATGTCGTCAGCATACAACAGCACTCTAACACCATCAAATATATCAACAACATCGTTTATAAACAAATTAAATAATAAAGGGCCCAAGTGTGATTCTTGAGGAACACCACTTGTAGGGACATATTGTTTAAATAAAGACGAACTAATTCAAGATTAATTAATATACCTATGTATGTATATGCATAATATAAAATTATATATAAAGATGTGTAGTTAAATTTTGATTCACAAGAAAAGTGTCACAATTTTGTTGCATCCGTTACGGTGGATATACCCTATAGAGCTTTTTTTTTATTTTCTCGCTCTCGTGTAAGCCGGGCTTTAGCAGATCCCTCACCGACAATCCTCCTCCGAATGCCCTCCCGCTACCACCCACTCCACAGCCCGATCTAACTGAGAGGAAGTGGCTCTTAAATTATAATGTATTGCGACCTGAAGCTGAAAGTAAATTACTATTGGTGTCAACGCATTGTAGTGGGTATATAGGCAAGAAAAGAGGGGACACTCTCACCTGATAATTGAAAGCATGCTTGTTTAGTTCTCTAGTTCGGATACAAACTATTATAAATGGGCATGGGTTTACTACATACTATATAAGTGTAAGCTATGTGAATAAAAATTTATCGTGTAATATTGGAATAATTTCATTGTTTCCGTGAATGTTTCCTCTCCCAATGGTTTACACACGAAACATCTTTCACGATTGTATCAAAACACGATTAAATTACAATTGACATTGTAATTGTAATTCTATACTAAAATTTTGTCATATTTTTAGATCATACACAGCTTTCTTTTATTTTCTCGCTCTCGTGTTTAGCAAGTGGTTTTTTTTACCTGTTCTATTCGAATGTTGTGAAAATAAACTATAGCACTGACCATTTGCACAACCATAATGATAATCTGATTAAAGTGTACATTTACATATATGACTTTTAGAATCAAACTACACATATTTACAACAGGTATATCGCGTGAATTGTAGCAATCGTAGCACAAGAGCTACATATACATATGTATGTATATCTCACAGTATCTTTCGATACATAACCATAGTACACCGACTCAACTTTCAACTTAGAATTCGAGCTTCGACCAAAGCGAACTCCGGGCGACCTAAAACACAAAAAAAAAAATCCAGCCAATTTAAATTGCGTTTTATTTTGCCCCGAAAGCTTATATTCGTAAGGCACACGTGTCGCATCCCCCCCGATATCGATCGTTTTACTTTTTCCCCAGTCTCGATATATACAGGATGGGCGGAAACATTCGGCGCTGTTTTCAAATAATCATAACTAAAACACCGATATTACTTTGGGGATAAAAATACAATAATTTTAAAGCTCAATTCGTCTAGTTTATAATGATGTGGTAGTTTTTGTCGAATGGATAATTATTGATGTTAAAATTGGCAAATGAAAAAAATTAGGGAATTTTTTTTATTTTTTGTTTTAATAGTAGGTACAACAGTAAATGATAACAATCGACAATAGTTTATTTTATCGTTCTTTGCCCCTCCTGTATGTGTGTGTGTCTTCTGACTCAATCTTGATTGACTGGCTCGAACAGGCGTCGCTCAATTAGGTTCGCGGGCGCTTGATGGCGTCGCGGCGGCTGACACTCAGTCTGACTGACAACGGGGACCTAAGCTAGCACATTACTCATTTATCCCTCGTACGCCGATTTTATTTACAACTGACGTCACCACGATGCTCTTATTAAAATCACCGCCAATCGAGCAGTTCAAATAAGCTCTATCTATAGAGAGAGAGCGATGGGGAGGTGCAGGGGGTACCTAGCTTTTCCACTGTGCATGTATGAAATATGAGGCGTCGAGGACGAAAGTCTCGACCGATGAGTCTCAAAGCTCGCTTTTGTATTCAATGTATGTATGTATATAGATATTTTACAATGTCATATGTTTATTTTCAGACGTATGACGTGCGATTGCTTTAGTTAAAATAGTAGTTGATAAAGTTTTGTGTTTGAAACTCAAGTAGCTAAATACAATGCTGAATTTTTTTTTATAATGAAATTTTTATTCTTTTTTGGTTTGCATGGTTACATAAGCTTTAATCACGACAAATTTTCATAAATCTAATTCCAAAGTAACCAGGCGATAGCTCAGTGGCGTTTGCCTAATGGGCGAAGGTCCAAGGCTAGATCATCGTCTGTCGAAAGGTTTTCGACCTTATATATTTATAGTCAATAAAACGAAGAATGAAACTAGGATGGAGTGCTTTTGGAAGAATGAACATAGTTTTATTATCCAACATTCCGCTATAAAAAAAAAGAAGGCATACGACCAATGCGTACTAACAGTTATGACGTATGGATGTGAAACTTGGACGCCAGTGCACACAGAGAAGCATGGAAAGATGTATGCTTGGTATAACAAGAAGAGATCGCAAAAGAAATACATGGGTAATAAGTATGACCAAAGTGGCAGATATAGCAGTACGCGTGAAAAAGTTGAAGTGGCAATGGGCTGGACACATAGCGAAAATAATGGATGGCAGATGGAGGCGAGAAATACTGGAATGGTATCCGAGAGGATGTGAAAGAAAGCAAGGTAGACCGAGTGGAAAATGGGCTGATGAATTGAGAAGAATGTGTGGAGTCAAGTGGATGCATATTGCTCAAGACAGGCAGGAATGGAAGAGGATTGGAGAGGCCTTCATCCAGCAGTGGATGGTGAACGGCTCTTCATCAGCCCATCTTCCACTCGGTTTACCTTGCTTTCTTTCACATCCTCTCGGATACCATTCCAGTATTTCTCGCGTCCATATGCCATCCATTCTTTTCGCTATGTGTCCAGTGTCATACTTCTTACCCATGTATTGGTTTAGATTCTCTTAAATTACTCAAAAACGGTTGCATTTTTTAACTTTTTGATATCAAATTTAAAATATGTCAATTACAGTCGTTCACAGTAAGATTACCCAATTGTATGTATGTGCTCATTTTACGAAACATGTCCAAACTAAAACAATCTATGTATGTAAATACACATAAATTTTGAGTTCTTTGTATTTCAATAGAATATAAAAATAAGAAATGATATTCCCACCAGTGTTATTCTGTCAAAAGTGCATAATATTAAGACTCCATACAGGATAAGCCTCGTTTCGCACAGAGAGTTTCACCGCGGAAGAAAGTGGGTAGGATTAGGAGTGAAAAACGCTCTCGCACATTCGCGGATTTACTTTATGAGCTTCACAATACCCATATGTACCGCAGAGTTAAAAAGCCAACGAAGAAGCTAACGCAACAAATAAATGTTAGGTATTGTTATGTATTTCTTCCTCGTCGTCGTGACTTTGATCGTTTGAAGAAGCTGCTGGGCGACGTTCGACGATCTTCATCCCCCGTGTGTGATTGTTAGTATGATGATTGATAGTACATCGGATCGGTCCTATCGAGATGGACGATGACGATGTGGAGGACGGTCGAAGATGAAACATAACTTGAAAATAACGACGTTTGCGACATATGCATCTTCTTGATTGTAGTGCTTGTTTATGAATTGTTATGTTTTGTGGTTCAAAATGATAGTCGATCCATTTAATAGTTAAAACTTCTTTTATTTATTTTAAATTGAGAGTACAAGTGACGTAGTGTACGTCTATTAGAATAGTGAGTTCAGACATGGCGTATGTCTATTGGCTAGTGAGCAGTGC
This sequence comes from Parapsyche elsis, assembly GCA_022651745.1. NCBI lineage: Eukaryota > Metazoa > Arthropoda > Insecta > Trichoptera > Hydropsychidae > Parapsyche > Parapsyche elsis. Next base: position 252,780 of record JAGVSN010000041.1, read on the forward strand.
TGTGTTGTCCACTGGACAACTGCCCTGAACTCAACTGAACTGATGTGTCGTATGTCTATTGATGGAATGAGCTAAGATATGAGCTTTTCTATGTCTATTGATGGAATGAGCCCAGATATGAGCTTTTCCATACGTTAAATACTATTTTCAATATTTGGGAGAGGGGAGATTCTGTTCTCGATTTTACATATGTGTTGATTGCATCGCAGCTGCATATCCTAAATTAAAACTTAATTGGTCTATAAATTAACAGTGATATAGACATTCTAATCTTATTGTTTAGATTAATTTTTATCTCGTATTTATAAAAGATTGGTTTCATATTTTTGATGGTAAGTTATGTGACAGGGGTTATCCGTCTATAAACTAACGGTGGTATAGACGCTTTCATCTTATTGTTTACATTTCTCTTATCTCGTATATACAAGTGATCACATTCATATTTTTGTTGGTTATTTATGTGACAGGGGATATCCGTCTATAATTTAATTTATCGTTTCGATTATTGGTTACTTGAATAGACGTAATTAATGTGAATTGATAATAGTAAAGGTATGACAAGTTACATATTGTAAAGTTCATTTGGTCGATTCGACTCTTCGTAATTATTCAACTAATGTGAATTGAAAATGGTCAGAACATAACAGTATATAGCAGAAGTGAGGAAAAAATCACGTGCTATTATTGTAGGTTGCACAATCGACGGTAGACGTTCAACGAACTCGAGTTCATAACTAATGCTTTTCGTTTTTTCTTTGAAAGTTATCGTATCGAGTTGTATTTAATATTTCGCTCCGAAAAAAACTCTCGTTTTCCATTAGAATGTGTGCGAAACGATGCGCGCAAGTGTCACTAAGTGGTGTCTGCAGTCAAAGCGATGCAACCGGATGGTCCGGTACACTCTGCTAATGCACTCTAGCCCATTAATACCATCATCGACATCAATTCTGCGAAGAAATTAGCACCGTGAAAGCTCATCAACACTACATATCGTAATTTTAGATACTGAGTGCGCCCCAAACTACATACATACATATACATATGTACATCCATATGCCTATATAAAAATGAATCCTCGTCTCTCTATATTTCCGCGTGTCTATCTGCCTGTCTGTCTGTTCGTTAGACATTCCCATACCGGTTGAATAATCACGATCAAACTTTACAAAGCTATTTTATTTCGGACAGCTGCCATACAAAATTTTGTATCGAAGACTTCCACTAATGATTAGTCGAAGTGTGGTCAGTTGAAATAGATTATTAGTATTATCAATTCAGAAAAAAAACCAATATAACGTTTCAATCCAAATGAGAAGATATTTCACTCATTAAAAGCTGATCTCAATCTAAAAGTTACCTAATTTTCAACATTTACATTTGTAGATGCAGAGTGTGAAATCCACGCATTGTATAAAATGCTGTCATTTAAGGAATTTATGTAATGAACTCTACCATACGAATCATTGTTGATGTAACCTATTTTGCCAACTGACCCTGAAGAACAGTTTTTTTTATGAAGTCTCTCTCAAACTTAAGTTTTCCATACGTTGCTATTACTATTTAAATTTATGAAGCGTGGTTCTTTTTGCCTGGCAATGAATGAATGAATGAATGCAAAATCTCACACTTTGCCAGTAACATACACAAAATATATCTATATATTGCTGCCTGTATTAAAAATCTATTTCCTATTGTCCTGGAGGTTAGATTATTTATTATTCTTACAGAATACTTTTTTTGCATTAATCTTTATTAATCTTACAGAATTTTTTTTTTACATTAATCCCTATACTCTGTGCAGATCAAGAATTTTTACTCGACCGTTTTGGAGACGTGCTGCGCACAATGTCACGCCGCTTTTCGGAACTGACAAATAACGACCATTTGTCATCAGTTAAACACTAACTTTAACCCTCCAACAGATCTAACTACTTACTTTTTATTCTATTTACTTTTTAACACATTTTACATACATTTTGTTAATATCCAACTCAAATTGAGTATTGTGAATTATAAAACGTCACAACAAAATGTACCATCTCCAATATACACAATGTAAAAATGTAATTGACTTGTACACGCGTAGTATTTTATTTCACTTTGAATTATCCTTTCGTTTATTTTGAATAAAAATTACTGCCATTCATTATTATAAGTGGCGGAGTAAAATAAAAATTTAATATATAAATCAAATGTGAAAGAAAATAAAGCTTGAAACCAATTAGTTGTGTGAGGGCTGGACGTAAATCTCAGCCACTTTCCTCTTTTATTTAGGTACTTCTTAAGTTGAACACAGTTGATTAGCTGTAATACTAAGTGTTGCCCGAGTGCAAATGGAATAGCTGTGAAAAATCTCAACTTATAAAGTAGAGAAAAAAAAAGGATTTCATTCATTTTTTATTGATAAACATTATTGTGCGAGAGAGAGCTGGGCGAGAGAAGGTCCTCGATCTGGACAAAGTATAGCATACAAAGTTTTATTTTGATCTATGACTATTTCTAATGACTGTATTTCCAGCTCAAAATAGGCAATATTTATAAGGGCAAAAGTATAACTACATATTTTCATCCACAGCTAATTAACTTGATAAAAATTTGCATCGAATACAACGTTCGACGAAGCATTACGTATACGTGTATATAAGGCGTCGTTAACTGTCTGTGGGGGGGGGGTGGAAGAAGGAGGGGCTATATTCGGGATGGGGAAAGTGAGGTGGTAAAAGTGGGGTTTTGGGTGGGTTAATGACAACGGCTGCGAGGTGTGGGTGTGAACAAGGAAAGCGGTCATGCTGCGCAAGTAACTGACTAGCATATTTCCCAGGCGATACATATAAATACCAGCTACGCCATCTTAATGAGCTTTCGCGAACCATTAAAAAAGCTCATAAAACTCGCTAACGAGCCGACGTGGCCGCCGGCGCTACAACGGGACCGCGATCAGCGCTTCTCAACCCGTGGCAGGCTTTCGCCAACGAAATATGGATCGTCACGCCCATCCTCACATTTAACTTGTTCGTTCGTGCACGATCTATTTTCGGATTCGTCGTTCAGCCGCTCACCATCCACTGCCTGATGAAGGCCTCTCCAATCCTCTTCCATTCCTGTCTGTCTTGAGCAATCTGCATCCACTTGACTCCACACATTCTTCTCAATTCATCAGCCCATCTTCCACTCGGTCTGACATGACGGACAACAGTCTTTGACCCATTGGAGTTTTGCGTCTCCACCTCTTTCCCACCTTCGTATATAGCGACGCCTAAGGGACTACGCTCTGCCGAAGGGACTCATGAGTTTAAAACTGTACTTTAAGCTGCGCCATGCGCGAGCTCTCCTCTATGTGGAGGGGTGCTCGCTCGTCACGGTATTTAATATGTAGAGGGGGGGGGCTTTGCAAATACTTCCCCAGCCTCATTGCAAAAGAGTGATTTAAATAGACTGCCCGGGAGGATTCCTTCCTCGGAGAACGAGCGGGCCGATCTGCGAGGACGGAAGCCTGCCGGTCGCGGGTGTTTAGTGAACTATAATTACGGTTATAACTAGGTTAGTTTAGTCTAACTACTTATTGCTAGGTTAAGATTTATTGTTAAATTAGTCTTAAGCTAGCGTACAGTGGTGTTAGTAGTCCTGACGTCGACCGCTATAGCCGACGACCTACTCTTATTGTTTATGTTATTGTTGTGCGCTTACAACACCACGCTTAAAGCTAAAGTTATGGAAGAGGCGGGACGGGGGAATCCTCGCCTCGCTACGTAATGGGCTTCCACTCGGTCTACCTTGCTTTCTTTCACATCCTCTCGGATACCATTCCAGTACTTCTCGCGTCCATCTGCCATCCATTCTTCTCGCTATGTGTCCAGCCCATTGCCACTTCATCTTTTTCACCCGCACTGCTACATCTGCCACTTTGGTCATACTTCTTACCTATGTATTTATTTTGCGATCTCTTCTTGTTATGCCAAGTATACATCTTTCCATGCTTCTCTGTGTGCACTGGATCTTTCGTAGCATTCTTGAATTTAGCGTCCAAGTTGTACGTGTGGCTGTCGTTGTACGTGTGGCTGTTTTTAACGGATATCATTTCTAATATTCGATAAATTTTGTCTATGTAGTGTTGGATAAATTGTTAATTCAGGCTGAAAAGCTAGCGTAATTTAATTCGTTCTTTGTTTAACTATTAAATCTATTTACAAAACTGTACTTTTTAAATATTTTGAAACAAACATTAAAATTCATCAATTCTTAGTATGTACTCGTTTACATTGGGTATTTGCTCAGAATTGTTTAATCCATCAATTCTTTTCGTTTGACACATTTAGATAATAAACTGATGAAATTGTACAATTTATTGTGTATATAATATTTTTTCTTGGGATGAATTTCCTTAAAGTATCACTGAAGAATGTTCAATTTTTTTAATTCAATAAGTAAGTATTCATAGTTTTATTGATAAATTCTAATTTTTTTAAGACAGTCCGTTTGTTTTATCTGTAAGCAAAAATAATTAAAACGTATTAAGCAGCATATAATACTAGAGGATCGACGCGTGATTATAATTTATATGTAAGTGAGCTAACAATAGCGGTAGCTATACTGCGGAATCAATTCCAATACGATTCCTGACAGATAGAGTGGGAGCATATTACGTTAGTTCTTTATAATTATATTATATTAATAATTTATAATCATATTATATTAATAATTTATAATTATATTATATTAATAATTTATAATCATATTATATTAATAATTTATAATTATATTATATTAATAATTTATAATTATATTATATTAATAATTTATAATTATATTATATTAATAAATTATTTTATATTAATAAATTATTTTATATTAATAAATTATATTATATTAATAATGAAATAATTTTTCTTTAATAATTAATTAAAGAAAAATGTTTTCAACGTGCCCCCTAAATAAATCGATCAAATGTTTTCGTAATTGATTACGCAACAATTTAGCAAAGTCACAAACCTACTAAGGATTAATATTTTCAAATTATAGTAGGCCTCCCATCACCGGTGTTGGGTGAACGCGTTAGCGCTAACTCACCCAACCTGGTGATCACGGGTTCGAATCCCACTCGCGACGTTCGTGTTTTTTCAATTAAATTTGAATTAGCGTTATCGGCAGACGGACAGACAGACGGAATCGGGCTATTATATGTTTACTAGTGTGAGCCCGTTGAATATCAACGGAGCGGTTTCTCATCACCCGTACTGAAAAATAACATTAAATTTAATAGTTTTATATAGTTGTTGCATAGATGGCGCGTTATAATACAACAACGTTACAATTTAGCAAGGTCGCGAGCCTATTGAGATATTATATTGTAGCAGGATCGTCATCACGTCCGTTTGGATCATAGCGTAAGCGTTCACTGTCACGAACCGGGTTCAAATACCACTCGCGCGCGGACTGTTCGTGTATTTTAATCATTTACCTCGGCGAGCGTTATCAGTAAACAGACGGATTTCAGCTATTATATATTGTTATATTATATATTATATAATAATGCAGAAATTTTCAATTAAATTTTTACTGTAGTGGTAAAAAAAAATGTCGCACGTCTCACGGTTGAACCTTTAGGAAATGCTTTTCTCGACTTAATGACTAAAGAGGAAAAACTAAGAAAATGAAAAGGGGATGAACGCGTGCACAAAGCGGGGCCATTCTCACTGTTAAAAAGTTGGGGAATAGCGTCCCTGCCGCAATTTGCGCTCACTTTTCACCCATTTTTTTTTTCTTCTCCTTCGCCTCCTCCGCTTTTTGTTACTTAGGGACAAAACATTTTCACAGCACCGGGAACTTAGAGAAGTTTTTTTATTATTTAATCTCGCTCGCGCTTGGCTTCTTCAAATTAAAAAAAAAAAGCGTAATGTTTGAATATGTTTTAGAGGGGGTTCTCGCACCGCAGAGTGGGGCGAGAGGACGCCCTCGCGCACTTTGGGACGCAGTCCCGCTAAAGAAATTAGTCTTGCCGTTTTAACAAATATTCTCCCGCCATTATAACGAGATTTATTGTCCTCCGACGATTCCAGAAGCGGCCTTTTTCCTCTTTACGACGAATATTTTTTCATTAGGGCGTTTTCCCGCCGGCGTACGTAACGCGCGCGGACCCTAATGAAATATTCGCCTAAACGCGTAAAACAATGAACTTTCAAATTTCATACGAATATATTCAACATTACACCATTTCCGATTAATATACAACTAGCTATACGACGTTTGTTTCTGATGAATAAATAATTAGGTTTATCAAATTATAAAAAAAATACTCATTGAATATTATCAATTAATACATGTTTGAGAAATATTATCAACATCATTGAAATTTCGATGAATCTTGCAGTGAAAGTTGTGCGGAAATCTAACCTTTTCATTGTAAACAATAGTATTGTGTCTAACATATGTACATATGTACTCGTTGATATGTTGATATAATGTGAAGAGATCGTAAGAGGAATTCAACATCCCGCTATGCTTAAAAAATAAGGCGGTACTGCCAGTTATGATGTATGGATGTGAAACGGGGATGCTAAATTCAAGAATGTTACGTAAGATCCGGTGCATACAGAGAAGCATGGAAAGATGTGTGCTTGGTATAACTAGTAGATAAGATTGTAAGTGAGAAGCATGACCAAGGTGGCAGATATAGCGGAACGTGTGAAATACTGGAATGGTATCCGAAAGGATGTGAAAGAAAGCAAGGTAGACCGAGTGGATGATGGGCTGATGAATTGAGAAGAATGTGTGAAGTCCATTGGATGCAGATTGCTCAAGACAGACAGGTGTGGAAGAGGATTGGAGAAGCCTTCATCCAGCAGTGGATGGTGAACGGCTGAAAATGATGATGATAGGTAGTATGAATTTATTACTAAAATCACGCTTGATTCCCCGCATGTTTTTTCGGCCTTAATTATTTATCGTCATTGGCAAGATCTGGATCTTGCCACGAAGTTTTAAGGCAATTTAATCAATGGTCAATTAAAATAAATCGAACACTAATTTTAGAGTAGTTGATTCATTTGGCAAAAGCCTCCATAACATTAAAAAGAGCCAAGTGAACTCTGTGGTTAGAGCATTACTCTCTTCAGCGAAGGTCCGGGGTTTGATCCTTGTTTGATGTCTAAATGATTTTCTCGACGGTCATTGGCAAGATTTCGACATTACTAAATCCAGATAGGCCGTATATTGTTAGAATTTGCCAATTTATCTTAGTTGTGAGACGGTTTCAACAAAAATTTGCTCCTCCTCTCCATTATTCTTGTGCTATTGGGTCTGTGGATTCTTGTCTTCTTAGACCTGTTGGTTAACTCCCCCCCCTAACAAACAAATATGTAAACTAAAAGCTAAAAAAAGTTAATCGTCGTGAATATATTCTTACGGAAGTCTAGCCGAAACTAATTCTATCCAAGTCTAAACTTGTGATAGATTTAAATATTGCTTGATCCAAATCGGTCGACTCAAGCCATTTGGTTTGCCAGTTTCATTTTCTGACTATCACTTGCGTTGGCCATAAATATCGCAATAAAAATAAATCCATCGCAGTATTCTTCCCAAAAAGCATTAGCATAATAAGTAAACATCGATTGAAATTCTTACGTGACGTACCTACTAAATAATAAACCCACTTTTATAGTGTGAACGTTAGCGGCGAATTTCGTGCAAAACTTTACCACTGGCCCTAGTTATAAGTCCCAGAAGATCGTCCCTTGTAAGTAGGTTGTCACGGTCTTCCTACCTCTCCTTGGTGCTAAATTATTCCTAAGTGCAGGTAGGTATGTAGGTCGGGGACAAATTCACCTTTAAAAATACGACCCAATCCAAAAAATTTCAATTCATAAACCTCAAACTGCACGTGGGGCCCCTTTCTTTCTACATACATATATATGTATGATTGTATGGTATGTGACCGATGAATTTATATTTGTCGATTTTCTGTGGAGTTACTCATTCGCATTGACATTTCACGAATGAATTTAGACATCACGATACAATTGGTCTAACCGCTAACCTTTATAAAAGTAGGTATACCCCAATTTACGAAAATCGGTAGCCTAAAATAAAAACGAAAGCTTTTTCGACTTTTAAAAAAAATTCCGCACTGTTACAACGAGTGGCAGTTTATTGGAAATATATATGTATACATATAGCTTAAAACGCATCATCAATTTTATATTTATACAATAAATATAAAATATTTTTCTTTGCTTGAAGTATAGGCCCGTTTGGGGATTGTGCCATGCTGTGCAATATGCGGGCCTATACTATAACGAATAAAGATATTTATACTTGTATATTGTATCAAATGCCTAGTCAATTGATAGAGGGTTGAATTTTTTACACTTTGTATACAGTGCCGATAAAAATGTATTACTTTTAATGTGATATTGAAATTACATTAATACAAATCGGATAGAATATTGTAAAGTCATTCAACCGAATTAAAAAATATTTTTAAATTTAAGGTCACTTCGGTAAATAAAAAACCAAAAGGAATATAAAACTATGTGGGTCGAGAACTTTCTACAAATTGTATATCACAAAACTCTCTTAAAATCAAAACTTTTGTATCAAACTCCGTACCTTTGAAGCAGCGGTCGGCAGCCTGCGGCTCCGAAGCCACACGCGGCTCTTATTATCGCAGCTATCGAAATAAATATTCTGCAAAAGGTGTTTGAAACACAATTTATACAAAATCTGGTGTTGGTTATGTTACTCAGTGTAATATCACATGTGCCGGGCCTCACCGGGCGACTTCGGTCGGGCGATTAGTCGCGCGACCAGACCAAATGTATGCAGTTGTATGGAGGGTGCCTCACCTGGTTGCGTCGCGGTCGCGCGACTAAAAAAGTCGACCGACCAGTGAGATCTCGTTCTAGCGTTCCGTCTGGTCTCGCGATCGCCCGGTCTGCCGATTGTTTGGGATGCGTAAAAATGTATACGTATGTATTGAGCGTTGCCTCACTCGGCGACTAGTCGTCGGCACCCACGCCGCGGAAGAAGTCATTCTTGCACAAAGTCAATAATTCATCGAATTACGATATCGACATTCTAACATGGTTGAAGAATTTGCTAGGATATTTTCTCAAGTCATCATACAACGTGAAAAACACTTCACACAGATAGCGACTTGCGACGAAAGGATGAGTCCAGAATTTTTTTCTTCTTTTCAGAGATTTGCTTACACCGATAATATAGCATGAGTGCAACCTCTTCGACATCCATTTCTTCGACTTCATCTTGAAAGTGTGCGGATTCTTGCTTGCCTCTCTGGTCGTCCGCAAGTCGCCAGAGTGAATCGCAGTGCGCAACCAGTCGCGACTAATCGCCCGACTGAAGTCGCCCGGTGAGGCCCGGGCCTAAGGCCTGCTTCGCACGATGCGGTTTTACGGCACGTTTTTTCCAGGTATAAACCGGGTAACTCCAGTGATACATTGTTTTGGATGAGGGTATTCCCATGGTCAAGATTTGGCCGCGATACGGCTACGGTCGCCGTTTACAGCCCGTACTTGTCACTGGAGGCGACGGTTCCCTTTCCGGGACCACCCACGCTGCTACCTGAAATCTATGCTTCCTTTGCTAGTTTTTACCAAAAATCATCAGTCGAGTTTCGTCACCCATTACAAGGGGCTGGTATTTTGCCAGCCCGTCAATATTTACCGTCCATAAACCATAGAATGTGAAAGCAAAGCAAAAACGAGGGCTCGGCCTATTAAACCGTAAAACCTTGTCGTGCGAACCCGCCCTAAGACGGCACTGGTGGTTGCATTTGCTCATCTTTGTCAATATTTTCGATGTACATACATTTTAAATTAATTTGAAACAACCGAAAGCGGCGTCTTATTAAATGCGTAGAATCGGATTTGGTTTTACTGCACGTGTAATGTGTACTATAATATACAGGTACTGTGAAAAAATGGGCAGTCGTTTCGGCACAGCGCATAAAGCGCTTAGTCGCCGGCCGTATGAAGTATTCACGCGCGCGAAGACGCGGAAAAGTGCGCTTTTCGGCCAAATTCGAATTTTTTCGCTCTCGCAGGTGGTGGGAGAGGGGGTGGAGAGAGTGGGGGAAAAAAAAGGGGGGGTTCAGAAAGGGATTTGGTAGGAGATGAAGCCGTTGAGGGGGAGGGTGAGGTGGCGAGATTAGGAGCGGGATGCGAACAGGTGGGGTGAAAAGCGAGATGCGGAAAAAGCTCGAGCGCGACAGGGACGACCGCGTCGAGGCTTACTTATGAAACTTTTATCAGATCTCCTCATTACTGGTTTTTTCCTTTGAAAGTTTTATGAGCCGAGCCTCTGATTTTTTCCGGCAGTTTTGCGGAAAGGTGAACAGTGACAGCCCAAGTAATAGGCGTTGAGCTGCCAAATATATATGTATATATGTATGTATATACATATATTTACCTATATGTAACATATATACGTACATAGTGTTGTAAGTCGAGAATATTCTCCAAAGATTATTCACCGAGAATATTCGCGAATTTTCTTTTTTCTTGGTAATAAAACATCTCTAGATAGTTTAATAGCTTTTTAGAGGATTCTAGTATATTTTCAGAACCTAATAGGAGTAATAGGACTTTCTACAGTGCATTTTGAATGAGATTTTTTCATTCTGACGACACTGAAGTGTTCTGTTTCATTGTGACGACATTAGTGTTCATACCTTCCTTTCATGCAGTGTCTCCGCTCAAAATACTGGTCATACTCAAACACCTTTGTACCTAACACGCAGAGATGCTGTACAAACAAACTATGTATGTACGTATATAAAAAGAGCTAAATTCTTCTTAGCGGTTGGACCGACGCGTCGGTGTGTGGTGGACCGTCAAAACGCATTATTGAAATCGTAGCTTTAGTTACCATTAATGAATAGAGCTTGAAAATTAGTAGCACTATCCCCTCTAGACCAGGGTTTTTCAAGCTGTGGGTCCTGACTAGTGTTGTAAGTCGAGAATATTCTCCAAAAGATTATCCTCCGAGAATATTCGAGAATTTTTTTTTTTCTTGGTTATAAAACATCTCTAGATAGTTTAATAGCTTTTTAGAGGATTCTAGGATATTTTCAGAACCTAATAGGAGTAATAGAACTTTCTAGAGTGTTTGAGAGTATTTTGAATGACATTTTTTCATTCTGACGACACTGAATGTGTCATTTCGTCATTTTAACATACGCACTACATACTAGCATGAACGTTTTCCGCGAAATTCTCACAGGAATGCAATGCTTATTAGCTCTGGAAGCAATAAATTATGTATACATATTTTTATTGCTTTGGTTATCATATTCCAGTGAAATTGTTCCAACTTATGGTATAATCATTCATTTAAACATAGCACAAAACATCGTAAAAAATTTGTCATATTCACGCCCCATCAAATTTAGTTTTTGTCACGGATACTAAACTAATATTATTCGTGTAATCCGTATCACCTCTCCCAAGTATTAACCCAGATTAGAGGGAGTTTACTGTATATTTAAACAAATACAGTAATAGTTTTTTTTTTAAATTTAAAATACATGGTGGCCGATGGAGCCCAGGGTACATTGCATTATGTACTACAATTTTAAACAGAAAATTCGAGGCGAGTGAGGCGGGTGTTGTCAGCAGACAGAAAGACAGAATTGAGCTATTATATATATAACTTCAAACGGATACTTCAAGCTACTTCAACAGTCTGTTTTTGACGTGAATACGTTTTTAATCAGACCGGCATCTGGGATACCAGTACGGAAACGGCGATGTTACGTTTGGATGGGCATACATTCCGACACCATAACTTCGTTACTAATAACACGATTGACATGAATATTATTTTATTCGGTCAGGTATACGTCTACGATATGTTTATGACCTTGATTTGGCACTGCGCATGCACGAGGCGCGGGGGAGTGGACGTATCTTCTGACGGCTATTTTGGACGTTTTTGGAAATTTCCAAGCAGTATTATTTGACGTGCTAGCGCGGTGATTTTGCTACCAAACGAAATATCTCTTTGAGAGATGTCGATTTAAGTCGTAAAAAGTGAACGGTGTAAATTATTTGTTGGTGAAAAATCAAAAAGAAATCGAAAATATCTAAAATTTCACTATGTCGGCTCATACTCGCCGGAAAGCCAATAGGAAATACAAAAAAAACGCATATCATCAGAAATAGGGTCTAATCATCTATCGATCAGTACCAACATGTCTGTGACAGAACGAGTGAGACGGTATCGGGAACATCGGAAATTCGATGCGGCGCGCAGGGAAAAAAATGGCGCGAACACCTCGACGGCCACTGTTTACCACAAGCCAATGATAAATAAAATTGTAATCGATTACAAGTTAAGACTTTATTCGCTATGCTAAATAAAAATAAATTAATGTATCCAATTCGATGATTTTATTTCATTCTCATATTCCAAATAAAATATTAGCCGCTAACGCAGATGTATTCACGGCAAAACTACGGCCGTGTTCGACACAGCTACACCCCAATTGTTTTAGTTTGGCCGATGCGATGTCACAATGTTTTGTTGACACTAGTTACCTTACTATGTACTTAATATACGTACATATGTACATAAATAGAGCTAGATAATTGGTAGCACTATCCTTTAGGTCTTACATATGTACATACATACATACATTAGTCATGTGGTTAACACGCATCGGCCATCAACGAGCCATACTCTTATACTCTTATATATAAAATAGCAAATATGTAAAAAAAAAGCTATAAATAATTACAACTCATTTCGAAATTCGGAATGAGTTTTCTTTGAGCGGAAAGAAGTCGCTCGTCTAAAAATATAATTCGACTAAATTTGACAAGGTTCAAATTAAACTTGTCGATAGAAATGATTACATTGTAATGAATTTTATTGAACAATGTTTAAGGCAGCTGATTAATTTTGATTTTTTGGGTGGATAAGCTTATTTCATTTATTTATTTAATTAAAATAGCGTTAAAGCTAATTACAAACAAAAAAGTAACTTAAAGCTAAAATTACAAAATAAACTTAATAACTTGTACAGGGGTGTTGTTTTAAGGCTACCAAGAATTTATCAATTTGATTTATATTTCTAACACCTTCCGGCAGTCCATTGTGTTCAACAACACCCCTGTACAAGATACTTTCTTCTGGATCTGCTTAATTTCAAATTCTTAACTATTCATGGTGAAAATTAAGGAAAAACTGAAGGTTGATCGATAAAAGTTCGACGCCCACTGGCCAGGCGAATATATGTACGTATATTTTGTTTAAATTTTCCAACAAAAAAAAAAAAATGAGAGCACGAGCCTCGCTTACGCATTCGTGACTTTGTCAAACAAGAGGTGGGGGATTCTGCGAGCGTTTTAATTATTAACCGTCGTTTTTAAATCGCAATACGCTTTCAGACGAGTAAAAAAAACGCACACACACACATTTTTTGATTTTATCAACCGACATACAGACACGCTCAATTACGGCGAAATATTTTACCTTAAATACGTACGTGCCCTTAAATTGAAATATCGCGGTGTTGGTGAGCTCGTTCGCGTTCGGAGATGAGGCATCGTCGGTTTCCGTTTCGAAATGAGTAATGGTGGTGAATTATGGGGCACCGTTAGGGTGCCCTCCGTGCTGAAACTTGGCAAGAAAGATTAATTGCACAACGCTTCGGGGACGAACGTCTTCATTATCGCGGCAATCGCGTTGAATTAATTAAAATTATTAAGTGAATGAGTAATAAACTCCCGGCCGAGACACGCGCCATCATCAATCTTACGGGATAAAAACACCCCCCACCCCGTGCACTCAAAGTGTTAACGGGAACAAATGTCTGCTAAATCGAGGTTGACTGTATTATAATTGAGTGGAAGAAGGGCTGTTTTGTAAATGTAAACTTTTCAGAAAAACTTCTTGCATTTCTTGTTAATTAATTATCACTGAGCAACAAAAAAATCACGTTTTTTAAAACCCAGAGTTGTAGCCAAAAAAAAATTGGCTAAACAATGCTAAATAACATGGGAAATAAATGTAAAAAAAAAGTAGCTAGATAATTAATTATAAATATTTCAAAGCAATAAAAAATCACCATCAATAGGAAAAATATCTGACTATTGATTTCAATACTCACTTTGAGCACAAAAATACTATAGGCCGCAAAAGCCAAAAAAATGGATGTTTTTTACATTTTTTAAATCGCGAACATCTCATAAACGAGAGCATTTAAACAAAAATCATTATCGGATTCGAATTCAACGGGTCAAACTTAGTAAAGATTGACCAATCTCCGCTCTGGGTATTTTTTTTGTTGCTCAATGTTATGGGTAGTTCGGAGACGATTTTACGAGAATTTTGTTTTGCGTCAAATTCGCTATCTTATGTATTATCATTATTGTTTTTTTTTTTTTTTATTATTGCTAGTGTTCGTTTTTCATATGGTTACTAATTTTTTTACTATAAATTAGTAGCACTGTGAGCACCTACTGTCTTTTTGAAAAGTTGTTTTTGAATGAATCTTTTGTTGCCGATTGCACGACGAAGACATTTTTTGAACATAAGTAAAAAAATTTTATCTTTTGATTTATTTTAATTATTTCAAGACGATCCTGTACATCACTGTTTCTATTAAAATGTCCTAAGATTTGTAGTTTGAGAGATATGTGTGTATATGACTTTATGTATGTAATGCATGACTTCTTCAGTTCCTTCAGGTACGATTTAATTTTCTTGAATTTCTTGCTTTGAAGAGCGCCTTTTATGGCAGTCTTTCTACAACTTATACAGAGCTATTATAATATGTAGGTGTTTATGATTATCATAAAAGTTATCCACTAAATTTGTAGTTATATTTGTATGCACAACAGTGTTGCGTCTGCTAAATAGACGACAATAAAACATTCACGATACAAACTAAGCGCATTTAAATTGTGGTTTTAGCTGAAAGTTTTTTTTTTTCATATATTGTCAATTTGTGATTGTATTGTACATATTTTGTTTTTATTTGTTGTGCGTTTCGGCGCCCTTAAAACGAACGCGCTGTCTGCACCTAACTGCATTGTCTAATCCAGTGGTGCACAATCTATTTGATAGAAGGGCCAATTTATCCATCATCTAATTGTTCACGGGCCGCACAAAATCTCCTTTCAAATGATTCTTGAATTCGGATGATGTGGCAAGCATACTTTTGGCTGGAATCAATGCCATGTAAGGATAAAATTTCATTGCAGTGCGGAAAGGTATTTTCTCTCAGCTGTGAATGAAACAAGTTAAGTTTTTCCTGGAAGTCTGAGATGTAATGCTTTTTCCCTTGCAATCGAAGATTCAGATCATTACGGTGTGTTGTAATATTTGTCAGAAATGCCAAGTCGCACGGCTATTGAGGATCTTCCTAAATATCGATCGACTTTCTTTTGTTAACAAGGAACATTTTAATTTATTTTAAAAGTAACACGAATCTATTCAAAACCCTGCCTCTGCTTAACCAACGAACTTCGCAGTAGTACAATATAGGTCATTATATTCAGCATCGATGTCATCAAGAAAGGCTCGGAACTGTTTTTTAATGTTTACTGTAAATGTAAGTGTAATGTTTAATGTAAATAAATGGGAATCACGGCGAATTTTCAATATTGTTTCGTAAACGTTGTGCATTGACGAAATTCTAGGGAGAACTAATACTAAAATACGTGTCTTGAAAATAATTGTCTAGAAATAGACTGCAACTGTATTGTAGAGAGTGTGAGACATTTGTAAAAAAAATGAACTTTTGTCGCAAAATCTCTACCCGTGAAAAAATGGTGGTACTAAATAAAAATAAAAATAAAACAGCACTGTATGGTTTTCTGTTAGTGACGATTCAGATTATGTACATATTATATTCCTTTGCTACTGCATGATTTGTTAACATACCAAACGTAGACTTTTTTTTTTATATTCAATGAAGTACTTATCATTTTGGGCCGCGGATTGTGCATCACTGGTCTAATCGGATTTAATGCACATTAACGAAGTAAAATCGCTCAAGATTGTTCTTTAAGAGTATAGAATTTGTATAGACCTACTTTAAGATCGGGTTTTTGTAAAGACAACGACCGGATGATCTTTTCAAAAATGTACAAGAGCAACGAACCGTTCGAAATGGAGAAGCATTGTTTGAAGATTTACCTTATCGTTATAATAAGAAATAAACGTATTTAGAAGAAGCTTTTATCGCAAACTAAAAATATTTGATCACAGAAAATTGAGTTCAACATTTGAACAATTGAAAACTTAACGCAAAAGGATCGCATTGTGCATTTGTCGATATCTACGGCGTTTTCAGTAACAAATTGAAGCCTCACATCGACTAAAAAAGGAGTAACGGACGCTCGCAAGAGATGGTTAAAGATGTATGCGATACAACGCAACTCACACAGAGCGTTGCGAAATTTTAATGTAATTGATTTATAAACGAAAAATGGAAACTGTCAAATACATTGCGTACCGATGTTCCGTAGAAAAATAACACTGACCGACAAAAAAAATACCCAGAGCGGAGATTGGTCAATCTTTACTAAGTTTGACCCGTTAAATTCGAATCCGATAATGATTTTTGTTGAAATGCTCTCGTTTATGAGATATTCGCAATTTAAAAAATGTAAAAAACATCAATTTTTTTGGCTTTTGCGGTCTATAACTCAAGATATAGTATCGCTGTGCTCAAAGTGAGTATTGAAATCAATATGTAGTCAGATATTTTTTACATTTTTTAAATCGGATTCGAATTCAATGGGTTAAACTTAGTAAAGATTGACCAATCTACGCTCTGGGTTTTAAAAAAACGTGATTTTTTGTTGCTCAGTGTAATTTGACAACGAACTGAATATTTTGGTTTGTGCGCTGTATGCACGATAAAAAAAATGCGCTATAAGATACTGTCTTACGAAAAAAACACTAGATAGTCACAATTTTTTGTCGCACAGTTAAACAGAGTCGACAGTAAAAGTCAACGTTAATTCGTTAATTTTCAGAGCACACACACACCTTCGGACAGCTCGCTAACTGTTTCGCTAATCGACTTGAGTCGACGTTTTCCCTCGCTTCAACGTGTCGTCTCCTTTGAGAAATCAAGAAATTATCCGAGACCGGCAAAACGAGAAGGCGACGACAACAACAACGACGGTGACGAAAACAAAAAAAAAGTAAAGTAAAAAAAAAAAGGTGAGAGTATCAGACTTCTAATGACAATCAAGTCAAGTGTCAAAGTGGCGGGGCCCTCCCCGGACGACACAAAGCGTTGCAAGTGCGGTCCAAAGTTGCAAACGAGTTTTTGAATAATTGAGGATGTCCGCGCGAGTTGGGAGACTCCTGACCACCCACTCACCCCCTAAAAACCCTCCTATCTCCACCCCAAACCCCCTTTTTCCCCTCTCTCCCTTCCGTCCGCTGTCAACTCGTTAAGCTCCATGCGCGCGTAGTCCCCATTCCTCCCTCTACCCCTTCTCTTGTATCATCACCATTCTCCTCACCTCCCCCATGGTGTATTCTGTCATGATAGGGCTGGACCTCTACCCCCCTTTCAGTGTCCCTCCCCCCCCGTGAAACCTCAACGGGTCCCCGAAATGTACATTTCGCATCGCGTGCTTTAATCCGCACGTTCAAATCGAAGGGGTGTTGTGGCGCACGTATTTTTTTCTGTTCCTATTTTTGTGTCGAATCTGTCGGATAATTTTCACTTAAAATGTCCCGAGCATTTCGTTCGATCGTTTGGTGGGGGTTTTCGAAATGGTTTATCCGCAAACTGTAATACCTACCTATGTATGTACGTATGTACATATGTACGTGCGCAAGTTTCGTTCATTTGGTACGCGAACTGCAGTTATCTAACATTAATCAATATTTTATTTTCACAATACTAAATCTTAAACTAGAATTTGCTGTAAATGTTTGGAACCCTAACTTTAAAAAAGACATTGTATGTTTAGAAAGGGTTCAAAGAAGGATAACAAAAATGCCATCTGAACTTCGATCACTATCCTATAATGAAAGATTGAAGAAAATGAGTCTCACATCTTTGGAGACGAGAAGATTAAGAGGCGATCTAATAGAATTCTACAAAATAATAAATAATAAATATAAATGCCCAATGAAAAACCTCCTTACTTTCAATAAAATAACACATCTCGGAGGTCATACACTGAGACTCCTAAAATACAAATGTAACAAAATTGTCAGAAGTTTGGAACCGTCTGCCAAATCAGCTAGTAACTTCCGAAAATACAAATCTATTTAAAAATCATCTCGATAAGTTTTTGAACACAAATGGATTTTTTTTAATCCTTCAAATATAAAAAATTAAGAATTGTATGTATAAAGTTATGTCAGACCCCTGGGCTCCATCGGCTATGCCGCCTGCCCATGTATTTTAAATAAATAAATAAATAAACAATATACCGTGATGACCTAACAGGTAACCCCAATTAATTCGTCAGATACAATTAAATGCAATTTACATATAATAATCAGTCAACGTATAACAAACATACTTATGCAATTGAAATGACAAACAAACATAATTAATTGTTTCTTTGATTACAGAGCGCCTTATCTCTTAACTACGAGCTATTATTTTCCGCATCTACATACATAAGACATTACATTTATTTATTTATTTATTCATAAAAATACAATCAAAAACAAATATACAAATAAAAACATAATTTAAAGTGAAAAATAAAGGAATCTGGTAAGATGTTGAGGACTAATGTTAAATAAAGTTCTATATCCCACTGCACCCAGGACAAAAGCGCTGGGAAACAGAAAGGAATAATAGCCGAACTCTCTCAAGTACAGATATCTCAAGAATTTCCTTTGGATCCTTTCAATCTGTACAGAGTATGTAATGAAACTGGGACTCCAAATTATGGAACCAGATTCTAAGATGCTTCGGACTAATGTATTGTAATGGAGACGTAATACCCACATATTGTTAAACTGGTATAAAAAAAAATCCCAGCACTTCGAAGCTTTATTACATAAGTTCGCAATGTATAAAGAAAATTGCCATTTGCTCTCAAATGTCACTCCGAGATCACTCTTTGCATTGCATTCTTTCCAAAATATTTCCTCCTAACTTACATATAATTGAATACAGTAGGAGTTATAGAACGAGTATAAGATACGAGATGACATTTTCGAATGCTAAATAGATAATGATTCCAAATCATTTAGTAAAAGAATGGAATCAGAAATCGTCCGGATACTTCTAAATACTTTGAGATTCGAATTAATAATCACATAATTTATAAAATTTATAAAAATGTGAAATATATGTACGTAGTTGAGTCTGAGTATCTTAGTCGGTTTGATGTTTGGTGCCTTTAAGGTAAAATGCGTATTCTTGAATGCAAATTAGTCAATAGCTCATTATTTTTTCAATTACAAAGAAAATTTTATGATTTTTCGATTAAGAAAAATGCTGGGGGTTCGGGCGAGACTATGAATATTTGATGTGTTACATTTTCAAGCAAATGATTATATGTATGTACATAGTGCGAGTATCTTACCTGTATAACCGTCATGATGATTCAAACACTGACACATATCAACAGCATACATCGATGATATGCATGCATCCAATTGTGTCATAAGTTATTGTTAATATTGATCAAAATTGGAGAAAATAACTATTTGATAAACTAACCCTTGTAATAATTATCCAATCTTTGTGTCCAACTCCTGTTAAATTCAATGGGTTCGAATGATGTTTATTTTTAGTCTCACTGAAACGGGTTGGAATTTAAATGAAATAATGAAACACCTTTGTTTAAGTATTTTCAAAATGAAATATATAATTCATCGCTACATTACATTTGTTCTAACAAAATGTTATCAACGTTGATTATAATTAATATAAAATCATTCATTATTTTAAAATAGGAAGTTTTAATTGGAGGAGCTGCATAGTTTTATTGGGTTTCATTAGTTTAATTTTGATTGGATCACTTTTGTTTTAGTTTATGGGAATATAATATATACGTACATATTTGATCTTATTGAAAAATCTTCTTTAAGTGAAACTGAACGTACTCGTTAGAGGAGAGTAACTCTTTATATTACATATATACCTATAAGACGAACGGCGGAAAAAGTTTGACAGTTAGACATTTATGACAGATATCAGACTGCTCGAAGGAACATTTTCTTTGTCTTTCCTCAACACCCGGCCTTTTGCGTCATTCCCTCATAGATTTTCCAACGTAACCGACGGACGGACGGCTAGACAAAGCTAACAAATACCACTTCCGTTCATTACAAATTTCGAAATCTAAAAGCACACGTTTGTTATCCGCCAGACATAATATAAGCCACGGGACAGATATGAGGTTTTACATAAGGTCACCGAGATGACTTAAGACACGTGCATACATCCACCCCCACCCCATCCATCCCCATAACCACCATCGGCTTTTATCCCCCGTTTCTCTAACGATGATCCGAAATCCGGCGGGGTTTAAAGGCTGCTTTCGCTCGTTAGGTGAAATGCACGTACCGAGTACTTACACAGTATTTGGCAAAGCGATAATTCGTCGATCCAATCGCTTCCGATTAAAATAAACCGTGGCTGACGGTTAAAGTATTAATTCAATACCAAGCTCGTGCATCGGCACTGTTATATATTATGTATTCAATGCTCGTGTAATTTAACGAACGTTCTCTATGGGGGATGGAAAAATTATTAACGAGAGCGCGCGAATATCGACGTCGCGCTCGCGCAAAATAAAAGTCCAAAATTTTCCAAATTTTTTTTTTATGATGATGTTAAATCGTAAATACAATACAGTATTGGAAGTTTCCACTTCAGATAGTGAGGTACCCTTTCATAAAATATCTTGCACTTCGTAACAACTCCGAACCCGTTCCAGTGGCGTGCGTTTAACCCCAACACTGAATAATAACGAATGACGACCAAAGCCAATCTTCCCAGAAGTAACATAATAAAAGTGCACTTTTCACTTTTGATGCATTACTTTGTGGTGCGTACGTACCATGTATGTATAGGTACATTACTATTGCCAAAAATATAAATTTCTTTAAACGTTGTATGTATGTATGTATGTACATATGTCATCAACTTTTTCAACACATACATACATCTATCGTGGGTTCATTTGGAATCCTCAAGTGCTGGAGAGGTTTAGCTTGTATGTGCCGAATAATTACATTCGTTATCCTCCCTTCGTATCATATCTTAGGCTTAATTTAGCTAGGGTGACCCGATGGTGTTTAGTTACTTATTTCTTATTATTATCTGTATTTATCTAAAAAAAAACAAATTTGCAATTTATGTTTTGTATTTTATTTTATTTTATATGTTTTTCACTTTTATGATTTAATTAATATATATGTATATATTGGTTGTATTTTGAGCTAAATAAAAACCTGTTAAAATAAAATAAATATGTAAAGTATTTTCTGCACTTTTTTAAGTGCTAATTTTGGCACTGTTAGAACTATGTTATGGTTAGAACTACGGTGGTATCTAATTGTCTTCGAATCTCTAACTTTCGTTTTTTATTAATGCAAACACTTTTGGGAAATCCGTTTGGAAAAAATCACCATATCGTTAAAAATAAGAATGAATGAACTTTAAAGTGATTTTTTGAATATTTATTTTTATAAAATTTTTAGAAACAGGGCTTATTTTCAATCTTAACAAAGTCCACTTCTCTGTAATGTCTTTCACTCAGAAAGACTGAAGTCCATCAACTGTCGAAACTTGTCATGACACATTTGGAACGCCGTGTTAATTATAATTATAATTATTAATGAAAATTAAATGAAATCCGACGATGTCGCGGGGCGCAACTGATGCAGCAGCTGCTTCTTTAAAACTTTCTCGGT
Source organism: Parapsyche elsis (assembly GCA_022651745.1). Lineage (NCBI taxonomy): Eukaryota > Metazoa > Arthropoda > Insecta > Trichoptera > Hydropsychidae > Parapsyche > Parapsyche elsis. The sequence goes on from JAGVSN010000041.1 coordinate 274,659, forward strand.
TCCAAGTTATGTTATAACAAGAGAATTAAGTACAGGTTCGAATAAACCTAAGTAGGAGTGTAGGGGCCGGGCTTTAAGCGGGGCCCCCGACTCTAGACGAATGAAAATTTAGGGAACCATCAGTTGGTGCCGTGGGGGAGGCAAAAGATTTTTACTTAAAACTTAGAATGGGGCTTGCGGATCGGATAAATGGATCCGGCCCTCTCCTTCTCATCCCCTCATTCCCTAACCCGTCTTTAAACCCCTGACTCCCCCTGCTTTTCTCAGAGAGGCATATTTTTATTTGATCGCGAGGGGCGGCCACACCGAGTTGTTTCCTGCAACGATTTACTCTCAGCACGGCTTATTGTTATTCGTCGTCTCGTCCCATTAAATTTCCAATTCGATAATGCACCCGAAAAAGAGTAAAACTTCCAGGAACAACAAAAAAATCTGTCACTCTAGAATTTTACGACAGCGTGTAAAAAAAACTTTGTTCGGTTTGATTAATAGGCGTATAATCCTTTCATTAGTCTGTACAATTATGAAGCCGTTTGTACTATCAATGAAGTACTGCATTTTGAAGATACGTTAATAGCTTTCGAATCGTTTTCTTGATAACTAGCCAGTTTGTCCGTCATATGACGGTGGATTCTAGCCCCACCCATGTGCGCTAATATGTACAATAACAGTAAAGCACATAGCCCGTTTGACAGCGCGTGAAACAATTGCGTAGTGTACCGTTGATTGAATAGGTGTACACTGTGCAGCCATAACATCGTGTTGTCGACTCGATCCAGCTTTGACAGATAGCAGCTTTTTGCCAACACACAGCTAAAAAAAATGTTTGTATTTTTGGTAATGCTGTAATAACCCAGGCGGGTATGTAGGAATGGCAGGTTGAATAAGTATTAAAAAAAACTGAAACGATTTTGATCAGACTGGTTTGAATTTGGCTATAAATTAATGAAAAGTATCCGTATACATTGTACATGTAGAAGAACTATTTTTGTATCAAAAAAGTTGTTATTTTTGTAATAAAAAAATGTAAATGTAAATTAAAAACGCAATTACGCTGACTCATTTTTTTTTATATCGTAATGTAATTACCTACTTCGGGAATTTTCTTGCGTAACCGATTATTTTTGATATCATCGAACTTTTATATTTATTATACTTTACCGGATTAAAGTGACCGTATTGTTGAATACTATTTTAGTATAAAAAGTTCGAAATGATTCAATTTTTCATACCGCCACTTTTCCGTATCGCGTATGTGAGTGTATATTTATGTTTTTTGGGTTTTTTCGGTATATGTACGTATAAAAGTGTACTATGTTTTCAAGAGCGAGCCGGGATTATAACTATGCAGGTAATTCCATAAGCTCGTTGAGGACTAAATCCTATTTTCGGAGAATTCGTTCGCGGTAAAAGCATTTGTGCAGACAGACAGCATCAAATATAAACTATACTGAATTCTACCTATATATGTAGCTGTCGCACAATAGACGGGAGAGGAAAAAATCTCTCAATTGGCAAAACATGCAATAAGCTCATTGTCGATGTATACAAAATCTCGTTTCGTTTTTGAGTCTAGTGCGTCTGCTAAATAGGATTTTCCAGGAAAAATCTTGCGCGTTAATTTATACGTTATTTATCAAGCGCGCGATTCCACGAGCTTTCCATTTATTTTTGGTTGCAAATTTTATGTTTTAAAAAATAATATGTAGAAAATTTAATCTCCATAAAGGTGCGAAATATACTACGTTTCAAGAATTAAATAAATATAAAATTTTATCCAAATAATATTCAGTTGATAATGGAAACGGACATATTGTATCAAAAAATTGGTTACAATGTACATACATATGAGAATACATATATATATATATATATGTGTATATAGATATACATAGGTAGAAGAAATGGTTTTTATGTGAAATCAAATCGGAGTATTACAAATCATTATTTTATACGCATAATATTGTGCATATGTAATTATGAATATTTGATTACAATTTGCATACACGTTCGCATCAACTACACCTATGTATGTATGTACTAACCTGGAAGTTTAATCGGAATTCTAATTTGACGAACGTCATTCTGGAATTTAAAATTCTCATGTAAATCAACCAAACAAACAACAATATAACAGTATGGGCAAAAATATCGATACCTGTTCAACTAACGTTTCAAAATTGTAGAGCTGAGTTTCTCAAAGTAAGCTCCGTGTCTCAGAGCATAGTTTGAAAGTTTCCAGGGGGTCAACGAAATTTTTCTAAAACATAAGGCATTTTTTTCAATCAATAGATTGAAATATAAAAAGGAGCACTTCTTTTGGAATTAATTAATTAATTTGGCAAAAACCGACTCGGTGGTTAGCGAACGTCCGGGATTTGATTCCCCTATGTCTAAATGATTTTCTAGATGGCCACTCCTTGAAATCCAGATCGGCCGTCTCCTGTTAGAATTTGCCAATTTATCTAACTAGGTTGTGAGACGGTTCCGATAAAAACTGGCAGCTCCTCTCCATTACTCCTATGTTAATCTGTTATTAGTTCTGAATCTGCGTGTTCTGTTTGTTGGTTTACTTTCCCCCCAACATTAAAAAAAAACCCATATAAATAGCGAAAAGAATGGATGGCAGATGGACGCGAGAAATACTGAAATGGTATCCGAGAGGATGTGAAAGAAAGCAAGGTAGATAGGAATGTAGAGACTTTCATCCAACAGTGGATGGTGAACGGCTGAACGGCTGAACGGCTATCCTTCATGTATGTATGTTTTAGGCCGGGCGCACACTGTGTCCGTGTATTCGTGTCGTACGTATGTTGTTGCCCCTCACACGTATGGCGTTGTCTCTCTCTCGGCGACAACGCCGTACGTGTGAGAGACAACAACATACGTACGACATGAATTCGTACGAATACGTACCCAGTGTGCGCGCACGGCCTTAGTCTGAACTCAACTAAATATAAACCATCGGCGAAAGAAACATCTACATAACTGTAATACGCAAAGATGCGTCTGTATATTTTGCAATGCGAAAAAAAAACCAAAAAAGGGAATGATTTGAGTGCACGACGAATAACGACGCATTCAAAATGGAGTGGCGCACCGAATGGGCTCGTGCAAACAAACGAAGAAGAGAAAATTGAGATGAGGGTGGGTGGGGGGAGGGGGGAGGGGGTTGGTTTGAGGAAGAGATGAAGAGAAGGGTAGGGGAGAGGTGAGGGTGCGTGCAAAAACTATAACCTGTGATGTTTGGCTATAATCTGTGTAGTTGGATATGGCTTTCTTACGCTCAAACACATAATGAGCTGTGAAATATTAATGCGCGCAATCATAATAAACCCGTAACCCTTTCACGGCGGCTATACACTCCAGCCACTTTGTACCGGCGGAGGGCTGTAGGGGTTGTGGGAGAGACAGGGGATGGAGTCACAGGGGTAGGAAGGGTATGAGGGTTGGCGTATTCTAAAACCTTTGGACCGGTTACCCGGGGATTATGCGATTGTGTACTGTACAGCCTATACACCAGACTTTCAGTAATTTGATATCGGCCTTTATTATTCATCATTAATATCGTTTACTTTTTGAATGATGCGGCAATGCGTGCGCGGCGCTGGGTGCAACGAGTTAAATAATACTTTGCTATGTGTATGTACTACATACATACATATGTGCAAATATCAACGGAGCGCTCTCATCACCCGTGCTGAAAAATAATATTAAATTTAATAGTTTTTATAGTTGTTGCATAGATGGCGCGTTATAATACAACAACGTAACAATGTGGCAAAGTCGCGAGCCTATTGATATTAAATTAATATTGTATGTATTGTCAAATTGTAGCAGGTCCGTCATCGCCTCCGTTGTATGTAGTGTTAGCACGAAATCACTCCAACCTGGTGATCACTGGTTCAAATCCCACTCGCGCGCGGTTGGTTCGTGTGTCTTTAAATCATTTACCTCGGCGAGCGTTATCGGCAGACAGACAGATTTGGGCTGTTATATCCATATATATAACTAGTTCAAGCCCGTTGAATATCAACGGAGCGTTCTCATCACCCGTACTGGAAAATTATATATTAAATTTAATAGTTTTTATAGCGCCATCTATGGCGCGTTATAATACAACAAAAATATAGTTGTTTTTATGTATTATTAGCAGAGTCACGATCCCTTTTATAGGTAAAGCAGTGTCACGACCTCATTCGTAGGTAATGTTTAAAAAAAAAAAGGATCAAATCGACAACTGGTTTTGGCAGATTAGCGTAAGCGCGTTCTTCCCGAGCTTGGGGTCCTGGGTTCGATCCCCCACTCATTCTGGTTTTTTAATTATTTTTCCTCAGCGAGCGTTATCAGCAGACAGACAGACGAATTTTGGCTATTATATATATATAATATAATATATATAACTAGTGTAATCCCGTTGAATATCAACGCACCGATTTCTCACCACCCGTGCTGATAAATAATATTAAATTTAATAGTTTTTATAGTTGTTGCATCTGTGCAACAATGCGCCTCGCCAAATAGTCATGTTGAAGTCTGCCTATTATTATCTGGTTTGGCTCACCGCGTAAGCGCTCCGTTCCGAATCAATGATACCGGGTTCAAATCCCACTCGCGCGACGTTCTGGTTTTTTTTAATTATTTACGTCGGCGAACGTTATCAGCAGACAGACAGACACACACACACAGACAGACAGACGGAATAGGGCTATTATAATATATATGATAAAGCATTGTTTATTTGACTTTAAGAATTTACTAGAGTGAGTTAACAATAGCAGTAGTTATAAAAAACCGTCAAACATAAAAAAAAAATCAAATTTTCAACGAAAACAAAAGTGCGTCGAGCTTTCGCGACGAACACATTGTGCGACTTTAAAAGTTCACTGCCCAATTTAAGGGATACACACAATTATTTATGTATTTACAATTCAAACAGTCAATTTCAAAACTTATTTAAAATTACTTATATAATATAAAACAAGTAAAAGTAATATTCAAAAAGGAAATATTGAAACATCATGAGCGTGCAAAATCAAGTTACAAACTTTAGTCAAATTTTGCAGCCCCGATTTCTCAGAATTGTATATTTGTACATTTGACCTTTAGAACCCCAGGTATAAATCACGACGAAATTCGTGTACTTTTATTTTAAATTTTCATCGTCAAACTAAATGAACACAGGTGCAAACTTTCGACAGTTTGGAAAAATTCGTGACGAAACTTACATACATATCATCATCATCATCATCATCATCATCGCCGTTTTCAGCCATTCACCATCCACTGCTGGATGAAGGTCTATCCAATCCTCTTCCATTCCTGTCTGTCTTGAGCAATCTGCATCCACTTGACTCCACGGTCTACCTTGCTTTCTTTCACATCCTCTCGGATACCATTCCAGTATTTCTCGCGTCCATCTGCCATCCATTCTTCTCGCTATGTGTCCAGCCCATTGCCACTTAAACTTTTTCACACGTACTGCTATATCTGCCACTTTGATCATACTTCTTACCCATGTATTCCTCTTGCGATCTCGTCTTGTTACACCGAGCATACATCTTTCCATGCCTCTCTGTGTGCACTGGATCTTTCGTAGCATTCTTGAATTTAGCGTCCAAGTTTCACATCCATACGTCATAACTGACAGTGCGCATTGGTCGTACGCCTTCTTTTTTAAGCATAGCGGAATGTTGGATGTTCATTCTTCCAAAATAATAATTTATAATGTAATTGTCAGACCACATCTTATATATTGTGGTTCATTATTAAATATGTTAAATAAGTCAACTAGAGATAGATTACAAATATTACAAAATAGATGTATGAGATGTATTTTAAATGCGGATAGGTATGCTAGTATAAAAAATATTGGTTTAATGTGAATGATACTTTGAGGATTTGTATGTTCGTATTTATATTTAAGTTAGATAATAATATGTTACCATCATATTTTAGTAAATTTATTGTGAGAGGAATGGATGTATGTGAATATAATTTAAGGAATAAAAATAATTTAATTATAAAAAATGTTAGAATAAATAGAAATAGGAGAAGCATCTTGTACCAGAGGTGTTTTGGAGTATAATAGACTCCCGGATGGAATTAGAAGTTCCAAAACTATTGATAAATACTTGGCAGTCTAAAAAAAAAAACTCTGTACAGGTGCTTAGTTAAGGATTATATAATTAGCTTTAGCTACTGTATTATATAAATAAATAAATAAAATAAAAGCACCCCCTCCTAGTTTCATTCTTCGTTTTATTTATTCTTCTTCTTATTTACATCCAGTCATATTATTGCTGTTGAAATTTGAGCTTCCTCGTCGAAACTGGTGAAATTCGGGCGAAAGGTTGAGCCCCCCTGGCTTAGGTTTCGTTTGTGTCGGCGATGTGATGTGATGTTATGACACGACACCCCTAATCATTGAAGGGTTGTAACGAGTGCTCGCAGGGTTGAAGGGGTGAGAGGCATTAAATTTATGAGTAACCGTCAAATGGGCGGCTGATGAACGCTTCTTCCGCCTGTTTCGTCCTCCCAATTTCACCCCAAAACCACCCCCTCAATTTCACCCAAAACCACCCCATCGTTGCGGCCATTTTGATGGGGCCACAGTGTCCGAAATTAAAACGGCATCATCAACCTCATCGTCGTAATCAATCTGACTGAGAATTCAATACGGCAGCATTCAGATATCGTATTCAATTATATATGAAACAGAAATGTTCGTAAAGGTGTGTATGTATGTCGTTTAGAATATATGTAGCTAACTTTAGAAAATGGCAAATGGATACCCTTCACTCGGATACGATGACAGTCGGTTCTGCATATGTATACAAGGTTCGAAGCCACGTGCATATACGATTACGTTCTGTTCACCCGGAAAATTATCCTGTTTCGATTTTAAATCGGGAATATAAGATATTAAGCGGCTTTAGCTAGTCAAATTGACACGATTAGAGTTGGACGTTAGATGCGAATGTGTACTAAAACAATCATCGTCATCGTGCACCAAAATAATCCGGTCAAAACTATCGAATCGGTGAACAAAAATACTTGCCTAAATTACATATGTATGTACATAAGTTCAAGCGGGACACAGATTACACCGAAACCAAATTAAATTTTATTTCTAACCTGACACTCACAGTCTTTACATATTTATGTACATACATTTGCGACTATTTAAAGACAATTTCATCAAACTAATTAATAACACTGAGCAACAAAAAAAATGAATACCCGGAGCGGATATTGGTCAATCTTTACTAAATTTAACCCACTAAATTGGAATCCGATAATGATTTTTGTTGAAATGCTCTCGTTCTTGAGATATTTGCGATTTAAAAAAATGTAAAAAATATCCATTTTTTTGGCTTTTGCGGTCTATAACTCAAAATATAGTATTTCTGTGCTCAAAATGAGTAATGAAATCAATAGATATTTTTTTCTATTGTTCTTTGAAATAATTATAATTAATTATCTAGCAAGTTTTTAAAGTCTTTATTTTTTTATACATTTTTTCCCCGTGCTATTTGGCGTTTATTTGGCCAGTTTTTTATTTCACCACGTTTATAAAGATTGGTTTTCTATCTCAATATTTTTTTATTTTATCTAAACGTACTAATTCGAGCGAAAAATGATTTTAAATTACGTTATGAGATGTTCTCGGAGAAAGAAGAACGTAGATTTTTTGTTGGTGAAAAACATCAAAAGCAAGTCGAAAAAAATCCAAAATTTCACTATGTCGGCCCATACTCGCCAAAAAAGCCAATGGGAAATACAATAAACGCATATATCATCAGAAAGAGGGTCTAATCATCAATCGATCAGTACCAAAATGTTTGTGACAGAACGAGTAAGACGGTATCGGGAACATCAGAAAGTCGAATAGGCGCGCAGGGAAAACAACGGTGCGAGCACCTCGACGGCCATTGTTTACCACAGGCCAACGATAAATAAAATTGTAATCGATTACTAGTAAAATATACATGCATCCATTTCAATGCTTTAATTTCATTCTCATACTCGAAATAAAATATTAGCCGCTAACGCAGACGCATTCGCGGAAATCTACGGCCGTGTTCGACACAGTCACGCCTCAAATTTTTTTTTTTACTTTATCCGCATTGTTTAAAAGTTTCTTCTGCGTCAATAATTAACACCCGTTGATCTTCAACAGGCAATACTCGTACTGCATAAAACTCACACCGCGCAATGTACATATGTACATACACTTGAACACGACAAAAATAGATCCGACATGTAAATGCAATACGTCAACTCTATAAAATCCCATTTTTGTTTCGTTTTTTTTTTCCCCTGTCCCCAGTGTTTGTTTGATCCGTTGAAAAAGAGCGCTTTTAAACCGGGTTTGTCGCTAAGGTCGAATTTGGCACGGTCTCTCGGTCCGCGCCGTTGCGCAGACTTAGTCCAGCTTAGGCCGTGGGGATTCGCGTTGTTTCGCTTCGAAATCACAACGTTTGCGAAATAAAGCGAAAAAAAAAGCAAAAGCAAAAAAAAAAAAAAAACCAGCATAGCGAGGCCGCAGAGACAACGACTCAATTATGCAGCGTTCGTTTTATATAGACGGTCTGGTCCGTGTAGCTAAACACACGTACACACACGAATCCTGAGTGTTTGCACGGAAATGTTCGTCGTATTCTTGCTATTTTTTTTAATACCCACACTTTCAAAAAAAATTGCCTATTTTCGGGCTTAAGATCAACATTATACAATTTAAAATATAAACATTCAAATATGGCTGTAATCACGGCGATGTTTTAGTACAACCTATGTACACTAATAGCAATTGACCCGAAAGCCGTCACTAATCACATTATTCTTAAACTAGGGTATTGTCCGTGGAAAATTAAGTTGCTGTTTACCATTGACATGTGAATGGGACAACTATGGGCTACAGAAAAAATAACCCAAGCAAAATAATAATTCCTGAAACAAAATTTTAAGCCTAAATGTACATATTTTACATAATTATTGTACTAGTGGGCCAAAAACAATCATCCTATTTCGACTATGTAAAATGTTGACTTTCTTACATTTTTGCCCTATTTAAATGTACAATAAATATTATAGTGATGAATTGGGGTAACCTGTAATGTCACTATGGTATAATTGGTAAATAAAAAATAAATAAATAACATACCGCAAAAAGCTACAGTCGTAATTGAAAAGTGTTTCATTCTTGTTTGTTTAATCCGCTTTTAACGATTTATATTCCCCGAAAATCAGCTCTTGACTTGCTTTTGACTTGACGTATATTGTATGTAGAGCTCTAGATATTATTAGATTCGTTCTCATAAAAATTAAGCCAAAATGAGAAATGATAGTAAGCTGTGAGCGATATTCTAGTACAAGATTCGCTCGCGTTTTCAATAAGAGTACCACTCACGTCACATGAAATTTCAAACGAATTTTAAGTAACTCTCCAAACAACGTAGATCAATAAGCTGTTACATTTCCATTACAGGAATAACTCGTGTATCTTTTGTACGATATATATATGTACATATGAGCTACTTAAACATTGGAAAATCAATCAAATTATTAAATAAAGCATGCATAAACATAGATAAATTTCAATATAAAACTATGTTAAACAGTCATTTTTCACAACTACTTTCATACTAGCATATTTGACCGTCACGGATAACTATATGCAGATCTGTGTGATGAACCATTTACGAAAAACATATACAGATACACGAGCTGCCGTCACGTGACCGGAGTAATTTATCGGTTCTGTAGTAGCGATAGGCAAGCGGTGGGTAGATTTGTCACTCATACATATTTAAATAGATTAACACAATTATGTAACGAAAGTATTAAAAAAAATAATTTTAATAAAACTAAAAGTATGTTTAATGAATTTTGCACGCAGAGCGTAGTCACAGTAGATAATCACACTGTAGTGATAGTTATAGCTAGTACAATTTGTGATAAGAAATAAAACGAAGAATGAAACTATGTACAATATGATGGGGGTGCTTTTGGAAGAATGAACATAGTTTTTAAATTCAACATTCCGCTATGCTTAAAAAATAAGGCATACGACCAATGCGTACTGTACTGCCAGCTGTGAAACTTGGATGCTAAATTCAAGAATGCTACGTAAGATCCAGTGCACACAGAGAAACACGGAAAGATGTATCGGTATAATGAGAAGAGATCGTAAGAGGAATACATGACCAATTATGTGATGTTGAAAAATTTGAAGTGGACACATACATATGTATGTAGATGGATGCGAGAAATACTGGAATGGTATCCGAGAGGATGTGAAAGAAAGCAAGGTAGACCGAGTGGAAGATGGGCTGATGAATTGAGAAGAATGTGTGGAGTCGAGTGGGTGCAGATCGCTCGAGACAGACAGGAATGGAGGAAGATTGGAGAGGCCTTCATCCAGCACGGTTACGATTTTTTGGTTTTGTTTTTTCATACGACTTACGATACGACACGTGTGGAATCAAGGCGAATCCTCGTGAGCTCCACGAACCTCCCCCATCTCCCACTACCCCCCACTTCCTCCTCCCCCCCCCCCCCCTTTCGTTCTGCCACTACTTGGCGTTTGTATATATGAAGTTAACTGCCTTCTCATGAGATATTAACGCTTCATTATGACAGAACGGCTTGGTGCGGCACGCCGTGGGATAGATAACGACAAGGCCGCGGCGGGGGGTGGGACAGGGGGAGGGTATGAGGAGGAAGAGGTGATAAGGGGTGATAAGGGGAGGGTCGCGGTCCCTCCCCCTAATACGACCAAAGCCAGCCCGGTCCGATATCACAATTTTGATTAATTGTTAAATAAATTATTCACGTGCAGGAGAGAGAGAGCGACGCGACGCGCGCAACGTCAAACCTGCCGGAGGAAATTTAAATATTTAAATTATTGCACAATCCTAACGAACTTACGCAATTTCGCGCAGTAATAATAACGGCGATGTTTCTTTTTCGCCGTGCGAAATATATAGGCTTTTTTTTTTTTTTACTTTGCGAGGTATTTCAGACGAATTTTACAAAGCTTATAATACATATATACATATTTAGGTCTTACATACATATCATCATCATCATTTTCAGCCGTTCACCACCCACTGCTGGATGAAGGCCTCTCCAATCCTCTTCCATTCCTGTCTGTCTTGAGCAATCTGCATCCACTTGACTCCACGTTCTACCATGCTTTCTTTCACATCCTCCCGGATACCATTCTAGTATTTCTCACACGCTGTGTCCAGCCCATTGCCGCTTCAACTTTTTCACGCGTACTGCTATATCTGCCACTTTGGTCATACTTCTTACCCATGTATTCCTCTTGCGATCTCTTCTTGTTATACCGAGCATACATCTTTCCATGCCTCTCTATGTGCACTGGATCTTTTGTATGTAGCATTCTTGAATTTAGTGTCTAAGTTTTACATCCATACGTCATAGCTGGCAGTACGCATTGGTGGTATGCCTTCTTTTTTAAACATAGCGGAATTTCGGATTTAAAAACTATGTTCATTCTTCCAAAAGCACTCCTTCCTAGTTTCATTCTTCATTTTATTTCTTTTTATTTTTTTTTATTTGAATGTACATATGTATGTATTATTTTTCTATTGTATTATAATATGTATGTCTGGCCATAGTGGCGTATTGGGAAACTGTAAAGCCACTATGGCACAAATTTTCAAATAAAATATGTACTGCGTACTCTTGTAAATCGCGTGATTGTTATTTTGTAACTAGTGTCAGCCCGTCGAATATCAACGGAGCGCTCTCATCACCCGTGCTGAAAAATAATATTAAATTTAATAGTTTTTATAGTTGTTGGCGCATAGATGGCGCGTTATAATACAACAACGTAACAATTTAGCAAAGTCGCGAGCCTATTGATATTGTCAATTTGTAGCGGGTCCGTTATTATCTAGTTTGGTTGAATGCGTAAGCGCACCCTCTTCCGAGCCGGCGATTTCGGATTCAAATCCCACTCGCGCGACGTTCTGGTTTTTTAATAATTTATCTCGGCGAGCGTTATCAGCAGACAGACACACGGAATAGGGCTATTATATATAGGTATATAACTAGTGTAAGCCCGTTGAATATCAACAGAACGTTCTCATCACCCGTACTAAAAAATTATATTATATTTAATTGTTTTTATATGACGCGTTATAATACAACAACGTAACAATTTGGCAAAGTCGCGATCCGACTAAGGAATTTTATGTTCATTTGATTCAAATATAGGAGGTCTCGCATTATCGGCATTGGATCAATGTTTCGAACCGGTAATCTCGGGTACAAATCCCACTCGCGCGACGTTCTGGTTTTTTAATTATTTATCTCGGCGAGCGTTATCAGCAGACAGACACACAGACACACGGAATAGGGCTATTATATATATGTATTTTATTAAATTTTACAAGGTATTGATCAAGTTAAACGTACGGCGAGTGATCCTATTTTATTAGGAGCGTTCAGTTTTGATTGGTGGGAAGTCACCGATATGAAGGATACAAAATTGTAAATAGATTTTTCAGCTTAAACTTTCCTACTGTAAAAACAAACACTAACGATAAGGTAAGATTATTTTCCTTATTATTACTAGCACACATTTAAACACACACATTGTAAAATGAATAATGACCACTTGACCAGGAACCATTACGATACGTTTTTAGTAAATAAGAAGTATTATGAACATTATATGGATAAATAAAAGGTTTTAAGAATTAAAATAAATAAATATATACATTCATATACATACATATGTATTTATTTTATTTTATTTTATTTATTTGAGAAAGAAACATACAGTTATAATTAAAGAAATACAAAATAGAGATGAACAAAGTTATGACATAAACCAAAATAGTTTCTATAAATAAATTAGATATAACATAGGTGAAGAAATAGAAAGATAATAGACATAGTTTATATAAGTAAAATTAGGTATAACATATGTAAATAAAGAATAGAAAGATGATGAATATAAGAAACATAAAGAAAGTAGTGAGAAGGGAGAGGGAGATTTGGAAGAGTATGGGTAGAATTAGGGATTGGAAAAGTGTTTATATAGATGAGTTTTGAAAGTAAAGAGGTTGGAGGTGAATATATCAAATGAAATAGGAAGTTTGTTGAAAGTATTGCATGATCTGTTGATGAATGAGTTGCGGGATAAGTTTGAGGATAAGAACTTAAGGTGGAATAAATTAGGATTACGGAACATTCTGGAAGGACAATTAAGGGAGATTTTAGAAAGGAGACAAGGACTATCAACTAAATTGTTAAGGATTTTGTACAAAAAAACAGAGGTCATTTATGATTCTTCTTGTTACAAGTGGGGGGGTTAAATTGGGAATAAACAAAGAATTAGAATTAGGAATGATTGGGATGTGGAATTTGAATTGCAAGTATGTGTGGAACCTTTTTTGGATTTTATCCAGTCTAAGAATGTTTATATGGTATAAGGGGTTCCACACAGTACTTGCAAACTCAGGTGGCTTCTGACAAAGGAGTTGAAAAGTAATTTGAGGGTATCACAAGACTTAAAAGGCTTGGACACCCTCATTATGAAACCTAGATTTCTATTAGCCCTTCTGGCGATCAGGTCAATATGGTTATTGAACGAAAGCTTAGTATCGAAAACAATGCCAAGGTCTCTGACAGTATCAACTTTTTTAATTTGAATATTATTAATTTTGTAAGAGAATAGTATGGGAGATTTGCGCCTGGTAAATGAAATTTGAGAACACTTAGCTATATTAAGGAAGAGCTGATTTGAAGAACAATATTTGGAGAAATTATCTAGATCATATTGAAGCTTAAAGCAGTCATCAATAGAAGAGATTTTTTTTAAAATTTTAGTGTCGTCAGCAAAAAGAAGAAAGGAGGAATAAGAAAAGCATGAATTGATATCATTGATATATAGTAAGAATAAAAGAGGACCGAGATGAGAGCCCTGAGGAACACCAGAAGGGACTTTTTTGAAATCAGAAATTTGGTTGTTGATCATGACTGCTTGAGACCGGTTGGAAATGTAGGAAGATAACCATCTATAAAGATCGCCATGTATTCCTAGATTACGGAGTTTGTGGAGGAGAATGGTGTGTGAAATTTTGTCAAAAGCCTTGGAAAAGTCGGTGTAAATAGTATCAGTTTGGCATTTTTTTCATCTAAGTAGCATGTGATAAAGTCCGTGAATTCGAGTAAATTAGATTCAACAGATTTTTTTGGGGAGAAAGCCATGTTGGTTTGGGATTATATATTTACGAAGTAGAGGGATAAATGATCAGTGACAATTTTTCTAATATTTTACCAAAAATAGATTATTTAGAAATTGGACGATAATTACAGATGTCATGTGCACTCCCAGATTTAAAAATAGGGGTAATAATAGCAGTTTTCCACAGTTGAGGAAATTTACCCTGAGTTAGGGATAATTTAAATAGGAGAAAAAGTGGATAAGTAAGATGGGGTGCACAGGATTTAATAAAAAGAGGGTGGATTTTATCAGGACCAGCTCCTTTATTAGAGTCTAAATTATTTAGGTAATTATTAACAAGTGGAGGATCAAGGTTGATCCCATTATGTATGTATATGAATGATCGTCTTTTTTACCAAATAAGTCTTTTAGTTTTTTAGCTTATTGTTTATGTACAACATTTACTGTTCTGATGATCGGTTTAAGTTCTGTCCTTGAAATAATTTAAAGGAGCTTTCCGATTGTTTTCGAATGGAGGAAAAACGATTCCAATTGTTTCTATTTATATAGGTATAATATATATATACATACTTAAAAATGTCTATGATTAACTATGTATGAAAGTATTATCATCATTTTCAGCCGTTGACCATCCACTGCTGGACGAAGACTTCTCCAATCCTCGTCCACTTCTGTCTGTTTTGAGCAATCTGCATCCTCTTGACTCCACACATGCTTCTTAATTCATCAGCCCATCGTCCACTCGGTCTACCTCGCTCTCTTTAACATCCTCTCAGATACCATTCCAGTATTTGTCGCGTCCATCTGCCATCCATTCATTCTTCTTGCTGTGTCCACTTTGACTTTTACACACGTTCCGCTACATCTGCCACTTTGGTCATGCCTCTTACCCATGTATTCCTCTTACGATCTCCTCTTGTTATTTTCTTGCTGAATCCTTGAATTAAGCATCTATGTACGTTTCACATCCATACGTCACAACCAGCATTACGCTTCGGTCGTATGTCTTATTTTTTAAGCATAGCGGAATGTGCTCTATCCTCGTTTCATTCCTTCTTTTTTAGATCTATGTAGTCATATTCACGAATGTATATATGTATGTACATACATATATTAATTGCGTTCGGAATTTTGGGTTAAAACCTGTTTAAATAAATAAATAATTAATGCATTTATGAATGTGAGCTACATATGTATAGGTACTTAGTTGTTGTTCAAATTTTCATCAAAACTGCTGATTATCCGAATCAATTCATTTCTCGACCCCGTCCGCTCAATCAAAAGCCTGCTTTTCTTCAACACACCGCATTTTTCCCATACGGAAAACAATCTAAAAATAAAAAATAAAAATAAAAAAACACTTAATTTCAAAAAGGACGAGGGATGCAGGATACACATGGAAATTTGCAGGGAAGGCACGTCAAAAGGGGGGCGACATTCAAGGAGATGGCACTGAGTGCGCAGGATCCAACACTTCGTCCCCTGGCCAATGGGAAGGACAAAAGGATGGCTAAGTCCATCCTGCTTGCACCAACGAAACAGCCAAATCAATTATTCATGCGCAGATTCCAACGCGCGGCGTACTCTAACGGACAACTACTCGAAACACAACTAAGCCTGCGCACATTCTACTATACATTTACCAATGGTGTCTCTTCGGTTTTTTTATGAGTTATCTCTGCCATTCGATAGCTCAAACGGTAGAGACTTCTTCCACTGTTACTATCGTCCACTGGGACATCTCATGTTAGAATATGTGCTTGAGACTGGCTCAATTATTTGGAAACCCAGTCAAAGTAAAAAAGAGTTCAAGAGAAATTTCTTCGATACTTGTATTTGGGCGAGTATGATTTATTACTCATATCCTAGAGTCTTTGTGTTGGATTCTTTGAGTTTCTATATCTTTCGTCTTTAAGTGCGTATGTCTTGGAAAACACTATAAAGATTTTGAGGGAGAAAATCAACAACAAGTTTAAAAGTATTGGCATCCTGAGTGGAAGAGGGAATCGCGGTCGCGAACTCTTTTCTTGCCCGTAATGGCCAGAACCAATATACTCATGTGCTCGCCTCTATCGAAAGCAATTAATCTTCTCAACATATTGGCACGTCATGTTGACATCTTTAGTGCCAATCATGATGAGAGTGAAAATTTATTACGTTTTTTTAATAATATTTCATTATATTTTCCCTAGTTACTTCACTAGACGATTAAATGTTTATCAAATTGTGAAGAGGCAACGTTCAAGTACGCCAACTTCAGAAGAAAAATTATTGGGACGTTTCTACAAATAATTATTCCCGCCTACCATTTCATTCATACCAAGTTCATTTTTACTTTTATTTTCCTTTGATGCACCTCCAGAAGGTTTTTCCGTTGCGCTCATTGCTATAATTTGTACCCTGTAGAATTAGATGACTAAAGGCACTGTTCAATCAAAAAGCGAATTTCATTTTTTGATTTAGTATTAATTTTTCCAACAGACCGTCATTATTTCGATGGTAACCAATCAAGCAAACGACAAATGACTGCGGTTTCGCACGCGCGATAAAAATTCAATTTGCTTGGCCTACTTCGACAAGATTGACTGACTTGGTGTCGCAAATGTGAAACCACGCTGAACATTGCCACCGAGATATTGACCTTATGAACACTACCGTTCTATGTACATATGTACCCACATATGTATATAAACTCACGTCGAAATTTTCGTTTCATTGGTTTTCGACGGGTCACGTGATTCACCCGCAGTGGCCGTTTGTCTCTACGACGCGTTTTATCCGGCAAAGGTGAATTGTGGGAGGTGATGGACTTGCATTGCACGCTTTATGTATGCTAGGAAACAAGGATGGGTGGGTGGGTAAGTCCTGTTTGTAAACACGTCGAGGTCCCTTTTATACGATGGGGTCCCCCGAGTATAGGATCCACCACCTCCCCCTCGTCTCCGTAGTACTCGATATGTGATAGTGATACTGGCGCCCCACATAAAACATGCCTCTTTAAACAAAGCCTACTCGAAACTCCCCCAACTCCTCCCCCCACTACGCACCGTTCTAGAATTTAACCTCACGAACCTTAGCTTTACTTATGTACATTGAAAATAAAAATCGAATGCGACCAACCCACGACTTTCGATCAAAAATGTCCTGAAAGGATTGAAATTTAATTATAATAGAAATTCGTATATATGTATATATATATATATGTAGTGTTGTAAAATTCTCGGGAATAATCTTTTGGAGAATATTCTCCAAACCGAGAATTTTCTGTTTAAAATTGTAGTACATAATGCAATGTACCCTGGGCTCCATCGGCCACCATGTATTTTAAATTAAAAAAAAAACTATTACTGTATTTGTTTAAATATACAGTAAACTCCCTCTAATCTGGGTTATTACTTGGGAGAGGTGATACGGATTACACGAATAATATTAGTTTAGTATCCGTGACAAAAACTAAATTTGATGAGGCGTGAATATGACAAATTTTTTACGATCTTTTGTGGTAAGTTTAAATGAATGATTATATCATAAGTTGGAACAATTTCACTGGAATATCATAACCAAAGCAATAAAAATATGTATACATAATTTATTACTTCCAGAGTTAATAAGCATTGCATTCCTGTGAGAATTTCGCGGAAAACGTTCATGCTACATAGTAGTGCGTATGTTAAAATGACGAAATGACACTTTCAGTGTCGTCAGAATGAAAATATCTCATTCAAAATGCTCTCAGACACTTTAGAAAGTCCTATTACTCCTATTAGGTTCTAAAAATATCCTAGAATCCTCTAAAAAGCTATTAAACTATCTAGAGATGTTTTATTACCAAGAAAAAAGAAAACGCTCGAATATTCTCGGAGAATAATCTTTGGAGAATATTCTCGGAGAATAATCTTTTGGAGAATATTCTCGTTTTCCGAGAATATTTGTTTTTTTTACTTTATCCTAATTGGATTGTGTTGGTGGAAAGTATTGTGATCGTGCAAAAATTCGACCTCGAGATTTTGACTGATTTGTAACAGGTATCACCCCCCGATCACGTTTTATTGATTTCTGGAAAATGTCTGTGTCTGCATGCTATGTGTATATGTGTGACTGTGGATCAGTGTGTAGAATCGCTAATAATAACTGAAAAACCGTTCATTCTATTACACTGAAACTTGTAATATTATAGTCCTTAAAGCAATATCTAGTTATGAAAAAATAAATCATTAAAATCAGTAAACCGGAAGTTGGTTTGTTTTTTGTTGTTTTCTTGTTTTATTTGGTTTCTGGTACGAGCCGGTAAATGAAATTTTAGTAAAACACCACCGGTTACAGGTAAAGTGTATTTTTTGCCATAACCCAAAACAAACGCTGGATAAAATGGATACATTAATATATTTTTATTTAGCATAACGAATTAAGTCTTAACTGGTAATGGATTACAATTTTATTTATCATTGGCCTGTGATAAACAGTGGCAGTCGAGGTGTTCGCGCCGTTGTTTTCCCTGCGCGCTACGTAGACTTGAAATGATGATACAAATCGATAGATAATTAGACCCTCTTTCTGATAATATTCAATTTTTGTATTTCCAATTCGCTTTTCGGCGAGTATGGGCCAATATAGTGAAATTTAAAAAAAATTTCGACTTGTTTTTGATTTTTCACCAACGAATAATTTACACCGTTCACTTTTTCCGACTTAAATCGACAGATCTTGAAGAGATATTTTGTTTGGTAGCAAAATGACTACGCTAGCACGTCAAAGTCGCTAATTGGAAATTTTCCAAAAACGTCCAAAATAGCCGTCGGAAGAAACGCCCCCTTCCCCGCGCCTCACCCATGTGCGGTCCTAACTTAAGATCGGAAATTTATCGTAGACGTATACCCAAGCGAATAAAATAACATTCGTGTCATTAGTAACGAAGTTATAGTGTCGGAATGTATGCCCATCCAAACGTAACACGGCCGTTTCCGAACTGGTACCCCATACTGTATAGACGTATTCGCATAGATATAAAATACCATAGATATGCCATTCCAAACAAATTTGCCTGGAGAAAGCGTCAGCAGCAACGCGGAGGTGCGGGGGGTCTAAAGTGCGGGGAATTCACGTCAAAACAGACCACATATCCAAACACAGATTGGTCATCATTTTTTTTCGCCAGTTGAATAACAACAGCGTTGGCAATTTTGACGAACTCCGAAAACAGGCCATATAACATAGGTACATAATAAGATCGTGTAATTTTATTTACACGGTTTTACACAGCATAGAGGAAGGGTGGGGGGGAAGGGGGTAAGGTGATGTGCAGTGTCAACAGTCAGTGTTCGCAGCCCGGTCGAATGTAACCATTTGATTTTATGTTTACGACTATTTGTACCCCAGTTGCGCGTAGCGAGCCCGAAGGGCTCCCAGGGGGAGGAAACCCACCCTTTTTCACCCCCTTGCCTCGTCCCTCGTTCCCTTCCCACGGGACCCCCATCCGAAAGTACTTTGTATCCCGCGAGAAATGCATTTATCTTGTTTTATGCGCTTTAAACAAAGTATTATTGCATGGATGCTGGAGGCTGCCCTCCCCTCGAGGGGGAAAAAAAAACCGACGAACCACCCGGTTTTATTTTGCACCTACGGTATGTTTGCACGGTGTACATATGTGTGTGATGTTTTCAACCGAGAAATATCATTCTTACTTACCGTATGTGCATTTTTAATAACACACACACACACACACGTCGATTAACTACTTCCGATTCGAGATTCACTTGGTAATTTATGAAAGCGTGCCAGCTTCGCTGAAAAACGCTAAATTCGAGCTTTCACGGCGCGAAACTTCAGCTGAGACTGTTCAGCTTTGTGTGATTGTATTACACATAATTATATTGAGAAATTTTGTACTATATCATAATTTACTTGAAGAACTTTCGAAAAACTTTAATTTTGTACCTGCCCACGACACTTGCGAATATTCAAAACTCATAACGAATATAGAATGATTCGCAGATTATAATTTAAAATTCCTGCTAACAAGATGTTTTTGATTGTTTTAAATGCAAAGTCAATTATATGTAGGTTAAACTTTAACCGTAAATGTTCTCGAATTGTTACACGCGCACACTCGTATAGTTCACATTTATTTTTGACCCTGGACTAATGACAGTCGAAAGATTCATTACATATTTATAATCTAAAATAAATATACGTATATGTATGTATGTACGTGCAACGTCGCATACTACAGTAAATACAAGATCTATCATTGTAGGTGTGTAGTTGGTCTGTCCGTTAGGAATTATTAAGAAGTATCGACTATCGACACATTTCTTTTGTTTTCATACATAGTTACCGCTACCGATAGCTCATCAATCATTATACGTAAATAATATACATATGTACATCTTAGTACCGATAGGGAGTACTTCAGTACCACATATGTATAATCAACTGTTCATTTCAGTCTATCCGTCACGTCAGTTACATCAGTAATGCTCGACACGCTTATTTCGCTTTGATATGTACATACATACATATGTATGTATATTGAACTATTATATTTTTTTATATTTGATTTCTTTCCGTCACTCGTAGCTCAGACTATCGATGTATGCATCGTTTAAAATGCAAAATGGACTATGTATGTTATTTAGTCGTTTTGATAAAATACAAGGTTTGGATTTCAGTTTACTAAAAAAAATGTGTACATGTTTTTTGGATACTTTTGTTCGTATGGATTAAATTATCTATTAAGCTTGTACCTAAAAACAAATTAAATTTATTTTACTCTGAATGGACATTCATTCCTTGATTTTTGTCAAAAACGTTTTGCTTTTAGTGTGAACAAATTTAATTAAATTAATTTTTTTTTTTTTTTTTTAATTTGATCATTCTACATACATATGTACATATGCATGTACTTAATATTCATGATATAAGTTTTGAATTGTCCTTGGCGGGTACAAAATTAAAGTTTTTCAAAAGTTCTTCGTGGTTAGCTAAGCCAATAGTACAAAATTTCTCAATATAATTATGTGTAATACAATCACACAAAGCTGAATAGTCTCTGCTGAAGTTTCATGCCGTGAAAGCTCAAATTTACATATCTTTTTCCAGCGAAGCTAGCACGATTTCAGAAATT
This sequence comes from Parapsyche elsis, assembly GCA_022651745.1. NCBI lineage: Eukaryota > Metazoa > Arthropoda > Insecta > Trichoptera > Hydropsychidae > Parapsyche > Parapsyche elsis. Next base: position 296,009 of record JAGVSN010000041.1, read on the forward strand.
TCGATTTAAAAAATTTATGATTTTTATCAACTCTTGGATGAGTGAATACCGTAAGTAGCTTAGCTCGATTTTTTTTCAAATTCAAACGGCTCATATCAATAACAAACTGCCGTTGGTCCATAGAAACTGGCAATTTTCTAATGAAATATCATAGACCAGCGTTTTTCAAACTTTTTTTACTACGACCCACTGCAAGAACTGCATTTCGTATTTCGTCTATATAATAATACGTCAAACACAAACTCCATTGTGTAACTTTATTTACTATTGACACTTGATATATGTATGCATATGTATTGGATGAAACTAGTTTTCAATTAGAAACTGTTTTTAATTGAGATAAAGTGGAGAATCCTAGTTCACACAAATAAGTTGAAGTAAAGGGTAGTATACAGATTGCTTTTTTACTTAAAAGTGGAAATTCTCCTTCAACCTTAATCCAACACGATGAAAAAATTAATTGCTAAAAATCATTCTTCAGTGTAAATGTACTGTGGTGCAAATTCGGCCTCCTCTTCAGGATCAAAGTTTAACTAAATTATTAACTCGGGGCTTCCAAACGCTTTTCTTTACTGTTTTAAATTTCTGCACTGGAAAATAGTAATCAAAGTTTTGGGATAGAGAAGTGAGATGTGACAATACCTCGAGCTTTAATTATTTTAAAATATCTTTATTGACAATGTTAAGCAATGATGGAGGAACTGACCATTCCGGTGTCACAATTTTTGACGTGAATACGTCTATCAATACGCAGACTAGTATGGGGTACCAGTTCGGAAACGGCGGTGTTACGTTTGAATGGTCATACATTCCGACAGCATAACTTCGTTACTAATGAAACGATTGACATAATTGTTGTTTTATTCGCTCGAGTATACGTCTACGATAAATTTTCAACTTTAAGTTAGTACCGCACATGCGCGAAGCACGGGGGAGGGGGCGTTTCTTCTAACGGCTATTTTGGACGTTTTTGGACATTTTCAAGCAGTATATCTCACGACTTTGACGTGCTAGCGTAGTGATTTTGCTACCAAACAAAATATCTCTTAAAGCTCTTTCGATTAAAGCTACAAAAAGTGAACGGTGTAAATTATTTGTTGGTGAAAAATCAAAAACAAGTCAAATTTTTTTTTAAATTTCACCTTATCGGCCCATACTCGCCGAAAATCCAATAGGGTTTAATCATCTATCGATCAATACCATCATATCTGTGATAGAACGAGTGAGACGGTATCGGGAACATCAGAAAGTCTACGTAGCGCGCAGGGAAAACAACAGCGCGAGCACCTCGACGGCCACTGCATACCACAGGCCAATGATAAATAAAATTGTAATCGATTACCAGTTAAGACTTTATTCGTTATGTTAAATTATATTAAAAATATATCAATGTATCCATTTCGATGCTTTCATTTCATTTTCATATTCCAAATCAAAATATTAACCGCCAACGCAGACGTATTCGCGGAAAACCTACGGCCGTGTTCGACACAGCCACACCCCGAATTTTTTCCATCGGTCGCGACCCATTTTATTTATCTAGACCCAATCTAGAATGTAATAAACTGTGCAGGTGTAAACAATATAAAACATTTGAAAAACTCTGTCATAGACGATGGAAGCTATTGACATTTTACGTTCGCCCGTTTTTCTGCCGCACTCGATACTGTTGAACGGTGGTTTATTTTTTGGTATTTTTTTATGCAGATTCTTTAACGTGGTCGAAGTGTCCCATCATGCGGAAGGACAGACGCAAGCTTTTCATTCCCCAAAGAGTGGGGGGCAGGAGACGTAGCCGTTTGTCCTGAAGCATAAAAAGTCGTAGAGGTTGTCCGGTGCGGCAAGATGGCGCGCGCGCAAGACGCCCCACCAAAAGAAAAGCGGAAGTGAACTCCAGGGAAATCACTCGCGCGGTCAGACACGACCGGCCCTCTCCGCAAACTGCCCCAAACACACAGACACACTCAAATACACACACACTAGAACGTTTGACTACTCGCCAATTTTGGAAATTTACAAAATAAGAAAAGTAGAAAAAAAAAACATACACACTCACACACAGGGGAAGAAATACTCACCGGTTAGTAGTAGATTCAAGCGTGGGTTATATGTATGGTCGAGTGGATTTAAGTGCCCTGCATCGTTCAGGTTGTAGTTTTTAGGTTTACATTTCGGAAAATTTGACGAACGCCTCTCTGGAATATAAGATCATCGTGTAAGTCCAGGGGTCGGCAAGAGGTGTCCCGCGGGCCAAATGTGGCCCGCAAAGTGTTTTAAAATATCCCGCGACCCGATTTCTCTTATATGTAGTAAAATCTTCCTGTTACGATTCAGTTGAAAGCATTACATAGGTAGATTTCTAAGAATTTTATAAATAGAATGTTCTTTACCTGCCATGTCCAGCGCCAGGCTGGCTTGAGCACTGGTCTAATTAATCTAAAACAGATGTTTTACTATCTTTATCCATATCCACGCTTGCAATAATTGGTAATGTTAGTTAGGACACACGTTAAATCGATCGGGTGTGTGTTTTTTTTTATTTCTTCTCTAATGAACGATTTGAATTTAAAACTCCAAGGGAAACGAAAATTAATTCATGAAACGTTTTCAGAAGTGAAAGCATTTGAAACGAAACTCAAATTATTAAAAACTAAAATAATAGAAAAAAAGCTTCATAATTTGCCATTTTGCAAGTAATTTTTTGAAAAAGATAAAAACACTTAATAGAATTAATAAATTAATTTCATATGTGGCCCCCTGACAAATCCGAATATCTCAATGTGGCCCCCCGTGTAAACTATGTTGCTGACCCCTGGTGTAAGTCAACCGAACAAACAACAATATACAGTAGGGTGGAGCGACATTGCAAAATTAAAATCGGCATTGTAATACCTACCAAAAGTTTTGTTGTATCATCCGTATTCTCGTAAAAATAATGAAAAAAAATCTGTGAATATGTCTTCAGGCCTCTACCTGAAGGCGAAAAATGAAAATTTGCCTATTAATTTCGAAATCTGAACACAATATAAAATTTAAGATAACATGCTCATAAAATTACCCTAACTTTATTGAATATTATAAGTACTTTTTGTAAAAATCCAATGTATTTACGTATTCCGTGAATTATTCAAATAAGTGTGAATTTGTGAGAGCGGTGGAGGGAGGCATACGAGTAAATATAAGTATACCTACATATGTATGTATACGAGTAAAGTAAGTATGATTAGTAAAAATGAATACTAATTTTCCAATTAAAATTGACAATCGATTGTAAATTTTCATACAAGTAAAAGTATTAAGATAATAGTGCTGGTAGAGACCAGAAAAACTTTTTTAATTCAGCCGTTCACCATCCATTGCTGGATGCAGGCCTCTCCAATCTTCTACCATTCCTGTCTGTTTTGAGCGATCTGCATCCGCTTGATTCCACACACTCCTCTCAATTCATCAACCCATCGTCCACTCGGTCTACTTTGCTTTCTTTCACATCCTCTCGGATACCATTCCTGTATTTCTCGCGTCCATCTACCATCCACTATTCTCGCTGTGTGTCCATTCCAAAGTTTTCTTCTTACCCGCGTGTTCCACTTACGATTATCTTGTTACTAGTGTAAGCACGTTGAATATCATCGGACGTATTTGACGTAATTGATTACGTAACAATTTAGCAAAGTCGCGAACCTACAATACCTAGGATCAACATTATAGGTGGCCTCCCATCACCGGTGTTGGGTGAACGCGTTAACGCTAACTCACCCAACCTGGTAATCATGTGTTCAAATTCCACTCGCCCACTTTTTACGATCAGTATCTTCTTGTTATACCAAGCATGCATCTTCCCATGCTTATCTGTGTGCACTTGATCTTACGTAGCATTCTTGAATTTAGCATCCACGTTTCACATCCATACGTCATAACCGGCAGTACCAAGGTCGTATGCCTTATTTTTTAAGCATAGAGGAATGTTGGATTTAATAACTGTCCATTCTTCCAAAAGCTCCATCCTAGTTTCATTCTTCGTTTTATCTCCAGGTTTCCAGGCATCCAGGCATCCAGGCATCCAGGTTTCACATACATACTCGTTCGTCATAAGTGGTAGTACGTACATATGTATGTATTGGTTGTATGCCTTATTTTTTAAGCATAGCGAGATGTTGGATTTAAAAACTATATTCATTCTTCCAAAAGCGCTCCATCCTAGTTTCATTCTTCGTTTTATCTCTTCTTCTTTACATCCAGTCATGTTCACCAATTGTCCTAGGTATAAATAACTATCAACTATGTATCTCTACAATATGATCATCTACTGTGACTACGCTTTGCGTGCAAAATTCATTAAACATTATTTTAGTTTTATTAAAATTAATTTCTAAGCCTAATCATCATCGTATAAAATGTCAATATTAGGCGAGCCTCTTTAACAACCTATATTTTTTGTTAAATCGGGATTTTCAGAGACAATCCGCGATTCGGGTGTTGCCTATTGGACTCGGCACAGCAACTCTCAAACCGGCACGATTGGCATAACATAATTTTAGTTTTATTATACCTAATGAATTCCTAAGCCTACTTGTTCATACTCACGTTGCTTAATTGTGTTAATTTACAGTATAGGCACGAAAAATGATACCCGTTAATTAAACAACGTTTCAAAATTATAGTGTGGCGTTTCTCAAAGTGTGCTCCCGTGTCTCTTGGCAGGGGCCAAAGAAAATTTTCAGGCAACCAGTGAAGATTTTTTGGAACATGGATGAAAGGGCAAGCTCAATGGTAAGAGCGAAGCTCCGCCGTATGTCGAAACGTTTTTCTCTACGGTCATTGGCAAGATTTGAACATTACTATCTAAATCCAGATCGGCTGTCTCCTGCTAGAATTTGCCAATGTTTCTCAGTTGTTAGACGGTGTCATCAAAAATTTGCATCTCCTTTCCATTATTCCTGTTTTTGGGTCCTTATGTTCTTACACCCGTCACACTACGCCAAATTGATCGTACAATTTTGTATACTGCAAAATGCATCGGTGGCAGATGTTAATCGATTGTTTTGTTCTCACGGTGCCTGTAGAGCAAGAAAATGAGTTCAGCTGTGGATGTCGTTACTTTAACGATTACCGTAAGTAGTAGTTTTCAAGTATAAAAATCACACAAACTCCTGCTTAAATTAGCTTCATTTTGAAGTTCAATAGTTTATTTAACTAAATTTATTTTTCTAGTTTTTGATATTCAAGTATGATCTTTGAGTGAGAGTTGGTAGCTTTTCGCATGGTAGCTGTGTTGTAACGAGTTGATATCCATGATTTTTTTATTTTTGTTTCATTTCATCGGCTTTAGTACCTACCTACTGATTCTGTTTCTGTCAACTGACGTGTGTTCGGTCCTATTGGTCTGTATGAAAGTATTTCACTGATTGGTTAACCATTCAGCCAATTCAGCATAGCGTGAACCAGGGGTTAGTCTTTTGATTGAAGGTCGTGCGTTCGATCCCCAAGTCATTGACATTACTAAATCCAGATTTAAGATTTAAATCCTAAGGCCATCTCCTGTTAGAATTTGCCCATCTATCTTACTTACATATGTAGTTGTGAAACGATTCCACCAAAAATTGGCATCACCTATCCACTATTCCTATATTTCTAAATCCTCGTGTTCTTAGACCTGTTGGTTAACTTCTCCCAAACAAAAAACAATGTCGATGAAATATAGATACTTCAAATTGACTTATTTTTCATCATCATAGCGATATTAGTTTCGGTGATATTAAAATTTATTAAAACATGTATCATTTTACATATTTGCGCCCATCTTGTATATAGTATACATATATGTATGTACATACATAGGTAGTATCAGCTATAGTACCCATCGTTGCCCGTGTCCATTAATTTGCATAGTTTTGCTCATATAAGTCAAAAGGTGTGATAATTTTTATGGAACACATAAAAAATAATTAAAATGTGAACCTGAAATAGTTTGAACCGTATGTGATTGTGTAGATGTATGTACATACATACATATGTATGTATGTAGTAAGTGAATTTATCAAAAAAGAGTAAACATATATGTATATTTAGAAAGATTGTTACGTTGCAATATGTTGATATCAAGTAGAATCTACGTATTATTTATTATTGATATAATTTATTTTTAATGATATACATATGTACATATGTACATACATATGTATTTAAAAAAAAAACAACTCATTGTAAGTGTTCACAGTGTAAAATTTGCATATGTAAATAAGGATCTTTATAGTATAGGGACTATAAGGTATTAAGGTAACATAAAATAAAAAAAAGTATTTCAATTATAAAAATTTATATGTATGTACATATGTATTTTATTTAAAAAAAATTAGATTTCACATATATGTATGTAAGCTTAATAATTAAAATTTGTGTTTGAATTCATGCAAAATTTACATAAACATTATGTAATTGATTTAAATAATCGATGTGAAATCATTTCCACACTCTATCCTTCGTCTGCAACGCACTTGACTGATTTAACAATATGTAAGTTACAGAATAAGGATCTGGAGTAAAACAATCCAGTAAGTACCTATAGACAAAAAGTTCAATAGAAATTGTAGACAAATCCTACGATGAATCACTCTAGTTGTGAAAGTTGAGTCTTCCTGCGTTCACGAGACTGGACCCTTGGAAACCTGAAATCAAATTTGTCCATCGTTATTTCATGTTTGACTGTATGTACATATATTAATAAAGAGCTTAATGTGTGTCCGTCTGTGTGTGTGTGTGTGTGTGTGTGTGTGTGTCCGGTAACGCTATGACGTCACTATAGGATTTTTTTCGAGTTTTTTTTTCTATGAATATATTTTTTGAAAATTTTTTTTTTCGGTTTTTTTGGATTTTTCCAACTTTTTTTTTGGATTTTTTTTTTGGAACTTTTTTTGGATTTTTCAGACTTTTTTTTTGGATTTTTTTTTGGAACTTTTTTTGGATTTTTCAGACTTTTTTTTTGGATTTTTTTTTGGAACTTTTTTTGAATTTTTTTTTTTGGATTTTTCAGACTTTTTTTTTGGATTTTTTTTTGGAACTTTTTTTGAATTTTTTTTTTTGGATTTTTTCAACTTTTTTCTATGAATATATTTTTGAAATTTTTTTGGATTTTTCCAACTTTTTTTTTGGATTTTTTTTTGGAACTTTTTTGAACTTTTGAACTTTTTTGAATTTTTTTTTTTTGGATTTTTTCAACTTTTTTCTATGAATATATTTTTGAAAATTTTTTTTTTCGGTTTTTTTTTGAATTTTCCAACTTTTTTTTTGGAACTTTTTTTGAATTTTTTTTTTTTGGATTTTTTCAACTTTTTTCTATGAATAGATTTTTGAAAATTTTTTTTTTCGGTTTTTTGGATTTTTTCAACTTTTTTTTTTGGATTTTTTTTTGAACTTTTGAACTTTTTTTGAATTTTTTTTTTTTGGATTTTTTCAACTTTTGATACCCCCTAAAGCCATTCCGGCCCCCTTACCACCCCACAGACCCTACGGCACCTTTTCAGCACTCCCGAAAAGCTATGCCGGCCCCTTACCACCCCTTTTTTTGACTCACTAAAAGCCATGCCGGACCATCACCACCCCACAGACCTCCCCCTACCCCTACGGCTTTTTTCTGCACTCCCGAAAAGCTATGCCGGCCCCTCACCACCCCACAGACCCCCCCCCTACCCCTACGGCACCTTTTCAGCACTCCCGAAGGCTATGTCGGCCCCTCACCACCCCCCCAGACCCCCCCTCCTGCCCCAGCGGCCCTGTTTTTTGCACTCCCGAAAGCTATGCCGGCCCTTTACCACCCGCCAGACCCCTACCCCGGCGGTCCCTTTTTGGACTCCCGAAAACTATGCCGGCCCCTTACCACCCCTTTTTTTGACTCACTAAAAGCCATGCCGGACCATCACCACCCCAGAGCCGCCTTCTACCCCTGCGGCAACTTTTCAGCACCTGAAAAGCTATGCCGGCCCCTCACCACCCCACAGACCCCCCCTACCCCTACGACACCTTTTCAGCACTCCCGAAAAGCTATGCCGGCCCCTCATTACCCCACAGACCCCCTCCTACCCCTACGGCACCTTTTTTGTACTCCCGGAAAGCTATGCCGACCCCTCACCACCCCCCAGACCCCTCCACTGCCCCTACGGAACCTTTTCTGCACTGCCGAACAGGTATGCCGGCCCCTCACCACCCCCCAGACCACCCCCCCTACCCCTACGGCACCTTTTTTTTGCACTCCCGAAAAGCTATGCCGGCCCCTTTACCACCCCCCCCAGATCCAAAAAATCAAAACCATTAAAAATTCAGCGGGCGTTGATTATCAACGGGCAATAAGCTAGATTATATTAATAAAGAGCTTAATGTGTGTCCGTCTGTGTGTGTGTGTGTGTGTGTGTGTGTGTGTGTGTGTGTGTCCGGTAACGCTATGACGTCACTATAGGATTTTTTCGAGTTTTTTTTCTATGAATATATTTTTTGAATTTTTTTTTTTCGGTTTTTTGGATTTTTCCAACTTTTTTTTTTTTGATTTTTTTTTTCTTGGAACTTTTTTTTTGAACTTTTTTGACTTTTTTTGAACTTTTTTTGAATTTTTTTTTTGGATTTTTTTCAACTTTTGATACCCCCTAAAGCCATGCCGGCCCTCTAACCACCCCCCCCAGACGTCCCTCCTACCCCGGCGGCCCCTTTTGGGCTCTCTAAAAGCTATGCCAGCCCCTTACCACCCCCCCCCAGACCCCCCCTCCTGCCCCAGCGACCCCTTTTTTTGCACTCCCGAAAGCTATGCCGGGCCCTTACCACCCGCCAGACCCCCTACCCCGGCGGTCCCTTTTTTGGACTCCCTGAAAAACTATGCCGGCCCCCCCACCACCCCTTTTTTTGACTCACTAAAAGCCATGCCAGCCCATCACCACCCCAGAGCCGCCTTCTACCCCGGCGGCCCCTTTTAGACTCCCAAAAAAAGCAATGCCGGCCCCTCACCACCCACAGACCCCCCTACCCCCTACGGCACCTTTTCAGCACTCCCGAAAAGCTATGCCGGCCCCTCACCACCCCCCCCCCAAACCCCTCCCCTGCCCCTACGGCACCTTTTCTGCACTCCCGAAAGCTATGCCGGCCCCCCTTTTACCACCCTTTTTTTTTTTGACTCACTTAAAGCCATGCCGGCCCATCACCACCCCAGAGCCGCCTTCTACCCCGGCGGCCTCTTTTTTTGGACTCCCTGAAAAGCAATGCCGGCCCCTCACCACCCCACAGACCCCCCCCCTACGGCACCTTTTTCAGCACTCCTGAAAAGCTATGCCGGCCCCTTACCCCCTTTTTTTTTTTTTTTTTGACTCACTTAAAGCCATGCCGGCCCATCACCACCCCAGAGCCGCCTTCTACCCCGGCGGCCTCTTTTTTGGACTCCTGAAAAGCAATGCCGGCCCCTCACCACCCCACAGACCCCCCCCCCTACGGCACTTTTTTTCAGCACTCCCGAAAAGCTATGCCGACCCCCCCTCACCCCCCCCCAGACCCTCCACTGCCCCTACGGCACCTTTTCTGCACTCCCGAAAGCTATGCCGGCCCCTCACCACCCCACAGAACCCTCCCCTGCCCCTACGGCACCTTTTCTGCACTCACGAAAGCTATGCCGGCCCCTTACCACCCCCCAGATCCAAAAATCAAAACCATTAAAAATTCAGCGGGCGTTGATTATCAACGGGCAATAAGCTAGTACTATTAATAAAGAGCTTAATGTGTGTGTGTCTGTGTGTCTGTGTGTGTTCTGTGTGTCTGTCCCGTAACGCTATGACGTCACTATAGGATTTTTTTTCGAGTTTTTTTCTATGAATATATTTTTGAAAATTTTTTTTTTCGGTTTTTTTGGATATTTCCAACTTTTTTTTTTGATTTTTTTTTTGGAACTTTTTTTTGAATTTTTTTTTTGAATTTTTTTTTTTTTTGGATTTTTTCAACTTTTTTCTATGAATATATTTTTTGAATTTTTTTTTTTTTTTTTTTTTGGATTTTTCCAACTTTTTTTTTTTTTTTTTTTTTTGCAACTTTTTTTTTTTTTTTTTTTTTTGGATTTTTTTCAACTTTTTTTCTATGAATATATTTTTTGAAATTTTTTTTTTTTTGGATTTTTTTCCAACTTTTTTTTTGGATTTTTTTTTTGCAACTTTTTTGAACTTTTTGAACTTTTTTTTTGAATTTTTTTTTTTTTTTTTTTTTCAACTTTTGATACCCCTAAAGCCATTCCGGCCCCTTGCCACCCCACAGACCCCCCTAACCCTACGGCACCTTTTCAGCACTCCTCTGAAAGCTATGCCGGCCCCTCACCACCCCCCCCAGACCCCCACTGCCCCTACGGAACCTTTTCTGCACTCCTGAAAAGCTATGCCGGCCCCTCACCACCCCACAGACCCCCCCCCTACCCCCACCGCACCTTTTCAGCACTCCCGAAAAGCTATGCCGGCCCCTACCACCCCACAGACCCTCCCTACCCCTACGGCACCCTTTTTTTTTTTGCACTCCCGGAAAGCTATGCCGGCCCCTCACCACCCACAGACCCCCCCTACCCCTACGGCACCTTTTCAGCACTCCCGAAAGGCTATGCCGGCCCCTCACCACCCCCAGACCCCCCCTCCTGCCCCAGCGGCCCTGTTTTGCACTCCCGAAAGCTATGCCGGCCCTTTACCACCCTGCCAGACCCCCCCCCCTACCCCGGCGGTCCTTTTTGACTCCTGAAAACTATGCCGGCCCCTTTTACCCCCTTTTTTTTTTTTGACTCACTAAAAGCCATGCCGGACCATCACCACCCCCAGAGCCGCCTTCTCCCCTGCGGCAACTTTTTCAGCTCCCGAAAAGCTATGCCGGCCCCTCACCACCCCACAGACCCCTACCCCTACGGCACCTTTTCAGCACTCCCGAAAAGCTATGCCGGCCCCTCATTACCCCACAGACCCCCCCCCCTACCCCTACGGCACCTTTTTTTTGCACTCCCGGAAAGCTATGCCGACCCCTCACCCCCCCAGACCCTCCACTGCCCCTACGGCACCTTTTCTGCACTGCCGAACAGGTATGCCGGCCCCTCACCACCCCCCAGACCACCCCCCCTACCCCTACGGCACCTTTTTTTTTTTGCACTCCCTGAAAAGCTATGCCGGCCCCTTACCACCCCCCAGATCCAAAAAATCAAAACCATTAAAAAATTCAGCGGGCGTTGATTATCAACGGGCAATAAGCTAGTATATTAATAAATGAACTTCAGAAATTAAATTTTCTATACCTTCTTTACCATGTGAAATATTATGGTAAAATTCTCCTCACATTATGACTAACTGAATCGGGCTGACTGAACTAACTGAACTAACTCACTAACTGAACGGGCCGAGAATAAAAAAATGGAAAAAGTATTCTTTGTTCTTAAAAATAATTAAATCATAAAATAAACGATTGAGACGTTTAAATTAAATTCTCTCCACCTTTGTTCATAAGTTCGATAAAAAAAAAAAAAAGCTAAAAACCAGTTCATAAACGTAAAACAAAAGAAATAAAGTTAAAGTAATTCGTTCCAAGGTACTGATGAAAAAAGGCTACTCAAGTTTGTATGTATAGATTCACACAAGAAAAAAATTTAAACGGTTACAAATGGAAATCACTTCAAAACGAATAAACCGTAGAAAATACTAGATTGAAAAATAAATCTAACGAAGATGTATTATTTACTGTGATCTTGGACCGGTCTAAATTGACTTAAATAACAATTAGAGCCCATTTGATATCTAGCATCGAAAGGAGCTGTACATATAACAACATGTAAGACAATTAAGTTTATATTTTAAACTAACAAAAATTAAATCAAAATAAATATATATGTACAGTGTCCAAAATGACGTCAAAGTCACGTTCGTCCAATTTGGTGTCGAGGTGGAAGTTTTATTTAACCACGCAGTCAATCCAAATACAAATGATATTTTACTACTATTGAACTTGACGGAGTTATAAAAAGGGGCTCGTGTATCTCTTCTTACTCGTGTTGTATTCAATCAAATGCTTGTTAACGTTGCATCGTTTCAAATGCTGGGTTACCTGAAATATACCTATGTATACGTGAAATAACCACAGCAAATGAAACAAATTAACGGTGGAAGCTGTGATATTTCAGTTGGTGGAAAAAATATATTCAAAAAAATAAGCGAAGCGAAATATTTGAAAATTCACTATAAAGATTCGGAATGTATTCTAAATGCTTCCAAATGGAAGCCAACTATCGAAGAATTTTCGAATTACTTTTCGAACGAAGAATTTTCGAATCATTCAATTCAACAATATAACCGAAGTGCGTTTGAATAAAACCATCCTCACGTTATAGAAAACCAAAGAGTAATAATTGACTTAAATAACAATTATTACCATTTTGGTCATCTGGAATGTAAAGGTGTAAACAACATAAAACGTTTTCTCTTTTTATCTTCTTGGGTAGGTTTAATTGACTTTAAAGATTCGGAAAGTATTCTAAATATTTCCAAATGGAAGCCAACTATCGAATTATTTTCGAATTACATCAATCGAAGCAATTATTCAATTCAACAATATAACCGAAGTGCGTTTGAATAAAACCATCCCCACATTGTAGACAACCAATTGCCAGTAATTTACTTAAATAACAATTAATACCATTTAGATATCTAGGATTTAAGGAGCTGTGCAGGTGTAAACAACATAAAATGTTTTCTCTTTTTGTCTTCTTGTGTAGGTTTAATTAACAAATAGCAATTAATGCCAATTTGCTCATCTAGAACAGTGTTTTTCAACCTTTTTTTAACTACCACCCATTGCAAGAACTGCATTTTGTATTGCGACCCAGTATGCCTATATAATGATATATGTATGTAACTCTATCCATTATGTTACTTTATTTACTATGGACACGTGGTATATGCATATGTATTGATGAAACTAGTTTTCAATTAGAAACTTTGCTTTTAATTGAGATAAAGTGGAGAATCCTAGTTCACACAAATAAGGGGAAGTAAAAGTATAAAGATTACTTTTTTACTTAAAAGTCGAAATTCTCCCTTAATCTTAATCCAAAATGATAAAAAGATTAATTGCTGAAAATTATTCTTCGGGGTAAATTAACTAATAAGGTGCAGAAATTCAGCCTCCTACTCAGAATCAAAGTTTAACTCAATTATTGATTCAGGGCTTTCAAAATCACATGGATTTTTTATCCGAAGGCTTTTCTTTACTGTTTCAAATTTCTACACTGGAAAATAGTTATCAATGGTTTGGTATAGAGAAGTGAGATGTGAAAATATCTCGATTTTTAATTCTTTTAAAATATCTTAAGTGACAACGTTAAACAATGATAGTGGAACTGACCATTCCAGTTTCATGATTTTTTCCGTTTGTCACGACCCATTTTATTTATTTTGCGACCCACAGTTTGAAAAACCCTGATCTAGAATGCAATGAGCTGTGCAGGTGTAAACAATATAAAACATTTTTTCTTCTTGTCTTGTAGTGTAGAAGTAAGGCATCATCACATTTATTACAGCTAATCTACCAAAGCTAAATTATTAAGAACGAAGTCAAATTAACTATATAAAATGGAGTGCACACAAGTATCACATAAGAAAATGTGCTTGAACGTGTTGAAGTGAAATGTATGTATGTACATAACTGACCATGCAATATATGTATGTACATATATCGAGCACTGTGCAATGATTGTAAACAGCATAAAACATTTTCTCATCTGGTCTTCTTGTGTATATGTGAGACCACATAACATTTAACGGAATAAATTGCCAAAATTGAATTAAAAACACAACATTGGCAAGATATTCCTAAAATGATCATGCGCTGAATATTGAACCATTAGACGGATTAGACGGACCAATAGCAGAACCACTGAAGACCTCCTGTCTGCCGTTCTTAAGATAGTAGATAGAAGTCAATCGAAATAGGTATGTCTTCGTTTTCATTTAAAACATTTTCTCTTCTTGTCTTCCTACGTATGTGAGTAGATGTGAGACCACATAACATTTTACGGAAAAAATTGCCAAAATTGAATTATACACACAACATTGACAAGATTTTCCTAAAATGATCATGCGCGGAATAGTTGAAGCATTAGACGGACCAATAGCGGATCCACTGAAGACCTCCTGTCTGCCGTTCTTAAGATAGTAGATAGGAGTCAATCGAAATAGGTATGTCTTCGTTTTCATTTAAAACATTTTCTCTTCTTGTCTTCCTACGTCTGTGAGTAGATGTGAGACCACATAACATTTAACGGAATAAATTGCCAAAATTGAATTAAAAACACAACATTGGCAAGATATTCCTAAAATGATCATGCGCTGAATATTGAACCATTAGACGGATAGACGGACCAATAGCAGAACCACTGAAGACCTCCTGTCTGCCGTTCTTAAGATAGTAGATAGAAGTCAATCGAAATAGGTATGTCTTCGTTTTCATTTAAATCATTTTCTCTTCTTGTCTTCCTACGTATGTGAGTAGATATGAGACCACATAACATTTTACGGAAAAAATTGCCAAAATTGAATTATACACACAACATTGACAAGATTTTCCTAAAATGATCATGCGCCGAATAGTTGAAGCATTAGATGGACCAATAGCGGAACCACTGAAGACCTCCTGTCTGCCGTTCTTAAGATAGTAGATAGGAGTCAATCGAAATAGGTATGTCTTCGTTTTCATTTAAAACATTTTCTCTTCTTGTCTTCCTACGTCTGTGAGTAGATGTGAGACCACATAACATTTAACGGAATAAATTGCCAAAATTGAATTAAAAACACAACATTGGCAAGATATTCCTAAAATGATCATGCGCTGAATATTGAACCATTAGACGGATAGACGGACCAATAGCAGAACCACTGAAGACCTCCTGTCTGCCGTTCTTAAGATAGTAGATAGAAGTCAATCGAAATAGGTATGTCTTCGTTTTCATTTAAAACATTTTCTCTTCTTGTCTTCCTACGTATGTGAGTAGATGTGAGACCACATAACATTTTACGGAAAAAATTGCCAAAATTGAATTATACACACAACATTGACAAGATTTTCCTAAAATGATCATGCGCCGAATAGTTGAAGCATTAGATGGACCAATAGCGGAACCACTGAAGACCTCCTGTCTGCCGTTCTTAAGATAGTAGATAGAAGTCAATCGAAATAGGTATGTCTTCGTTTTCATTTAAAACATTTTCTCTTCTTGTCTTCCTACGTCTGTGAGTAGATGTGAGACCACATAACATTTAACGGAATAAATTGCCAAAATTGAATTAAAACACAACATTGGCAAGATATTCCTAAAATGATCATGCGCTGAATATTGAACCATTAGACGGATTAGACGGACCAATAGCAGAACCACTGAAGACCTCCTGTCTGCCGTTCTTAAGATAGTAGATAGAAGTCAATCGAAATAGGTATGTCTTCGTTTTCATTTAAAAAATTTTCTCTTCTTGTCTTCCTACGTATGTGAGTAGATGTGAGACCACATAACATTTTACGGAAAAAATTGCCAAAATTGAATTATACACACAACATTGACAAGATTTTCCTAAAATGATCATGCGCCGAATAGTTGAAGCATTAGATGGACCAATAGCGGAACTACTGAAGACCTCCTGTCTGCCGTTCTTAAGATAGTAGATAGAAGTCAATCGAAATAGGTATGTATGTCCTCGTTTTCATTTAAAACATTTTCTCTTCTTGTCTTCCTAAGTATGTGAGTAGATGTGAGACCACATAACATTTTACGGAAAAAATTGCCAAAATTGAATTATACAGACAACATTGACAAGATTTTCCTAAAATGATCATGCGCGGAATAGTTGAAGCATTAGACGGACCAATAGCGGATCCACTGAAGACCTCCTGTCTGCCGTTCTTAAGATAGTAGATAGGAGTCACTCGAAATAGGTATGTCCTCATTTTCATTTAAAACATTTTCTCTTCTTGTCTTCCTCCGTATGTATGTATGTATGTAGATGTGAAACCACACGGAAGACACGGAACCACTGAACATATATTTTTTTTTAGGATTCCAGCCCCCCCCACATATTTTCCGGGGGGGGGGGCTGGAATTCAAGCTCCGCCACTGGCTATTGCCGATTAAGAAGTAATAAATACTCATTTTACCTCAGATGAAGATTTTTCCCTGCCACACAGTAAAAATAATGACAGAAACCTCTGCTTCTGCTTGTGGACCCTTAAAACGAGAAGATTTCATAAAAACGAGATTCGAATCACGAAAAATAATGCTAATTTTAAACACCAAAAAAGATTATTGCCCGTAAAATTTGGGATATTTTTTAGTTTTTCTTGTGTGATGATGGTATAATACTTTCTTTGTTTTTTGTTCATAATTAGTAACTAAAGCGTATGTTTTACTTATTTTAAATCAAATTAATGACAAGAAATGTATTTTTTCTGCGTTTTAATACCGGTACATGAACCTTCCAATTTTAGCTTAAAACACATTTCTTCTAAATTTTTGACTCCATTGGGGGAGTATAGTTAAAATAAAAAAAAGGATTACACCGTTTGTTTTGTATACCAGTGGAGCGACTTTCCCAAGATCAAGCAATTTGATTTAAAAAAAAAATTCGCTCCACCCCAATGTACATCACAGGGAAAGATTGATTCACTTCATGAAGCTTCAAAATGATCAAAAAACGTTCTGAACACCTTTGTTCGTATGGCACTCAAGTTTCAGTTATAATTTCAGTTCAAAAAAGTTAGTAAAAGTTTCCTCACCACATCGCCAATGTACAGGCCAATTGCCGTAACCCTCAAATATCAAATTGTTCAGGAAGTGAAAAAAACTAAAGGTATTAAAAAAAAAAATTCAATCATATTTGATTGAAAACGGACTTTCAAGCTGTTGCAATGATATGATGGCACTTACATTTACATTACATTGATATAAGCACTTACAACAAGTTTCATTATCATTTCTACATAGTGATACATAGTATACGTTTAGAGGGTTACAGTATTTGTCTGGAATATTTTTTGTCAAGATACAAATGGCTTAAAAACTATTTTTGAATTATTTTGGTATGAAATAATTTTTGGGATTTATGATACTTGGCCAGTCCATGTAAGAGTATGCAATAAATCCATTTCCATCAAAATGCACAAGGGAAGTGACATGAAACAAATGTATCCCTTGAATAAAATTGATTTTTAGGATGCCATGTTAATTTAAAAGTCTTTCCGTGATAACTCATTATTTGAATTGAATCAAATTACAATTGATGGGCAACTAAACCTTTATAAGGCGAAAAGTTATATAAGTTATATATGTACATACATACATACATATAATACATTAGTGTGGAGCGAAATTCTTTTTTTTCGAAAATCAAAATACTTGGGTGTGGGATAGTTGCTCCATGGGTATACAAAAGAAACGTTATAATTATTTTTTTGATATTTTAATTATTTATACTGCCCCAAAGGGGTCAAATATTTTGAAAAAAATGTGTTTTTAGCTAAAAGTGGAAGGTTCGTGTGAGGTATTAAAACGCAGATAAAAGACATTTTTGTCGTTTATTTGGTTTTAGACAATGCAAATAAGCAACGCACACGTTTAAATTACTAATTAAGAGCAAAAAACATAGAAAAAGTCATACCAGAATACCACACAAAAAACTTAAAAATAACCTAGATACTAGGGGTAATAATTTTTTTTTTGTGTTAAAAATAGGCATTTTTTTCGTGATTAGAATATCGTTTTTATGAAACCATCTCACCGTAATGGTTCACAAACAGTATCAGAGACTTCTGTTACTATTTTCACAGTGTAGCTTGAGTGTGGCAAGGAAAAATCTTTATCTGAGGTAAAATGACTATTTATTACTTTTTGATCGGCAATAGCTTGTTAAATAGTCTCTGTATCTATGAATTTCTTGTCTCTATTACCTCTTACCAATTTATAATATTGCGACAATATGTATATAATATATATGTAGTATGTAGTATCTAAATTAAGAATTTTCATTTTTTTTTCAAAAAATAAGAAATGAAATAAAATAAAATAGCTGTTTTTAGAAACAAACAATTAAAGTTAGCATACACGAACCTGTATAACATATATTGATGGATACGTCGATAGGTTGTCCGCCGATAACTATTTCAGGCATAGTACTCTGGAAAGTTCTTTTATGCACGAGCTTGGGTTAGTCCGCTGACGTTCTACATATCTCTATATGTATGTATATATATCTGAAATAAAAAACGAATCCATTTAAAATCAATCACTAAACAAAGCATGTTTTTGAACGATGGGAAACAACTTAACTTTGTGTAATATTGCCAAAAAGTGGATGATGCATTAGTGCAGATTCGCTTGATATTACGCGGTGATGATCCAATGTGATATTGAAATGAAACCTTCCTCGTCATTCTGGATTGAAATTTTTAGCGTTTGGACTACCTATAAGTATATAAACGAAGTAAAATTATAAATATGAAAAAAAAAAATAAAATCACACGTTTGCTGTAGTGTAGAAGACAAGTTTAAATTTTGTTGGAAGAATTTGCTGAAATTCACTTGTACAACTTTCAATTAGGGCCAAAATATTCCATCGTATCGTATAGTCATTTGGATATACATATTATGTATGTAAATATCTATGTGCGTCCGCTGCTTGTAGATTCACACAAGATTTTTTTCTAAAATGATGCAAATAGAAATCACTACAAAGCGATTCAACTGTAGAGTAATCCTTACTGTGATAAATATCTGACAGGCTAGATTGACTTAAATTACAATTATGGCCTATTCGATATCTAGCAGCGAAAGAAGCTGTAGCAGGTGTAAACAATATAAAACGTTTTCTCTTCTTATCTTCTTGTGTATGTATGTATGTATGTAGATGTAAAGCTACATCACATTTAACAGAATAAATTACCAAAAATGTTTTAAACACAACTTTGATAAAATATTCCCTTAAATGTGTAATGTGCATAATAGTAGATTCGCTTGATATTTGTAACGTCCTTAAAAGTGCTGAAGTATATTGATGGCTATGTCAATAGGTTGTCCGCAGATAACTATTTCAGGACTAGTGCTCTGGAATGTTCTTTTCTGCACGAGCTTGAGTTAGTCCGCTACATATCGACGTATGTACATATGTATATCTGAAATAAAAAAACAAATCCATTTAAAAACAATCACGAAAGGAAGCATATTTTTGAACGATGAAAAACAACTTAACTTTTTGTAATATTGCCAAAAAGTGGATGACGCATTAGTGCAGATTCGCTTGATATTACGCGGTGATGATCCAATGTGATATTGAAATGAAACCTTCCTCGTCATTCTGGATTGAAATTTTCAGCGTTTGGACTACCTTTAAAAATATAAACGAAGTAAAATTATAAATATGAAAAAAAAAAAATAAAATCACACGTTTGCTGTAGTGTAGAAGACAAGTTTAAATTTTGTTGGAAGAATTTGCTGAAATTGACTTGTACAACTTTCAATTAGGGCCAAAATATTCCATCGTAATGTATAGTCATTTGGATATACACATTATGTATGTATGTAAATATCTATGTGCGTCCGCTGCTTGTAGATTCACACAAGATTTTTTTCTAAAAAGATGCAAATAGAAATCACTACAAAGCGATTCAACTGTAGAAAATACAATATTGAAAAATAGATGTAACGAAAATGTAATCCTAACTGTGATAGATATCTAACAGACAAGATTGACTTAAATTACAATTATGGTCTATTCGATATCTAGCAGCGAAAGGAGCTGTAGCAGGTGTAAACAATATAAAACGTTTTCTCTTCTTATCTTCTTGTGTATGTATGTATGTATGTAGATGTAAAGCTACATCACATTTAACAGAACAAATTACCAAAAATGTTTTAAACACAACTTTGATAAAATATTCCCTTAAATGTGTAATGTGCATAATAGTAGATTCGCTTGATATTTGTAACGTCCTTAAAAGTGCTGAAGTATATTGATGGCTATGTCGATAGGTTGTCCAGCAGATAACTATTTCAGGACAAGTAATCTAGAATGTTCTTAAAAAAAAAACAAATCCATTTTCTGCACGAGCATATTTTTGAAGTTAGTCCGCTTAACATATCGACGTATGTACATATGTTAGTCCAAAATATGTATAAATAAATAAACAAATCCATTTTAAATGATCCAATGTGATATTGATGTATAAATTTTTGAACGATGAAAAAAGAATCAGAAAAAATATAACTAAAAAAGTGGATGAACGAAAAAAAGTGCAGATTCGCTTGATATTAAAACGGTGAAATTCCAATGTGATATTGAAATGAAACCTTCCTTTCAATAGGGCCAAAATTGAAATTTATAGCATTTGATGATATTATGTATGTAATATTAAATGTCCGCCTTCCTCGTCATTACAAATTTTTTATTAAAAAAATAAAATAGCGTTTGGACAAGTTTGCTGTAGTATTGAAAACAAGTGTAAATTTTGTTATAAATGCTGAAACAAGAAAAAATTTCAATTATGGTCAAAATATTCGATATCTAGCAGTCATTTGGATGTTTTTTGTATGTAAGTGAAAACAAGCAAATAATTTTTTTTTGGATTTAAAAAAGCTTTTATTGTATCATAAATACAATGTAAATATCAACACATCGTAAATCTAAAATATTCCATGACCATTAATGTAAACAATATTAAATTTGTTATATTTATAAGAACATTTATTATAATGTATGATAAAGAATATCTATGTTCAAAATTGACTTAATTCTCAAATGTTTATAAGATATTTTCATAATAATATTTAAATTTTTTTAAAAAAGTGTAAAAAAATTATGTTTAAAACGTTTTACAAAAAAGGGTCTTGTCTTGCTTAATCAACTGCACTAAAATTCAATATTGGTAAAATCATAGAATGTACTTCAATCTGTTAGTGTTTACGAAATGTTATGATAAATATCTTTTAGGACAAAATATGGGACTTATAAAATTTTTTAACATTTATTTTGGAATTTGAAATTATTCTAACATTGGAGGCATTAAAAAAACTGTAGTATGAGATATATTTTAACGATTATTATGTAACTTGCACTATGTCGATTAAATAAGCTTTTATTACAATAATGCAGTTCGTTTGATATTACGCAGCGAGATGGGGGAATCCTTATCGGTGTACACAATATAAAACGATTTCTTTATTTTTTCTTCTTATTGTATGTGTATTGTATAAACGAATCACATTTATTTAAGAACAAATTACCAAAAATGTTTTAAACATGTACAACTTTGATAAAATATTCCCTTAAATGTGTAATGTGCATAATAGTAGATTCGCTTGATATTTGTAACGTCCTTAAAAATGCTGAAGTATATTGATGGCTATGTCAATAGGTTGTCCGCAGATAACTATTTCAGGACAAGTGCTCTAGAATGTTCTTTTCTGCACGAGCTTGAGTTAGTCCGCTGACGTTATTCTACATATATCTATATGTATGTATATATATCTGAAATAAAAACGAATCCATTTAAAATCAATCACTAAACAAAGCATTTTTTTGAACGATGGAAAACAACTTAACTTTGTGTAATATTGCCAAAAAGTGGATGATGCATTAGTGCAGATTCGCTTGATATTACGCGGTGATGATCCAATGTGATATTGAAATGAAACCTTCCTCGTCATTCTGGATTGAAATTTTGAGCGTTTGGACTACCTATAAGTATATAAAAAAAGTAAAATTATAAATATTAAAAAAAATTAAATAAAATCACACGTTTCCTGTAGTGTAGAAAACAAGTTTAAATTTTGTTGGAAGAATTTGTTGAAATTGACTTGTACAACTTTCAAATAGGGCCAAAATATTCCATCGTAATGTATAGTCATTTGGATATACATACATACATACATGTCATGTATGTAAATATCTATGTGCGTCCGCTGCTTGTAGATTCACAAAAGATTTTTTTCTAAAAGGATGCAAATAGAAATCACTACAAAGCGAATCAACTGCAGAAAATACAATATTGAAAAATAGATGTAACGAAAATGTAATCCTAACTGTGATAGATATCTAACAGACAAGATTGACTTAAATTACAATTATGGTCTATTCGATATCTAGCAGCGAAAGGAGCTGTTGCAGGTGTAAACAATATAAAACGTTTTCTCTTCTTATCCTCTTGTGTATTGTATGTATGTAGATGTAATGCTACATCACATTTAACAGAACAAATTACCAAAAATGTTTTAAACCTGTACAACTTTGATAAAATATTCCCTTAAATGTGTAATGTGCATAATAGTAGATTCGCTTGATATTTGTAACGTCCTTAAAAAAATGGTGAAGTATATTGATGGCTATGTCAATAGGTTGTCCGCAGATAACTATTTCAGGACAAGTGCTCTAGAATGTTCTTTTCTGCACGAGCTTGGGTTAGTCCGCTGACGTTATTCTACATATCTCTATATGTATGTATATATATCTGAAATAAAAAAACGAATCCATTTTAAAATCAATCACTAAACAAAGCATGTTTTTTTGAACGATGGGAAACAACTTAACTTTGTGTAATATTTGCAAAAAAGTGGATGATGCATTAGTGCAGATTCGCTTGATATTACGCGGTGATGATCCAATGTGATATTGAAATGAAACCTTCCTCGTCATTCTGGATTGAAATTTTTAGCGTTTGGACTACCTATAAGTATATAAACGAAGTAAAATTATAAATATGAAAAAAAAAAATAAAATCACACGTTTCCTGTAGTGTAGAAAACAAGTTTAAATTTTGTTGGAAGAATTTGCTGAAATTGACTTGTACAACTTTCAATTAGGGCCAAAATATTCCATCGTAATGTATAGTCATTTGATATACATATTATGTATGTATGTAAATATCTATGTGCGTCCGCTGCTTGTAGATTCACAAGATTTTTTTTTTCTAAAAGGATGCAAATAGAAATCACTACAAAGCGATTCAACTGCAGAAAAATACAATATTGAAAAATAGATGTAACGAAAATGTAATCCTAACTGTGATAGATATCTAACAGACAAGATTGACTTAAATTACAATTATGGTCTATTCGATATCTAGCAGCGAAAGGAGCTGTTGCAGGTGTAAACAATATAAAACGTTTTCTCTTATTATCCTCTTGTGTATTGTATGTATGTAGATGTAAAGCTACATCACATTTAACAGAACAAATTACAAAAAATGTTTTAAACCTGTACAACTTTGATAAAATATTCCCTTAAATGTGTAGTGTGCATAATAGTAAATTCGCTTGATATTTGTAACGTCCTTAAAAGTGCTGAAGTATATTGATGGCTATGTCAATAGGTTGTCCGCAGATAACTATTTCAGGACAAGTGCTCTAGAATGTTCTTTTCTGCACGAGCTTGGGTTAGTCCGCTGACGTTATTCTACATATCTCTATATGTACATATATATATCTGAAATAAAAAAACGAATCCATTTAAAATCAATCACTAAACAAAGCATATTTTTGAACGATGGAAAACAACTTAACTTTGTGTAATATTGCCAAAAAGTGGATGATGCATTAGTGCAGATTCGCTTGATATTACGCGGTGATGATCCAATGTGATATTGAAATGAAACCTTCCTCGTCATTCTGGATTGAAATTTTTAGCGTTTGGACTACCTATAAGTATATAAAAAAAGTAAAATTATAAATATAAAAAAATAAAATAAAATCACACGTTTCCTGTAGTGTAGAAAACAAGTTTAAATTTTGTTGGAAGAATTTGCTGAAATTCACTTGTACAACTTTCAAATAGGGCCAAAATATTCCAGCGTAATGTATAGTCATTTGGATATACATATTATGTATGTATGTAAATATCTATGTGCGTCCGCTGCTTGTAGATTCACACAAGATTTTTTTCTAAAAGGATGCAAATAGAAATCACTACAAAGCGATTCAACTGCAGAAAATACAATATTGAAAAATAGATGTAACGAAAATGTAATCCTAACTGTGATAGATATCTAACAGACAAGATTGACTTAAATTACAATTATGGTCTATTCGATATCTAGCAGCGAAAGGAGCTGTTGCAGGTGTAAACAATATAAAACGTTTTCTCTTCTTATCCTCTTGTGTATTGTATGTATGTAGATGTAAAGCTACATCACATTTAACAGAACAAATTACAAAAAATGTTTTAAACCTGTACAACTTTGATAAAATATTCCCTTAAATGTGTAATGTGCATAATAGTAAATTCGCTTGATATTTGTAACGTCCTTAAAAATGCTGAAGTATATTGATGGCTATGTCAATAGGTTGTCCGCAGATAACTATTTCAGGACAAGTGCTCTAGAATGTTCTTTTCTGCACGAGCTTGGGTTAGTCCGCTGACGTTATTCTACATATCTCTATATGTATGTATATATATCTGAAATAAAAAACGAATCCATTTAAAATCAATCACTAAACAAAGCATGTTTTTGAACGATGGGAAACAACTTAACTTTGTGTAATATTGCCAAAAAGTGGATGATGCATTAGTGCAGATTCGCTTGATATTACGCGGTGATGATCCAATGTGATATTGAAATTAAACCTTCCTCGTCATTCTGGATTGAAATTTTTAGCGTTTGGACTACCTATAAGTATATAAAAAAAGTAAAATTATAAATATGAAAAAATTAAATAAAATCACACGTTTCCTGTAGTGTAGAAAACAAGTTTAAATTTTGTTGGACGAATTTGCTGAAATTCACTTGTACAACTATCAATTGGCGACAAAATATTCCATCGTAATGTATAGTCATTTGGATATACATATTATGTATGTAAATATCTATGTGCGTCCGCTGCTTGTAGATTCACACAAGATTTTTTTCTAAAAGGATGCAAATAGAAATCACTACAAAGCGATTCAACTGTAGAAAATACAATATTGAAAAATAGATGTAACGAAAATGTAATCCTAACTGTGATAGATATCTAACGACCCAAATTGACTTAAATTACAATTATAGTCTATTCGATATCTAGCAGCGAAAGGAGCTGTAGCAGGTGTAAACAATATAAAACGTTTTCTCTTCTTATCTTCTTGCGTAGATTTGAGGCCACATCACATTGAAAGGAACAAAGTGTCAAAATTGTTTGAAACACACAAATTTTGACAAAATGTTCCTGTAAATGTGTAATGTGCACAATAGTAAAATTGTTTGTTTCATAAACAATTTAAAACTACGTCTTTATTCTTTTTTTAATTTCTACGTCTAATTTTCTCATGTAATCAATACATATTGACTTTTATTACAATAATAGTCCGTTTGATATCTTGCAGCGAACGGAGCTGTAGCAGGTGTAATGGTGCATACACACCGTCAAATCGAAGGCGAACCGAAGTCGAAGCGAAAGCGAATTCGGGCTATTTGGACGCCATGTAGACGTCGCAGCGAATGCGAACTGAACGGACGCCGGGGCTTGAGGAGGTCTGGGGGTTGTTTTTGGGGTCCAGCGTGGTTTGTGGTAGTCCAAAAAGGGGCCGCCGGGGCTTGAGGGGGTCTGGGGGGTGGTTTTGGGGTCCGGCGTGGGTTGAGGGAGTCCAAAAAAGGGGACGCCGGGGCTTGAGGGGATCTGGGGGGTGGTTAGGGGGTCAGGCATGGCTTGAGAGGATATCAAAAGTTTAAAAAAATCAAAAATAAACCCGAGTGTGGGGTGATTAGGCCGTGTGACGTCATAGCGGGGCACACAGCCGACACACATGAAACTCTTTGCTCCAGAGCAACCCCTGGTAACGTGATTAACCCTTAAAGATTGTTTGTACATACAAGATACATACATTAAACATGATTTCGAGGTCCGGCGTAGCATGAAAGGGTATCAAATGTTTAAAAAATCAAAAAAAAACCCGCGGGTGTGGTGAGTAGGCCGTGTGACGTGAGGAAAAAAAGGTAGCTATCCGTTGGTACATGGTAGCCAGGTAATAGAACGTTCTGATTTTGCCAACTACCGACTTCATCATTGAATATAGCGTACCTGGAATGCTCTCTACGAACGAGAGAAAGGGTGAAGATCGTACCGATACAGTTACAGCTTTGGCTGGACGAATATGACTGAAGCAAACGAGAAAAAAGTAATAGATGAGATTTTTTAAAGACCATCCCGCTTGCAATGGTTTGTATAAAAATGTTATCGATTTTAAGGAACTGTTTGCCTCTCAATGTGCAAAAATGCTGTTCCTTAAGATTCCCAGGTCTCCCAACCAAATAAAGACTGCTTACTGTGTCTACGGCTTAAACTTATGCTGCGTACACACCAACGAACCGAACAGCGAACGACGTAGGGTTGCTACAATAGCAATTCATCTTCGCTCTTCGTCGCATAATGCTGCGTACAGTAGACAGTTTTATAGACTTAGGCGTCCTGTTTACGTCGTCGTTGAATTTAGGTAAGCATATTGAAGCTGTATGCCCAAAATCGTCGAAAATGCTGGGTTTCATGTTAAGGGTGAGTAAACCATATCAATCTGTTTTAATATGTACTAAGGATTCTTTATGAATCACTAGTGCGAACAGTTTTGTAATTTTCTTCTGTTATATAAAGTCTTAGTGATATAATCCATATATTAATGCTGAAAAGGGTCCAGAAAAAGTTACCTGTACCTGTACATGATAGAATTTAGGCGCTACCCTTGGATGAATTTTTGTGGGGAGAGTGGGGGGGGGGGGCGCGAAAATTTGATGTTCCGCCACTGATTGAGAACTGGTTCTCAAATGTTTTTTTAAATATAATTTGTAAAATTCTTATTAGATTCTAATAGTTTATTATATTTGAACTCCCCCTAAATTCTGGCATGGAAGTCGATCGCCATGCAGATAAAAATAAAAAGGTAGCCCTCAAACCGAAAAAGGTTGAGCACCCACGGTTTACAGAGACGCCTCAACGCTATACACGACGCCGAGATCAACTGTGCACCGCATGAAAACGGAAACGACGCAAAAACGAAAATATTGCACAAATATCGACTTTATCCATTAAAAAATCACATTTATTGATCGCTACTTTCATATACGTTCTTGAGCTGAAAAATCGTTGAAATTAAACACAAGCATAGGACACGGTGAAAGAAAATAGTGTTCACTTATTCAGCCAAAGTGGGTACCTTAGATACAATTACATATACCAAAAGGTGAGTCATTAACCACGCTCTGCGAAACTTATTAAACAACACCGTAGAGGGAAAGGCAGGGAGGATAGAGAGGAAAAAAGGAAGATATACGTTGGTACATATTGGCTAAGGCCAGATAATAGAACGCTCTGATTTTGCCAACTACCGACGTCATCATTGAATATAGCGTACCTGGAATGCTTTCTACGAACGAGAGAAAGGATGAAGATCGTCCCGATACAGTTACAGGTTTGGCTGAACGAATTTCCTAGAGCTCCGTGGTATGACACATTTAAAGAGATACCATTCGAAGCTTCGATTACTTCCGATTGATGACCAGAGGCCCGAGTTCAGATTCCACAAAGGGTACGCGCCACTACCGACGAACCGACGAACACTACACACGAATCGCAATGTCGCCAGAACAAATAAACTAATTGAAAAGAAAACGCTGACCGTTTTTTTTTTTTTTCTGTGCAGAAATGCGATAAAAGCGCGTCAATTTTCTAATATGCAATTCCATCCGACTTCATCGCTGACCGTTACATCTGGGGATCTGGGGGGTAGTTAGGGATTCCGGCGTGGCTTTTGAAAGTCCAAAAAAGGGACGCCGGGGCTTGAGGAGGTCTAGGGGGTGGTTTTGGGGTCCGGTATGGCTTGTGGGAGTCCAAACAAGGGGCCGCCGGGGCTTGTGGGGGTTTGGGGGGTAATTTGAGGGCCGGCGTGGCATGAGAGGGTATCAAATGTTAAAAAAAAAAAAAAAAAACCCGAGGGTGGGGTGAGTAGGCCGTGTGACGTGAGGAAAAAAGGAAGATATCCGTTGGTACATGGTAGCCAGGTAATAGAACGTTCTGATTTTGCCAACTACGACGTCATCATTGAATGTAGCGTACCTGGAATGCTCTCTACGAACAAGAGAAAGGATGTAGATCGTCCCAATACAGCTACAGCTTTGGCTGGACGAATTTCCTAGAGCTCCGTGGTATGACACATTTAAAGAGATACCATTCGAAGCTTCGATTACTTCCGATTGATGACAAGAGGCCCGAGTTCAGATTCCACAAAGGGTACGCGCCACTACCGACGAACCGACGAACACTAAACACGAATCACAGTGTCGCCAGATCAAGTAAACGAATTGAAAAGAAAACGCTGACCGTTTTATTTATTTTTTCTATGCAGAAATTCGATAATAGCGAATTAATTTTCTATTGTGCAATTCTATCCGACCTTATCGCTAACCGTTACATTTTTTTTGCTATGCTGAAATTAGCAAGTTGCATTTTATCGCTCGCAAAATGACACCAACGTCACGTGACAATCAATCGGAATTGTGTTGAATAACGAAAAAAATCAGTCAAATTTTCACACGATCAGAATACTTTATCCGATTTAATCAATGTCCTTATCGATTAAATATTCGATTATCACGTTTTTCGGCCCACCGAAGTTTTCTAACCCAATTGATGTACATACATATCATGGATATAATATCTTCAAGCCGATTAGAAGCATGGACCACGTCGAACGCTATGTTCGTTTACGATTAGCCCGAAATTATAAAATAAACAGACGAGCAAAGACAATAGCGCTACCCTTTAAGCTACTCGTACTAATTATTCGAAAAACAAAGATGGAAAAGTAGACTTTTTCTCATATATCTATGAAAAAATGCGTCAATCGAAAACTGAATTCAAGCCACCATACCTAGCGTAACTTCGTATAATCAATAAACTATATTATAGTACTTTAATAAATGTAACAAGGTGGCTGAAGTTTCGCGGAACCCCCCTTGAAAAAATACGTGATAACAATTTATTCAGTTTAAATATTAACCTTTTTTTGTTAAAATTTTAATAACAAAATAAAGAGATCGAAATAAAGAAAATATCCGATAAACTAAAATTTATTGAAACATCATTGATATTTTTAAAAATAAATAGCAAAACTTCAAATAAAATAAAGTAAAAACATCATTGAATTTATTTTTTGTTAACAAATCTATCCTAGGTTTTATGGAATTTAAAAGGGCTACACGCATGGTTCAAGACCTTGTTGAAGACGATTTCTTGTTTTTGGTTTGATTGTAGTCCTTACTGAAAACCCCGTTTCACGCAAATACGTAGACGATAATATAATTAATATTTACGGAGCTTTCTTGCGGAGCAGTGAAGGATATTCAGTTTTAACGCCAATCCAAAATGCAGTGCTTTTTGTTTAAATATTATTTAAAAACTACTGTCATTGGATAAATCTATTTGTTTATCTTCTTCCATTGAAAGTTTATTGTTAGATTGATTTACGAAGAGATTCAAAATCCATAAACTGTATAATACGGATATCTTTAGTTTAGTTCTTGCGAAATATTCCTATTATATTCCAAATATTCCTCAAAAATTTTTCTGTCAATTCATGATATTTCGAATATTTATAATTCGGTAATATCCGGGTGCTTTTGTCAGGGTGCCAATATAGGTATGTACGATATGTTTTCGAAATATCAACAAAGGATAAAACTTTTATTTTTGATGAAAAAAAGACAGATGCTATCATACCAGAGGTCGTATTTTGAAATGTTTTCCGAGAAGAGAGATAGCGCAATTCGTGAGAGGGAGAGGCACATTTTATGCTCACTCACAGTTAGTTATTATTTTTCCAAATGCTATGCCAATGCGCAAAATGTTTGCACGTGCTCGCGCCCAAGTCTGGAAGTTAATACAATGCAAGTTGGGTCGTAGCCTAAACAACATAAAAGGTAACTGCTTTTAAGTAAAATGCGGAGTTCGGCATTTTTTACAAATATTCGGGGTGTTCGGGTAGTTCCAAAATTGAAGTTCCGCCACTAATTGAGAACTAATTGATTAGGATTTTTGAGCCCAATTAATGGACACATCTCTTTAGAACAGTGACCCACGTTATAGAAGGACAAACTTTCGCTATCCACAGAATTTTAATGGATATGATAGGGGGTGTATTTAAATTATTTTTAATACTGTTTTATAAGTTTAAATATACAGAGTAAATAATTTATAATTAACGATCATGATAACTTACTTTTTAAGTTAAAAAATTTCATACCAGCGGTTCTCAAATGTTTTTTTTAAATATAATTTGTAAAATTCTTATAAGATTCTAATAGTTTATTATATTCGAACTCCCCCTAAATTCTGGCATGGAAGTCGATCGCCATGCAGATACAAATAAAAAGGTAGCCCTCAAACCGAAAAAGGTTGAGCACCCACGGTTTACAGAGACGCCTCAACGGTATACACGACGCCGAGATCGACTGTGCACCACATGAAAACGGAGACGACGCAAAAACGCAATGATTGCACAATTATCGACTTTATCCATTAAAAATCACATTTATTGATCGCTACTTTCGTGGAAGTTGTTGAGCTGAAAAACCCTTGAAATTAAACACAAGTATAGGACACGGTGAAAGAAAATAGTGTTCACTTATTCAGCCAAAGTGGGTACATTAGATACAAATATACCAAAAGGTGAGTCATTAACCACGCTCTGCGAAAATAATTAAACAACACAGTAGAGGGAAAGGCAAGGAGGATAGAGAGGAAAAAAGGAAGATTTCCGTTGGCACATATCCTAGCCAGGTAATAGAACGCTCTGATTTTGCCAACTACCGACGTCATCATTGAATATAGCGTACCTGGAATGCTTTCTACGAACGAGAGAAAGGATGAAGATCGTCCCGATTCAGATACAGCTATGGCTGGACGAATTTCCTAGAGCTTTACACGTAGACGAATTTTATAATGTGCAATTCCATCCGACGTCATCGCTGACCGTTACATTTTTTGTTGCTATGCTGAAGCTAGGCTTTAGGGAGTCCAAAAAGGGGACGCCGGGGCTTCAGGAGATCTGGGGGGTGGTTTTGGGGTCCGGCGTGGCTTGTGAGAGTCCAAAAAGGGGACGCCGGGGCTGGGGGGTGATTTGAGGGCCGGCGTGGCATGAGAGTATCAAATGTTTAAAAAATAATTTAAAAAACCATGGGGATGAATAGATGGGATAGGTAGGCCATGTGACGTGAGGAAAAAATCCGTTGTTACATGGTAGCCAGGTAATAGAACGTTCTGATTTTGCCAACTACGACGTCATCATTGAATATAGCGTACCTGGAATGCTCACTACGAACGAGAGATAGGGTGAAGATCGTCCCGATACAGTTACAGCTTTGGCTGGGCAAATTTCCTAGAGCTTTACACGTGGACGTCGACTTCGTGGTTTGACACATTTGAAGAGATACTATTCGAAGCTTCGATTACTTCCGATTGATGACCAGAGGCCCGAGTTCAAATTCCACAAAGGGTACGCGCCACTACCGACCAACCGACGAACACTAAACACGAATCGCAGTGTCGCCAGAACAAGTAAATGAATTGAAAAGAAAACGCTGACCGTTTTATTTATTTTTTCTGTGCAGAAATTCGATAATAGCGAATTAATTTTCTATTGTGCAATTCTATCCGACCTTATCGCTAACCGTTACATTTTTGTTGCTATGCTGAAATTGGCAAGTTCCATTTTATCGCTCGCAAAATGACACCAACGTCACGTGACAATCAATCGGAATTGTGCTGAATAACGAAAAAAATCAGTCAAATTTTCACACGATCAGAATACTTTATCCGATTTAATCGATGTCCTTATCGATTAAATATTCGATTATCACGTTTTTCGGCCCACCGAAGTTTTCTAACCCAATTGATGTACAAATCATGGATATATCTTCAAGCCGATTAGAAGCCTGATTATATTTTTTTGCGAGGGTGCACTCGCATGCGTGTGGATTTTTTTATCCGCGCAACGCGAAGCTTGTGACTCACCGACATCGAAAATTACGCGGGAACGTAAGCCGTACAATGGACCACGTCGAACGCTACGTTCGTTTACGATTAACCCGAAATTATAAAATAAACAGACGAGCAAAGACAATAGCGCTACCCTTTAATCTACTCGTACTAACGCGAAAAACAAAGAAGGAAAAACCTACCGATTCGGGTTTGCTAATTGGTAACGTGTACGTTCGTTTGGGGAAAATAGCTCAAAAATTAACGCATAAATATATTGTTGGTACAAAAATTATACGCGGGGAAAACGAATAGGACAACCTATTCGCCCTACAACTTACCTTAGAAACAAAGAAGCACAGAGATGCCGATGGTCGCATTTTTCGATAGAGCGGCCGCGTGCTCTCGTCTGGTGGAAAATTTTCGAATATCTCGTTCTTCGATGAAATTTCGGGCACAATCATCACTATATACTGTTCGTGTTATTCGTTTCGAGCCAATCAAAGTTTCGAGATGGCTCATTAACGAGGATGCACTTGGATTTAGGCGGATGCGTTCGCGGACACGTTTCACTATCAACGACACTGATTAATTACGATGATCCGATGATTGCACCGTCGATGACTCTTCAACACACCATGGCGACGAAGTGAGTGCAGCACGAGCTCCAGTGTTAAAGTGTCGATCAAATCCATGTCCACGAGAGTACCACTTCGTCCGAGTCCAGTTATACAAATGCGTAAGGTTGCAACTGCAACTGCACGGGTTTGGCGCGAAAGCAAGTTTGCCAATCGTGCCGGTGTGAGAATTGCTGTGCCAAGCCCAATAGGCAACACCCGAATCGCGGATTGTCTCTGAAAATCCCGATTTAACAAAAATTGTACCTTATTAAAGAGGCTCGCCTAATATTGATGGTGATTAGGCTTAGAAATTAATTTTAATAAATCTAAAATTATGTTTAACGAATTTTGCACGCAAAATGTAGTCACAGTGGATAATCACGTTGTAGAGATAGTTGATAGTTATTTATACCTAAGACAATTGGTGAATATCTCTGGATGTAAAGAAGATGGAATGAAACCAGGATGGAGCGCTTTTGGTAGAATCAACATAGATTTTAAATCCAACATTCCGCTATGCTTAAAAAATAAGGCAGTACTACCAGTTATGATCGTTATGGTGTATGGATATGAAACGTGGATGCTAAATTCAAGAATGTTACGTAAGATAATGCTGCTTCGATTACTTCCGATTGATGACCAGAGGACCGAGTTCAGATTCCACAAAGGGTACGCGTCACTACCGACGAACCGACGAACACTACACACGAATCGCAGTGTCGCCAGAACAAGTTAACGAATTAAAAAGAAAACGCTGACTATTTTTTTTTTTTTTCTGTGCAGAAATTTGATAAAAGCGCGTCAATTTTCTATTGTGCAAAAAACGTCGGATGGAAATCCGACGTCATCGCTGACCGTTACATTTTTTTTTTGCTATGCTGAAAGTAGCAAGTTGCATTTTGTCGGTCGCAAAATCACGTGACAATCAATCGGAATTGTGCTGATACAAAAAAAAAATCATTTAAATTTTCACACAATCACAATACTTTATCCGATTTAATCGATGTCCTTATCGATTAAATATTCGATTATCACGTTTTACGGGGATGGTTAAAGGGTCCGACACGGCTTTAGGGAGTCCAAAAAGGGGACACCCAGGGCTTGAGGGGGTCTGGGGGGTGGTTAGGGATTCCGACGTGGCTTTTGAATGTCCAAAAAGGGGACGCCGGGGCTTGAAGAATTCTGGGGGGTGGTTTTGGGGTCCGGCGTGGGTTGAGGGAGTCCAAAAAGGGGACGCCGGGGCTTGAGGGGGTCTGGGGGGGTGGTTAGGGGGTCAGGCATGGCTTGAGAGGGTATCAAAAGTAAAAAAAAATCAAAAATAAACCCGAGTGTGGGGTGATTAGGCCGTGTGACGTCATAGCGGGGCCACAGCCGACACACATGAAACTCTTTGCTCCAGAGCAACGCCTGGTAACGTGATTAACCATTAAAGATTGTTTGTACATACAAGATACATACATTAAACATGACCTCGAGTTGTTGCTTTATATATTATATGTTCAAAATAAAAGGGGTCTGGCATCGACTGGTTGGGAAATAGTGTAAGCACGACTCCTCCCAACCTGGTGGTCTCGGGTTCAAATCCCACTCGTTCGACGTTCTGATTTTTTAATTGTTTAGCGAGACGAGCGTTATCAGCAGACAGACATACAGAATAGGCCACGGAATTCCGCCACTGATTGAGAACTAATTGATTAGGATTTTTGAACTTCCCCTAAATTCTGGCATGGAAGTCGATTGCCATGCAAATAAAAATAAATAGGTAGCGCGCTCAAACCGAAAAATTCGGGGTGTGGCTGTGTCGAACACGGCCGTGGGTTTTCGTGTATACGTCTGCGTTAGTAACGAAGTTATAGTGTCTGAATGTATGCCCATCTAAACGTAACACTGCCGTTAACGAACTGGTACCCCATACTCTTGCGTGTGCGATTTTTGTCAAAAAATATGCTATAAATTATAAATATTGAATCGAAAAATTCCCAGACGTGTCGATTTGCGCGGCTACCGCTCATGCGTGTGATGCTATCTTGAGAAAATACAATGCAATAGTATTTTACATATACATATGTAACTTCCTGGAACCCTGCTTCACGATTTAAAAATATGATTTGGGCGAGTGACCGCTCAGTCGATTTACAATATTTATGGCTAGTACGTGAACACAAAAGTGTGACATTTGAATACATAGTTACATTAGCAGTGGCGTAGTGTGAATTCCAGGCGCGCCCCCGCAAAATATTTTAAGGCGCCCCCCTTCCCCCCATATATATATTATTTCCTTACAGCAAAGTATCCTTTCAAAATAATTTTACATACCTTTCTTACGTAGAAATTATTTTCTTTCTGGACTTTGCATTGACAAACACTTTGATTATTTCGTTGAATAAAATAATTCGAGGTGCAAATAGGTTGAAAAATAAGAGAGAACATTTTACAGAACAAGTTGAAAAATTCGGGTGTGGCCAACCAATGACTTTATCCAAATATATGGGGAATACAAAGAGTAACGAAAAGAGTTGAAAAGTCAAAAATCAAATTTTGCTCGAGCCGGAGAATATTGCCTCGAACGTAATGAGCAACGAGCGAACGTACATATCATAATATGAAACAAACCGATAAACCGTCACTTCTACTTTACCGATTTTGATGAGTTTTTTTTTTTAACTCACCATTGCAATAAGAATTCTAATTTTATAATATTATGAAGATTCAAAATATGTATATAAAAAACAAAAAATCATGCAAAAGTAAACTATCACTTCCGGTGGGTGGATTTTGATCAAAACCATATCAACTCTTACGCCTCATGTGAAAACTATAGATATGAAATTTCAACATGATCGGATAAGTAGTTTCGGAAATATAGTTTCGTGGTAACAATATTTTTGAATTTTCTACAAAAAAAAAACCAACTAGGTATTGCTTTAAGGATTATAATATTACAATATTATGAAGATACCAAATATGTAAAAGGCCGAAAAAAATAAAGTATCGAGATAGATGGATTTTAAAGTTTTACTCTAAATTTTTTTTTTTCTTCATATATGCAGTACTGATTTTTTTATTTAAACTTTTTTTTAATGCCTGAGGTTATTTTTATTTTATCCTAATCGGATAAAGTATTGTGATCGTGCGAAAATTCGACCTCGAGATTTTGACTGATTTGCATCGAGTATCATCCCCTGATCACGTTTTCATGATTTCTAAAAAAATGTCTGTATGTCTGTGTACTTATGCGTGTGTGTGTCTGTATGTGTGTTTTCTCCGCAACTATCAAGTCTATCAAGCTGAAATTTCATATCTATTATTTTCACGTAAGGCGTAAGAGATACTGTGATTTTAGTCAACTTCTGACGAGCGAAAGTGGCAGTTTACCCTTGAACGATTTTTTGTTTTTTATTTTTTTCGGCCTTTTAAATATGTAGTATCGTCACAATATGGTAATGTTGTAATTCTGAGAGAAATTGCTATTTAGGAAAAAATAAATCATTAAAATCAGTCAACCGGAAGTAGGTTTTTTTTGTCGAAAAGTTTACCACAGAATATTTCTGAAACTACTTCGGCGATCTTGTCGAAAATTTATATTTATAATTTTCATATAAAAATTAAGAGTTGATAAGGTTTTGATCATAATCCGCCGACCGGAAGTGGTAGTTGAATATATGCCGAAGATCGTATTTTAGATACGCGCGGCGCACTCAACATTAAAAAATTAATTTCGTGACTCTTTGTATCCCTCAAATATATGGATAAAGTCATGGGTTGGCCACACCCGAATTTTTTGTTGTGTTTTGATAATTTTGAGGAAAAAAAAGAATACTTAAAGAATAGTAAATACAGCACTACGATAAATCTAATATATAAAACAACAACTCGATTTCTGTATGTATATGTACATACATATGTATGTTTAATCTTTATTATTTCTTTCTTTATTATTATTACCAGGCGTTGCTCGGGATGCGATATTTTTCAATAGACTTTCTTTAATGTTTTATTACCAGGCGTTGCTCGAGATGCGATATTTATCAATAGCGAGTGCCCGTTGACAGTGTCACCAGGTGGTTACCGTGTCATGATGGGGGAAGGGGAGGGGATTCTGCGATATTCTGCGATATTTATCAATAGACTAGCGAGTGCCCGTTGACAGTGTCACCGGGTGGTTACCGTGTCATGATGTATTAAAACGAACTGATGCACATTCTCTATCTCTTTGTTTCATTAAATAGTATAGCGTTTCCTCTATCACACGCAGCATTTCAAATTCAATGGTAAAATCTTATTTAATGTAAAAAAGATCAGTGCCGTCACGTAGCATTAGTAAAAACAATACTTTATCCGATATGAATAAAGTAAAAACATATGTATACATTTATATAATTTTTTTTACACAAAAGATTTACGACAATATATGTATGTATAGTCGAAAAATACGACGCAACTTTGAAATCTGAAATCTTTAAAACGAAACTGTGTAAACGCCAGTTCAAAATATTATATTTTTATTAGCTTATCCGCTTGCCTCGAGTGCAACTTTTAAATGTATAATTATAATTGAATTATTTATTGAATAAACAATATTGAATATGTTAAATCATCACCGCGTGCCGCTCAATAATAATAATCTCCAGCAGCAAAAAACGACAATACCATGCGACACTGGGAGCTGATGCTTGCTGTGTATTTGCTTTTAAGCCAAATAAATCTGTGTAAAATAAATAAAAATTACTCAAACGTGTCACGCGAGCGAAGATTCACTATTTTAGTGTAAATGGGGTACACCCGCAAAGAAATTCCTGTTAGTTTAACGCAGCTCTATGTGATATATTTTAATAGTTGCGTTATTTTAGCTAAACAAAATGCTTCTGTAGCTTCGCGTAGCTCCTTAGCTAAACTAACGTACATAACTGCATTATCCTTAGACGAAAAAACGTATCTGCACGCAGATACGTTGAATTTGCTATG
This sequence comes from Parapsyche elsis, assembly GCA_022651745.1. NCBI lineage: Eukaryota > Metazoa > Arthropoda > Insecta > Trichoptera > Hydropsychidae > Parapsyche > Parapsyche elsis. The sequence goes on from JAGVSN010000041.1 coordinate 333,599, forward strand.
TAAATGTTGGATACGTACAAGTATGTACAAGTGAAACTAAACAGGATGATGGGATCTCAATCGTTGAAATGTCTGAATGTGAACCTTTAAATAGTGATGTAGAAACGAATGCAGTGGAGACGACAGACTGTTATAATTTTGAAAATTTACAGAATATCCAAATTGAGAAGATAATTTTCAAAGGGCCAATACGAGCTAACAACAATCATTACCCAAAAGACGTTGAAGGGCGATCATTCAACAAAATTTATTTCCAACGAAAACCAGCAAATGGTGAATTAGTGGATAGATAGAACGTGGCTTGTTTATTCATCCAAATTAAATCGAGTGTTCTGTTTTCGTCGCAAAATATTTAGTAGTGACGAAAGGCAGGCACAAATGATTGGAGACACATGACGTCGATTTTAAAGAGACATGAACGATGCACTGAGCATTTTGATTGCTATGAGAAGTGGATTGAGCTAAAAAGGCGATTTTCTACTGGTCAAACCGTTGATTCTCTATCGAACAAATTATATTTGAGTGAAGTAGAACACTGGGATCAGTTGCTCAAGAGAATAATTTCAATTATTTTAACCATGGCCTCAGAAAATATTGCATTTAGAGTCTTCAGACAAACTATTCACCGAAAATAATGGTAAATTTTTGAAAATTATCGAGTTCTCAAAATATGATCCGGTGTTAGAGAAGCACGTAAAACGGGCAGTAAAAAATCCACACAAGACTCGTTACCTGGGAAAAAATATTCAGCAGGAAATTATATCATTGATCGCTAAAGCTACAAGGGATAAGATTTTGAACATGATTAAAAATGCAATGTATTTCTCAGTTATTGTGGACTGTACACCTGATAAGTCATAAAGAACAGATGTCCATTGTTGTGCGGTACGTCCACATAGAAAAAGTAGCTGAAGTTCATTCTACTGTGAATTAACTGAATGTATTAACATTGTAGATACAACCGGAGCAAAGATGACCGAAGAGATTTTAAATTCTTTGAAACGAAATGGCTTATCTATTATGAATCTTCGTGGTCAAGACTATGATAATGGAGCATTTATGCGAGGTATAAGAAACGGTGTGCAATCATATGTAGGTATATTGCAAATATCAATCCAAGAGCGTTTTTCATTCCATGTGTCTGCCATTCCTTAAATTTAGTCGTTGTTGATGCAGTAAAAGGAGCTATTGAAATTGTAAAATTTTTTTCAACCATCCAAACAATTTATAATTTTTTCTCATCGACAAAGCGTTGGCACATTTTCCAATCTATGAGTTGTAAATTAACACTGAAGTCGTTAAGCGATACTAGATGGGAAAGCCATGTTAATACCGTCAGTTCTTTGAAGATCGGATTGAAAGGCATTTATTCTGCTTTAAAAGAAGTCGTTCAATTGGAGAAAGATTCACTTGTACGTATAAAAGCAAAATCAATCGCATCGAAATTTGACAACTTTGAATTTATGTGTGGACGAGGTACTAACAGAAATCAATTGAACGAGCAAATTGTTACAATCACAGAGCACGGATGTGAAATCGGTAGCAACTGCATTGAAAAGAACAACTGAATTTCTTGTTTCTCGTAACTGTGAAGATTCCTTCGAGGAATATATTTCACAAGCAAAAGCCTTTGCAATAGATGCGGATTTAACTGACGATTTCAGTCCTGAGCCAAAAGATCGAATCCAAGAAAGAATGAACTTCTTTGACGAGGAGCCATCTTCCCCTGAGCCCGCTGATGCAAAAATGAAATTCAAAACAATTTTTTTCGATATTTTGTTCACAACAGCAATTGCTTCGATGAAAAAGCGTTTTGAATATTTTAGTAGCATCACGGAACCCTTTGAATTGTTATACAATATTAAAGAATGTGATAGAATGGATGACAAACAACTCAAACAAAAATGTAGATCATTAGAAAAAGTATTAAGTGACAAAGAAAACAAGGACATGGAAGCAGAAGACATTGAAATAGAGTTGAAATTGTTGAAAGGTAGTAGGTACACCGGAGTTGGTTTTGAAGTGGATTTATAACAAAAACCTTGAAGAAATCTTTTCAAATGCACTGATTGCATTGAGAGTACTATTGCCCGTTTCCGTTGTCAAGGGAGAGAGAACTTTTTCCAAATTAAAATTAATTAAGAACTACCTACGATCAAGCATGAGTCAAAAAAAATTGAATGGTTTGGCAACAATTTCAATAGAAAATAATATTGCTCTGTCAATTAACACTGATGTCCTGCGGTAGGATTTCGCTAAAATGAAAGCCAGACGAATCCCTTTTAGTAAAAGTTAAGTTAAGTCCTCAGCACACATCGGACTCAGCACACATTTTAATAGACTGATTTTCTTAATCAAAATATTAATTATTGTATACCTATAATTTATTTGCTAAGTTCAATATGGAAGAAATACAACCTATTTTTGGTCTTGGTTTTTTTTTCTTGGTACTTTCGTATACGTTCTTGAGCTGAAAAACCCTTGAAATTAAACACAAGTATAGACACGGTGAAAGAAAATAGTGTTCACTTATTCAGCCAAGGTGGGTACCTTAGATACAAATATACCAAAAGGTGAGTCATTAACCACGCTCTGCGAAACTTATTAAACAACACCGTAGAGGGAAAGGCAGGGAGGATAGAGAGGAAAAAAGGAAGATATACGTTGGTACATATTGGCTAATGCCAGATAATAGAACGCTCTGATTTTGCCAACTACCTACGTCATCATTGAATGTAGCTTACCTGGAATGCTCTCTACGAACGAGAGAAAGGGTGAAGATCGTCCCGATACAGTTACAGCTTTGGCTGGAAGAATTTCCTAGAGCTCCGTGGTATGACACATTTAAAGAGATACCATTCGATGCTTCGATTACTTCCGATTGATGACCAGAGGACCGAGTTCAGATTCCACAAAGGGTACGCGTCACTACCGACGAACAGACGAACACTACACACGAATCGCAGTGTCGCCAGAACAAGTAAATGAATTAAAAAGAAAACGCTGACTATTTTTTTTTTTTCTGTGCAGAAATTTGATAAGAGCGCGTCAATTTTCTATTGTGCAATTCCATCCGACGTCGTCGCTTACCATTACATTTTTTTTTTGCTATGCTGAAATTAACGAGTTGCATTTTGTCGGTCGCAAAATGTCACCAACCTCACATGAAAATCAATCGGAATTGTGCTGAATAAAAAAAAATCAGTCAAATTTCCGCACGATCACAATACTTTATCCGATTTAATCGATATCCTTGTCGTGAATTCGTGAATTCAATTAAACTTAAAACTATAGACTTGCTCTTGCGACTCAAAACTGGAATAGCACATTGTTTTACCTCTAGATAATGTAGGAAACTTTTAATGAATGAAAAATATAAAACTGCTTGTGTTGAAACATTTAACGATGTTAGTTACTTATGCCCTAAAAGACGAAAAATTTAAAGAACTATCGGTATATTTGTGGAAGCTTTCAAGTATCAAGTGCCTATTGTGAACGTGGTTTCAGTTTGATGAATGCCATCAAATCCAAATCACGCAATAAATTGGAGATTAAACACTTGGACAATTTAATGAGAATCAAATCATATGTATTAATAGAAAAACAGATTGATCTGGATGAAATACATAAAATTTGGATTAATCTGAAAGAACGGCGTGAAATATTATAAAATTTATAAATGTATCTTTCTTTATAAAGGACTGACATTTTGAGTTTAATATGTTATTATTTAATTCAGTGGTCGGCAACCTTTTTGGAGACCGGAGCCGGATATTTTTTACATTTTTTAAATCGTGAATATCTCATAAACGAGAGCATATCAACAAAAATCATTATCGGATTCGAATTCAGTGGGATAAGCTTAGTAAAGATGGACCAATCTCCGCTCTGGGTTTTAAAAAACGTGATTTTTTTGTTGCTCAGTGTTTATTCGACGTCAGGAAGCCTTGCATTTGGCGTCTCGACGCTTTTTGGTTCCACATACAATTTTATTGTGAAAATTTTTTTTCTTCGATGAAATTTGTGAAAAGTTCGTATCGTAATCAATTAAGTGACGAAAGATTTAATGCACCGATGCAATTGAAGAACACTAAATACGTTCCGAATTTATGTAAATTGTCCGAAAATATACCAGTTCAAAAGTCGAAAAACACGTTTCTATCCCGAATTCAGTCACTTTTCACAAATTTAAATTTCAAAAACACAATACGTGTGCACAATGAACTGTTCCCGTTCGAACTACGAAATAAACTGAATCTCAATGGTAATATTCGAAATAAGAAACAATATTCTCACTTTTTATACATAATATAATTTTACTCATAAAACAGTAACATAGCTTCACGATTTTATGACTCAATTTGTCATAGTTTGGTTTTATGTTTTCTCTGGATACATATTAAAGGAAGGCAAGTATGTATGTATGTAAAAAAAAACCAACGTAACTAATTTGGTTGACGCGAGTAAATTCAGGGTCAAAAAAATCTAATTTACAAGTTATGTATTTATTTTATTTTACGAAAAGTGTTGGATTATAAACGGAGCCGCCAACTTTCGCGCCCGGAGCCACCTGTTCCCGACCACTGATTTAATTTTTCAAATTTTTCTCATTAGTGTAGGTACATCGGATGAAGTATTGTGATCGTGCGAAACATCGACTTCGAGATTTTGACTGATTTGTTTGTATCAGGTATCGTCTCCTGATCACGTTTTCATCATTTTTAGAAAATTTCTGTATGTCTGTGTGTTAAGCGGATTTGTGTGGAATCGCTATAGCTCAAAAACCGTTTATCCTATTACATACACTGAAACTTCATATATGTATGTATGTATGTACTATGTAGGTATAGGTTTTTGCAGGCAAATAACAATCGACAAGGCTTTCAAAAAATTTCGTCAACCGGAAGTGGTACTTCCTTTGGTAAGTCACCGAATTTTGTTATCTTTGTGAGGTTTTCCAGCAAAACTATCATGTACATCAGGGCTGTCCAACCTTTGATAACCCGAGGGCCGCATTAAGAAAAAAGTTTTATGCGCGGACCGGATCCAGAATAATAAATACAGTACATATGTATATTAAATTACTAGAAAAGTTTACCCTTAGTTAGGTTTGGCAAGCACTTTCGTAAGAATAAAAATCATAAGAAAGGAAAATCAAAGCTTACATACATAGATATGTACATGTACGTTTTTATTGAAACATCTACAGTAGCGGCAACAGCGTAAGAACGCTTTTTTGACACACTAAATAAAATTACGAATATCGAGGTTATCGATTAGTGATTGAATTTAAATTTCTATAAGCTATCGATTTAAACTATTATTCTATTTTTTCACAAAATTGAATCGCGAAAAATTCTTATTGAAAAATTTGATTATCACGTTTTTCGGTGGGATTTTAATGACACCGTAATCGCTACGTTTGTTTACGGTTAATCAATTACAACCTGTTTGATGTAAAATATACAATGTTTTTACTGTGTTCTTTGTGTTATTTCGTTTAAAAACCGATTCTATTTATTACTTCCCACTGTTCTCAAAAATTCCTCGATTTTACACTTTATGTTATGGCAACTTCCATACAATTTTTTTAATAACAATTGGACCATTTTCTGACCTGGCAACATCAATAATATTGATGACTGTGACCTTTACAAACAATATCCATTGCCCAAATGCGATGTTCATATATTATTTTAAGCAGACTTCCCTTGGAAGCCTGAACTAGTAGGTATGTAGGGCGAGTAGTTTGTGCTATTCTCTTTCCTCACGTGTAATTTTTGTATTTATGTGTTATTTTTGGACTATTTTCCCCAAAAGAATGTACACGTGGCCAATAGCACACGCAAATCAGCAGGTTTTTCGTTCTTTGTTTCTCACGTAATTAGTACGAATAGATTAAGGCAGTGGTCGGGAACCTGCGGCTTCGGGCGCGAAAATTGGCGGTTTATAATCCTACACTTTTCGTAAAATAAAATAATAAAATTGTAAATTTACTCGCTTCAACCAAATTAGTTACAGTGCTTTTTATTTTATTTTTTACATGCTTGCCTTCCAATATGGATCCACATATGGATTCAATATGGAAAACATAAAACCAAACTATGACAAATTCAGTCATAAAATATGTCATAAAATATGATGATTACGTCACTGTTTTATGAGTAAAATTCTATTTTGTGTAAATAGTGAGAATATTGTCTCTTATTTCGAATATTAATTACCTTTAAGATTCAGTTTATTTCGCAGTTCGAATGGGAACAGTTCAGTGTGCATATGTGTTTTCGAAATTTAAATTTGTGAAAAGTGAATGAATTTGGGATAGAAACGTGTTAAAAAAACAATTTTATTGTGTTATTTAACCTGGAATACGAAGCTTATTTTTGTGTTGCAATTTGCAACGTAACACTTCAACATTTCTTTCAAAACATGAGTTCAAGGAAGAGAAAAATTGCAGAAAAAAATAGAGGTTTCAACCAAATATGGTGCGATCGATTTGCATTTACAGAAGTTTCAATGTTTGATATGTAATTTACAATTAGAGAACAACAAATCCAGTAATATAAATCGACATTTCCAGCGAAGACATTCCAACTTCGGCGAGTGATATCAGAAAAAAATCAGTCAAAATCTCGAGGTCCAAAAAACAAGTTCAAAAGTCGCATTAGCTTTTAAAAATAACATTAAAATCCGTTTTCAGACAAAATATTTATTTTTAGTGCTGAATTGTGTAACGTTAAGTAACATCGTGTACACAACTAATTGTATGAACTCTACAGCCTGCAAGTGAGTAAAATTTATTTATATCATCTCCCTCAAAACGCTCTCCACTTCTACGGCGTACTGTAGTCTTCCCATCAGAGCCAAACAGGTTAAATTTTGACTCATCTGAGAATACCACCTTGTACCAATCCTCCGATGTCCAATTTTTCCTTTCTTTAGCCCACTCCAGTCTTATCTTCTTCTTCATTTGAACAGTCAACAGCGGTTTTTTGACTGGTTTCATCGCTCGAAATCCAATTTTATTCAGCCTCCTTTGAATAGTACGCGTACTTACTGCTGTGGACGTCAAAACATAGACCTCGTCTCTAATTTGTGAAGCAGAAGCAAAACGATTTTGCAAAACGGTACGTTTTATGAGTCAATCTGCTGCAGTTGATAGTTTTTTCGTCTTTCCACTTCCTGTTTCATTATAATTAATTACAAACCTAATCACTATTCAAAGAGAAATTTCTCTGTCTGAAATATTTTCCTTCTCAAGAGTTAAAATCACGGTTTTTACTTCGATCGACATTTGGAGCGATGACGACATTTTTCGATTTGATTTTAACACGACAAACTCGGACGAAGTTTTAAGCCCGTAACGTACTTGGCTGCCTGGCTGCGCAGCCATGGCCGCGGCAGCCACAACGATGTTAGAAAATGTATGTGGCTGCCTGTTTGATGACGCACTAAGGCCCGTAACGCACTTGGCTGCCTGGCTGCGCAGCCATGGCCGCGGCGACCAGAAAAACATGCACCCAGTTCAAGCAGCCAAAGTGGCAGCCAGAACGATGAGAACACACTCACAAATGGTCAGCGATAACATTGTAGATACAACATATTTTCAATGCAATATTTTTTTCGTAATCTCGGATCTCGGATCCTTTTGTACTGTACCTATATGTACATATGCAGATGCAAATAATTCGTTGAAAATAGTTTTATATACATTATTTCCAGCGCGCAACATTAGCGAGATTTTTTTTTTTATATTTTCAGCCAGTGGCTGTGGCTGCCTGTCTGGCTGCTGCGTATCGGAGTCCGTACCTGTGGCTGCGTAGCCAGTGTTTCCTGGCTGCCTGAGTGCGTCATTAAACAGGCAGCCACATACATTTTATAACATCGTTGTGGCTGCCGCGGCCATGGCTGCGCAGCCAGGCATCCAAGTGCGTTACGGGCCTCACGGTCAACTATGTATGTACATGCAAAATTGATCATTTGTTTTGTGTGTTTTTGTACTCGGATTCGCAGAACCATTGTGTAAAAACCGGTTGGGGTACTCTATTGTTTTCAGCAGGTAGGATGGATTGTCGCGCAAAGTTCGCCCAAATATCTTAGTGCGTAGATTTTTGTTTTATTAAATAATGTGGCGGCTCCGAAAATTTGCCATTTATTGGATTTTTCGCCGATTTGGCTAATTATTATTTGGGTTATTTATTTATCGGTTTCAAGACATTATAACCATGACATGCCCATCAATTAGGCTAGAAAATCCCACCGGAAAACACGATAATAGAATTTTCGAAGACATGTGGGGTCCAATACGAAAGCGCAAGAGCCCGCATCGTTTTGTTTCTTTGTCGCTAAGGTACCTACATACATCTTCACCCTCATCATCATCATCATATTTTTTTTTTTTTTTTAAATATTTTTTTGTATAATTATATTATATGCTATGTTTATATTCTATGTACACACATCTATCTAATGTTTCTAAGTTTTTATTGTGGTTTTAGGATACTACATATATATGTACATGTATATATTGTTTTCCCTGCATGAAGATCTGGATTTATATCTGTAATGTCTTGCAGGACGTTTTTGTAAATAAATAAATAAATAAATAATTTTCAACCATCCACTGCGATCTGCATCCGCAGACACACACAAATTCCTCTCAATTCATCAACCCAACGTCCACTCGGTCAACTTTGCTTTCCAGTATTTCTCACGAACAGATAAACAAACAGATAAAACGGTGTACGTTTTCTTTGCGATTCGTTATCTGCTCTGGCGACACTGCGATTCGTATGCCATTGTATTCGGTCAACTTGTGCGGATTTTTATTTTATTTGCAATGCGAGTGCGACTTTGTGCAAACAATATCGCGATAGACGGGTTCCAATGGTTCAGACTTCAAACTTTCATCAGTAGTCGCGTACCCTTTGTGGTCTGAGCTCGGGTTCTTTATGGTCATCAACCGGAAGCAATCAAAGCTTCAATTAGTGTTTCTTCGACTGTGTTATACCACGGGGTCAAAGAAAGCTCTAGGAAATTCGTCCAGCCAAAGCTGTATCTGTATCGCGGGACGATCTTTACCTTTCCTCTCTTTCGTAGAGAGCATTCCAGGTACGCTACATTTAATGATGACGTCATAGTTGGCAAAATCAGATTTTTCTATTACCCGTCTAAGATACATATATACCTACGTATATCTTCCTTTTTCCCTCTTTATCCTCCCTCCCTTTACGGTGTTGTTTAACAATTTTCGCAGAGCGTGGTTAATGATTCACCTTTTGATATATTGTATCTAACGTACCCACCCTGACTGAATAAATTAACACTATTTTATTTCGTCGTGTGTATACTTATGTTTAATTTCAAAAGTTTTTGATTGTGCCATTTTTATGTACTTTATCCTGATCGGATAAGTATTGTGATCGTGCGAAAATTGGACCCTAGATTTTGACTGATTTGTAATCAGGTATCGTCCCCTGATTACGTTTTTGTCATTTGTGGAAAATGTCTGTATAAATATTTATATGGAATTAAATTAATATTTTCAATTTTTTTTCGGCCTTTTAAATATTTTGAATCTTCGTGATATTATAAAATTCGAACTCTTATAGAAATAGTGAATTTAAAAATAAAACTCATCAAAATCGGTAGACGAAAAATGAACTTGGGTATCGTGTTTCAGTGTGCGTTGTAAATTGTTTGTTACATACATACATATTATAATGATGACGCCTTCGTTCATTGCCCTCTATTTTCGAGGCAATATTCTTCGACTCAAGAGCAAAATTCGATTTTTGACTTTTGAAGTTTCAAAAATTCTTTCGTCAAAAAAGTCGTTGGCCACAACCCAATTTTTTTCTTTATGTTTTCTCTCACATAATATATTATGTATGTATTTTCTACGTAAAATCCCTAACAGGCGTATAATAATAAATAAATAAATAAATCTAAGCGTTGAATCTGTCTGCAAGGAGCGCTCGACAAACTTTTAATATTTAAATTTACCGCTATTGTTAATCCACTCATATGTCAATGATATATACATACACCCGATAAACATGCAATATTTTAGTACTATGTATGTACATACGTATATGTATATCAAAAGCCCGTCAGTAACGCTCGACACACTATTTTATTTCGATCGAAAATTTTATATTGATATTTTTCCCTCGGTCCACTGTTAGCCCATTCATATTACGTCAATAATAAATATCCTTTGATCGTCAACGGGCATTACTGTAGTTTTTACTTTTTTTTTATAAAATAGTCGCACATTGCGGCATTTACGGCCAAAACGTCGACCATTAACCAATATTTTCGATAGAACATTGCATATGAATGAATATTTTATATATGTACATACATATATTGTACTTAATTATCGTGTGGGTAAGCACTGATGGTACATTTCAGATCATATTTTGCGTCCCCGATCGTATTGGTTTCGTATTCATCATCATCATTTTCAGCCGTTCACCATCCACTGCTGGATGGAGGCCTCTCCAATCCACTTCCATTCCTGTCTGTCTTGAGCAATCTGCATCCACTTGACTCCACACATTCTTCTCAATTCATCAGCCCATGTTCCACTCGGTCTACCTTGCTTTCTTTCACATCCTCTCGGATACCATTCCAGTACTTCTCGCGTCCATCTGCCATCCATTCTTCTCGCTATGTGTCCACTCCAACTTTTTCACACGTTCCACTATATCTGCCACTTTGGTCATGCTTCTTACCCATGTATGTATTCCTCTAACGATCTCTTGTTATACCATGCATCCTCTGTGTGCACTGGATCTTTCGTAGCATTCTCGAATTTAGCGTCCAAGTTTCACAACCATATGTCATAACTGGCAGTACGCATTGGTCGTACGCCTTCTTTTTTTTAAGCATAGCGGAATGTTGGATTTAAAAACTATGTTCATTCTTCCAAAAGCACTCCATTGTAGTTTCATTCTTCGTTCAGGTTTCGTATTAGGATAATTAATGTTGGATTCGAGGTTTTCGCGCCAATCGCTCGCGCTCGACCTGCCCTCCTCAAACTGTGAGGCGACACGTGCCCTTTTACGAGTCACTGAGCGGTGCCATTTGGCTCGGCACTATCGTCGCATTGTTGTCGGACTTTGTAAGAAGAAAGCCGATGAATAAATAAACGGAATGGAAAATTATACGAAGCGTCGTCGCGTGAGTTTCGGACCCGTACTTGACCGACGACAGTTCGTGGTAGGGGGCGTTAGTGGGCGAATTGGGGGTGGCTAGAACGTACGTGGGCGGTTTATATGTCCCACGAGACTATAAACGCGGTCGCATAAAATTGCGGAGACAAATTCGACAGACGTAGAAACGCGTCCGAATGCTCGACACATCACCACTTTTGGTACAGTGGGTCCAAGCGATGGTCCCAGCGTACGTGGCCACTGTCTGAGAAGCGCTGTAATCTCCTCGTATAGTCTCATTTTCAGCCGTTCACCATCCACTGCTGGATGAAAGCATCTCCATCGTCCATTCCATTCCTGTCTGACTTGAGCAATTTGCGTACACTCAACACATTCTTCTCAATTCATCAGCTCATAGTTCATTCGGTCTACCTTGCTTTCTTTCACATCCTCTGGGCTACTATTCCAGTATTTGTCGCGTCCATCTGCCATTCATTCTTCTCGCTATATCTCCCACTTTGGTGATGCTTCTCACCCATGTATTCCTCTTACAATCTCTTCTTGTTATACCGAGCATACATCTTTCCATGCGTCTCCGTGTGCATTGAATCTTACGTAAAGGCTCTCATCCACCAAGTACGTTGACATGCGTTACGTCGACGTACGACATCCACGCACCAATTGCAGTACGAGTTTTGCAGCACGAGCGAAAAAGCCGTGCTGTAATTGGTGGATGGATGGTAACAGTCTCGAATTCAGCATCCACGTTTCACTGACAGTGCTACCTTATTTTTTGAGCATAGCTGGATGTTGGATGTAAAAACTACGTTCATTCATCCAAAAGTGGTTCGTCCTAGTTTCATTCTTCGTTGTCTCTCCTTCTTTACGTCCAGTATCTTATGCGTATGCTTCTTTGTGTCCACTCAGCATCCAAATTTTACGTGCGCAGTACTCATCCGTCTTCTTCTTTAAGCATAGCGGGGATGTTGGATTTAAAAACTATGTTCATTCGTCTAAAAGCGCTCCATCTTAGTTTCATTCCTCTTCTCTGGATCCAATCGTCTTCCATTCCTGTCTATCTTGAGCAATCTGCATCCACTTGACTCCACACATTCTTCTCAATTCATCAGCCCATGTTCCACTCGGTCTACCTTGCTTTCTTTCACATCCTCTAGGATACCATTCCGGTATTTCTCGCATCCATCTGTCATTCATTCTTCTCGCTATGTATCCACTGCAACTTATTCATACGTTCTGCTATATTTGCCACTTTGGTCATACTTCTTATCCACGTATTCCTCTTACGATCTCTTCTCGTTATACCGAGCATACCATGCTTCTATGTGTGCACTGGATCTTACGTAACATTCTTGAATTCAGCATACACGTTTCACATCCATACGTCACAACCGGCAGTTCGCATTGGTCGTATATGCCTTATTTTTTAAGCATAGCGGAATGTTAAATTTAAAAATACTATATTCATTCTTCCAAAACTTTACATCCGGTCATATTCACCAATATTGTCCTGGGTATAAATAACTATCAACTATCTCTACAATGTGATTATCCACTGTGAATTTTTAAGCCTACTTTCATACTATCGTTGCTTAATTGTGTTCATCATACTGTCTTATAACGTTGCAAAAGTCCATCAGTCGAGTCTTCTCCGGCTGAGCATTGCCAGCTATTTAAAATGCAAAATACTGAAAAAAGTTCAACTATTTGCACATTCTTCTCAATTCATCGGCCCATCGTCCACTCGGTGTACTTTGCTTTCTTTCACATCCTCCCGGATACCATTCCAGTATTTCTCGCGTCCATCTGCCATCCACTCTTCTCGCTATGTGTCCACTTAAACTTTTTCACACGTTTCGCTATATCTGCCATACTTCTTACCCATGTATTCCTTTTGCGATCTCTTATTGTTATGCCGAGCGTACATCTTTCCATGCTTCTCTGTGTGCACTGAATCTTACGTAACATTCTCGAATTCAGCACATCCATACGTCGTAACTGGCAATATTGCCTTATTTTTTAAACACGGCGGGATGTTGGATTTAAAAACTATTCATTCTTCCAAAAGCGCTCCATGCTAGTTTCATTCTTCGTTTTATCTCTTCTTCTTTACATTCAGTATCTTGTTGTTATACCAAGCATACATCTTTCCATGCTTCTCTGTGTGCACAGAATCTTACGTAACATTCTCAAATTTAGCATCTACGTTTTACATCCATACGTCATAGCTGGTAGTACGTATTGGTCGTGTGCATAGATATACATATGTAGAATAACATACATAGATAGGCCTTAGCGCCCGAAAAATGTCATGCAAAAAAGGAATGCAAAGCGAACTAGGAATACAATGCGTCATTTGCTTGCATGACTTTAAGCTCGACTTCTTTTTTGTGGGAATTCCTTTCCCCGCACTTTAAAAACCCCGCACACCCCCGTTGCTTCTGACGCTTTCTTCAGGCAAATTTGTTTGGAATGGCCTATCTATGTTATTCTACATATATGTATCTATGATCGTATGCCTTCTTTTTTAAGCATAGCGAGATGTTGGATTTAAAAACTATGTTCATTCTTCAAATGTTCTTCATTTTATTTCTTCTTCTTTACATGTTCACCAATTGTCCTAGATATAAATAATTATCAACTATCTCTACAATATGGTTATAGTTGTTGTGGAATAAATGTGAATTCGTCATTAAGTGCGGGCGAAGTTTCATATTGCATTTGCGAATGGCGAGTCAGCGTCATATTGCATTGCGATTGTCGAGGAGTCAGTGACAGTGATTGCGAAAGTGTTCTACGAACCAATATTAGCACTGTTAAGAACTATGTATGTTCGTTTGTAATATTTGCACAAATTACATTGCTTGAATTTTTGTTAATGTTAAATAAATTTAACAGGAATTATATTACACTATAAAAGTTTTGTATTATTTCCATTTATTATTTTTATTTATCGATTATTAATTCAATCAAAATAACCTATCGTCATCATCATCATTTTCAACCGTTCACCATCCACTGCTGGATGAAGGCCTCTCCAATCCTCTTCCATTCCTGTCTGTTTTGAGCAATCTGCATCCTCTTGACTCCACACATTCTTCTCAATTTACCAGCCCATCTTCCACTCGGTCTACCTTACTTTCTTTCACATCCTCTCGGATACCATTCATAACTACAAATTAAGATGATTAACAATTTAACAAATTAAATTGATTTGAACAATTAAAATTTTAGATGCCTGTCTATTTATTTTTTGATTGTGTTGTATGTATTTTAGTGACATCTGCTTATATTTATTAAAAACTTTTTAATATATTAAATTGTATACTACTTTATACAATTAATTCTATAGATGTCGTTCTTTTTAATTTTCATTGAATTGAATTTATATTACATACTTTTTTAATAATTCCGTAGCATCTCTTTATTTTGAAATACATAAATAATAATTAAATAACAAATAATTTTCACAGTACATTTATGTAAATAAAAATTATTGAATTTAATTTATACTACTTTCTTTAATACTCACATACTATTTATTACTTTATCCTAATCGGATAAAGTATTGTGATCGTGCGAAAATTCGACTTCGACATTTTGACTGATTTGGATCAAGTATCATCTCCTGATCACGTTTTCATGATTTCTGGAAAATGTCTGTATGCCTGCGTGTCTGTATGTGTGTTTTCTCCGAAACTATCAAGGCGAAATTTCATATCTATTATTTTCACCAGGTGTAAGAGCCAGAGGAATTTGGTCAACATCAGTGAACCGGAAGTAGGGTTTTTTTCTTGTAGAAAATTCTAAAATTGCATGCGTTTTATTTACTTACGTACATACTTAAAAAATTAAGTCATGGGTTGGCCACACCCGAATTTTTTTTAATCTTATCGAAAGCAATGTTATTTTTAGTATCATACAATAGAAGAAATTTCTCTAGAAAAAATCTTTCGAGTAGTATCATCAGAAAATGATGCGGCTTTTCTGAAGTTTAGTCCATCTCGCAATTCAAAGCTCTCTTCCATGTCCTTGTGCTGTATCGAACTGCCATTTTTACAATACTTACGAAATTATACTTTTGATTCCGAAATGTCAAAAGCTCATTTGTTTTAAATAACTAAATGATTCGAGCATATCGCTTCTGGTTGGATATTAAGACGTTTACCAAAAAAAAGTAACGTAGCCGATATCCTGTACTCTGAATATGTTGCAAAAGCCAAATGGGTACATACAAATAAAAAAAAAAAAACACTTTTTTGATAGGCATATTTACAACGTATATTTCATTCACTGGTTTAATTTTACGATGTATATAGTAATATATTATGTAATAACTAAATGAATATATAATATAATTTATCGAAGTTGTGTGTGCGATATATTACAAATAGACACATACATATATCTTATAACAAAAACCAAAATAAATTAAACATAGGCTCAACTAAAACATTCATTAAATTACTAAGCACAATTAGAAATACACAAATACCTAAGTGAATATTTTTGACCAATAAAGATTTCACATAAATCATGGGGATTGAGAATCCCATTACGGTGCAAAATTCAGATACGTTCATTTGAGCCTGTCATGGGAAACACTTTGGCAACTTTCAAGTGACAATGTCGTCACTGAGAAATAATGTAATAATACAACAATTGTAATTTTATATATATAATCGCAATGAGAAAAAAAAAAAAAAAGCAAAATTTATTCACGAGATAAACGGGGAACACCCAATCACCTATTTAGAACTTGTATTGATGGTAATGTTTATAGGTAAGTGTAACTAAAAAAAAATCTATTATTAATACATGTTATAAAGTTAAATTGGAGTATAATCGAATACAAAACCAAAGAGATACACGATACATGCTACGTGATCGAAAATAGTGCTACTCAAAATAGACGCATCCTGCAAACCATCTGTGGTTGAAAATTTACGTGTAAATCTAAGGGGTTGGGTCAAATAAAAGGTGGAAACCCTAACCGATTAAAAACAAACAAAAATAAATACATCATAAATTTGGCATCCATACAATATCACACTAAAATATACGTTGGTTTGCTACGTCGGACAGTTTGAGGAGCACTCATCCAGATCTTATTATTGCAAATTAAAAACGAAAGCTTTTGTGTAATACACACACATCCTATTACAAAATGTACTTATTCCATATACGTAAATAATTTAAAGAAAACTGCTTACTTTAAAATGCCTATTTCATATGAAAGTTTGCCAGACAAATTAACCTTTGCGACAATTTGAAATTTTCAAATGATGGTACATTTTTCATTTTTATGATACATCTTTACGCGTATTTGGCCAAACTTTTATAATACATTTTGTTAGCCAACTTGCCTGAAACTTTAATGCAATAGTATATAGTATAATATTTAATCCCTAATTGCAATATGCAACAAAAAAAATTTAACAAAAAAAGTCTTACATAACATTCAATACGTTTAATTTAACATGTTTGTTTTTGCGTTTGCTTTTTATACAAATTTACTTATTTATTTACTTTGTCTATATCAGTGGTAGGGAACCAGCGGCTCCGGAGCCGGTTTTTGCAAGGTTTTCCCAAATTTGGCTCTTAGCTCGAAAAAGGTTCCCGACCACTGGTCCTATATCTATACTGTATGTAATGTAAACTTTTTAACCGGTAAATAAAATTAAATAAATAAATACGAGAAATAATGAAATTACCGATTAATGATTTATAATATACTGTAATTTTAAAACATTTAATACACATACTTTGAAATGGGAACTATATTTACGTGATTTAATAAGTAAGCATCAAACTAAATGTTCAGTTAAATTGCACTGAGACAAAATATTTCTTACTACAATATTACAATATTTACGTATACATACAGAAATAGGTTTTATGAAAATACACGATCAAAGTCAATTCAAATCATTCAGCCATCAGAATGATCATCAATCACTAACTGTGGGTAAAATTGAACATTCCAATTAGTTTTCAGATTGCAATCAACCCCATCTTTCTAATATCACAGTATGTCGATCGGATTGACTGCAAAATTACCCAATAAATAAAAATTTCTTCACATTTGAAACATGTGAATACACTTATATTAAAAATTATGTGTAGCAATAATAGAATAAAGTTTTATTACAACTAATAGCAGATACATCAATAAAAATGGAATAAACACATCTCATATACATACACGTCATCCAATATTTTCTCATCAATCTGACAAATTTGATAAAATTTTTTATGTGTATGTTTCGTAAATTTTTTAAAACGTTGCCCAAATTAATTAGTCTATGAAAAATAAAAAATACCACACAGAAATGGATAATATGTACAGATGGAAATATATACAGATAAACCACACTTTGTAAATTGAAGAATGGTCGTGATAAAGTACTGGGATAAACTACGTGAATAAATACTGGAATCATCGCGAGATCTATCAAAATACACATATGTAAAAGCAAATCATTCTCGGTCTTTCATTTTAAATACATGCATGTCAATTGTTAAAATTTTCTATAAATTAACTTAATACAGCTTATAGCAGCCAATAATATATTGTGAGCTCTAAATGGACAAAAAAAATTATGAATATATTGCATATTATATACATATATGTAATGCATTAGCCTTTTCTGCATAACAAAACAATTAAGTACTGCAATTTATTTTTTATACATTATGTCTATGGGTAAGGATATCGTCTCACAAGTGCCAAAATTATGAAAAATTACAATTATAAGAAATGATGATTCTAATAGTGCCGGCGAAATTTAAGCATAATCATAAAAAACGTCCTCTATTGATTACTTAATGCATGAAAAAAATTATAATATTTATTGAATCGAGTATTTCACATGAATATTTACAAAATAATAGAAAAAATTTTCAAGTGGATATAATAAACTCCCAGTTGTTTCAAAAAATAAATAAACACGTGTGTTGCGAAAATAATAAGTGTGAATATCTGAAATTCACCATGTTGAATTATTAAATATACATTTTTACCAAAAAAATTGTACAATTGCACAAATTCAGGATAGAAAAATATGGATAAAGTAAAAATTAAAACATGCATATAGAAAATTTTTAACCGTAGTATGATTGATTGTCTTGAAAACCAAATACTTTCAAGAGATCATCGAATACCTACGAATTTTCCTGTAACTATGTTATATTATATATACAATACATTTGTAATCTAATATGAAAGAGTTATACATTTAGGGAATCAATAATTATCAGAAACCCGTTTAGTTGTTTATGTGATGAATTTTACGAAGATTTTCAGATAATTGCTGATTTACCCCGTGTATTAGAGGTCTGCATGGGCCGTATTTTCAAAATTCTACCCAGCCCGTGTCCGAAAACCCCAGACTCTGCCAGGGTCATTTTCGGAGTCCTGCTCATACCTGACTTTTTTTAAAACCAAAACTGAAGCTAGGGACTAACTGCATGTATTTTCATAAAGCACAAAGCTAGAGTTCTTCAAATCATCAGTTACATACTGTTGGTCAAGTCACTTAATTTTTTTAGTATATCAATTCGGCGGATATTTTCAAATGTACAAAATGTTATCAACATCTGCTAAAATCCAATTTTGCCCGATATTCTTTGTAAGAGAAACAAAAACGGAAATTTTTATAGTTTGCAGATTTAAAATCGAGCAACGAGTCATTGTCGAAGACTTAAGTAAGCGAAACAAAAGATATTGAAAGACTGAGTAGTGAGATGAAAAAACTGTATGCATGTATTTTTAAAATGTGGAAAATTTATTTATTGTTATTCTGACAATGCGATGGTATTCTTTAAACTGATGAATGGATGTGAAATAAAATGTATTTTTTTCATTTTGGTACCTTTGAGCCCGAAATATTTTAAAAACCCTTTTTAACAGAGACCAGGTCGGTTCCCGCCCATAAGAACCCGTGCAAACCTCTAGTGCAGGGATGGCGAACCTTTTTACGTGCGCGTGCCGGGCAGTTTTTAATAGGGAAAAAATAAGTTTTTCAGAATTTTATTGAAGTTTAAAAATTACAATAGAGTTTCTTAACCAATAAATTTTTTGCATTTTCATTTAAACACCTTCATTTAAATGTAAACTGAAAAGAACGAAATATCGTTCAAGAGTAAACTGCCACCTCTGGCACGCGCGCTCTGGGTTCGCCAACCCTGCTCTAATGTATAAACGTATTTGACCAACAAGTGTTCACCCGTAAAATATATGATTAAAATTACAAACACTTTTTGTATTTGACAACTAGGTGTCATTGTATGCAAATGAGATATAATTTATACAATGTGGTTACAACTAACTCAAATCACTGAGGAATAAATTTGCTGGATTGATTAACATTGTGAAGATGATCCTGGTTGATCGTCGTCATCGTACTTTGGTCGTTTGTGACGGGTGCTGCGTTTTGGATATGGATGTGCTATGTTGGAGCTCTTAATTTGCTCGACTAAGTATGCCGGTAGAAAGGACATCGGAATGGTTTCATCGGCTGGATTAAACGGGGCCGTTTCGGAAGAGCTATCCTCTGAATCATTATCTTCCGATTTGTTACCCGGAGCACTTTTGCTTGCTGATGCTTCTGTTACCTTTTTTAATTCCTCTTCACTTGTAATGTCCAACTTTTTATAGAAAGCTATATAGGGCGTGCAAACTCCGTGCAATGTATAAAGCGCTTGCTCAGAGCAGGGTCGCGCTTCGGCATCATTAAAAATGTACCAGTTATCGGGACCATCTTTTCCAATTGTATAATAGTGACCATCGTCCAAGTTAGCTCCAGAATGAATAATAACCGCATACAATTCATAGAATTTTTTTACACTTCGGCCTTCGAAAATTGTTATTTGCTTATCCAGTCTAACGTTGTGGAAAAGTTTTGCGCGTACACGTTGCTTGGGATCGTAGAAAAAATGTTTTAGGACAACTATTAAATTTCTTGGTGCACTTTCAATGGATACAGATCTCTCAGCATCTTGTAAACTCTGACAATTTTGGCAATTGTATCGGTTGTCTCCAACTAAATTTTCTGGCGAACAATAGTATTCCAATAATTGTGTGATCGAGTAATCCTCGGGTTTTTCTTTTTCATCGGGGAATGCGAGTTGCAAGTCCCAAAATGCATCCTTTTTGTAACTGACAAAATTGCACTGCAAACATTGTGTGGATGTGCTCATTACACCCGCAAACACTTTTTGCACAATTGTCCGATGCGTTGTTGAATCCGGATTGGAACGGTTTTGTTCAGATCTCATACATCTTCGTTTTCCATCTAATGAATTTTCTATATTGCATCGTTTGCGTCCACCTGAAATAATTTTAAATACATATTTTTATCTTCAAATCTAATCTTCTAAATATAAAGTTGTTTAGTCATTTGAATTATTTAAAATAGGAATTAAATCAGGAACTACAAAATGTTGACGAGTGTATATTAATTATTGAAATACCTCCATCGTCATTTTTGAGATCACAAGCATTTTTAGAGACGACAGAAGTCATGTCTAATGCGGTGGAGGAGTCAGAGAGTGAAATATCAGAAGACAGCAAATTCCCACAATCTAAACTATCATCGTGACCACAATTTGCTTTTGAAGAATCGCTTGTATTGAATTTTATCGACAAGCAATAGCTTTCGTATTCATGAAGTCTGTCCAAAAGATGACTAGAAAAATAAATAAAAAAATACAAATTAAAAAAATGACAAATCGAAATATTTCTATATCATCGTATATAATGATAAAACTCACCAGATAAACTCAGAACTATCTTGCTGAGCTCCTCGTGTAAAATTGACAGGCTTGGACAGCATAAAAATATCTTGCGGATTTACATACGGTATTTCAGAAAAGAGCATATGCGCAAATAAGGATTTCAGTTTGCACAATAGAGGGAATTTCAAATTGCTCATAACAATCCCGTTACTAAATCTATAGAAAAGTCAAAATTGAAATATAAAACAAACATAAAATAAAGTATGCACATATTAAATCTAGTTTGGTTTTACATTATTTGCACATGTTGATATCTAATCAGTCGTATCAGATACGTACATATTAAAAAACGAGAATGTAAAACAAAACTAGTTAAATTTTCACAAATTTGATGATGAAAACATGTAAAGCCAGTCAAACCCTCAAAAAATAACCCTTCCGTATGATAATCGAATTTGAAGAATAAACTATTTTGGATATCAGTTCAGGATGAATTTTGAAGAACTCCACCAATATAAATCAATTAACGAGTTAATGGATACATACAACGCTTGCAACTGATAAATAGCTATGTGATCATTTACATCAAGTTAACAACAGCTCTGTTGTTTATGATAATTTACAGATATCGCATAAGATATAATATTCGCAAACTAATTGACGCATTCAAATCACAAATAAATGTTTAAGTTTCATATTCATAATAAGCATATGTACACAAATTCAATTCGCACTAACGCAATAAATGAAACAAACAAGAGCACAAAAAATATAAATATATAAATCATTCGAATTATATAAATATTGTATAATATTTAGTTTATAAGATTCTACTCACTGTTTTGTCATGAGAAGCGCTTGCAGGGCACTGTTCATGTAACAAGTGTTGCCCAAATTAATCAGGCCGACTTTGGAGAACGTCTTGAAAGACGATTTGCCTTTTTTGGAAGATTTTTTCCAAACGCGAACGTCCATTATGTAGCAGTTGTTTGATTTAATATGTGCATCTAAGCAATTGACCTTAAATAAATAAAAAAAATCTAAACATCATCCGCGCGATTGAACGCTAGAAAAAAAATAGAAAACGATTCACAAAGCTCAACAGGCAACCCATCCTAACTTAACCGGCGACGACCGTCTTAAGTTGTTTGCGGTTGCACTGCGAGCGTTGCGAAAAGATTTCACCGCTCTCTACAACATATCGACGTACAATTTCCGTGTATTTTTCTTTATGCGTCGGGTGGAGATCAAGCAGAGCGGTAAATGCCTCGACCAAGTTTTGAAGCACAGATCGACTTTCCGGCGATGTGTCGCTTGCTAAATTTTCAAGCACGGCTGGCACATTGTGAGCAATCTAAAAAACATGGACGTAAATTATTACAAACGATTATATTATGCATATATAAAATGTCGTATAATATATTATCATAATACCTTATGAAAAGCATCGACTGAGTCTCGTGTGGAGGCCAAGATATGCAGAAATACATTAATGGCTACAGTTCGCACGGTCGGAAATTGCAATGCATTAAAAAGCTCGCATATTACATCCGTAGACACATCCAGAAGTATGTCGAATTTATTTAGCTCCTAAAATATAAATTAATCATTATATTATTTATTGATTTACCTGATCACCCTGCATAATATTACAGATTCTTCATCCAGATCGTCATGCATGGCAAACATTATACAAACAAAATACTAATGCATATAAAATACAACTAATTTTCTTGTTTTTGTTAAAACATATGCTTTAGGAGCTTAAGATAACTTCAACCAGTTTCGCATTACTCCCAGAAAACAGATCAAAGGAGCCTGCTATTTGGTTGAGCAGGTTGATGGCCCTAGCCACCGGCGAGTTGAGTACCATATTAGTGGGTGGCTAGACTAGGACTTCTGAATTGGCTCGGTACCCACAACTTTGGATCAGCAAGAACTTGGGGTTTGTGCCCCAAGCCAACCAGCAATTTGATAAAATTGCTTGCCCTAGTAGAACTTTCGCCTCGATTCAAGATAGAAGAAGCCTAGTGTCCCCAGTAGTTAAGCACTTGGATACAGCCGGGGGTAGCGTCCATATGTAACCGTATAAAGGTAACAAAGAACTTCTTCTGGATCTTTATGAGTTATAATGTATGGGCCTTATGACAAGGCCTGTCACATATGACGTATATATATCTGCAGAACAAACCTGAAGTGCTTTCATGAACGATATAATGCATTGATGAAGTGCCGGAGTGCCTTCCCAATAGCACAACCAATTACACAAAGTGGTCAGAGCTGTGCGCAGATGAGAATCTTTCTCGGCAGTGGATCCGACAATTAGTCCACCGTCCTCGTTGGAGACAATGGCGCCGACGAATCGAGGTACACCCATGTGCATAGCCGGCGAAAGACCCAATACGATGCTGGCAGCTGGACACGTAAACGGTCCTGAAAGGGCAAACGACAGATTCATATTATTCCATTCAATTTAAATCACTCGGTTGCAATTTTTTTTTATTTCATTAGATGTATCTTAAGTGATGCAATTGCAGCAACTGTGTATGTGTGTGTGTGCGCTATCGGCGGTATGCAGTCAATTGGCCATCTTCGACACACTTACCGGCATTTGAAATGATGTCGTACAATTGCTTCAAGAGGCTGAACAGCAGTTTAAATCTGGAGTTTGCTTCTATTTCGCTGACCATCTTCTTCAGATAGTCCTCCACCTGTTGTACCTGTATGTAAAACGTTGCACGGTCTGAGGGATCACTCGGTATTTCAACTTTGGCTGAAAATCGTAAAAAAAAAAAAAAAATCATAATAAATTGCAGTCAATTGGATTGACGTTTGAAAAAATATTCAGGTACACTCACATAAGAGCACAACTATGGATTTGCACCATGCGATCAGATCTGTCGGCGAAAGCATGTACGCCTTTGAGACGTCCAATCGATGAGCGAGTATTCCTATATTGTTTTCCGGCATCAGTTCATGCTTTTTAACAGCCATTTTGAATTATATCTGAAAAAAAACACCATTTGTTTAAACTATACTTTATAAAACATGTCTCAAATTCATGTAACCCTTTGCCGTTTGTATGTGCATAGAAGAGATTACTCAAACCGACAAATTTTCCCATTACTCAAAAAAAAATTAACAATAAAAGAAATGTTTCGACCATATTGCGATATTCACCTTTTCTTTTCCGGTTTACACGATTGAAAAACTGTTAAGCGATTGTCCAACAGTGACTTTGAATTGTACGTACAATTTTTAAAGTATCACATGACATTCACCGATTCAATTGACCTGCAACAAAACGATTACACGTGTTACAAATAACTGACAATCATAAATAATAAATGGATCATATTTTTCATTTCATATAAACACTGAGCAGAAAGCAACTGAAACATTCGTTAGCTCTGCCCTTTTCTAATACGGTAAAACAGTCACGCCTCTGCAAAACGCATGCAGACAGACGGACCTAAGCCGTTAACAACCCGTGTAGTTTGAGTGAGTGAGGGTTTTTGCGAGTTGCTGAGGTTATGTAGCATGAGCGCTGCAAACAACCCGCGTCGTGGAAGTGAGTAAGCGTATGTGTACGTGCCTTGTCGGATATGCAAGCATTCCGCGACTCGGCTATCCAGCCAGTCAGACACTGTGCTACTACTCTATCCAACTTGAACACCCCAGTCTTGACCCATTTAGAATCAATGTTCGTCATCGTCTCGGCTCCGTGGAATAAACATTTTGCGATAACCTGTCGTTTGTACCAGTGCCCGAGTGTGCTTGCGAGTTACTGAGGTTATGTAGCGTCAGCGCTGCGCGCAATCCGCGTTGTGGGAGTGAGCGTTCCGCGCCTCGATTACCCAGCCTACCAGGCAGATTCCAGCACTACTATACTCTATCCAATTTAAACACCCTAAGCTTGACCTGATTCAGAATAGCAATAACCGACCAATGTCGTAAACATCGGACGGCCACGACCCTATTTCTTTTTCAGTTGCGCGAAAACAAGGCACTTCTCGAGTCTGATTGAGTACATACAGCTATAGTAATTTTATTCAATTGGCATTTTTCATGTGCTAAAGTGTGAAACGAGGAATATAGGAATAGGGTCATCGTTTAGTTTTGATTACTTCCATTGTGCTGGCAGCTGGCCGCTTAACTGCCAGACAACCGACTGGATATTATGGTCTTTGTATGCGACAATCGCAAGATGAGCCAAGAACCGGTGTTAGTAAAAAGTTGATAAAAATTTTGGAAAGAGGGCAACTTTCTGCCTCATCTGCCTGCTCTTGTGTGATTACAGCAAACGTACCGGATGAAAAAAAAAAACTTTTGAAAAAACCATTACCATACCTGCCACACCCTTCTGAAATCTTATAACGCCTATATAAAAAAAATGGATGACCAAAAGAAAAATAAAAACATGAAAGGCTTGGCCTATCAGTGATTTGAAATTCAGCCAACAGATGTCTCAAGTAAATTCGTACCAACATACATATATGTATATATGTACAATACATAACAAAAACACAATGAATGATTTCAGATTACGCATTTTACATTAAAAAAAACATTTGAATTCAAATTTATATAAACGATTCCTTTGTTTTTTAAAATGGCGACCGTGTGTATATAAATATAATAAGAGTATTCAGCCTGTTGTCAATGGGGCGTTTACAGTATGATACATGAGTGGGTTGATACTAGTGAAACTCAATTTCAATTTGTATAGTATATAGCAGGGCGGTGTTTACCACCAGGATCACAAAATTCCCAGAGGCGTGGCTATGCTACCATATTGGAAATCATTTAAATTTGTCACAAGCGTTTGCAAGCAAAAATATTCCCTAAAGCACTCATTTATAGAGGCTAAATTGGTGTTGGCAATTATGTACAATTATCTATATACTTGTGTTTCGTAAGACAGTACTATAATAATGCCACGCCTCTCGAAATGCATTCTTAAATATTGCCTGTTGACGATCAACTTGTATTTACTATAGACATACGGGTGAACCAACTGTTGATTGTGTGAAAACAAAATTAAATTTTTAACGAAAACAAAGGAAGTAGTGTGTCGAATGTTTGACACACTCCAACAGACGGACAAACCAGGCACAGTGTAACTAGGGCGGAGTGCCCCGCCGGTAACTGTAAATTTTAAGAGGCGGGGCTATGCCACCATATTGAAATAGGACAGAGCGAAATCGCGAGCAAACATACGCGTGCGAAAATACACCCTATGGCGCCTGTTTATGGAGGCTAAAATGGTGTTCACACTTAATGGTGCAATAATATAACACTTGGATTGCGGTGCATTTAACTTTACCACCTTCTTAAGACGGTATTACAGAATTGCCACGCCTTTAGAAATGTGTCCTAGAGTATTGCCCGTCGACGATCGACTTGTGTTTACTGTTGACGTATGAGTGGGCCAACTGTGGGTTGTGAAGGAAAAAAAAAATTGAAACAAAAGACGTGGCTCGGGGGGGGGGGCACAACTTCAGTTGTACAAAGTATGGTAGACCACCAGTGACTGTTAATTTTTAGAGGCGGGGCTATGCCACCATATTGAAATGGGACAGCGAAATTGCAAGCAAACATATGTGTGCGAAAATATTCCCTGAAGTTCATAGAGGCTAAATCGGTGTCGGGCATTTGCAAGGTTGCAATAATTTAATATAAATTGTAGTGTATTCAGCTTTGCCGCCTTCTTAAATCGGTATTATAAAATTGCCACGCCTTTAGAAGTGCGCCACTCGAGTATTGCCCGTCGACGATCGACTCGTGTCTACTGTTGACGTGTGAGTGGGCTAACAAAAAAAAAAATTGAAACAAAAGAAGTGGGTCAGGGGCACAACTTCGGTCGAACAGCAAACCACCGGTGACCGTAAATTTCTAGAGGCGGGGCGCGCCGTGGTGTCAAAGAAAGGGCGGAGCCAAACATTGTCAACGCTGAACTTCACCTCACCCGAGAATCGACGGGGTGCACCAGAGTATTGCCCGTCGACAATCGTCTCCCGTTTACTATTGACGTACGCGAGTGGGCTAAAAAAAAACGAAACAAAAGAAGTGGGTCAGCAGTCTCAACTTCGGTCGTACAGTAGACCACCAGTGACCGTAAATTTCTAGAGGCGGGGCGCGTGCCGGTGCACTAGGAGCATTGCCAGTCGACAATAAAAAAAAAACAATATAAATTTTCAAAGCAAACAAAAGACGATACACTCCCGACAGACAAACCGGACGATGTACAGACTTCAGCTCTTTATGGATACAATGTACATACGATAATGGGGAAGGGTTGAGTGGGGGGGTTAATGCATGTCAGAGACGCGAGGGGGGTGGGTTAGAACATCTGACATGTCCGCTGCCACTGTAAACAAGGGATATATGCTTTGACACGTCAGGAAGAGGGTGGGAGCGGAGGTCAAGGGGGAACGGGGAAGGAGGGGTAGAGCGCCTTTTGAAGGGAAATAGGGGGTGGGGTTTGAGGGAGTGTCTTTGGACACAAAAGTCAACTGTGTTTCGCGCATGCGCATACTGTGTTCGTGTATAGTATGTCTGTGTATAGTATGTCTGTGTATATATATGTATATATATGTAGAGGTGCTCACCGATGATGGGTGGTGATGGCGGGGGTTCTGGGTTTCGTACCCCCCCCGCTCCTCTGCTTGTCGCCCCCCCCGGTGTAGTGGCGAGAGTTTCGCCGTCGATGGGGGCTCCAAACGGCTTCCGGTGAGAGGCGCGGAACACCGATGGTCGGAAAATGGGTGGGAAAATGTCGAAGGAGCTGCCTCCGCGACAAACGCCCGTCACACGCGACCACTCTCAGTGTAATGCGTTGGGTGTCACTGGGCGCGACACTGCACAGCCGGCTCGCTTTGTCGCCCTCGGGCGTTGTTGGCAGCACTGAAAATTTGCAATAATTATATTATACTAGCTTATTGCCCGTTGATAATCAACGCCCGCTGAATTTTTAATATTTTGTATTTTTGGATCTGGGGGGTGGTAAGGGGCCGGCATAGCTTTTCGGGAGTGCAAAAAAGGTGCCGTAGGGGTAGGGGGTGGTCTGGGGTGGTGGGGGGGCCGGCATACCTTTTCGGGAGTGCAGAAAAGGTGCCGTAGGGGCAGTGGAGGGTCTGGGGGGTGGTGAGGGGCCGGCATAGCTTTTCGGTAGTGCTGAAAAGTTGCCGTAGGGGTAGGGGGGTCTGTGGGGTGGTGATGGTCCGGCATGGCTTTTAGTGAGTCAAAAAAGGGTGGTGGTAAGGGGGCCGGCATAGCTTTTCGGGAGTGCTGAAAAGGTGCCGTAGGGGTAGGGGGGTCTGTGGGGTGGTGAGGGGCCGGCATAGCTTTTCGGGAGTGCTGAAAAGATGCCGTAGGGTTAGGGGGGAGGTCTGTGGGGTGGTAAGGGGCCGGAATGGCTTTAAGGGGTATCAAAAGTTGAAAAAATCCAAAAAAAAAAAAAAAAAAAAAAAAGTTCAAAAGTTCAAAAAAGTTGCAAAAAAAAATCCAAAAAAAAAGTTGGAAAAATCCAAAAAAACCGAAAAAAAAATTTTTCAAAAATATTCATAGAAAAAAGTTGAAAAAATCCAAAAAAACCGAAAAAAAAAAATTTCAAAAATATATTCATAGAAAAAAGTTAAAAAAATCCAAAAAAAAAAAAAAAATTCAAAAAAAGTTCAAAAAAGTTCCAAAAAAAAATCCAAAAAAAAAAAAAAAAAAAATTGTTCAAAAAAGTTCCAAAAAAAATCCAAAAAAAAAGGTTGGAAAAATCCAAAAAAACCGAAAAAATTTTTTTTTCAAAGTTCAAAAAAGTTCAAAAAAAAAAGGTTGGAAAAATCCAAAAAAACCGAAAAAAAAAATTTTTTCAAAAGTTCAAAAAAGTTCAAGTTCAAGTTTTTTATTAATATTATAAAATATAATAATAATACTAGCGTATGCCCGTTTTCAATATAGCGCTTTTTTAATAGAGATCCCCACTACTTCCTAAATTGAGGGAGTCCAAAAAAGGGGCCGTCAAGGCTTGAGGGGGTCTGGGGGATGGCTTTAAGGCACTGCATGCTCTGCAACAAAAAGCCGGGACAGGGCGCCGATAAAAACGCAGATCACCAAACAGGCGTTGGCGGATGCGACGCTTTTCGCGCTGCCTTGGAGAAAGCGATAAAAAATCAAAAATGATCCAGTTCATCCAAATAAACTTAAATTGTTGCAAGGCGGCGCAGGATCTTCTCGCGCAAGTCACCTGTGATAAAAAAGTTGACGTGTGGATCATCAGCGAGCAACATCGAGACATAGCGGGGACCTATAGTACACATCCACGTGATAAACCCCACCGTCCCTGCGTCGATCCACCCCCCACCGATCACCCCCACCCACCATCGATGCGTCACCTACATATGTAGTTTTAGAAACAATAACAATATGCAGTTAGTTACCCTTGGCGTGTGCTTGTGTACGGTGGTAAATTGTTTACTTACAGTGTAAATTTGGTAAACTAAAGCGCGCAGTGTTTTCAAAGAATTTAAGAAGGAGGGTGACAACTACGACCAAAGTTTCAATGCAAGCTCCGGCTGGTTTGATAGATTTAAAAAAACGTGAAAACTTCCATAATGTGAAGATTTGTGGAGAGAGCTGCAGAACTCTGCAGAGCTGCAGAACTCTTCAAGGATAATTTGGAAGCGATGCTAGAAGGAAATTATATGCAGGAACAAATTTTTAATGCAGATGAAACCGCGCTGTATTGGAAAAAAATTCCCCAACCGAACATATGTACATTCAAAAAGAAGCTAAATGCATGCCCAGTCTTAAAGCATTTAAAGATCGTGCTACCCTTTTGTTGGGTGGAAATGTCGCTGGTTATAAATTGAAGCCATTTATGATATATCATTCCCAAAATCCTAGAGCCTTCAAGGGAATCAGTAAGACCACATTACCGCTATATTATCGTTCCAATAAGAAGGCGTGTATGACACCGTGCCTTTTTGAAGACTGGTTCAACAACTGATTCATTCCAGAAGTAGAGAAATATTGAGATGAAAAAGACATTGCTTTTAAAATTTTATTGATTCTTGAAAATGCTCCAGGCTACCGTTCACACTTACATACAAAGGAGAGTCCCATCTAAACATAAAAGTAGTTTATTTACCTCCTAATACCACAAGCATACTACAGCTGATGGATCAAGGGGGTATTGCTAACTTCAAAGTGCATTATTTAATAATCACTTTTGCCCAAGCAATTGCGGAAACAGAGCAAGATCAGACATTGAGAGAATTTTGGAAAAATTATAATATACTTCATGCAATAAAGAATATCTCAGAATACAATGAAGATGTAAATCAACTTTTGGAAAATGATGTGGAGGAACTCACAAACCAAGACTTGATTGAGATTGAGGAACAACGAGTTGGAGAAAATAATGTAATGGAGCTAAACTAAAAAAACTCGAAGAAGAACTCGATGAACATGAAGAACCACCTAAAAAATTAGCGCTGAAAGAAATGGCTGCAGCTTTTAGCCAATTAATGAGATAATTAAAAAAATTGAAAATATGCACCCAGACATCGATAGATTTTCGAAGGTACAACGTAACATTCACCTAGCACTTGCCTGTTATAATGAAATTTATAACGAAAAGAAACAACAAACTGTCCAAACAAAATTAGACATGTTTAAGAAAAAAAACTATAAATGCACTCGCTGATAAATATCAAGAATCAGTCATTTACGAGTATATCAGTAGTACAGATAATGACGATAATCCAGAATAATGCTTATAAATAATGCTTATAATAAATTATGTATGTAATTATTTACTTATATGTTTGTTAACAATTAACAATCAAAAATAAAAGCTACATAACTATAAATGTCTATTATTTTTTATTATATATAAGCCGCCTTGAGGAGAGCACCTGCACCTCCTTTCTCCTCAAGACCCTTACATGAGGCCACCACCCCTTCAACGAATATAGTTTGATGACCTTTCCGTTGGGAACAGACGGTTGTGTAGCAAGGCCGGAACAACCGCGCATCACTGCCAAAATAAATAGAAGAAAACACAAAAAAAAAAAAAAAGTTAATTTTTTATATTTTTTTATGAAATTCGACTTACGACCATATCGACTTACGACCGAAGTTGCGGAACGGAACTCCGTCGTAAGTCGAGAAGTGACTATATACTGAAACATTTTAATAAACACAAAAATTATAAAAAAAGTAGATCAAAATATACTGAAACATTTTAATAAACACGAAAATGGCAAATATATTCAAATTACTCTGGGGACCATCAAAATTCTCTAGCGGACTACCAGTGGTCCGCGGACCACCAGTTGGCGACCGCTGCTCTAACTCAAAACAAAATTACTACATATATATTCTGATGAAAACTAATATTATTCGTGTAATCCGTATCACCTCTCCCAAGTATTAGCCCGGATTAGGGGGAGTTTACTGTATATTTGAGCAGATACAGTAATATTTAGTATTTATTTATTTAAAAATACATGGTAGCCGATGGAGCCCAGGGTACATTGCATTATGTACATACAAATGTTGCCCCTCAGATGTTCTAAAAAAGAAAATTCTCGCGCCGTTGTTCACACGCGAGTGTAGAGCCGGCTTAGATGTTTTAACTTTATCGAAATGTGTCAGGTTAAAAGAAGATGCAATTCCAATATTGGAGGTAAGTTTTAATTACTATTTTCTGTTTATTTCGATGTTATAAACTCTTTGAACTCGTATGTCGAGCCTAATACCTCGACATTTATTTGACTTCATTTTTGAGATGAAAACTGACTGAGACCACTATTTTTTTTTTGCCAATCAATTAGCATATCTTGGAGAACAGCTGGTCTAGTTTTGGAATTTTTGTTTCACGCCAGTGATTCTCAAACATTAGCTTTCCAAAAGCGTAATTTCTTTTTAAGTAAAAATGGTTACTTGACAGAGGTTAAAAAAATTGATTTTTGTATTATAGATTCTCAAACATTCTCTTTATTTTATAAAGCTTCTAAAATATCCCTGATGCAACTTTTCATCTCCAAATTTCATCAAAAGTGAAAATATATTATTTGAAAAAAGTTTTAGAACCACTACAAATAAAATATTTTGAGAATGGCTGGTTATATTGGCAACAGTGTGGGGAAGATATTTCATCATCAATTATAATATGATGTAAAATCATTATTTATTGAGAAAATAATTTTTTTGTCGAACCTTTTAAAATTTTATGAAGAAAGATAATCATGATTTTCAAATCAAGTTTAACCCATGTACAGATTTTTTTCTCGTAAATTTGATTACCCTGGTCGGACGGTCCAAACCCTTAAATAATTTATTCAAGAAACAAATTGAAAAAAAAATCTAAATCCCCGAAATTATGGTATTTTCAAGTTGGTAAAGATGAAATGGATATGTTTCTGTAGAAAAGTTTAAGAAGCACTTGTTCGAAAGATTCATCTAATGGTATTTCATCTGATACAATGCCGAGGGTATGTGTTTCACGGATTTATAGTTATTTTTTGTCCCAAGAGGCTAAAAGTATTTTTATTTTGTAATTGACTTTCATCGTTTGGAAATTGAAAAATGTCAAAATTAATTCCGAGTTCAAAGAGTTAAAGGTGAATTAATATTTCTTTTTATTTAAAGGGGGAAAATAATCAAGACCCACTATCAGCAATGGACATCGAATTTACTTATACAACAGACGAAGAAATACAGGAAATAGTAGATACCACGAAAAAACAAAATGAGAAGAAAAATAGAGAGATTGAGAAAAACTTTGGAAAATCGTTTAAGAAGGTTGAAAGTATTGCATACTACAAATAAGCGATTACTTACTAAAAAAATTTACTTAACACTTTAATTACACTTTAAATTATTTTTAAGGACTTGAAAGAAAAACGTTTTATTACAGAAGAAGAATAAAGTCACAAAAATTTCCTGAGGAATTAAAAAAAATTGCTTTAACTTTAAACTATTATTCACCAGCTGCATACACATATGTAAGGAATGCTTTTAATTATAGATTGCCACATCCTCGAACAATATAACCAAATAGTTTTCTAAAATCAACGGTGAGCCAGGATTTCTTTATGAAGCATTTAAAGCTTTAGAAATAAAAACACTAAATAAACGCTAAACGCGAAATGCGCTAGTTTCTAAAGATCTACTAACGTATCACAATTTAATTGTTTTAAGAGATAAAGGAGGGTTAGTTTACCCTACTCAAGAAGTGATAGAAATTTGCTGCACATCTGAAAATATATTTAAATGTGCCTTAACAGCTTTGATCACGTGCCTTGTGCCTTAACAGCTTAACAGGTTTGATCTACCACTTTGATCACGCTTCTTACCCATGTATTCCTCTTGCGATCTCTTGTTATACCTGTTAGGTCATCACGGTATATGTATTATGAAAATACATAAATACCAAGCATACACCCTTCTATGCTTCTCTTGCACTTGATCTCACGTAACATTTTTGATTTCAGCTAAAACACTACATATATAAATATATCTACATGATGACCACTCGACACACTGTCAACGGGCAATTCAACATTAATAATGAATGAAATAATGGATGGTTACTTTTGTATACCTTTATTGTACTTGGTCGTAATATTGATTGTTAAGTCAACTTTAAACGTCAAGTAGTGACGTGTGTTATCTCTTATGATACATTGAGATAGGTTCGTATCCAGTGGCGTAACTACTATGTAGCGGGGGTAACGGAGATAGAGGGCCCTAAATCTTATGCCAATTTTTTTTTTAAATAATGAAATTTTGTTATTGTTCACAACGAAATAGTGTTATCGAAATAGAATATAGCGCTTAAAAATTTGAAACCATTAAATGAGTTCACACAGCTTATGAGCTTATGACACAATTCTCCATTTGAAGTTGATTATCATCGAGTCATAAAATATTAGAGCATGTGTCGATGAGTCACTGACTGTAGTCAGTGTTTTATATTATAAAATTAAAGGCCCCTATAGACTTTCAGTCTTTTTAGAATGATTTTTATTCCATAATTATTTAACGTGACGATTTCATAAATTTTTACGTTAAATTTCAAACAGTGACGGACTTTACGGTCGAGTTGGCCAGAGTAAAATTTGCACATATACGCGTAACGATTTTAACTACGTTTTCTAAATCGAAACAGTAATCGTTACAAAAGCTGAACGTCTTGAGGGTTCTTTTTATTTTTTTTTCGAAAACAATACTTTTCCAGTATTCATGTAGTCACCATCGCATTGTTATCTGAGTAACCGTGTTTCGTTTATGTTCATATCAATATGAAAATTCATATCGAAATTTGCACAAACTATTTCTAATAATATTCTTAGTGAAATGGAGGTTTCAAAAAAAGTGATGAGTGGGGCACAAAAAAGAAAAACCATTAAAAAATTGCCTAAACTTGATCAGTTCATAACTGTTCATAAATTATAAGTTAAAACATTAACAAAAAAGTGGGGTTCAGATAATGATTTTCAAATCAAACGACAGAGAAACGTTAAACGACATTTTGATGAATTAACTTCAGATTATCTATTCAGATTATACCATTCCAATTAACGATACATTACATTGTAATAGTGTGATATGGTTTTATTAGTGAATTCACCAGTGAATCTTAGTAGTATTGTGTGGGTTGCATCATCATTACCACTAAACTATAAAGTGAAAGTTAGTCAAGCATTCCAGTTATCATCCACACTGTTAACATGGGTATTTTAGATTTTTGTGAAGACGTCGTCTCTGGATTAGCGAGGGTTGTTATCCCTGTTTTGGAAGCGTTTGCGGATCTTTTCACAACACCCGAACCAAGACCAAGACATTCAATACCAATACAAGATGCACGAATATACCAACCCGCATTACCAACCCAATTCTATGAAGATTTATACCAACCCGCATTACCAACCCAATTCTATGAAGATTTATACCAACCCATACCTCCGGTATTTATATTTTTTATATATGTACATCCATACATACATACAGTCACGGTAGATAATCACATTGTGTAGATAGTTGATAATTGTTTATATTTGGGGCAATCGGTGAATGTGACTGGGATCTAGAGAAGAGGAATGAAACTTTTGGACGAATGAACATAGTTTTTAAATCCAACATCCCCGCTATGCTTAAAGAAGAAGACAGATGAGTACTGAGCATGTGAAATGTGGATGCTGAGTGGACAAAAAGAAGCATAAGCATAAGATACTGGATGTAAAGAAGGAGAGACAACGAAGAATGATACTAGGACGAAGCACTTTTGGAAGAATGAACGTAGTTTTTAAATCCAACATCCCGCTATGCTTAAAAAATAAGGCAGCACTGCCAGTTACGACGTATGGATGTGAAACGTGGATGCTGAATTCGAGACTGTTACGCAAGATTCAATGCACACGGAGACGCATGGAAAGATGTATGCTCGGTATAACAATAAGAGATTGTAAGAGGAATACATGGGTGAGAAGCATTACCAAAGTGGGAGATATAGCGAGACGAATGAATGGCAGATGGACGCGAGAAATACTGGAATCGTAGCCCAGAAGATGTGAAAGGAAGCAAGGTAGACCGAATGGACGATGAGCTGATGAATTGAGAAGAATGTGTTGAGTCGAGTGTACGCAAATTGCTCAAGTCAGACAGGAATGGAAGTGGATTGGAGAGGCTTTCATCCAGCTGTGGATGGTGAATAGTTGAACATGATGATGATACATAAATAGCTTAAGTCCTCAGTCCGTCAATTCAACCAGGAATTGTATTAAAATTTCTTCGGGGGTATCACTCGATACACTTTTTGTGACTCTTAGTCATTTTTTCACATCAGTGCATACTTTTCTTACTGCAATCGAAGTTTCACAGATTCATGTACTCTAATAAATCTCTGACAACTGTAATGCTTTGCTATGTTTAAAACATATGTTCAAAAATAATTTCTCTCCATTCGATAGTATATAGTAGTAAGATAATTTCTCTCCATTCGCTGATATATCTTATTAACTAAAATATATCAGCTCGTTCTAATTTATTGTTTCTCGAGTTGATAAACGTTGCAGGTCTGCGAGAATTTCGCGATAAACGCTCATGCTGATAATTTGTATGAATGTATGTTTATGAACTCATTGGCTAATCATGTGCTATTTTTACGACAAATATGATACATATAATCTTTTTGTTTTTAACTTTGGCTCAAAAAACACAAATAGGAGGGAGTTAACTGCATTATTGCAGATATTGTATTGTTGTAATTTTCTTTTTTCAGCGTATTATAGCAGAATTCCGCAGTTTGTCAATTAAACCTGATGTAGATGAATTAGCAAAGCCGGTATGTTTGCAACCGAACATAATTGATGGTACATACCGTGATATCGACCACTATTTAGACATTCACTTTAGATTGATGAAAGAAGATTACTTGGAACCTATTAGGAATGCTATAAACAGTTTTAAAAATGATCCTCTTGAGACGATGCACAACGGCGGCAGGTAAAATTAAAATTAAAATGTTGTTATTAGCACTATTCGAAGAATGAAACTTAGATGGAGCGCTTTTGGAAGAATGAATATATTTAAATCCAACATTCCGCTATGCTTAAAAAATGTTTCATGTGTTTTTTCAGATTTTATCACCGGACTAAGTTAGTGAGTTTTACAACGTCAAATAATCGCGTTGGAATTTTAGTATCCATTGAAAGAAAGGAAAATAAAATAATTCAAACGGATACATCGAGGACGAGATTTTTAACCGGAGCTCTTTTGCTTTTCTCGAAGGACAATTTTGATTCTTGGTTTTTTGGTACTGTCATAGATTCGTCGCAATGTTTATTAGATAATACGGTGAGTAATGCTAACGAGTCTGACGATGAATATTATTTATCGTCATATTATTGGAATAAGTTAGTTGTTAATTTTAATCAAGTTTTGGTTGATTTAAAACAATCTAACTTTACATTCATAATCTGATCCGTGTTTTATTATGTATTTTTAGATCGTTGTTAACTTTGAAGACCCAATTACCGAAGACGTATTCGACCAAACATATATGATGTTTGAAAGTGATACTTTTTACTTGCAGTATTCTTCAATTTTGAACAGTTTACAGACTATGGACGATGAATTGCCTATGGAAAATTGGATACTTAAATCAGAGGTATCTTTTTTTTATTTCCATTGTTTTCCACTTGCTATGTAAATAATCTAAATATCGATATTGATAAATTTGCCTACAAAGTCTACGTTTGTAAAACATACTTCTGGATTCTAAGTAATGATCTTTGAATCACTTGAAGGGGTTCCAATTATTCATCATCACCTATATCAATGCTACCCAAAGTGGTGGTCTGCGGACCGGCACCAGTCCGCGAGCCCCATGTTGCCGGTCCGCACAGTTATCTCAGATTTTTGACCAGATGCTGATATTTTTAAACATATTTATATATCTTTTATATTATATAAAAAAATGAAATACCGACACTCCTAGAGTTGTATATTTGCTTGAATGCCTACCCAATTTCTATTGGGTTAAGACTTTCAGGTAGTCGGACCTAAATTAATGGAATATAGAATTGGCCATTCGGGGCTATTTACAAGAAGTTACTATTAATCGTTTATTTTAGCAAAAAAATACACTTGCTTGCAAAAATGACAGTTAGGCCCGTAACGCACTTGGCTGCCTGGCTGCGGCAGCCATGACTGCGCAACCACAACGATGTTAGAAAATGTATGTGGCTGCCTGTTTGATAACGCACTAGGCAGCCACAGTTTCCTGGCTGCTTAGTGCGTTATCAAACAGGCAGCCACATACATTTTCCAACATCACTGTGGCTGCCTAGTGCGTTACGGGCCTTAATCCATTGCACGTGCAGGGCAAACTTTGAAAAAGTTCCCAGGCAACTTGACTGGATTAATTGATCGTTTCTAGTTTTATTTTCCAAGAGAAGACGATCCACGGATAGGAACTGGATGGATCCGAAATCCATTTATTGCATCAAAGGCTGATTTAAGTGTCATTTTGCAAGATAACGAAGGATTGAAGATGGTTTTTAAAACCAAGACTTCACTAGCTTCTTTTTGGATACATATCAAAGCAGAATATCCTGAACTTGCTGAAATTGCCTTGAAAGTTCTCCTCCAACTTTCTTTAACTTACATACCTCTGCGATACTGGTTTTTCATCCATGACTATTAT
Organism: Parapsyche elsis; assembly: GCA_022651745.1. Taxonomy (NCBI): domain Eukaryota; kingdom Metazoa; phylum Arthropoda; class Insecta; order Trichoptera; family Hydropsychidae; genus Parapsyche; species Parapsyche elsis. The sequence goes on from JAGVSN010000041.1 coordinate 371,723, forward strand.
TAAGACAAAATACAGGAAAAGTATGGATATTAAGTCCCCTTCGCGTGTAGCACTGTCAACAATAGAACCACGACTTGATAAACTTATTAATCTTTCGCATTAAATAGTCACTGTTAGCTAATATCATTTTAATTTTAAGAACTGTAGCTTGATTAAAATTTGTTTTATAATTAGTATTGTGTATTAAATATGTGATACATATGTATTTCCAAAGATTTTCTGTCTCTCCAAATATAACTATATAATTTGGTACCATTTTCCAAAATTTATTTTATATTCTTGTTTATTAAGACTTAAGAGCAATATCGAATTGGCTAATATTACGTATTTAAAGGTCATATAAAAATAAAAATAATTAATAAATTAATCACCGATCCCTGGTGCTTGGGAAAATTTTCTACCGGTCTGCCAAACTGAAAAGTTTGGGAGGCACTGACCTATATCATCACCTGGAATATCGAATGAACACTCTCGGTTTATTCGAATAAACAAAAGTCCCAAAACAGTAATAAAAAAATTCGTAGAAAACGCTTATTCATTGGCCTTTGACGAGGGTTTAATCAAAGCTAGAATTGCATAGAATGTTCAATATTTTAGTTCTTTTTACTTTATCCTATTTGGATAAAGTACACCCGGTTCTCTTTTTGTACAGGGAATACGTTCCAGGGACTACTGTGCAAAAAAAAAAAAAAAAAAAAACAGTGTAAAAAAATAGATATGTATGTATGTATGTACATCGACAAAAAAGAAATTCTCAAAATCAAAAATAAATTAAATTTATTTTTTTTTATTTATACATAAAAATATTTTCATATGTTACATATGTACATATGTAAGAAATTGACATGGTTTGATTTAAATTTAATTTAATATAAAAAAATATATTCATTCAGTGTCGCTATTTGACAATAAATGTGCCCGTTTACTGCTGTTTTTTTTTTTATTTTTTTGCAACTGTGTTAAAACAAAAAAAATCAGTGTAAAAAAATAATGGTCCGTTTTCCTGGACCGTGTTATTTCAAAACCGTGCAAAGATAAAATCGGGTGTATTGTCATTTTGACTGATTTTTTTACAATGAATCTAAATTTCAGAAATTAATTTTATTACAATTAAACATACCCGTCTTCCAAATAAAACAATAAAATAGTCAGGGGTCCGTTTCTCCGTTCATTCATCTGGTTTTTCACGGTTTGCAACAAATTCTTACTCATTTCTGTTCCAATGCTTTCAAATTGAGTGAACAACAATTTGTTGTACTGCTTCAGCAGTTACACAAGAAGAATTAATTCTAAGAAAGATTTTATCAATCTATCGTATTTACCAAATTCTTCTTTCCCATACAATTACACTTATGTAGAATAGAGTGGGGTACTTCTAATCATTTTAGTTTTCGTCCTAATTATCGTGGGTAACTTCCGTGTTAGCAGAATTAAATTTAATGCATTTTTTTGTGCTCAAGCAATAACAGATTAAATGACGAAAACATTTTTCGAAATCAAAAATGGGATGAAATGATTTCTTAGAATAGCACATGGTGTATTTTTTTTTCAATTCTTTGACACGAAGACGAAGAGCGCTGAAAGAGTTTATTGTTTTCAAAATATAACAAAGTGCAGTTTATTATAAAGTAGAACTGAACCAATGAACCAATGAACCAACAAGTAGCCAATGAACCTTTTAGGTAGAGAAATACTGTTGAAATGCCTCGGACGTACAAATTTGTCTTTTGTTACATTCCAAAGTATTTGCGAATACTATTTGTATACTTAGAAAAAATATTCGAGTAACCAATAGCAAAAAAAGGGGCTGAATAGATTTATATATCGAATACTCGAATGGAACCCCTAATCGCTAGTAAATCATCAGTTACAATTGGATATTATGTTTTAATTTTTTTCTTCACAGAGATCAGAAAGATTGCCTAAATATGCGCGGGGTCATAATTACAAAATTGCAAATAATATGGTCAATATTGAAAGTAATTTAGGATGGCCGCCATGTGACTCTGTCGGATTGGACGAATTTCAGTATGAAGCGTATAAAATGGCATTAACAAGACAATGTGTCACGATTCAAGGACCGCCAGGATCTGGAAAGACGTTTATTGCGATTAAAATAATAAGTGCTTTATTGGATAATATTCAAATGAATGATAAACCAATACTAGTGCTCGCTTGCACGAATCACGCATTGGATCAATTCCTTTGTGGAATTTTGGAGATGACCGATAAAGTGATGAGGATCGGTAGCCAATCGAAAATGGAAATTCTAAATGATACATACAATCTGAGGACCAAACGCGGGAAGAATCCATATGGCAAAGACATGTATTTTTTAATGGGTCTGATTAAAAAACTAGGTAAAGTAATTTCGGCAATTGAAGTAAATGGAGATTACAAGTTAGGTTTTTTGGAGATTAATTTTCCACAAAGAAAATTGGTGATTATTATTTTTATATTCTTTGTATGTATTATTTTGAACCATAATGGTATTGAATTGACTTCCGATTGATGCAAAGGCCTATCTGCAAAGTTTTTAATTGTACAAAATGGTGTTATAATGCCGACTTAAATTTTAGAACTTTTACTCTGAAATAACGAGGAGAATTATTTCCGACGTAACCGAATACCATAACGCATATCTAAAGAACTGCGTATATCCAAGTGAGTTGAAAACCAAACTTTACTGTTTAATGATGAAGTTACATGTACGTATCATTTTTTTATTTTATTTTTTTCATTACTATTCATTATATTGGTACGCGTGAAACGTTTACTCGAGAAGTAACCGAGACCACAATTCAAATCTTGTGTATACATAAAAAAAATCTCGAGGTCAAATTTTCGCACCATCACAATATTTTATTCGATATACATATGGATAAACTAAAAAATTAAGTTAAATTCTAATGGTATTATGTTTTTATTATGTATTCCATGTTTCATAGATTTCTAAAATTTCAACCTTATGTCTTATTTAAAATGTATTAGCACAAAGGGCCTCACAGACCGAAGTAGATAAATAAAAAGTTACGAATTTGTGTTGGTTATGCCGCTTCTCCCCCCGACTGACATATATATATATGTATAATAAGTCATATAGAGCATATTATGTGCATATATGTATGTATTTGGATTACATTTGAATAAATTTCTTTCAGGGACACCATCATATTCTAAAAAAAAAGTACAATGAATTGCGAACAATTGCTGATGTAAAATTTTTGAGAAAGGTGGATGTAGTTGGGATAACGACTACTGGTGCTGCTGGCTTCTCTAAACAATTACTTGCGTTACTGAAGCCAAAAATAGGTTCATTCAATTAGTTTAATTACAGACACTTTTTTATAAACATATACATAGATGCCTTGAGGAGACACCTGCAACTTATTACACAAGGCCAAATATCAAATATCCAAAAAAGAACCACAACCACCAGCACCTTATTTTGAATCTTTATAATTCAAAACTTATCATAAATATATTCCATATAAATATTTTAAGATAGCGCGTACTGACTTGCATATGGATCCCGTATGAGCCGTGTGTATCAATGATTATGATAGTTGTTTTTTTTTTTTTTCGCCTAATAATTTCATATAAATATGCTTATTCTAAATAAAATTTCGCCTGCCGCGTTTATTTTTTTACTTTATATTATCCAAGAATTATGTGCAGTTCGAACCAAATTCATATAATTAAAATGTTTATTTGAATAACAATTTCGCCTGCGTTGCCTATTTTCCCGATTAGGTATAAATTTTTATGATACAAATATCATATCATCATCATTTTCTGCCCTCCGCCATCCACTGCCGGATGAAGGCCTCTCCAACCGTCTTCCATTCCTGTCTGTCTTCATCAATCTGCATCTACTTAAATCCACACATTCTTGTCAAATTCATAAGCCCATCGTCCACTCGGTCTACCTTGCTTTCTTTCACATCCTCTCGGATACCATTCCAATATTTCTCGCGTCCATCTGCCATCCATTCATCTCGCTATGTGTCCACTCCAACTTTTTCACACGTTCCACTATATCTGCCACTTTGGTCATGCTTCTTACCCATGTATGTATTCCTCTTACGATCTCTTGTTATAACATGCATCCTCTGTCTGCACTGGATCTCACGTAAAATTCTTGAATTCAGTATCCACGTTTCACATCCATATGTCATAACTGGCAGTACGCATCGGTCGTATGCCTTCTATTTTAAGCATTGCGGAGTGTTGGATTTAAAAACTGTTCTTACCTTCCTTTACTTCATACCTTGCTTCTTACCTTTTATATGTGTGCATATGTTACAGGAAAAGTGTGAAATCCCCGTGTTGCCTCTTCATTTTATAAAATGCCTAAAGCAATGTATAAAATGATTGAATTTTACTGTCCAAATCGTTTTTATCTCACTAATTTTACCGGCTGATCCTGAATAATGATCTGTCTCAAGCTTTAGTTTTTCGTATGTGCCATTTCTATTTCATTTTATAAAACACGGTAAATTTTGCACTTTATCTAGCCATTTTAGTATCTTATCATAAAACGTCTTGGCATTTTATACAATATACAATAAAACATCTTGGCATTTTATACAATATACAATAAAACGTCTTGGGATTTTATACAATGCGAGATTTCACACATTGTAAAATAAATAAATATATTTAAAAATAAAAACTCTGAATAAGCCAAGCTAAATAATTAATTTTAGTATTAATTATTTTTAGTGATAATTGAAGAGGCAGCTCAAGTTCTGGAATCGCACATTATCGTTAATCTCGACGTCCAATGTGAACACATCATTATGATTGGTGAGCTATTTTTTCCATTTTTTTATGTGTTTTATACGTATTTCAATGTGGCGTTTCCAATTTATGGTTGTTTTTTTTTGTTTTAGGGGATCACAAACAACTCAGACCAACGACCGCTTCGCATCTATTGAGAACAGAGTTCAATTTGGATGTGTCGCTCTTTGAAAGACACGCAAGTGGTAAAAATTTTTGCCAACTCGTGACCCAACATCGAATGAGACCTGAAATTTCTATCATGCTTAAACAAACGATATATGACAAACTAGAAGATCATCGTTCCGTAAAACTTTACCCAGATATAAAGGGTGTCAATGAAAGAATTTACTTTTTCGAACACACATTCCCAGAATCAAAGGTAACTCTCGTTTGCGTTTGAATTGCAAACTTTCGCTTAAATAATTGTTATTGATTTTAATTAAAGTTGTTGTATGTCGTAGAATCGCCAGACGATGAGTTTTAACAACGTAAACGAAGCGAGTTTTGCAATAAATTTTGCCCAGTACCTGGTGAAACAGGGCTATGAGCCTAATAACATCACCATTTTGACCGCATATACAGCGCAATTGATGTATCTGCAGCAAGTAAGTTCTTAAATCAATAATGGCAATGCAATTCTTAAGCAGTTTTAATAGGTCACCTTTAAACTTACTTTTTAAAATACAAATTAATTTCATATTGGAATGTGCCTTACAAATTTTCATATTAATTGTTCAAGTAACAGATGAATTAATTTTATCTTATAAAAATATAGGACCTTTGGATTTGGATTCGGCTACTAGCCATAATTTATTTTATTATCATTTTCAGTTAAAAAAAGCCAAAGAATCTTTGGAAAATTTACAAATTCATTCAATTGACTCGTACCAAGGATTGGAAAATCAGATTGTTCTTTTATGTCTTGTTCGAAACAATCGCAGAAATCAAATTGGCTTTCTCTCAACTGCCAATCGTGTATGCGTAGCACTTTCACGAGCAAAACAGGGTAAGTAATAAAACCACCAGGTTTGTATCAAAATTTTAAATACGATATTAAAAAATTATTGTTTATCAAGTCCTCACTTGAATCGATTAATTCTACATGCACTTTTAGTCACTGAAACTATCCTCATTTAATGATCTTGGTACTTAGAATTACAACTATTGGTCCATTAATCAAAACAAATGATTTTTTTTTTAGGGCTATACATCTTTGGATCGGCACAAAATCTCACCAAAAGTAGTAATTTATGGGCTGCAATCATTGGTAAATTGAATGGGATGAATTGCGTTGGGAATTTATTACCTCTACGATGTGAAACTCACTCTCAAATTAGAATGGTATACTTTTATTTCACATTGAAATACATATGTATGTAGTTGTATTACTGTTTATGTCTGAGCAGTAGCTAATGATAAATCATTTTTGGGAAAATTGTAGATCAAAACACCCTCCGATTTCGCAAATTGTGGCACCTGTCAAATCAAACCTACTAAAAGTGATCAAAGGTATATGTAATTTACACACTGAATACATTACTGTCTCGTGTGACAGTAATGTATTCAGGCAGTTATCCAGTATTTCAATAAAAATGTACATTTGGGGCGCTTCTCATGACAATTTTCTGGAAATTCTTTTTACGTTTTTATTTACTGAATCGACCTTAAAATATTTTTAGAAGTTGTTCAATCATTGTTAAATACGAGATTTAAGTATGAGATTTTAACAAAAAAGTTAAACTTAATAATTTGCATTTTTATATATTTTCTAGTCTCGGTCGATTTTTGTGTGACTTTATTTGATTCACTATACAATATTCTATTCGATTTGTAATGATATAATACCAATTATCACGAAAAAATTATAAATGGTTCTAAATGGGGGGGGGGGGTTATATGCAGGGCCGGCTCGTAGCGTGTGCGAAGTGTGCGACGTACACAGGCGCCGCAAAAGAAAAGGCGCCTAAAAGTTGTCAAAAAATATGTTATAAATATTGAATCTTTAAAATTCTGAGACTTGTCGATTTGCGCGCCTACGCTCATGCGTGTGATGCTATCGCGAGAAAATACAATGCAATAGTATTTTATAACTTCCTGGAACCCTGCTTCACGCTTTAAAAATATGATTTGGGCGAGTGACCGCTCAGTCGATTTACAATATTTATGGCTAGTACATGAACACAAAAGTGTGACATTTGAATAGTTATTAACATTCCACAAATCCAGTAAAATAATAAAAACTGTCGAAGTGCTCTGAAGGAGACTTAAAGCATATTGGTCGGCCCACGAATCCAATCAGTTTACCGAGTGCTTTCCGAGTGAAAGTACGGGAATTGAGGTCTGTCATTTTTTTAATCTGTGTTTTATTTATAATATTATAACTAATTATTTATGTACCTATTTATTCAATTCGTACCTATTCAATGTTATTATTTTTTTTTTAATAATGGCCCTAGAACTCGACATTAACGAGTTATCTTACTGAAGCGACGTCTAATGATCATCAACCTTCAATAATGACTAGCATAAAAGACTTGCAATCATGAGCATGTGACTCAGTCCGTTCAACGTGCTTTTGTGTATTTTTGTTACTAAAATTCAATATACACGGATTATCTCAATGTCTAATGATTATTAGACTACCGCTAAAGGCTTTGAACCAATTGTTTCACCTCCAAAACTCAAAAACAATAAAATCTAATAATGAAACAAGCATCTATGTACATAGTTAGAAAAAAGCTCGAGCTGATTCGAGTCAACTCAATCCTTTCATCTTTAATTTTGTAATCCATTGTGTAATTTTTTTTCTGATGTGACTATAATTACTTGTAGAGTGTGTCCTGCGGGACATAGATATACTGCGCCATGTTTTAAAGGAGATAAATGTGAAAAAAAGACTGAGAAAACTTTTTCATGCGGACACATACATGCCGTTCCATGCTACATTGATATTGAAAACGTAACTATAACTAATCCTTTTCAATTATTCATAGATTTATAAAAAAATATGGCGTTTTATTTAAACGTTTTGAAGTATTTTTCGTTAGTTTTTATAATTTACATCTCTGCATTACTTTTCAGAAATTATGCGAGCAATGCGCAATAATTGATGCTGATGCTAAATGCTGATGTGGGTTCATACTTATATTTATGTGTATGTGTATGAAGAACTAACAAATAAAGTAACGTTATCACTTGGTTTTATTATTCGATGAAAAGTGTTTCAGTTGATAATATTAATAGGAATTAAATTTTTTAGTTTGAGGACTTGGTATACAAATCACATTCATTGCATCCTGCACAGGTTGGCGATGAAGCTGCCGAAGCATATTTATATAATATGTAGGGATAAAGAACTAGCAGACAAATTATTCATAATATTATTGATGAGAAATTAAGTTCCTTTTTTAAATTTTTTTCTTATATTTGTATTTTAATAAATATTATCCTTTACGAATTTTTAATAAATTTGTATAAAATGTACTATTTGATTTATTAATTGTAATTTACCATCTGATGCGAAAATGGGAAATATTTCAGAGGAACAAGGAGTTGGAATATAAAACAACATAATATTGAACACTTTTTATTGTGGTGTATAAAAAAAATGTTTCATTGGATGAAAAGGGTTTCAATAATCACATTGTAAAAACTTAAACCGTAAAATACAGTAAACAAAGGTATTCTATACAAAAAAATTCCAATTAGATTAAATTATGTATGATAATAAAATTTATTATCTGCAGCAGTGGCGAGCAAATGATCCATCAATTTATCTATGTATGTGTGTAGCTTTATATGCCACACTAGTAGATTCTGCAAAAATTTGACCTTTTTAAGAATTCAACTGATCTCCGATCGAGTACCGTGTTGTTACGTACTCATGCTTGAAGTGCAAGATAAAAATCTACAATTGTAAATTTTTTTTTGATTTTTCAACATTTAGAACCATCGGGTGATCTCAAGCTTACGGAGTAGTTGAGAAGAGAGCTTACTCTCAAAAGTGTACCCACCACTGATATAAACAAAAAAAGGTTATAAAAATAAAAATAATAAATTTTTGTTTAAAATAAGAAGTAAAGTAAAGATTATCGGAATTGCACATGAGATTCTGATTCATTACAAAGAGCTTTCATTCTGAATTTACATAGTGTAGTAATCAAAATACATATTATTTGATCCCGTGCATTATAATGCCCATCAATTTACAACAACATCCATCCATACTGAAACAATCAAAACTCAGAGTGGGTGGGGGGGTGGGGGGGAGGAACACCATTAAAATCACAATATTATTAACTATCGAAATGTACACAGAGTGATAACATCATATAATATACACAGACCCCAGTGGCACACATATTTTGTAAACAATATGAGAAGCCTTGCTCCCATTTTAAAAGATTTTCATTAATGATTATATATGTATGTATGTTATCAATCAATTGAGTTAAATTATACCCTTATATATAATATAGCGATTGATTTTTAAAACATTTATAAAGTGCATTTAAGGAGTGATTTGATCACCACTGACATGATGTATATAATGTAAATATACACTTATGAATTAAAAATACTTGTACTAAAAAAAAAAACACTCCTTATAATATACCTATGCGTGTGTGTGACCTTCTCGTTATTCGCAATTAATCTGCTACAAATGAGTGCAACATACAAAATGAAACTTTCATTTAAAACTATCAATAAATTAAAATTGTCAATATACACAATTCCACTGCAGAATAAAAAATAAGGAGTTCAATATTACTTTAGGCCAATAAAATTGCCGCTAAAAATTATTATTTGAATCGCTATTTGTTTGATAAGTGAAGGGCCTCGCAAACTGGAGTGGATTATTATTCGCTAGCAGATCAATACGCTCGGCACCGAAACACCTGAGTATTTCAACCGCCGTCGCAAACACATTTATCCGCTCGTGAATAATAATCTGCTCCTGTTTGTGCAGCCCTTAAAAGTAGAAGTGTATGTTTGTGTATGTGAATTTATATTTGGATAATGTCAATAGTGTTGAGATTTCGTACATTTAGATTGGTTTTGCTACAACATTTACATACATTTAAAACATCTGATTATATAAAGTAAAACATTTTTTATATGTACATAATTTGTGATCTCTTACTTATGTTCAATAAAATCTATCAGAAATGTGTTTCAATTTCCATTATATTTATTATGATAATAATAATAAAAAGAAGATGAAATCAATGCATAACAAAAATAAAAATTAAGACTTTAATTTGAAAACATGTTAAATTTTGAATAGATCTTTTTTAAATTTGCAATATGTCTAATTAAATCGAGATAATAAAATAACGTTCAACCACTAATTACAAATATAATATATTTATGCATAGTTAATATCATTCAAAAAATTAACGGCTGAACAAATTTTCACCAGGGTGGTCTGGTCAAAGAGTCGAATGGTTGACGAATGCCGAGTGAGCTCGGATACCCAGTTGGAAATATACCCATCATCTGTGAGCTGGGATGGCGGTAAAGCTCCTGTTGTCCCTGTAGGAACTGTTGGTATATGGGAGACGACGGATCCACACCTAAAAACGGATATCCCGATCGTACTTCGTGAGGAAGGAACCGATATGGATTGGTCGACGGATGGACCGCTGACGGATGATCCGACTTTGGGCACTTCTGATCGACAGATTCTGGCGCCGAACGTTGATGAGCAGCCGCAGCCGCAGCTATATAATTCGCAGTCATGTAAGGGTTGCCCGATGGGTTCCTCAATTCTTCTAAAAAGCTCGTCCCCTCAGGGTACAGTCCTGAACGTCCGGTTAATCCGACGCCGACTGGGGGTCCATAGTTGAATGCGCTTCCCGGTACAATGTTTCCCGACTTCATGGACGATTCCGCTTTGGACAATTGGGACCCCTTTGATACACCGTACGAATGAAAGCTTGGATTTACACCGCACGTCGGCGGATCAACGAGATTCTTCTTTTTTCTCGGCCTAGACTTCTTTTCCATCTCTTGCACCAACGGCTCCATATTCGACAAGTTGTGCATACTCGGTTGAATGTTGGATAAATACAAAGGAGCCATGGAAATTGGTGACGGAAACATTTGACCCGAATTATTACCACCGTGTATAGAGCTGTGAATTTGTGCATTTTTCGGGTAGAGGTGTGCCATCGGTATATTCTTCTCGTACGAAGGATTCGATGCCTGGTAACTGCTCAGTAGCTGTTCCTCTTTGTATCTGTCCATGATCTGCGGCAAAGTCGGCAGATTCCTCAACGTCGGATCCATCGATAGCGGCGAGTGGCAGTTGGATGTTCTGTACGTGTTGTTGGGCGGATTCAGCGAGTTGTGGCCGAAGATCACGTCGACCGACTTGGAAGAATGCAACGGCATTGGATTCTTGGTTCTCGAGACGAAGTTCGCCTGGGCCATGAGGTGGCTGTCGTTCTTGTGAGATGACAAGTCGGCGACGCCGCACATCGGAACTCGCAACTCAATTGGCATCTTCGCGAGAGATTCACTGGTGTCGGAGATGTTTGATTCGTAATTGGAAGTCATCATATCGGCGGTTAGCTTTTTGATGTTATCAGTTTCATTCATACTGTGATAGTTGGAATATTGCAAATCACTGCTCTTAGTTTTCAAATTCAAACTCTGCCCTTCAGAATAATTGGACTTCAACAGAGCTTCAGATCTTGACTTTTTCAAATTTTCGTTTACTAAATTGTTTGAAATGCACTTGATTGCATCCAATGAGATATTTTGATATTGTTGATTCGCATGCAATTTATCAATAGCATATCGCGTATTTGCTTCCACTGAATCCATCACGGACTTTGACAGGTTTTGATTCGTGTTAATATCAATCATTCCACCAAACGACATGTTTGTCATCATATTGTACAAATCACATCCACGATGAGATTTGCTAATGAGAGAGTTGAGCGAGTCTAATTTTGCCGCATTTATATTTTCCGTCGAAAGGTAGCTCAGATTAATATCAGGATTGGTCGGCTTGTTAGGATTTTCAATGATTTTATTCGAATAATCAACATTAATGTCTGATGATTTACTAATGGACAACTCAGTATTAGTCGCATATGAAGGATTCTTCAAATCTAAACCACAAGAAGGTTGTTTAGAAATATCAGACAGATTGTCAGCGTACGTTTTCGACATTGGAGTAAAATCGTACTGTTTTCTCGCAATTGAATGTTGGATTGCAGAAATTTCAGAGTACGGATCCGTCACCTGCACTTGTTCTTTACTAGTTTTCAATGATTTTACAACGTGATCGTCGATACTCTTTGGTGGATTGAAGTCGGCTTGAATCGGAGATTCACCAGAAATCATTTGACAGTTTTGATATTGTGATTTCGGAATATTAATTACACCAGATGAAATAATCACACTGGGAGGATTATTATGAAGATAATTCGGGTTACTCACGTGCACCGGAGCTTTATTAGAATCGAAAAGAGAAGCATTCGGTATTAAAGACGTGTCGCCTTTATTGGTTCCCTTACTTTCAGCATTCCGGCATTCCGGAATCAATTTAGATGTATTTGGTACAATTTTGGTGGTGTCCGCCACGTGCTGTATCGTTTCGGTGTATGTGCGTTTCTTTACGGGAAATATTGAAGATTTTTCAGAGAGTTTCGAATCGAAGTTTTGTAATGCGACATTTCCACCTGAATATTGTGCATAAGTTTGAGGAGAATGCTGAGAGTGAGAATACGGTGAATGTTGACTGTGTTGCGAGTAAGTGGAATGAGCTGGTGAAAACGGTGCAGCTAAAGGTGAAGCGGGCTGTTGATACGAAGTATCTGATTTGTAAGTAGAATAGTCCTCTGGTGGCTGTACAGGTTTAACCACCAAGTTTTTCGACGTATCGTAATAATTCTGTCCATATGTGGGCAATGGACTTTTGCTAGAACCTTCGTTAAAATTAGTAGGTGTTTGACTAGCTAGTTGAGCAGCATTGCTGGATATTGCGTATACATGTTGAGAATATGCTGCATAAGGAGATTGTGGTGCTTCACGGGGACTGCAACTTTTCTCCGGACTGCTTTTCACCGAAGCAGTGTCCTGATAGAAACCGACTCTGACAGTACCGTTCATGGGTGGATAGAGATTTTTCTGGGGGTCTTCTATACGAGGTGAAGCTGGAGATCGTAAAAGTGGCGATGGATGAGACGGTTGGTGTCGGGGTGAATCGAGATCTTGGCTGAAAGATGATCGTTCAGATACAGAACTGCCAGTACTGGTGCGTCGTGGTCTACTTCCAGTCATCGTACTCGGAATGGGGCTCTCGCCACCTTCAGAATTCATCGCTTCTTCTGTCGGCTGAGGATCAAGTTTAGGATTCTCCGAGACTGTTGTACTTTTAGTATCAAACTGGACATCATTAGATTTTGAATCATCTTGGTCGAGTTCATCCGACTTCTTCTTTGAGGTTCCACCTTTTGGCGCACCGAAAGCTTTGAACCAAGCACTCAAATTTGGAGTGGCTTTTTCTTGAGATGGATTCAACGAAACGTCTTTACTCGGTTCGGGTTCGGTTCTGGGAGGCTCGATCACGGAAGGATTACTCGAAGGAGCGTTACTCTCAATTACTTCCTTTTCCTCAGTGTCACAAGTCATAGTTCCAGTATCGACCACTGTAACTTTCACTACAGTACGCTCTACTGGCGGCTCATTTGTAAAATTATGTTGATTTTCAATGCCAAAACCAACCGTATCCAACACTGTGCCCAAACTTAATTTAGGACTTTCAACATCATCTGTTTTGGCAGCTGATGAGCTTTTTGCTTCTTTTCCTTTGACAATAGTATTAGAGGAAACTAAGTCGTCTTGTTTAAGCTGGGATTGCACATTAGATATGAGATTGCCTTTGGCTTTCCCGGGTTGAAGTCTTTCGATCGTTCTCTGAATCTCTTTTTTACGTGATACAGCTACCTTTGTAGTTAATTCTTTGTTGACGAGTTTTCTTCTGATACTGTCTTTTTTCGGGTTAAGATTTTTATCTTTATCCAATTGATTAGATGGGTCATCCTCAGGCTTCGGGCCTATTGCTCCATATTCTTCAGATATTTGAGATGGTGAATTACTGTTTGAGCTGAATTCGGATAATTTCGGCGCATCGCCTAACCACTTGCTGATATCTTTTACTGCCTGTTCGAGTGCTTCTGTAGCAGATTCGTTTTTATTATTGGCGAGTTGACTTCCCGACGATTTATTTTTAGGTTTTCTTTGGTTTTTTTCTTTATTTTGACCTTCGGCTTTACTATCATTAGACACATCTAAATCATCGACAAATTCGTATTCATCCGATTTAGTTTTTTGCTGATTTGTTGGTTTTGTCAATTCCTCAGAATTGCATTTTTTCTTATTTTTCTTTTGGGAACTTGTAGAACAGTCATCAGAAACTACAGAACTGGGATTGCTTTTTTCACTTTTTTCACTGGCTTTCAGTTTGTCTATAGTTTCTTTAAGTTTCAAATTTTTATTTTTTTCAGCCATCGGTGGATTTTGTTGATATTTTTCACTCGACTTGGTTGTTTCACATACGTTTTCGCAATTCGTTTTGGATACACCTCTTCGCCGTTCTTTAATTTTGTCATATTTATCTTTATAAAATATCGCATCTACAGATGTTTCAGATTGATTTGAAAAAAAGGTTTCTTTACCTTCATTAACTGGACTGCAACTTTCATTCTCTAATCCAAGCGATTCTACTGATGAGCGTCGAGATGCTTTTTTTCTTTTCAATTTTTTATTCATGTGTTTGGAATGTTTCCTCTTTTCTTTATTTTTTTTATTGCCATGTTTTTCTCTGTGCTTTTTCTTTCCATCTTTCAAATTTTTGAACTTCTTTTTCTTCTTCCTCGATAACACATTTTCGAAATTTTCAATATCGTCTTTTTTATTTTTAGACGATAATGGCAATTCAGAATGGGATAAATGTGAAATTTCACTATCGTCTTCCAAAGGTGTATTTTTGGGTGTGTCGGCGATTAATATTTTTTCTCGTGTGATCGTAGCACTGCTTTTATCGAGTTTTTTAATATCTTTTGACGTAGTTATATCATCTCCATTATCGTCATTATCATCATCATCTTTATCATCTTTATCATCATCATCATCTTTATCATCTTTATCATCATCATCTTTATCATCTTTATCATCATCATCTTTATCATCATCATCTTTATCATCTTTATCATCTAAAAATAAGAGTATTAAAACTTTAATAATAATAATAATAGACACATGTATTTCAAATTTACCTCATTTTGATATCATTGAATAATATACATAAAATACTTTTCAACATACCAACACTCGGTTCTTGTTTTCTTTTTTTATTCTCAACGACATCTGTATTTTTTTCTGATTTATTAGGGTGTTGTCTTTTAGGAGGACTTCGAATCGGATACTCTATAGCGATTTCATCATCAGAAGACGAAAAACAATCAAAGAGATGTTGAGTTAGCCTGTTAAATGCTGCTTCTAAATTATCGACCATTTCTGTATATTCTAAAATTTAATAAAACACAATTAATCTGTATTCAAAATTGTACTTAGCAATATCTACCATCTATGCACAAACTAACCATTGTCCTGTCCATTATATAGGCGACAGTTTTTCACAATCAAATTAAAGTCAGACTGAAACATAGTAAAATCAGTATAATATCCTTGATCGAGACGATCCTCCATACGCTGCAAGTCCATCGGTCTCCTTATGACACTGTAATAGTTGGGGGCGTATTCTTCTTCGACAGCATCAATAAACGGCCAAGCATCTTCATGCGCTTTAAGTTGCTTTAAAACTTTATACATATCTGTTTGCATATCCTCTTCCATTAGTCCAAATCTGAAGAAAAACCATCAGCGTTTAAATGACTTTTTCTGTTTAATTATTTATTATGAAATGAAATTTTTGAATTATAAGAAAAATGCAATGAGTTTCAGTATTACGAGGCATTTAAATATTTTCACAGTATTTCAGATCATTTTTGATGAAAAACCCGTTGATTTTAATTTATCTGGATAATTAGTTTGCTTTTTATGACATAATAATAAAATGTATGAAACTTACGTTTTTACTATTTAATAAACATTTTGATTTTTAGGAAACTACGCGCAGATAACCCAATACACAAATTTTTAATATAAAATATACATTATAATATAAACACACACCATAAACCAAAGCTATCAATTGTTATTAAAAAAAAAACAAAAACAATTTTATGTTATTCACAAGGGTGCTTATAAAAATAATAAAAAACAAAACCAAAAAATGCAAAGCATTTTATTCCTATTATTGAGAATGGACTAATAATAAATAAAATCAAAAATTATAATATAGTCAAAGGCCATTTATTTAAACTATCAATACAATTATTGTTTAGAACCTGGTAAAAATTAAATTTTTTTTTTTAACAATAAAAGTAAATAATTATCCATGCACACATAAAAAATTGTTAATTTCAATCGATCCTTACTTTGCAATGAATTTAGCCTAAATGTTTATTTGGTCAGAAAAACTATTTTTAATTTTATCCAGTTAGACCAGTGGTCGACAAGAGGCGTCCAGCGGGTAAAATGTTACTCACGAAGCGTTTTGAAATGTCCATTATCCCGATTTCTCTTATATAGCAAATGTATAGCAAAATCTTCCTAAGTTACGATTCAGTTAAATATTGTTTCAAAATGTGTCATTTGAAAGCGTTATATAGAATTCTAAGAATTTCGTAAATAGGATGTTCTTTTTACCTGGACGTAGGCCCAGCGCAGTTCCATGAATGATAAACAGAACATGATATGTATAACAGAACATGATCAGAACAGAACAGAATATGAACAACCATAACTGTGACAAAACAGAACAGTGAAGAACAGAATTATGACAATGCAGAATAGGGGAAAACAAAAGATTTATTATTGAAATTATCGTATATGCTGTATAAATTTTTAATCACAAGAGGTTGTCCATTCGCATCAGACATTAGACATCATAATCTCTAATGAACGATTTGAATTTAAAACTCCAAGGGATAGGAAAACTAATTCATGAAACGTTTTAAGAAGTGACAGCATTTGAATGAACATAATAGAAAAAAACTTCATAAAATTCCATTTTGCAAGTTATTTTTTTGAAAAGATAAAAACACTAGTAATGCTAACAAATTTATTTTTAGAATACATTGAATTTTTGAGGTGATTTACATACTTCCATAAGTAGAGACCGGTGTTTCTCGCATATATTTTTTATCTATTTTAGTATTTTTATTTGTCATTTTGTAGCGAATAAAATGTTTGATTTTAGCATTTATTTTTATTAGATAATTTTTTAATATAGATCAATTTCAATATTCAGTAACACAATTTATTATATACACACAATTTAAAACCAACGTGACAAAAAAAAAATAGTAGAAAATTATTAAGAAATTATTAATATACATACATATATAGCAAAATGGAGAAATACAGAGACAAAAAGCATGAATTAAAAAATAAAATATAACATTAATTTAAAATTTATTAAAACTAAGCATGGAACATATTTCCACAGACGACTCTTTTTAGTTAGTACGATCAGTTACCACTAAATTATATTTACTAAAATATCTTTCTGCATCCACACTATTTACAGGACACCAAACTGAATTTATTACAGCAGAACCAAACTCCTCATATTTAATTTATGGGGGACATTAACAATTGCAGTATATTAGGTTTTAAACCACTTTTTACATTTGCTACAAGTCGTTTAAAAGTTGATAGAATGGTCTAAAATCTAAAGTCTAAAATCTTTCACGTTCACGACTACACGTAAGAGACCGATCGCGAGCCAAGAAGAACGACTCTTGTTGAAGTCAAACGACAAACTGATTTTTAGTTGCATTTTTTTTAAATAATACGGCAATCTGCATAGTTTTCGATATTTACCATCAATAAAACTACTTTGGGTAAAACCATCTCAATTTTTACCTCCAGGTAAAAAAAGGTTTTTTCGAAACACCGATGATTACCTTGGGTAAATTCATCTCTAAAACTTAACTGCGGTTATTTGGGTAAAATTTTCGTATGGGTTTTTTCGTTAACTCGTCATTTCCGACCCAACTGTTAGTGTAAATATGGACACGACTGTTTTAAGTACTCAAAAATAATATTTGAATTTAACTTTCAGTTATTAGTTCGCTAGTTAGTGTGTACAAACAAGTCTCAACGTTGTTTCAGTAATATTTTTCTTAACATAAAATTAATTTTATATATTTTTTGTAATTTTTAACATCTATTCGAATATTTTACGATTTTAGCATTTATCGTAAAGTGCGAAAAACTCTATCCATAAGCATTCCAAAGAAATTCGTCTTTTTCAAAATCCTTTCGCTCCCAATATTGAAGATGTTCCTGATTATTTACAACTGGAAGTAATTGATTTACAAACCAATGACGTATTAAAAGACACTTTTAAAGTGATGAAGTTAACAGAGTTCTATACTGGACTTACAACTTCTTTATTTCCTGTTCTGATTATCTCATATGTGGCCCTCTGACAAATCTCAACATCTCAATGTAACCCCCATATAAATTATGTTGCCGACCCCTGAGTTAGACCAAGCACAATGTGAAGCAAATAATGTAACAATTGTTTTTGTAACTAATTTTATAAATACAATGCAAATAATAATTGACTCACTGTAGTAAGTACAACAAGCAAAAACCACTACCTAAAATTTTGTGAGAAAGTTTCTCGAAAATGAGACAAGATAATGCATGCTTTTATACGAATAATTTTTTTTTTTTTTCCATTCCCTTGTCCTAAGAGGGTTGGGGTAATATTCTAATAACATACATTACGAATCAAATTTTAAATAATACTGATAAATCTAATTATATGTAGCAAAAAAAATATCACATTTTCCAACGAGATACATCTTAATAAGACCATATCAATACAATTAGTTTGCAAATAATTTATTATGTTTCGTCTGATGAAAATTATAAAAACAAGAACAGAAAAAAATCAAGCATGCTGTTTATCTTCCATGCATGATAGAAAAAAAAGGATAATGCAGGTCACCTATAAAGACTATTATGAATGATGAGTATCATATTTTTACATACATAGGTACAATTTGGCACTTACATTTGGGAGCTTTTAACCTTTTTCCTTGTACTGTGCGGTTGCTCTTTTTGGTCGGGTATGAGAATTTGACCAGTTGCACAAGCTAGCGAATTGTTTGTCTGTCTGCCGGAAGGCTTCACTTGCACAACATCTTCAGACTCGCGATTATCAGTCTCTCTATTTTGTCGTCTGATAGTTTTCTTTTTTATTTTGGATGGCGCAGGGACATCCTGCGATGGACTGTAAGATTTTTCAGATCTCGACGAACGAGACTGTGATCTAAAAAATTATTTAATTCATGATTCAATTCAAATTTCTATTCAAAACCGATTGATTGTATTCGTCGATTGGAAGATTCATAGTAAACCTTTTCAATTCACGCTGTCGAGCTCTGTGTTCCCTCTCTGTATTTTCCGACTCTCGTTTTTGTTTGTCATTGGAGTCATCTCCATCTCCATCTCCATCTCCATCTCCATCTCCGTCTCCGTCTCCGTCTTTACTATTATCCCCACCTTGTTTGAGTTCCTCTTCCTCTTTTTTTTTTTTAGTCTGAACACGACTTGATGTTCGTCGAGGCATAGATTCCAAAAGCCTATAAAAATACTAAATATGCTAACAGGTCTCGTGTGATTGATCAATATAGATAAATTATCAATACATATTATATCTGACTTCAACATTCTGCAATCTTCATATCTGTGATTTTTTTGTTATATTTTTAATTTATAATAAATAATAAATATAGTTTTCTTTATTTGTTAATAATTTATAAATCATCAGGTTTAAATACATATGATTTTACCAAAATATAATTTTTCTTATATAGATTATAGTAGGTATATAGTAATACTTATTATGTATTAAAAATTATATAAAATGTTTATTATAAAATAAAACATCATCACGGATACTCACAAACAACTATCTATAATCAATCTTCAAGAGAAATAATTTCACATCATTTTATAACCAAAGGATGTCAATTTTTACATACAATATTGTAAAAAGGTTATACACAAAAAAAATACAAACCAAACAAAACGCTTCAATATCGGCAATATTGTAAAAAATTAATACAAATAATTCAAATTACTTACAAATTGTCCATTAAGTAGTAACAAACTGTAAGTGCGCAATTAAATTACATCATTAGAATTGAAAAATTCCCCAGAAACTATTTAATAATAATAATAATAAAATTACGAGTAATAATCGACTGTTTTGAGAAAACCTAAAGGTTTACTGATATTTTTGAGAATCGGAAAGTATTTATAAATTTTAATGCAAAGGGAATTCTTCACGGAGTTCATCATAAATATTATTGAATATCACACCCTTATCTATAAATGCACCAAATAATAATAAAAAAACATATACAGCAATAGTAAACAGCAATAATCGCTAGCAGTGCTAAATGTTGGCGTAAATATTATCACACATGGATACATATTGAAAAACATCAATTGATAATAATCAACAAACTTGAAAATTTTAATGAGCTAATCAAAATAAATGCCAAAGTTCAGCGTTTATATTAAATTGATTACGAAATGTGTTCATGTGTAAATAAGAACTACAAACTTGCAATATTAAATTTTAAATTCAGTCGCAACAGCAAAAACAAAACTAAAATCATGTAAAATTGATGATAGAAATAACTAAATACCAAGTTGTGACGATTGACGGTAATTACCTTTTTCTGCGTAATCTCTCTTTCTCTTGAAACAAGCGTGGTATTTCTGGGAGAAAGTTTTCAGATAGTGACAAATATAAATCTTTTTCTACTCGACACGTGGCACTCTTGAACTTCTCGGTTAGATGGTTCCAATCGGCTTCGGTGAAACAGACGACTTGCCAAACTCGATCAGTTTTTTCCTCCATCTCTGGAATGTCTCCGAGTTTTTTACATATTTTCTCCTCCTTATTTTTACGCTTTTTGCCTTTCGACTTTAAAACGTAATCTTCCCTGTACAATCGAGTGCCGTAAAAATACCAATACGCTGAAGCATTATCGTCCCATCTGTAAACACACATATTATTATAAACACACCCGAGCGATTGATTGTAGAATATTTTGCAAACGGAAAATAATATACAAACCCCAGAGGTTCAACTCTGAGACTTTCGGCTTCCAAGTTTTTGAGCAAATCGAAAACATCTTCGGCGGCCAATCTAAAATCGCACAAAGCCTGCAAAATTTGAACCTTTCTTCTGAGCGGCAAAAACTGAAAGTCTATATCGGCGTTAAAAATATTCGAATGACCGGTTTCTTGACATTTTTGGCGAAACAGTCGCCTCAAAAACATCTGCAAAGTTAATATTCGTATTAATACAAACGGCGACACGTTTTAGTACGACGGTAACAAAGTGCGGTATTCGTAGTCGAATTCGGACTTCACCTGATAGTTTGATGCGGATATATCGTTGTTGCCGAGACATCCTCGAAGCAGACGGACTATAAGCTCGGTGAGAAGGGAACTTGCACATTCTTCTGTTCCGTCAGTCAACAACGCTTCCTCCAACTCCTATGAGATTGAAATTATTTTTGAAATTAACAAAATTCATGTGCATGCAACATTCTTAACAATTGTTAATGAACGTAGAAAAAACCAAACAAACCTCGATGTCAAAATCCAATAGTTTAAATGCGGTCCGGAACAGGGAACAAAAATGGGCTATGCTCGGAACTTCCCACCATGATTGAATATCTTGAACAACATAATAATACATTTAACACCGGGACGAAACTTTGATCCAATTAAACGAGCAAAAGTTAGCGAGAGCAAAATTTTAGCAAAAGTTAAAAAAATAGCGACATTTTACAATTAATTACCATAAATTAAATTCATCATTTCACATTAATTGACCGTGTCTCTTTAAAATTGACATCTAATTTCACACCAAAAAGACTTTTATATGAAAAAAAATAATTATCACACACCCCAATTATATTTATAGAGCCTATCTGTCCGAATGTCTATCTGTCCGTCAGGAACGCTCGACAAACTTTCGTTTTCATTCATAGTTTGAATTGTTACTATCACACAGTTAATTGTCTCCAGCCACAGTTATCAACACCCAACCCATAGTTAGCACCCACTCGTACGTCTGATAACAGACACTTGTTGATTGTCAACGGGCGACCGGCTCTCTGGTCCTCAATACACCGTCGTCGACGATCAAAGTCACACACTGAGCCAGCGTTCGCCAAAATCGCACTCACTGCACATTGTTTTCGACGCACAAAATTTATCGTCTGTTGTCAGCTGAAACGTATGGCGATAACTTTAAATTGTGTAATCGCCATTTACATACATACATGCATACATACATACATGCATACATACATACATGCACGCACACGTTTCGCGATGCGATTTGACCCGAACCGATTCGATCGATCGTACGTACGTAAATAATTGTCCTTGAGCAAAAAACACCAAAAAAAAAACGGTCCGAATTTGAAAAACGACGAAATTCGCAACGCGCGTCGAATTATTGCGCCAAATCTGGAGACCATATTGCGGCGCGAAAACGACAGATCCTCGTGAAAAACGGGACCAAAAACCACATGCATTCGCGAAAAAGAAGTTATTGCGCGTATTTATTTGTACGCTTTTATATTGTACATATATACGCATCAGTCGCACACACGACAACAAGTATCGATCTGTTGATTGCGTTTCGCGAATAAAACGAAACGCACACACATAACTTAGGTATGCACGTCATAATGTGCAACCCAGATATTGCATACAGAGGGGGAGGACAGGTGAGAGGGGAGTGGGAGGGGGGAGGAAAAGGGACCGAACGCTACGAACATACATATGTATGTATGTAGAACGCAAACCCAACTCACCCACAGGTATTAATAACAGGTGAGCGAAATTAATATGATACCCGGATACCTGTTAATTTCGCCGAACATTTTCAAATTCATTTCGTCCCCGTTTCAAAGGATCCTTCAAAGGACACTTACCAATTCCAAAATCTGCATTTGAAAAAAAATTACATAGATAAAAACACAAAGGAATTTAACTTTTCATACAAATAATACAAAGAATGTTTTGTTTGGTGAGTGTGTGTGTTTTTTTGCACGTTTTGCAATTAAACGTGAGCAGGGGGATGTATGTATGTACATACATATGCATTTGCAATACGGGGGTATTGTAAAGCTCGCTGTGGACAAACAGACACAGCCCCCCGGTTTATTGAATTGTGCACCGACGGCTGAATGCACCGACCGGGGAACATTGAGATGACCTAATTTCGAGCGACGCACACCGTCGGCACTTTTGCACACAATTGGCGACACGGTCGCAGGTCGAAGACACCCGTCTGATGATTTTACACTCGTCGTTTGAGACTATTACGGCGGTTAAGGAGGATGATTGCACAAAAATTTAAATCTCAAACGCGCGGGGTGTGCAAATTGAATGAGATCGTCGATGCAAAAACGAGGCCGCACTTTTGAAGGTCGATCGTTGTTTGTTTTTTGACGAGTGAGTGGGTTGACAAAAGCGATACGCACGTGCCGCTGGAAAACATAATGCAATCTAAACTTTTCGACGTACTGTATATACATATGTATGCACTCTGTCCAACTTGGGAAACATCCCGGAATCGATTATCGTCACCGGCTCGGCTTCTTGGAATGAACATCGAACAAAGTGGATCGGGACCGAAATCTCAGACGGCCACGACCGACTCTTTTCTTTCAGTTGTGCGAAAACGAGGCGCTTCTCAAGTCGGACGAAGTATGGTAAACGAAAAATAACGATTGTTTGTTCTATATAAATGCAACCATATTCTTAGAAAGGGGACAAAATGAATTCGGTGAAATGTTTAAATTTTCATCGGTGGCTCTTCGCCTACATACATCCACACTGGATAGAGTATTGTGATCGTGCGAAAATTCGACCTTGAGTCATATCGGGCAATGTAAATGTACGTGTGTGTGTGTGAAATCGCTATATCTCAATAGACCGTTAATCCTATATGTATATAAGCTTAGTTGGCGATCTTTACATTTCGTAAAATTTTCCACTGCCGGTTATGACGTATGGATGTGAAACAAAGATGTAACATAAGATCCAGTGCATATAGAGAAGCATGGAAAGATGTACGCTTGGTACGACGAGATGGATGAGAAATACTGGAATGGTATCAGAGAGGATGTAAAAGAAAGCAAGGTAGACCGAGTGGACGATGGGCTGATGAATTGAGAAGAATGTGTGGAGTCAACTGGGTGAAGATTGCTTAAGACAGACAGGAATGGAAGAGGATTGAGGGGGCCTTCAACCAGCAGTGAATGGTGAACGGCTGAAAATTATGATGAATTCCTATTAAAACTTTTTACTCGGAGCACGGAACCGAGCAATTGAGCTCCAATCCTCTGAAAAAAAGCACGTTGTTCAAAGTGGAAAATGATGATGATAGTGTTTTAGGGGTAAACGTAAAGGAAACGTGTTAAAAAGTCAGAGTGGACGGTGAGAATGGTATCCGAGAGGATGTGAAAGAAAGCAAGTGGATGAATTGGGAAAAATGTGTGAAGTCGGATTGCTCGGGAATGGAAGGGGATCGAAGACGCCTTTGTCTGGTGGCGGACGGCAAATGGCCATAAACGATGATGATATCGTACAAGTGTTGGGATCTTGCGAAAATTCGACCTCGCCACGTATGTGAAATCGCTACATCTGAAAAACCGAAACTTTTCAAAATTGTTTCGCCGACCGAAAGCGGGGCTCCCCGAACGCAAGTCGCAACACTTTTGAATTTTCTTCTTTTTTTTTATCATCCGAAGCTGTCGAACGGCTTACTGCATAGTGTGTGTGCGATGATTTACAACGAAAAAAAAAACTGCTGGTTTTTGGCATGGTGCAATATTTTTCATTATTTCACAACATATCAACAGATATCCCGAAAGTGGCGCAATTTCGACGAAATCGTTCATTTTTCAGCGTTTCCCCGCCTCACAGATCGAAACGGTAAGAGTTGGACGAAAAACGCATCCATATGCGAGAAAAAATTAACGTGCGACGCATTTTCCGGTCAAGATTTTTGACGTGCGAAATCATTTTTTTTTCCGCAATTTTGCAATCCACCACCGATATCACCGAGCGCGGTACTAAGGCATCGTCGTTTCGCCACTACTGCGAGTATCGTCACTATTGCCGACCCATGTATAAGCGTACACCATCCACAGAGCGACACACAATACTGAACGGGCGAGTTGACATTTGAAACACACATACACACATGTACATATGTGTGTGTGCCGTGCCGTTTGACGTTTGACGCGAATCGCGGCCTCTATTGTCCCTTAATTTCGCACGGGAATTGCGTCGTTGTATGGAACGTACTAGATGGGTCACGGGGGGGGGGGGGCGGCGCGGCAGGGCCGCGGGGGCGCGGGGTAGCGCCCGGGCGAAGGGGTGGTGGGTGAAAGCGCGCGAAAAATTTGGCGCCAAGCCGGGTGTCAAGCACTCACCCAAGATGCCGATGAAGGACGGACACATAACCTATAGGTGGTCCGGTGTCCCGGTCGCTTGGAATATGGGGGCGCGGGGGGCGCAGGCCCAGGTACGGCGGGGTGGTGAAGGGTGTGGGGGCGGCACTAGCGGCCGCTGATCGTCGGAAAGCGCCGTAACGGACGATCACTGCGCACCCCCAGCTGCCATCTTGGGCCACTGTTTATTTCCCACGCGCGGTGTTGCCATGACGCCGTCCCACCTCCCCCCACCCACCGGGACTTTTTCCCCGCGACTCTCGATGTAGCATCTCTGACCTTCAACGACCGCAGCCTTGCACACAACTGCACCTGGTAATTCCGAGAAACAGATTCAATAACGCACACACACACACACTCTCGACTAATTGCGCGGGGCCGTGCACATGCACGCATGTGCAGGCACCGGCTATTTATCTGGGTTAATGTGGGGTGGGGGAACGTGCCGACCTGGACAATCGGGAATAATAAAGCGCGGACGAGTCGAACTGTTCGTTTTCAGCGATTATGCGTACATTTACGTTGCACGTTTTTTTATGTGTATAGACGAATCGACAGCTATGCTTTTACGAAGAAAATATGGCAGTACTGCCAGTTATGGCGTTAAATTCGAGAATTCAGTGTATGTTTGTTTTGGGTCATTAGTTGTAGAGACGTACTGGTGATTGTTGTGCGTTTTCTTTCTTCATGAAGGGATGAAGGTTGCGTGTCTTCTGGAGTGTCTTCTGCCTCCATGAAGGTTAGCGGAGTGGATGTTGGGGTCACCAATGTAGTGTATGTATGTAGTTGGTTTGAAGTGGTGAAGTATCCTTCCGTGTCTTCCTTGATTCGAGGTCACCAGTTTAGAGATGTGGCCTCCGTGACTGTGGTGTCAGGTGTGGAGTCACCAATGAAGTGTAGTTGGTTTGAAGTGGTGAAGTATCCATCGCCATATTAATTAAACTTATGATGGTAGTTTAAAAGTATTTATCTTAATGAGTTTACAACAAGTGGATGGTACCGACGCGTGTATACATTACACATGCGTCGGGATTCCTACATTTGGTATAACAAGATGTTATTGTAAGACACGAGTAAAAAGTATGACCAAAGTGGTAAATATGTATAGCGGAACGTGTGAAAAAGTTTAAGTGATATAGCGACTGGATAATACTGGAATGGTCGAGTGGATGCAGATGGCTCAAGACATACAGGAACGGAAGAGGATTGGAGAGGCCTTCATCCAACAGTGGATGGTGAACGGCTAAATATAAATTAACGGCTAAAGATGAATTAACCGCGTAACTTTGAGAATATTCAGCGAGCGCGCGCATCGTACGCCGGCTTAAGGCTTTGTTTGGCGCTGTCCGATGAACGATTTGCCCATAATGGATGAAGCGAATATTTACAACCGTCATCCGAATCCAGTAAAATTTGAAATTTATACAATGTCATACAGTAAAATTTTTCGAATACATACTAACGAAAGTTGTCTTCTTGTCTTCATAATTGAAGACCATTATAATCGAATCGAAAAGATCGCATAATCGAACATAAAACTTGCATCGTGCTGTGAGAGTCGGGCTTAACATGCTCGCGGCTAACATACCGGATCTTGTATTCTGGATCATTGGGGTGTTACAATATCATATACATAAATATGTACATTAATTTTTGAAAAACGAATCATTTTATTTTTAGGAAAATTAACATCATTCTACATACATAGATATAAGAAATAGAACGGAAACAACAAAAACATCAACGCCATTTTAAAATGTTCACATGTAGAAACAAAAAAAAGAGCTCAATTGAAAAAAAAAGAAAGAATACCAAACAACAGCAAAAATAATAACAAAAAAGGTTTAAAAATAGCACGAACAAAGAAAAAGACACAAGAATAGAAAGTATCAAAGAAATAAAATAATAATTAAGACATAAACAAATAATTTAATGCACATCGCGCCGACACATTTTCAGTGGCAAACAAATCAATAATGTTACAACTTCATTAAAAAAACTGCTCGCATGCCAAAAATATGTTTTTTTTACTTATAATTTGATTTATGAGGAAGGTGCAAAATCACATTTCCCCTAGTCGCTCGCAAAGGAACGCGCAATAAAATTCTATTCGAAAGGGCAATTAATGATATCGTTCGCAATATTGATGACATGAATAATATGCGCAATTTATCTTCGGTAAGAACGTGAAAGAAGGTGATACTGTTTGCAAAAATCCACAGAAAGGGGGGGAATAACATAAGTCAAAAACTTATTTTTTAGGAAAGAGTATTTTAGTATCATAATTTTTTTTTAAAGAAACCTTGAAAATTTGCGTGATTAGGAGCAATCGTAAAATTAGCTAAGTGAAGCATTGTTTAACATATGGTTTGTCATATATGCGAACATATAAACGAAGAAAAAAATATCGAAATTTTGACATATGTGGCTATTCAAACAGTTTCGATCATTCGTCTTTCGGTCAATCGTAGTAGACCCGTGATTGTTTCCCTCGGGTACATATAGATACACAAATTTTTCAAACATTATACAATTCATGTATGTACTTGATCGTTAATGTATCAAGGACGACAATATCAAGGACGAAGGGCGGGGACAAGCTCGCGTTGCATTTGTATTGCACTCTGGGCGGTGCATATATCGATCGCAAGGCGCGAACAATCGAGATATTGTAATAGCTATTTTATATATCGTAATGCGAGTTAAATAAACAATTTGAAGAAAGAAATAAATTACTTTAAACTAGCTAAGATTGCTGATTCAATAATGTATAAAATAAATATATTGGTTGCATATAATTTTCTAAATTTTACCCCTAACGTAAAAAATCAACAAAACGGATAAAAGGCTACGGGTTTTATTTAATTATACAATAGTTGACTGTTTGGACTACCCTTTTTCTAAACGGAAATTTAAATTATTGCGCACAAAACGTACATACATAAAATGGTTAATACTCACGATATCGATATTGGAACTTCTCGAAGTTAATGTTCAGTGTTGTATTCATGGTTATTAAGAAAAAATCGAATGATTTTACCGATATAACAGACCATTTTAGGTGGATATCAAATATTTACCGTAGTCCTTGAACTCCGTCATTGGTATGGGACATTTCAAGGAGCGGGGAAGTTGGCAGCACCGTTTAGCCCAGGAGCGCCGCCGCTTCTGAGGTTTCTGCCAGTGCGCGCTATACGACTCGGTCAAAGCAGTGCAACCAACACTACATCACAAAAATCCAGGCAATCAAACAAATATACAAGCTCTATTCGCGAGCTTATTACTAACAAAATAATATTTCAATTTCAAAAAGCGTAATAAAAGAGATTTACCGATAATTTTAAACACGTAGCTTGATTTGAGCGCTTTTTAATACTGCTATGTGAGACTATTCTACTATTTTGCAGTTCGCCATAACGTAATGATCGGGGTATGCTGCGAAAAGGTCAATAAATAGGCGATATTCTTTTTTAGTATAATTGCTCCATATTCACATGTTATCGACGGCCTATGGAATTAATAGCTACCTGAATTATTTACGAATGCGTTGCACCGTCTTTCCTTTTCCCCTTTTTGGTTTATAACAATGTAAGTGCGCCAGCGGCAGATTAATATCGAAAAAAAAAATATATATGTACATATATATTTACTCGAGTGCAATTGCAGTGCTAAAAAGTTAGATTGAAAAGATTTTGATAATAAACTAATAATTATTATAATCAAGACAAATATAACTAAATTCGACGGCTTGAAATTATTTGATCAAAATCTTTTTAATCGACCCTATGTTTTTTTTATTAAATATCAAATTTTACGATAAAATATTGATAAATATCATTCTCTTTGGTAGATTTGATTGATCGTCCGATAATTGATTGCACGCCATAAAAAAAAAAACAACATAATCGCATCAAGTATAATTAATTACAATTATATTTTAATTAAGATAAATATGTGTGCAAGTTGAAATAGTATTGAAAAATTAGCATAATACATGGACAGAATTGATGTAAATTATTTACATTGGTGGAAACTTTCAGTTTTCCAATTTCAATTATATAATAAAATACGCAATAGATTACACCAATGTTCGTTCCGTGCTAATTTGACAAACAGTCTAAAGTTCATTATCAAAAATGGACTTTGAATGTACGAGTCAATTTTAGATCATATAAAGCGATGCTCAAAGTGTGAGTAGCTCGCTGTCGGCTGTCATTATTTTGAAAATCAATTCATTTCGGATCGATAATTTCACTAGGCAATTTATATTACATTATGCCCACCGTCTCCAACATAAAGAATTTAACATCCTACGTTGCACTTTGCAACATCAGTCATTTTTCCACGAATTAAAATTTCCACAATACGCAATATTTCCTATCACATGACGATACATATTATGTAAAAGTCACAGCGATAGCTCGGCTGTATTTTGTCAAGTGTTATACTTTGGAATGTTCAACAAAAAATGCAATCCAATAAAATGGTATTTGCGTAATATAATCGAATTACATATATTTTCGATGATCATAGCAATTTATTTGCAATAAACAAGCCGTAAGGATCTGCGTCCACCAACGCTCACCAATTGGAGCACGGGCTTTACAATTAATTAATAGGAGACAATAAATTAGTAAGAGGCATACTTGAAAGTAGTGGGAACAAAAATACTATTTATTTTTGAGGACCCATATCCGCGCCCTCAGAATACTATTCGTACCCATTAACATAATTATAGGGGTTTTCTGGTTAGTATAATGGATATTTTGATGCGAAAATCACCTGTAGATATTGATTGAAACTAATAGCAAGTACACACACCATTGTTCTTCACTAGCATTGACACACACTATATATTATTTTTAATTAATACATACTTAATTTGATGCAGATTTAGAATTATGAACACAAACAAAACTTGATTAAATTTATCAAATAAAAACAAATAGAATAAGCAAAGGAATACAAAATAATATTAATTAATTCAATGTTTTATATTAATTAATTCAATGTTTATGTTAATTAATTCAATGTTTATGTTAATTAATTCAATGTTTATGTTAATTAATTCAATGTTTTATATTAATTAATTCAATGTTTATGTTAATTAATTCAATGTTTATGTTAATGAATTCACTATATTATTTTAATTAATTCAATGTATTATTTTAGTTAGCTATTTTCGTTTCACCTTTTTGTTGTTGTTTTAAATCTATTTTGTATTGCATGAGTTGTTAATAAAAGCCCACATCACTTTTTGCCTATGAAATTAGACAAGCGTTTTAATTTAAATAAAATACTTTCACCAACGTTAACTCAAGGTTTGATTTCGCGACTGCGTCAGCCTGGCTGACTTGGCCGTTGTGGCCGCGGCCGTTTTTCAGGCAACTGTCAAATTCTATACAAAAAAAAAACCAAACGTCTTGGCCGTTTCTCCGCACCCCTGCCAGACGGCCTACCTCGCGTGGCCGACGCCATGAGGTGGGCCATCTCTCGGTAAAGGCTCGAAGTTTAAATATTTTACTAGATAATTCGTACTTTTATCCATTGATAATACGAGAATACCCACTTATTATGCCACCTCTACTCGAGAGTTTCTCTCCTTTGTCACTTCAGCATATGTTTTTGATATCGAGCACGCCACTTTATTTAAGTGCACCGCTCGACCCCACAGTTTGGGAAATTGTGGTCACGTCGTACAGATTGTGTGTTATAGTTATAGTCGTTCACCTCATTATTCGCTTGGTCTTGTCGCAGCCATGTCGTCTCTGTCAAGAGTAAGTACCCACAAGTCACGTGACTAGTTAGACTTTCCCCCGACTAGTCTCGCTAGACCGGAAAATCCCGGAAAATTGACCCACGTATATGACGAGAATGTACTCCCGTGTTTCAGGTTTCCCGTATTCTCGCCAGACCCATCACCAGGGCCTTGTCTACCAAGACCGAAGAAGCACCACAATGTGGATACTGGTTTGGTAAGTTCACCACATCACTTTAATATCCACGTATTCAATGTGAACATGCGACTAATTGACGTTGAGTCTAGTCCACTCCAACGTAAAGGTCAATAGTCTATATTCGTTTGGGTGGTGGCCTCATATGAGTGTATTCAATGTGAATATTCGACTAATTTACTTTGAGTCAAGTCCACTCCAACGGAAAGTTCGATAGACTATATTCGTTGGGGGGGGGGGATGGTGGCCTCATGTGAGGGTATTCAATGTAAACATGCGACTAATTGACGTTGAGTCAAGTCCACTCCAAACAGAATGGTCGATAGACTAAATTCGTTGGGGGGGAGAGAGGGATGGTGGCCTTATGTGAGGGTCTTAAATTGAAAGAAGTTGGGAGTGTTCTCCTCGAGGCGGCTTATACACATCCACGTATTCAATGCTCATGATAATTAGGCATACTATACGTCCCGGTTTGTAACTTTTGTCCCGGTCAGCGAAACCGGCCGTTAAAATCGGTAGATTAAACAATTAATAACATTTACGAATGATCGAGTCCTTTGTGGAAAAAAAAATCGCCTGTGGTGTATATTTTTAGGTTTTTCCTTTGAAATTTATAATTTACTTGTAAAATGTTCTTGTCATGGAAAATAGTTTCACTGATGGCATATTTTTGTTGTTCTAAACCCGAAAACTGTCCCAATGTGAAAAAAAAATAACACGGTATGTGTTCAATTGTGGCCTGGGTTTTATTAAATTTTCGCCGTTGCCAATTTTATCATCCAAATATGATACCCGCATGTACGGATCGTCGAATTTAACAGTTATCGTTTACAAGTGTTCACAATGCAAATAAATGTTTGTGTATTTGAAATACATACTATTTGATTACTGATTAGAATGTATAAACTTTCTTATATTGATAATAATCCGATTTATAAAACAGTTATGAAACTTGCAAACTAAAAACTGAACCATGTCTATATAGTAAATATGTATACATACATACATATATGCTTGTACTGTAACTTTGATATTTTGTTAATTAACTTATATCGGAAGTTAAAATAAAGTAATAGTATGAAACTATACCATATTAAAAAGAAAACAAGTTTTATACTGTTAGGAAAATGTACCAAAAGAAAATGATTTGAAAGTTTTATTTAAGTCATAATATAGCTTTGAATCAACACCAAACTATCATTGTATTCTAAATGTAGTAATTTAAGTTAATTTATATACAACGTTATATAACGTTATGTATATTTCACAAACAAGGCAAATTCTTTATAAAATTAGTATCAATTTCATATGTTATACAATTATTTTTTCATAATTATTGATTGTGTCAAATTTTTAAACTGTTTTCTGAAACTGATAAAAATCATGTTTTTTTTGGTTTGTCTGGCAGTATTATCTGACCTGATAAGTTTTTGATGATAAGAGATCTTGTCGCTGACGAGTAACAAGTACATTTTTAAAACTTCACAATTTTCGTTTCGGGCCCCTTATCGTGTACACTTTTCAATTGAATGCTTGAAATATTTATTCGCAGACTACAACGATGAACAGAAAGCGCTCCAAGATCTCGCTAAGAAGTTCGCGAGGGAGGAAATCATCCCCAGAGCAGCCGAGTACGACAAATCTGGAGCGTTTCCATGGGACATAGTCAAGAAGGCATGGGAGATCGGACTAATGAACGGTCACATACCCACACACTGTGGTAAGCCATAACTAGACAATTTATTACAAATTGCGTAAAGGAAATTATCATTTATTTGTTTGAAATTCGATTATAATTAGTATGACCTTATGTAACTTTACTTTTCAGTTTTGATTTGTTTATGCTTTGTTTCAAAGACAAGGTAATCGAGGCACGTAATAAATAACAGCAATTTGCTCAGTTTATCATTACTTATATTATTTTTAAATAGCGAAATGCTTGCAAAATTGTACCACAGCGACCTTTGCGGCATCTGCCGCAATTAAGTGTTGTTTACGCTACGAAACCATTTGGAATTCATAATTGTAAAATTTATAGGTGGATTGGAAATGGGCGTTCTTGAGGATTGTCTGATTGTGGAAGAGCTTTCGTATGGTTGCACTGGTATTACCGGTGCCATTAGCAGCACCGGATTAGGCGTAAGTTGACGAGAACCGCGGTGAAAGTTGGTGTGTCGATTGATGTGTATATATATATATATATATTTTGAAAATGGGTTTTTCCAGGACGAAATAGGTCTCTTTCACAACAGGAAATAAACGAAAAAAATAGTTTTTGCATGATGAAACAAAGAAAAATACAAATTTCAGTTACAAAATTGTATACTAGTATACTAGTGTGGCCATTTTAGCCTTTCAAATTGAGAATATCTGTACTGCAGTGGTTACTAACCGATGCTTAACTGAGCGTAATCTAAAACTGTATCATGATGTCTTTTGAAAACTCGATAACATTTCAAAGCTCAGTCAATCACACATTGCGCCTTTCGCTGAATACTTTTTTGCGTCGAACACTATCGGGTATTTCGTTTACCCTTGTAGTGAAAACGACGTACGAGAAAGTATTCTATTTGCTTTCTCGTATGTAAAAAAAGGGAAAAGCGCGTTTTTAGCCAGTCAGCGTGGCCCCGGTCATATTTTATGGTTTTTCCGCAATATAATTAGATTTTCCACTGATAACATCTGATGCTGATGAGTATGTTTTCAAAAGTAGAATTAACCCATTTCTTGCCACAAGCCCAATTTTAGCATTTCAGTATAGCAAATAACCAAATCAATAAAGAAATAAAATCTAAAAATAGAAACTAAATAAATAAAAAAAATTTAAGTAACCCATACCATAAAATTCTTTTCTGAATAACTTAATGGCATCTCTAAAGGGCATCATAAAGTCTGTCTCAGTCTGTCTATTCGTTAGGAATTGTATTAAAGTTGTATCAGGAATATCAACCCAAGCAAGGCAATACTTATAAAATACTAATAAAAAGTTGTTGTACAATGTATTTTTACTGCCATGCAAAAACTGTTTTTTATTGGATTTACTTTTTCTCATCAGGCAGGTTTTTGTACCACCGCATATATTTGTATCCACATAGATTCGCAGTTGCTTTTTGTCGGTGTCCAGAAGTTACTGTAAACAATTTCTATGTGTTTTTGTTAGCCATTGTGAATTGTACATTACAGGTGGCTTAAATTTGGGTGTGTTTGAGGGCTGTTTGGTCGCCGAAGAGTTAGCTTATGGATGCACCGGTATCATGACTGCGATGGAAGCCAGTGGACTCGGCGTAAGTACCAAATAATGCAATCCTCTTAAATCGGGGACTCGAACCGCAAGAAATACCAGTTCAGGTTCAGTTTGCTAACTGGTTCAATAGCAACCACTCTGCGTCAATTTCATTCTATTACATTTCAATTTCATTCTATCACGAATCAAGATTAATCCAGCTCAATTTACAACCAATTTAGTAAGTATAACATTGATGTAGTTTGCAATAATAGGGACAGTGTTGTATTTTTCGATCTGATGATAAGCTCTTTTGGTTTTGGCTCTTGTTTTGGTTTGGTTCGATTCCCTGTTTCTAAATTGTAATACATACCTTTTAAATTAATCGTTAACACTGTAGGTGTTGTGAAAGCTATTTTCTCTCCTTTTTCATATGAATATTAATCGTTTTTATTTGTAATATTATGTAACCGTATGTGTCGGATGATCTATACATACATATATAAAAATGCTTCTGTAAATTTGTTGTAGTCAAAATTTGTATCAATATACATATGTATACATATCAATATGCATATCAAGAGTTTTATATAAATTTAGCATACTATCGTTCGAATCAGTCTTCTAAGTGGAATTTTTCAACTTTCAGCAAACTCCTGTAATTCTTGCCGGTACTAAAGAGCAACAGAAAAAATATTTGGGACGTTTAATTGAGGAGCCTTTAGTCGCTGTAAGTATAACGTTATTGATTCTGTAATCGAGTATGATTAACGATTTCGTATCTTCTATTGGGATTGTCGTTTCTGTGATACAAACTAGACAGCTTCACGAACACGCATTCAATTAGATTCTTAGTGTATCATTCAATATCTTTTTATTTACAGACATAAACGGTGCCATTGTTGAATCGATCTTTCGGTGAGGATTCATTATTTATATTAGAATATATTTATTTTAGCGCGACCTACATACATACATATATAACAATTGCTGGCGTATTTATGTATTTTGTATTAATATGCACTTGAAATACATACAATGCTGATTATTTAGGTCTGTAAATCACTTGTACTGTTTATATTTAATATTTGAAATTGTATGTACAAAGTACTACAAATTAGGTTTATGTAATCGGCATTTTATTTTGAGTATGAGTTTGCGTACATATTATGTTTTCCTTTCTAATGCATTTTGCAATGCCTGCGTATGTTCCAAAACTTTCATAGATTTTCTATCAGATATGTGTAGTTCATCCCAGTAGAAGATATTTATACTCGATTTATGGAATTTGTTTGAAGTGTTCAGGTATTCGTAACATATGAATGAATATGTTTGTGCATTCTTCGATTTGTTTTACTAACGTCTTGTTTATTTTAGGCATACTGTGTCACCGAGCCCGGTGCAGGATCTGATGTCAACGGTGTCAAGACAAGGGCTGAGAAAAAAGGAGATGAGTGGATATTAAACGGTCAAAAAATGTGGATCACCAATGGTGGTGTCGCCAATTGGTATTTCGTATTGGCCCGTACGTCCTCTGATCCTAAAGCACCTGCCAGCAAGGCTTTCACTGGTTTTATCGTCGAACGTGATTCACCTGGATTAACTCCCGGCCGAAAGGTAATGGATTGACTGTTTATTTTCAATTGTAAGCTAATTTTTTTAGTAAATTTAATTATATTATTTTATACCGTAGGAAATCAACATGGGCCAACGAGCTTCCGATACCCGTGGAATCACTTTCGAAGATGTGCGTGTACCGAAAGAAAATGTCTTGATTGGTGAAGGAGCCGGTTTCAAAATTGCCATGGGTGCATTCGACAAAACTCGTCCACCTGTAAGTAATCGAAACTCGTATATGGAGTGAGGCCCAATAGTCACGAAGGATTTGTTTTTACTATTTCATATTTAAAGATCAGATCCTTGTTAATGAGTCTTTTGTCAAGTTATTTTACTGTCGCCTTTATCTTCACCTCAGAAATCATTAATGATTAGTTTTATAATTATGAAAAATTATGGTTTACCATTTGCTTACAAATATACTGCCGTCCTTAGCCCACTTAACGTAACCAACAAAAATTGTGAAAATGAGTTAGATGTGTTTTGGGGGTGTATTTAGCGATTTTTCATATAAAAATTGATGTATCTTCACCCAAAAGTGACCTTTTTAAATTATTAATTCTAACATATCTGCCTGCGCGGAGAAAAGTCTTACTAAAATAACGTATCTCACATTTACATAGCAAACTCAACGGTTTTACGGTACGGTTTTTCAGCAAAGGAATTGCAATAAGTTAGTTTAGTAAAGGAACTATGCAAGTCTATAAAAAAAAAAATTGCTAACGTTACGTTATTATTATTATTATTATTATTGTGTTAATTTAATTAACACAATTTTCAAAATAATGAGTTACTTAGGAATTTGTTAGTTGAAAAGAAAAAAATTAAAAATAATGATTTTTTAAATCAAAATTTAGAAGATATCCTAACCAAATTTATCGTAGGTGCCTATCTACTGATATATTCATTTTTTTTTAATTTTCTTAAAATTATTAAAACAATAGAAAATAGTTTCATGTATCACGAATCAAGATTAATCCAGCTCAATTTACAACCAATTTAGTAAGTATAACATTGATGTACATAGTTTGCAATAATAGGGACAGTGTTGTATTTTTCGATCTTTCGAAAAAAAGTTTAAATAAATCAGTAACTTATGAAGAAAAACATAAATTTAGAGTAAAACTTTCTCGTCCACTTATCTCAATACTCTTGTTTTGTCAGTTACCTTAAGCGGGCTTAGGATGGTAGTATAATATGTGTGTACCCAAACTCTAAGCTCAGTTTTTCAAAGATTTTTTTCAAATAATTAAGAGTATTGCCCGTTGACGATCAGTGGGTGTTTATTATTTATATGTGAGTAGGTTAACAATAGTGGTAACCATGGGTTAAACATGGCATAATGTATATAGTAGTAGCATATGTATATATCTAATTACCGTTTTGGTTGTTCATTTTACCTCCGAATGGTGCAAAATCAATAATGGATTTGTATGAAGTTTTTCTTTCAAAACAAATCCTTCAGGCCACTCTGTGTAAACGTTAGCTTTATAAAATGAAAGGATGTGTCATTAATCAATACTTGTCAAATATATAGGTGGCATCAGGAGCTACTGGCTTGGCTCAACGTGCTTTGGACGAAGCTACGAAGTACGCTCTGGAGCGTAAGGCTTTCGGAGTGCCAATCGCTGCTCACCAAGGTGTCGCTTTCATGTTGGCCGATATGGCAATTGGAGTTGAGACAGCACGTATGGCGTGGCAACGTGCCGCTTGGGAAGTCGATCACGGTACTAGATAGTACTCATTTAACACCTCCCCGTTACACACGGAAACAAATGTAGATTATTAATACTGATGTTGTTATTACAGGACGTAAAAACACCCTGAGCGCATCCGTCGCCAAGTGCTATGCGGCTGACATTGCGAACAAGGCGGCTTCTGATGCCGTGCAAATCTTCGGCGGTAACGGTTTCAATTCCGAATATCCCGTTGAGAAGTTGATGCGTGACGCCAAGATCTATCAGATCTACGAAGGC
This sequence comes from Parapsyche elsis, assembly GCA_022651745.1. Lineage (NCBI taxonomy): Eukaryota > Metazoa > Arthropoda > Insecta > Trichoptera > Hydropsychidae > Parapsyche > Parapsyche elsis. The sequence continues at coordinate 409,935 of JAGVSN010000041.1, forward strand.
ACCGCTCAGATACAGAGAATCATCATTTCCAGAGAACTCATCGAGAGGGCTAAACAAAATCAGTAATCTGTATAATTAATAGTATTGTATTCTTATAAGACTAAGTTTGATTTCCATTTCCTTGTATGTATTATCATCTTTTTTTTTTATTTCGACATGAATAATTGTATTTAAAGCTCATTATTATTATCATTTCAAGTAATTATTTTTTTTACTGTAGTAAAAGCTTTCTATCGTTCAAAAAAAATTAATCGCATTTTTTATTAATTTTTTTTATATTGTATTTTTTCATATATATTCACGGGAATAGGACAATATACTGTATAAGCTTTAATCATAATAAATTTTTTTGCTATTGTTTCGTTAAATTTGCATTTTAATTTTATCTTTATAATTTATTTCCTCATCCTTAAAATCCAACAGTGACTAAATTGGGAGGCGATCAATTCGTTTCCTAAAATTTTCACTCACAATTAGTTACCTATATGCTATTTTTTATGATTGCGTAGTATACTTTCATATTCTGGTTTTTTTTTTAATTCAATTAATGCTATTTATAAAGCAATAGTTGAATTGAAAATCAAATTTTATTCCATTTAAATATATTTTATTCTTGAAATATTATGATCTTATTATCTTCAGTTCCCCTTAAATCAGTGTAAAATTTTTTATACTACTATTTTTTTATTATCATTATGCATTCAAAGCCGGAGCCCTATAAAGTACAAAATCGTCAATAGTATCAGGTAGTAAATTAAAAGTCCATTCAACAGTTACATATAATATGTATATATTTTACAATCAGCAACAATATCTATCAATATCAGATTAAAATATGATTATAACAACATTGATATGTATCTCTGTGCGTATGTGTATAACATACGCACGCACTCACATCACACAAAAGTGTGCTTTGCATTAAACGCTACGTTGTGGTATATCTTTAGTATTATGTATCTAGTTGTATGCAATCAGTATTTGTTAGATCGAATTTAGATTGCGAACTGTGCTTGTTTAACTTCACCGTATTCGGTGGCTATACCAATTGCTGTAAACACCTATGCTTTGCTAACTCTATCACCAGTGAAATACCCTTTGATTCTGTGCAATGTATATTATATATAATCCAAACTTACAATCTTATCCTAACTGCATACGCTAAGCTATAGTTATTTATTAAAAGCAATATCAAGTGGCTTTTTTTTTTTTTGTCACATAATATTTAAGGGAACACACATTTTGAAGTATTAAATACTGATGAAAGGCTTATTTGTATATTATATAACTCATTGGATGCATGTATACATTGAAGCTTTTATTATTACACGAATAAATGTAGCATTATGGATATTAATCACAATAATATGTATATGTTTAAAACTTTGACTGATTTTGAAAATATAATAAATTTTAAATACAATCGGTACAAATAGGATTAATGTGGATAGTTAATTTTTTCTTGTTAAAGGCCATTCCATACACAAATACTGAATATCCTTATTTAAGTATGTATATTTATTACAAAATATTTTTCAAAATAGGACGACAAACTTTTGAATAACTATATGTATTAATGCAAAGAATAACATTTAGAAAATAGTTTTTAATGACTTTCACATTGTTTTTTCCATTTATTCATTGAGCACATCGAGAAAATATGAAAAGTATTTTTATAATAGTATTTGGCTTTTTTTTAATTTTGGAATGCATTTCAGTATTAGTATTATATTGTTACAAATCGAACGTACTTAATACTTGATCGCTTCGTGCGACGTTTTTTGAATTCATATTATGTATATACAAAATATCAATTTATAATGTGTGATTTGTGTGTTTAAAAATATTTGAGTAGTAACTAACAGTTAAAATTATTTTATGTATTTGAAGTAATTTGGACGGTCATTTTGTATAATCAAATTTTGTGACCACACACCGTTGTTTTGTCGATAAATCATTTTTACAAGTAATTAAGTGGTAGAATGTTGTAATTTCTAAGAATAAATAAATTAACCGTTGGCCCAGGTATTCTTTCACCTGTAATATCAAATATGGAAAGTGATCACCGTATTTGTTCATCAATTGTCGAAAATAACTTTGGTAGCACCGATTAAGCATGTTAATTTTTTAAATCACTAAACCATCTGAAAATACAATTCGCATAACAGTAATTGGGACAGTTTTCATTTTTAAGTACAGTAAGTGTAGATCTACATTATTTAAAAAGGTTGTGCCGATGAACTCCCATTAATATTTGTGATTAATAATCTCAATATAATTAGAATTTTTGACACTATAATTTGTGCAAATTATAACTATCCTCATATGTAAGATGCTTGTGTGTTGTGCGAATATTTCATTGTTGCGAAACGTAAGCCAATTAAGGAACTCTAATAAAATAAAACGATAATTTACTATTAGTGTATATGAAATAAATAATTGTACATAACAAATTAATAAATTGTATGTTTATGGTCGTCTGTTTGCGAACAGCTCTTCGATGACACTCTCGTCGGCTAACGTAGACGTATCACCCACGTCCCTGTCTCCGATGGCAATCTTGCGAAGGATTCTCCTCATGATTTTCCCAGATCTAGTTTTCGGTAGATTCGGTGCGTTTTGGATTTCATCCGGTGCGGCGAAAGCCCCGATCTTCTCCCTCACTCGTTTCTTCAGCTCCTGCGCGAGAACGTTGTTGAATTGATGGGTCTTATTCACCGTGACGAAGCAGTAGAGACTTTCTCCTTTGATTGGGTGAGGTCGTGCTACCACCGCAGCTTCAGCTATTGCTTCGTGTTCGGCCAAAGCGCCTTCGACTTGAGCGGTGGACATCAGATGACCGGAGACGTTCAACATGTCGTCGACGCGTCCCGTAATCCAGAGGTAACCATCGTGATCTCGTCTTGCACCTTCACATAAGGACAGTTAAAATTATATAAATAAATAGTATTAATCAGAATCGACTCACACATTTCAGAACACTCCCATCCGAGGAACCATTCGTACCATTTTAATTTTTAATGATTTGTATTTTTCAGTTACAATGAAGAGGTGGAAAACATTCACGTTGCCCTGCTTGGCAACAATCACATCCTAGACATATCCATAGTTTGACATGAATCAATCACGGTATTACATAAGTTTCGCCTTTAAACCTCTATGTTTGGTATGTATAACAGTAAATCTCTCCATTTCTCACACCTCGGACAAAGTAGTGTCTTGAAATGTGTCAATCGTCTCCGTTTCATGCTGTATAAACTAAAGTTGTTTTAAATCTAGTTACCGTCTCCGGTGAAGAAATATCCTGGAAATTTAGAGAAATAAGTTTCTTGGAATCGCTTATGATTATTGAGGATAGTTCTCATTATGCCGGGCCAAGGACGCTTAAACACCAAATATCCCTCTCCGGGACCGTTGATGATAACACCGTTGTCGTCGAGAAGCACCGGCTCCACACCGAAGAACGGAAATGACTGAAACGCATACAAAAAACGTTCAAGCACTTGTGATGCTGTTATCAATTAAAGGGACTGTAATCGTGTGATGTTTACCGCCGATCCTGGTTTCATCGGAGTCGCTCCAGGCAACGGTGTGATGATGTGTCCGCCGGTTTCAGTCTGCCAGTACGTGTCCACAATGGAGCATTTGTTATTGCCCACGACAGATCTGAACCACATCCAAGCTTCACGGTTGATCGGCTCGCCGACGCTGCCCAATATACGCAACGAGGATAAATCGTGTCTGTCGAAAATCATACGACATTACTGTACTGTAACACATCTGTATGGCGGTAGAACAAAAATTAATCTATTTAAGATTGATAAATACCGTTTGATGTAATCGTCGCCGAATTTCATAAGAGAACGAATGGCCGTCGGCGCCGTGTAAAATATAGTCGCTCTGTATTTGGCAATTATGCTCCAAAAGCGATCATTGTCAGGATGGAACGGAGTTCCAGAAAACTGCACAAAACAATATGTATTAATGTTTTGTTGCATTGCGTAATGTTTGCAATGAGATTGTAATAGTTACCAATATGGACGTAGCGCAGTTAGAGAGCGGTCCGTAAACGAGGTACGTGTGACCTGTGATCCAACCGACGTCTGCAGTACAGAAGTATACATCGGATGGCTTATAATCAAATACGTATCTAAACGTTGTGGATGCGTATACTAAATATCCAGCTGTAGTGTGTACGACACCTTTAGGTTGTCCCGTAGATCCGCTTTAATATTACAAAGTTACAGTATTATAAGTGGGCAACCAAAAATGTATAGCAAAATTAGATATTCTAGACTTGGGTCATTTTTATTCCCTTTAAGCTATAAAAGTAATATGCATAATTTTTGAAAATGTTTGATCAACTCTAAATGGTGGACTGATGACTTTGAAGTCCATTGAAGAAACTGGAGTATTGCCCGTTGATGATCATCGGGTCTCTATTATTTACATATGAGCTACTCACAAACTAAGATTTCATTGTAATTCCTGACAGATAGACAACTTACGGCGTTTATGTATGGTACTAGAGTATTACTATTGTTAGTGGGCTACTCTTGAAACAGAATTTCAAAACAGATGGACAAGACGGACTACAGGAGTTTATGTGTAGTATATCCATTGCCGATTAACAGGTGTATATGATTGACTCACGAGTGGGCTAAAAATAGCTGTAACTATGAGCTACTCTTGAAACAGATAGACAGACAGACTTCAGGAGTTTATGTGTAGTATGCCCATTGCCGATTAACAGGTGTATGTGATTGACTCGGGAGTGGGCTAACAATAGCTGCAGCTATGGGTCACGGGAACAAATTATGATCATTTGATGTTTTAGATTGGAATAGTAACCTTGTGTAGAGTATGAAGAGTGGATCCTCGGACTCCATCCATTCCACTTGGCAGAAATTGTCGACGGTCTCACACTCGTCGGTCCACCACAGATCGCGATCGCTGTTCCACGACGCCTGCAAAGTGAACCGTTCATGTGTGTAATAACAACGTGCTCGATTGAAATGGTACGCGACACGGAGCAGCAATTACATGGGAAAAAGACAAACCCTAACTTTGGGATCTCCACCGTTGGCGGTCGCGACTGTGTCTATGTGCGGCAACACGATGCATTTGTCGATCGAGTAGCCATATTTGGTTTCGACTATCTTCAGTGAGTCCTCCGTGATATTTTTCAGTTCGATCAGCTTGGTGCCCCGCCAGAATGCGAACACGGTCAATACTATCTTGGCTCGGCAGTCGTATATGCGCTCGGCGAGCGAATCCGCCGAGAAACCTGCAAACTGTTTTTTAAATTTGCATACAGTGTAAATACTGTCAGGAACGTTCATACATTTTCACAATTCGTATCAATAATGTACCACTACGGAGTGAACGGCACCGATCCTGGCGCAAGCCAGCATCCCGACTACGGCCTCTATCACCATCGGCATGCATATCAATACGCTGTCGCCCTTTTTGATTCCGTGCTTCTTCAGAACGTTGGCGAAACGGCAGACCAGACCGAGCAATTCCTTGTAGGTGACTTGTGCAACGTCGTTGGGATCATTACCTTCGCTGCAACGTTAAAATGAAACGTTTCCAGAAACGTTTAAACACACGTTGTATTATTAAAAACTAGCCAAATACTGAATAATATGATATTAATAAATAATATAAAAAAAAAACAAGAAATGAACACTTGGACTATTATGCATTAACAGGAGTATTGCCCGTTGAAAATTTCAAAGGTTGTTTATTTTTCGACATGAAATGATTAACAGTAGTACATATTCGCTCTGGCAGATGGTTGCTAGCAAACTAACCACTTCATTTTATTTTTTCAATTTTGAGCGTTTCTGACGGAAAGAAACTAGTATAACTAGCCATACCGGCGTAACATACGCCTTTTTAAGTAATAGGGTAATTCTAAGACAAATGGACGATTTATGGAGCAACAATGTGTTTTATTTTCAAACAAACAGAAAATGTCCATTTTTTTTCAATTTTAATTTATTCATAGCCAGTCACTTTTTTAATATGAAAACAGTAAATGATAAAATTACTATGGAATATTATTACCTTTCATTTGCATCTCTCGCTAAATAATAGTACATTAGCCGGACAGACAAAAAATGTATATTATTATTTGCGTTGGATTGCTATTGTGCATGTTGTTACACTTAGGTTGGTAACAGTTGGATTTTGGAAATTTAAAGTGTACATATAATGCGTTAGTGTCTGCTGAATTTTGGGCAGGGTCAACGGGTCAATAGAACGGTAGCTAACTGTTTTTATCGGTTGCCATTTCTCTGTACGATAACCTTGTGTAGTTTGAGGAATTAAATGATCTGATTTGGAGATAACGCTTGTAAACATCTCGAATTGTTTGATAAAACAATCAATTATACAGCTTATGTACATAATGCGAGAATTTTTTGAGTACTTGAATACTTAATAATATGATTCAAGTTACTACATTATTTTATTTTGCATTACATTATTTTATTTACCACATTATTATATTCTGATAATTTGATATATTTTGATAATTCGGATATATTTTGGAATGTATCCATACAATTGATTAGCTTACATTGTCATTTTATCAATACAGCTTAGTTTAAACGCTGCTAATACATCGTCCAATGATGGCTGATAGTGTTAGTAGCGATTATTCATTGAATTTTAAATCAAGTGTGTGCAAAAATCAATCACAATTCCAAAATAGGAACAACTCTTATGACTCTTACAACTCTTATTATATGCACAAACGCAAATCAATCAATAAAAGGGCTGTGCACTCGAGTGTGATAAAGTCATAAAGATGAGGTCCAATGATTTGTAAGCACTTTTGTATCGATTGTAGTAATATTCAAAGAAAATCGCACAGCCATGGCATTGCTTAAATAAAATATACAAAATGGCATTATGGTACGTTATAAATGTACCACAGTTTGAAGACATTGATCGACGAGACGCTCAATATTATGCATACAAGAAACATTTCATTTGCAAATAAATACACATGAATAAAATACGCCGATGCAAAATCATGCAAAAATAAAAGAGAATAATAAATATTATTGTGAAAATAAGCCACCTTCAAAGCCACCTTGACATTGAATATATACGTCAATGTCTGCAGTTATACAAAATTTATTAAGGAAAATTCATACTGTGAACTTGAAACATCATCTTTCAGATAAATTTGTAACTTTGTATAGATATATTAATAGCAGTTTTGATTTATTTCCACTGATTGTAAGAAAACTTTGATATTATAGTATTAATACGTCATCGTTGACCCATGTTGTTTATTATTATAACACACAATATGTAAACATAATAATTGTTATTGCTGCAAAGTAACATCTCAGTTGTTAAAACAAATTTTGCAGAACGCCGGCGTTGAATGAATAGCTTAGAAGTTTTGCGTGTAAATTTATTTCATCGTACCTTTCATGTGTCCTTTACGTGTAAAACGTGAACTTGAGATAAATTACAGATAGTTTGCATATCCGTGTCTTTGCGTGAGATATTGTCGTACAGTTTAGTTCTACTTCAGTCCACTCGATTAAAGCAATGTTTTGATTATGTTGAACGAAAATTAAAAAAAAAAAAAGGAAATCTGATACGGAAAATGTAATTTTTAGCACGATTGAATAGGTTTTTAGCATAGCAGGAAATGAACGATTAAATGAATTCGGCATGAGAGTAACATATAAGCAACAAAATTGTAAGTTTACTTTATATTGCATCATAGTCATTTAACGCCCCTAACCTCGCAAATCAATTAAATTTTTATGTTACGTTAGTTTAGATTAGGTTAGGTCGCGCAATGTATTTTTCTTTCGTGTATTTTACCTCATCTAACAACCCTCAAGTCTGTTTGTTTAAGAAGAGAGAATGTACATAGTTTGAGATTCTGTATCTAGTTAGTGCGCGTGTTAAAAAGGGACAAAAATTCAACCGACACCGAGTGTATAGCGTTCGTCTCTCCTTTTATAAGGAATGAACTTTTGTTTCTCTTTTAACACACACGGTCATAAGAAAACGAATATTCAAATTCAAATTGGACACTTTCGTCTTACATATACATACATACATACCTTGCTATGATACTTGGAATTTGCTAAAAGTACTGAAAATTAACCATTTAACTGAGTGTTTACATGAAAATACTTGACATTTACTATTTATACCGAATAAAATACTGTTGCGAAGTATTTATTGGCTGTTGAATATATGTATATGAATATATGTATGTGAGCTACGAGACTGATCTCTCATGGCTTGCAAATTTTGTTTGAAACATACATACATATTTAGATGAATTTTACTGATCTTTTAGGTGGAGGCTGGAAGGATGGGCATACAATCAAACAATACTATCATCATTTACTATCAGTATAGTAAATTACTATCGAATAGAAATGTAAGTTTACATTTGGATCACAAACTGTACGCTATGCAAGGCCAGTCGCAACAGTACGAGGTTGTCGACATTGAACGGACCAATTTAGCTCATGGATTTACCATTTGCCATAAGCAACCCGGCAATTGCAGTGCTATCGATAGTGGAAGATAAGCTCGTGTCACGCCATGGCTCACCTGCAGATAACCTATCATCCGTCGACCTGCTGACTCTTCACAATCGCGGATGCTGTGAACTATCATAAGACATTAGATTGTGTGCTTTCGGGTTTCGGGACCACTGTGTTGATTAATTATTCATTACCGACGATCGCAAGCTGGCTCAGTTAAAACCAGAACGTACAGTATTGATTTTCGTTTTCTTCATTTGCATACAACAAACGATGCATAATCTCGTTACACATGTATACGATACTGTGTCGAATTTCCTTCGATAATCTCTGTGTTAACTTTTTTTAACAATCCATAAAGGGGATTATCGAATAATAGCACCGAATGATACATTTTATACGAAATTTACATATTGATGTAATCTAATCTGGGGTGCTTGCATTGATAGGATTTTTCGCCGTATGAAATGGAAATAAAAGTGTTATTTATGACAGCAAAGTCATAATCCGCATAATTCGAGGGAATGCAACTCAAATCGTCACACATTAAGATAAAATCGGATTAAAAAAAAAAACAGTGCTGGGGTCATTGTTTTTCGTTTGCTTTTTTTCCGTTGCTAAATATATGGGTTTTTTAGTGCGACAACTTTCTTTCTATTTCAGTGAAGGTGAAGTAAGTGTGCGTTTTAATAAAACTGGTATATGATAATCAAATCTGCGAGTGTTACGAGGGCGTTTTTAGAGGTATTGATTTTTGAGCCAGCTGATGAGATGAAGCTGGTGTGATTCACCGAAAAAAAAATACGAGAGCCACGTACGTACACGTGCAAGAGTAATAACCGGAACAAGGATTTCGAAGAGGTTGTTGTGCGAATATGGAATTCGCATTGTACGTAATAATATATTCGACACGAAGCCATTGAAGAATTCAGTCTATTGTTATTGGCTGAAAATAATCTGCTGAAACCATATATTTGAAATTCAAATATCACATAAATGGTGTGATCACAATCACTGGATAGGATACAACCATATTGTGTAAATTTTCAAAGTAGAGGTCCAGGTGAAGTTCAAACTTTGCACGTGTCGTTTTACGTTCTCATTTGTAAATTCGAGCGTACGCAAAAAGGCGTAATCATCACATTTTTCGCATTCAGAAAAATATGTGTATGTAACAATCACCGTTGATGTAAGTTTAGTTACGTATTGAGGACATCGACGGAATCGTTGAACAATCAAGTATGTAAAGATGATTGTCGGTATCGTTGTGTTATATACATATGTATAATACATCTATAATGTTTCAAAGTGAAAAAATGTTTAATTAAGGTATTAAATACCACAATTGTGTCATGGACACGAATGGCGAGTTCAAACAATGCAGTCTATGATTGCGCAACGTTTGCATGCGCTATGAAAGTTGCATTGTCGAAAAAACTACCGATGCATTCGAACAAGATATCATAATAAAAATTGATTCAATATAAAATAAATCGCACTATTAATTCGCCGATGTATATATGCAAAATTTCTTGTCGAATATAATAGGAGAAAATTTACGCTACACACACACACATGCATTAATTTAAATACGCCTGTTCCACTTTAGAAATGGAACGCATCCGTGTTAATTCCCTTTTTTTACAAATGAAATATCGCCGAAAGCGTAGATATCAATTTACAAAAAAAGACAAATTAAACAGTAAAATAGATCTTGCTGAACTGTCAGAAAAGTCTGTATTACAATATGTGATTCATAAACAATTAAACATCACAAAATTGTTGCGTGTGCAGATTTACATATATACGCGTACGCAAATACCAACATTTTACATTTTTTCAACATTGACTACGCGATCTTCTCAGTAATTACTATTTGCGCAAATTTTGGCATGTTTAAAGGTAGACGATTCGAGAATCGCGCGAATCGAAGATTATTTACGGTGTGAGTCATCGTCGTCATCTTTCGAGAAGTACAATATTGGTATGTGCACGCCATTTAAATATTATACAAGATTGACGATGAATTGGATCGATGATGCGTAAAAGATGGCGCACATTGGACACGACAACAATTTAAATCTAAAAGTATCAAATTGTACATATGTGCATAATTAATCACACCACCTTGTGGAGCAAACGAACCATTTAACCGAACTTGCAAATTTTCAACGAAACGTTCGCACTGAAAAGCCTATGATAGTTTGAAATGAATAATTCGGAGGCGGAAAATGATGGGAGTGCGGCTCAAATTTAAATCGCGCTCGCGTCAATTTTTCGACGGAATTTCACATGACCGTTTGCAAAAATGTTACGCTTTGTATAATTCAATCGATTTGCGGGCATAGTTTAATTTATAAATTGCGATTTTGGACGGGTGGTGCAAAAGTTATCGACATATCAAATGGGGTGATTAATTACGGCCCGCCCCGCTCGCGGTGGAAAGCGTCCGCCGGGGTGCGCGGAAAAGCGTCGAGATTTTTCGACATTACCAGAAGTAGGCGACTCTGTCTCCATGTCCTCGTAGCACGTGCACATCCAGGGCATTGTAGCAGACGTTGGTGATGGCACCGGGCATGAATCTCGTGAAAATTTGCCCCCGACTTGGATCGAGGTTGTATGTGAGTAGGGGTGCTTCGGAGGGTGGAGGCTGTTTCCAGTGGAGGGAGCGAGCTTCCTCGGCCCAGAAGGTGTCGGGATCTTCCAAGGATCGAGCATGAAGACGACGATAGCTGGCCAGGTCGGGCACCAGAGCCCCTCGCACCATCGGCTCGAACACCTCGCGATCGGACATATTGGCGACGAGTGTCGGGTTTTTCGCGTACACACTCGCGCATTCATCAATCGTAGCGCGCGTGCGCAAATTGTTCCGCTGATTTCAGTGGAGGGGCTCACGCAACCGACCGATACTATCCCATCAGGGGTTTGCAAACTTCGGCAAGTTTCTACCGTTCCATTTCGTATGTATGCGCGGTCAGAATATGGGATGGGGTGTATTTTTTTTTTTTTGGTTCGTGTTTGTATTTTATATTTGAAACTAGCTGAATTGTCCGGCGTTGCTCGGGCGGGTGACATTTATTCTCCAGTACAAACAAAAATTGAATGAAAAATTGAAACAAATGAAAACATTTATTCTCCAGTTCAAAAAAAAAAAAATTGATTAAAAATTCCGTATATGGGGGCCCGTCGAGCCTCTGATCCGACCCCTTCCAAAACCCACCTACGGTCTGACTTGGGGTATCATGAGATAGTATACCAAGTTTGGTGGTTCTAAGTTGAAAACTGTAGATTTGCATAGCGGACAAACAAACAAACAAACAGACAAACATTGAATTTTATATAGTAGATGATAAAATTTGGGATTATTATTGTTTACTATTCAGTTGCTATGAATGAAGTGGTAAATTACCTATATACATATCTATACACAATAGAGTGTTTTCATGTCCAACGAATTTTGTCTTGGTGATTGAATTTTAATATCAGTCGTGCGGATTTAGTACTTTATCGTTATACTACTGATATGTGTCGCTACATATCAAACTCGGTTATCTCTCCACAAAAGTTGAAGCCCCTTTTTTGGACTCCCTAAAGCCATGTCGGACCCCCTAACGACCCCCCAGACCTCCTCAAGCTCCGACGACCCTTTTTTTGGACTCCCTTAAGCCATGCCGGACCGCATATTGAACTAACTGGAGTGAACATGGACGCAGAACGGCTAGAGTAGTATTTTAGATGAGCGGTCCTCAGTCTTTCAATTCGGCATTCAAGATTCACAAATGCGTGATAGGGGCCATTAAAATTTACCAGACTTATTGGCGTCAATGCGCAGGCAACATGGTGGTACGTTCAAGTCGGTACCTAAATGAGCTTTCAGATATAACAATTTAAGATACCCGTTATAGCTACTAAGTTTAATCTTTATTAATCTCATTTCTAATAAACTCTGCACTTATGCATCTTATCGTACTGGTATTCGGGGGCACAAAGTTGGGCACCGCTGCTTTAAACCCGAGTACGCTTTCACACTGTCGACACGCCACCGGTAATTTGTATGGGTTACCATGCAAGCTTGTTATAGCAACCGATACAAATTTTCGGTGTCGTATCGCAGCGCCAGTGTGAAAGCACTAGTTGTACTTAGCTAACGTACGTTGCTAGGTTTGTAGGTAAAAAATAATCGATTGTAATCATTGATGTCAGCCGAAAAATCGTTAATAATGTTTGTAAATTATAAACAATTAAAATATGTCCAAAGCCAACTTAAAATTGGATAAATACCATTTTGGTTCTTGTCGTTTAGCCGCACGCCGGAAGTAGGCGTACCAACAAAAGTGCTTCCCACCGTTTGACAATCGCCTCCCTGAGAGTGTATTGGAGAAGCGTGTATATGTGCATTGTTGACATATTGAAACGTCAGTCAAGTGTGAAATTGACCAATAATTGAACTACGTTAATACATCAATGATTTACTTCTAGAGCAGGGCAGATAGTTGTATAACCTTCCAAGTATTCCCTGCTATGGTATACCTTGACCTTGACGAGCTCAGAGCTCCCATATACGAACGATGACAGCCGACAGCCGATACGATTATACTTAAAATCATTTGAGTTTAGGACTACTAGTTTGAATCCAATGAACAACCGAGTGAAGAATGAACCTTCGCAGCAAACTGTAACTTTGATATAGCCCATTGAGTACATCTTCGACTGCGACGAGACTTATTTTGATATCAGAGAGACTCGGTTCAAAGTAGTCCGTCGTCGACCAATTAGTGCTTTGTTTTACCTGGCCTACGTGTAAAACAGAGCACTAATGTTTAAAGACAATAACTATTTCTCGCACCGTCTAAGTTTTAGCTGTTTCTTTCCATTTATTTATATTCAGTTGTAGGTATCTGAACAAAGCTATCAAAGGGATTCTTTGGTATTTAAAGCACCGGCTACGAAAAAAATTCGCTAAAATTTAATAAACAATCGGCAAGTACTGGTAGATAGCATCCAATAAATTTTGTCACCTGAACCAGAAAGTGCGCCAGACACATTTGGGAGATATGTCGCAACACATTTGAAAGATCTAAATACATTTCAGCAGAGTATAGCCCTTAAATTTATTTTACTTAAAAGTATTTACACTTGCTTCTCTAATACACTCTCAGGGAGGCGATTGTCAAACGGTAGGAGGTACAATCACTGGGGGTACCACTTCCGGCGTGCGGCTAAAAGACAAGTACCAAAATTTTAATTTTATAAACAGAATAAATAATAATATGAAGCTTTAAGCAAAAGCAAAGTTAAAATGATGTATGTATATGTATACTTGTAAAGGGAATTCGAGGTGATTGGAAACATTCCAGAATTTCTATGTGATAGAATTTCAAATGAATTGACTCTTTATATTTCATTAAGTTTTTAAATTAATCACAGTTTATAATGAACTATGTATAGTGAAATAAAGCGTTCTAGAATGTAAGTCAGTCAAATTTGACTCATTAAGCAATCATCGAAATAACAAGTAACTAGTGACTCGTTTGATGAAATATCAGTTTTTTCTCTCTCATATCTCGAATTACTTAAATGTAGTTTTGTGTGTAAATATTTATGGAGATGATTAGGGTATAAATAAAATTTCAATTTAACAGATACAAGATTATTTATATAATTTATTTTACTAAACAACAAAGATGAAATACTTATATATTACAAAATAATAAACAGTATTCTTATAATTGTTCAACAATACAATGAACAAATGGGAATAAATAACAAAAAAAAACAACACATATTTCAGTATATGTATGTATATCACAATATACTTACGATTTTAAGTATGGCAATTCAGCAATTATTATATTATAATATTGTAATAAATGAACGTTCAACACAAAAGTATTATTTGTTTTTATCACATAGAGTTTTATTTAAATTAATTAACACTAAGAGTAATATTGAAGTATGTATTGTGTCAAACATCTATAAAATGTATGTACTGAGTCGTATATTTTCATTTATGGAGCAAGAAAGTGTTATTTTTGTAGCGACATAAATATAATTTCAGTATTTTCAACTAAGTTCTATGGAAAATATGAATTATTTTACAAAAAATATGCTCACAAAGTACAACATATCAGGTAAAAGCAAAAACCTTTAATTCTGATGTTATTATTATTATTATTATTAGTTTTGATTAAAACTAGCTTTGGCTTATGATAAGAATACTCATGAGCATTTGAGTTGTTCAAAAGTTGACTTTACTTATAAATTACTTGTCTTAATAGAGAATAACGTTATTGAAAAATTATCAATTAAATTTTATAAGCAAAACAGTAACATATTTATTTACATCTACTAACTGATAAAATTTTGGGATAAATTTCACCAATGTAACATTATAAGTTTAAAATGCATTACTAAGTATACATACATATATGTAGTTATCATATTTTAAAGTGTGTATTATGGGAAATATTATATTTCATGAGGAAAGCCTGTTCGACACATTTAGAAGAACTGGTGAAATTGGGTCCTAGAACAATTTGCATTCACTCCGAAATCTAATTAAATCATTTTAGATACATATATATTAAATATGTATAAATATTTTGAAAATATTTAATAACATCATTATGAACAGCACCACAAAACAATAATAAAATTAAAAATAATATACACTTTCCATATGTATGTATAAGAATATATGTTTTAGCACATATTAACAATTGTTTAAAATTTAGTAGATGGCAAAATAGTTGAACGTCATCTGAACACGATCGAAATAAAAATGTATAGAAATAATATTCAAAAATAAGACCGCTTTGAGAACATTGCTAAAATATTTTATACCAATATGAGTTTGAAACACATAGTTGTGATTTAAATCTGTTATATATACATATATATAACATTTTTTAAAATAAAATTTTACATCGCCGAAAATTTAGAGCGTAATTTTCTCATTTATTATACACAAGTACAATAAGTACTTTTATATTATACAAAACAAGAAACATTTTTATTTTGTGCGGGCTTACTTTAAAATATATATTTGAAACTACTTAAAATGATATGATGTGATTATAGTCAGAAACATTTAAAATACCTTATTTTATTATTCAATAATTTAGAAGTAAACAAATAATTTATTTTTATTTAAATTAAAAAAAAAAAAAAATTAGTCTTCAACATTGAAAGTGTGTTGAGAAATATAAAATGCTACTAAGCACATGTAAGTACATACATATATATTCAAAATAATTGCGCTTAAAATATAATTACATATACATATTAAAACAAAGAACTTTAATACTCATGTTTGTTGTTTGTGGAAAATAAAGACTTTCAAAAATATAGGTACATTATATTTCAATAAATATATGATTTCTTTGATAGGATTCAATGATAAGCTTTGCATTCATTCACTTTTCTTTGCACTTTTACATTCTTTTATCGATGTAATTTTTGTTCCAACATAATTCAATGAATTACTTCAATTCGAATTGAATTAACTGTGACTTTTAATATTTTTAAAAAGTGCAAATGATTCTATGCTAAAAATTGTAGATTTTTATTCTTCATTCAATGCGACAAAATAAAAATAAAAATAATCATAATAATACAAATATTCATTACACAATGAGTGAAAGATTCTCGCCCTATCATTTTATATATATACTTTTCTTATTATAGTATTATACTTTCATATAATTTATTAATAACAAAGCAAATTTTAACACTTCGTAATAACAATTGCCAATTTGTATTCGTAACATACACGAGAAACATCTTTTGGTCATTAATCCATAAATTCTTTTCATAAAGTTTCAGGACTATTTTCATATTACTCACACTACATAACTGCCAATATAAGGCCACATACTCTTTTTTTTTTTAAATGTCGAAATCAGGAAACAATTTATAATATTATAAATTCACACTTAAAATTAATTATATAATATTATCTTTTTTAACCTTGTTGTTTAACAACTTATTATAAATTAAAATATTGAAATACGAACGATTTAAAACAAAATATAGATTTATATGTTAAGATGGAATGGATTGGAAAAAATGTAAATGGACAATGTTTACACATACTGAATATAGTTACTTTGAGATTTCTGTTATTTTCAATACCTATAAATAAAGTATTTTTTCACTACACAGAAAATAGTTTTTTTAAAATGTTTTTATAATATAAAATATGAACCTTGGGATATTTTCTACAAATTTTAGCATAATATATTGATGATTTATTTTCTGCACTGAAAACAATACTGTATCCGATATGGATATAAATACCTTAATTAATTATTTTAATATATAAAGAAATGGACAAAATTATACAATAAAGCATACATCACAGTAAATATGTAAACGCATATAAAATGTACATGTAAGATTACAAAAATGTCATAAAAGAAATATGATTTATATTTTTATATATTAATGTTTATGATTTGGAAAGAGTTGAGTGTTATTTTTATGTATAAAAAGCAATGTCATTATGATAAAGTAGTTTACTGAGCCGTAGTCAAATAGATGTGGAAGAACCAGCTTTTAGATTTTATTCACAGCTTTCTTAATCTCCTCTACTTTATTAAGAGCCACAAAAATTTTGTTACAAAATATATGATTTTGAGTAATATAATATATCTATATTTTTGATTTTGATATGGTATTAGTGGGAACTCAGAAGCAGAGGCAACATATTGTCACATAACTTCTATTTGCCCAAAAGTTGTGCCAAAGTCTTTTTATTTGTATATATAATAATGTATTGATAAATTATATATTATTTTTAAAATACCATGAGCGTTGAGCTTTGATGTGATAAATGTATAATATTACATACAAATAACGTTACAAATTTAATAAATTTCAATGTTTTGAAAATTGTATATATTCGAATGAAATTACATAAAATAAATTAAAGTTTAAATATTTATATAATCAATGAGTTTTAAGGTGTCAAGATGTTCGATGTCACCGCTAGCTTTGAGATTATGTAAAGTATGCATATTTATAAAGAGCTTTTAGCAACATTTCCCTTTCTTTCCATCAAACTGTTTTATCAATACTGTTAATATGTTATTTTTACAAAATTTCTTAAACAAACACAAATCAACGCCAACGTATTTGAATAAATATTTAGTTAAACAGTAGTTAATTTTTTTTATTAAAATTATGTGTGTTTTTTATATTAACATATATTGTAAATTAATTGGAGTCAGTTTTTTTATAACGTTTGTAATTATAACTTTTTTGCATGGAATCAACAACTTGTAACAATTGATTTTATTTATTTTCTTTATGATGTGATTTAAAATTTGAAATTATATGTATTTGTCTTTTATGTAACAAAAATGATAAGTAAGACCGAATAAATAAATAAAGAAGACAGCGATTCAAATTTTCACTTGATAAAAATTGTAAATTTCATTTAGTGCGTTCAAAGTTTTGTTAAAATTAAAAATTAAATATGAAGCGGTTGAAAAGAGTCACGTATAATTTTGCTATAATAAAAAAATTTTAAATTGTAAAAATAAAATAGAATATTGACAATATAATATGGAATGGTTTAATATCATTATCATTTTCTTCAAAAGTGATTTCACTTAGATTGACTTTATTTTCCTTAATAAATTTATTTAATATACAGTGTTTCTTTAGAATTCATTTGATTAACACAGTAAAAATAAAGTAAAAAAATTCGCGTGTGATAAGCTTTAAATACACACACAAAAACACACACATTTCATACACATGTTTGCTTTTTAACAATAATTTTAAACATTTACGGAATGAAGAACACTTATAAATGTATTATTACTATTATTATTATTGTATGTTATAACATGTGAAATACAGATTATTATAATATATGTAGCGCATATACGTATACATACATAAATATATGTATGTATACATATAATATAACATATTTACGGTTATTGCGTAATTTTATATAATAATAATCAACAAATTGATACGGGATAAATGTTATCGCTTAAAATGATGAACAATGAAGTTGGGCTACATAGACTTTAGCCGAACGAAAATAACATTGCTTATAATTTTGCTATATACCTACCTAAAATAAAGTAAAAAAACATAAAGGATTTCAAATTAATTTGCGAAAGCAAATATATATGCATTTATAACGTTACTATTCGAATATTTAGCCTTAATTTTTTTTAAATAATTTCTATCTACGAATTCATAGCTGTCAATTCTCATTCGTTTAAAGTTTAGAGTATTGCCTGTTGCATCAAAGATTTAATTTTACTTTTTGTTTAGTGGAAGTGTTCAGTCATCCCAAGTAGGAAAGGCAGCAGCATCAGTTTGCCATATAGGATTTGCCGACGACGGCTTACTGTCGACAAGTGTTGTTTTTGTGTTGTTAGTCTTAACATCGAACCTGAAAAATATAACGCAAATTTATGAAAATGATGCATATGAATTGTTTGAATTGTCAATGGACTATGTTGGCTCATTGTCGTTTTGAGAAAATGCCCAGTTTTGCAAGCCTGCTTACTGAAATTTTTAGGTAAAGGTTTTTTATTTTTGTTTATGAACACTTTTAGTTCGTAAGGATGCTTTAATTTTAAAGGAACTTATTTTTTTACTATGGAAAAACAGTCCACTTTCAATCTTGAACATTTGTCTAAAGTGTTTTGCGCTCAGTGTGAAAATATGGAACATATTCCCTTTTTATAAACTTTTTTCATAACTATATTGAGTTTTGTTTTTCTTGCTTTCCCACAATGCCAAAACTTCTCCAAGCTTTTTTAAACAATATTTTTATAATTTGTATACAAATGTATGAAACATATGTACCTAGTCCATTGTTCTATATCTCAGTAGGTAAAATAGTCAATCCGACAGAATTGATAAATAATTATTGTATTCAACGCCATATCAAATTCGTTGGAAAGTAATGATTCAATGTGTGAAATGATGTATTTAAAGGGTTTTAATTAATATAATATATACAATGCAAGCAAAATTATTGACTCATCCTCTTAGTTGAATTGCATATTGAAAGGATATTCATATTGTACCTTTGTTCTATATTTCTGTATGAAGATTGCGGTGCTGAATAGCGTTCGCCCCATGCACCGGACGAGCCCCAGGCTTTTTCATTATATGGATCCTCAGTATTCCAACTGGAATTGGGCTCTACATAACTGCTAAATATAAAATAGTAAAATTGTAGTTGGATGTTGATGTTAACTTTTTTTTCCTATCAAATTTGATATTGACTGTGGACGCTACCTATTAATACCATACGATCCATTATAATTTCCGTCTCCTTCGAATATTGTCTTGTTGGGATCGTGCTCTGAACGGCTTGAAGTGTCTTTGGTTATGGTCACCTGTATCGGATCGTCTTCGACAATATCCGTTCCCAATTCTAGCGATGAATTTTTAATGCCGTAATAGAAGT
Organism: Parapsyche elsis; assembly: GCA_022651745.1. Lineage (NCBI taxonomy): Eukaryota > Metazoa > Arthropoda > Insecta > Trichoptera > Hydropsychidae > Parapsyche > Parapsyche elsis. Next base: position 429,918 of record JAGVSN010000041.1, read on the forward strand.
ACATGATTAATCCTGAAAAAGTCAAAATATACATACAAATAATTGCATTCGGTGAATTCCTCGCACAGTTAAAGTTACCTCGGCGGTTTAAGTTACCTAGAGTCATCCAAACGGTGAATCGCACCAATGTCAAAATGGAAAGTTTAAATATAAGATAAATGTTGACGGCAACGGCAATGGCCGGAACGAAGGGAAGGCCCGGTGTCATGTATAATACTGCACTCCTAAAACGATTTCATTTTGTATGTAATATTGTACACGAAATGCTAATATGTCATAAATTTGCAAGCGGCCAAATAATTAAAAGCGATACCTGTTTTCAAAAATTTATATCTGTGAAACCGATAACGTTACGGTGCGGCGATGAAAAATCAATAATTTTAAAGTTCACGTAATCCTCGTTCTATGCAGATTTTTCTAAACGAATTATAATTATTATTATACTAGCCGGTTTGCTCGAGATACGACGGTGGATTCTCATCAATCATCACCCCCTCAATCCCCACCCGTGCACGCTGGTTTGTCCAATAGCAGTACAGCCCCTGACCCGTTTGACGATACGTGTAACATTTGTATAGTGTACCGTTGATTGAATGGATACACATGGACAAATTGCGTTGTCGACTCCAAGCACCTTTGACAGATGGCGGCTTTTTGTCAACGCTAAATTTTTACTTTATCCATATTGGAAAAAGTATTGTGATCGTGCGAAAATTCGACCTCGAGATTTTGACTGATTTGTATCAGGTGTCGTCCCCTGATCATGTTTTCATGATTTTTGGAAAATGTGTGTGGCGGATGTGTCTGAAATCGCTATATCTCCAAAACGTTTAATCCTATTTTACTGAAACTTCATATTTATAAGGTACCGATCTTTTTTTTGTTGTTTGTTATGTTGGCAATGCCAGCGTGACCACAATGATCTAAGCAGATAGGCAGATTTTACGCTATAATATAGTAATATGTATCATCATCATCATCATTTTCAACCGTTCACCATCCACTGCTGGATGAAGGCCTCTGCAATACTCTTCCATTCCTGTCTGTCTTGAGCAATCTGCATCCACTTGACTTCACACATTCTTCTCAATTCGATATCTCGATACCATTCCAGTATTTCTCGTGTGCAGCTGCCATCCATTCTTCTCCAGCCCCATTGCCACTTCAATTTTTTCACATGTTCTACCATATCTGCCACTTTGGTTATACTTCTCACCCATGTATTCCTCTTATACCAAACTTGTTGTTATATCAAGCATACATCTTTTCATGCTTCTATGTGTGCACCGGATCTTAAGTGACATTCTTGAATTCAGCATCCACGTTTCACATCCATACGTCATAACTGGCAGTACGCATTGGTCATATGCTTTTTTTAAAGCATATCGGGTTTTTGCATTTAAAAACAATGTACATATGTATATATAATTAATAAAGAGCTAAAGTTGGTTTGTCTGTCTGTGAAGAAAGCTTTTGAAAAACACGCATTAATCGTTAATTTTTTTTCAAACGCTTATGATGGCATTGGAAATTATTAATTTGGAAAAAAACTAACATTTAATTAGTAAGAGGATTATAAACTAACCTTAAAATACAGTTTTTCCATAACCATTGTGTTATTAGTTTGGGAGACGAAATTTTTGAAGTCAGGTATCTATGTACATATAATTATAATACCTGTTTTGAGGCTTTCTGGATATGAGTAGTAAAACGGCTAGCATCGCCAAGAACAACAGGGCCATAAACGTGGCCGTAGTTGGAGATTTAGCTGGCGATCCGCAAACAGCAGTTATGTCAAATATTACAATTAATCCGTACAGGATACCCACCATTCTTATCACATACATGCCTGTGACAAAAAAATCAACAAAATTTCAACGTGTACATAACAATTATAATACATAGATATATAGTTTGAATCTGCGTCGATTGTGTAGATTTTCGACTCACCACTTTGTTCGTTAGCAGGTCCACAATCTACCCACGGAAATATTGCAGGACACAAGTAAGTGAGCGCTTGAAGTCTTCGTGCAATGTTGCTGAGAGCAGGTCCTACCGTCGATCCAGGACCAATGCTCGAATGTGTACCGGGAGTTCCGTGTACGCTTCCTGTAAAATAAAATATGCATAGAGCCACCGAATTTTTGCGAAATAATTGATTTAAGGATGTATGTATGTATTTATTTAGCTGAATGTTGGTTTGTTTAATAGTCGGTCGTAATCCAGTGACCTTGAAATCTGTACAATTTTTTAATGGCATACCTACCAAACACAAACGTCTGTCTATCTGTCGGTCAGGAGTTGCATTGAAATTGGCTTTCGAAAGTATCAAGGCTCGCCAAACTGCTTTATGTTTTAATTGGAAATTTGAATTGTTATTTTTTCGTCAACTTAATCGGTCAGTATTTAAATCAATAAACGGTCAGTACTATATTAAGAAAACGGCCAGTAAAAAAATATATTTTTGGCAACTTTTTCACAAACGGACCGTTTTTATAAATCTAGTACATACCGTTTACTATTAAATACTGACCATATTATTAAAACTACTTAGCATTTGGTTAAAATAACTGATCAAAGATCGTAAAAGTCACTGACCCACTATAAACAGGCCTTATTTTTTTCCAGAACTTGCAACTTCCGCCATTGTTAGTCCACTCATATGCCAATAACAAACAATTGTTGATCTTCAACGGGAAATATGATATGTATGTACATATCTAGTACTAGTCTATGTAGATTAGCTTTGTTAAGTCTGTCGGGAATTGTATTGAAATTATATTTCAGGAATGAGGGGTAACTTATAGTTATCGCTATTGTTGGCCCACTCAATAAAATAAGCAGCCACAGATCGTCAACAGGCAATACTCAAGTTTTACATATATGTATACATATGTATGTATAGGTATATAAAAGCGTTGAATCTGTCTGCAACGAACGCTCGACAAACTTATCTGATTTTGTATGAAGATTTTATATATTTAATTTTTTTCCCGTGGTCCATATTTACCGCTGTTGTTAGCCCACTCAGATGTCAGTGATATACACCCGATAAACGGGCAATACCAGTTATTAAATAAATTAAATTAAAATATTGAAGGAAATGTATCGCCGCTATGAAATACATACATAAAGTTACAAAACATATGACATACATATGTACATATTATGTAGGCATACATATTTATGTATGTATGTTCGTTCGCTCGTTTGTTCTGTTATCGTTTGAAAAATAATTTATTATTTTACCAACGTAAAATTTATCATTGCCAGTCAATTAGTTAAACGTGTAATTAATTTATTTAAAACAGTCAATGTCAATATTCATGTCAGTCAATGACTTAATATATGTACATATGTACGCTGCCATTGAAAACATCGAGTAAATTAGATATTGCGAAAATTCCAAGGACATTGGACGTGTCTCCTCACTTCGTCGACATTGAACAAACCAACGTCGAATTGATTTTATTATTAATATAATATACACATTTCAAACTAACCGTAGAATTTATTTTCATTCCTGTCCGACACCAGGAACTGATCGTCTCGGCCATAGTCTCCGTCAATGTCCTCGCCTGGCAGCGTGTCGTCAGAGTCGGGGGAGCTGCTTTTGAAAACGACAAGCAGTCACAACTTGATGACGATTTAATTTGCGGACATTTCGCATTAAACAAAATTCACACAAATTCGAAACAGCTTCAATTCGACGCAAGTGACGCAAAAGCGAACCGACTGACGCAAGCAGAGATCGAATTTTAACTTTTTTTTACGCAACAGTTAAATCGCTCATTTTAAACATTACACAACATCGAATCAACGTCACAATAATTATTTTTATAGTAAGACATAGTCGCAGCTAGCTATATACATACATATATATATATATATATATATATATTTATATATATACATACATGTATAGGTACAATATAAAGAAAACATTAGTAAAAGTTCGATTGGGTCGAGTTTGTCGCACTGTACATAACATATGGTTCGAATTTCGATTTTGTACATGTGCCATGACTACTGTTGACGTTCGAGTGTGTCTCTCGAAATTGATACGCATCAAAACAAATAATATCACGGGAAGAATAGGCGAAGAAGGATCCCTTTGTCGATTTCAGACAAATCTTCTAGATTGAGACGTAACGTCAAACCAAATGGAATCGAGAAATCGGATACATTCGACACGCCCGCACTCGACCCGACACTCAGACTGAGATCTCTCCGAACTTTCGTTGTGAGTTCTGTGACGTCACAGGAATGAGGTCACAGAGTTGACAAAGCACGCGTGTGATATAAAATTTGCGCATTGTTTATTTTAATAAATTGCAATTGTGCATTTTCAGTGTTTTCCTCACCTCCTTGTGACTTTCCGCACGGTGATCCTTTGCGAAGCCATGATGTGGTCGTTGACACCTTGCGATGCCAGAGCTTGCTGCAGGGTTCCAGGCACCAGGACATCTCCGTAAATCTTCAAAAGGACCACCGATCAATTACGATATGCAAAAAATAACAATGGACGAATCGAATCACAAGCGCAACAATCTGAGCAAACTTTCACAAAGGAAAAGTGTGCCAGTGACGCGGGTATAATATTGGGGAGTGGGGGATACAGTATCAAGAATTTCAGCAGACAATAAAAAATCTAATTCATACACCATTTCAAGACGAGCATATTATACCACCTAGCGAAAAACATGACATTTAATTTCGCACTGATGCAAAAACGATGCCTACAACCTGTTTGCACGTTGAAAACATTACGTTTTGCACCTTTGAGCTGTGATATTAAAGGGACCCAAATCATAAACGGATCACAATGAAAATTTAAATTGAATTCCATTCATAGCAAAGGCACAATCCCATTGTAAAATATTATATTCAATTGCGTTGTATTCATAAATTGTATTACCGATTTCGAGTAAAATATTCACCGTCGAAATAAACGTTTCATTGCGTTAAAGCGGCAATTGGTGGAAATTTAAATTAAACTCCACGTCAAAACAAGGATAAAGCCGAGTTTAAAATACATATGATGTTTGATAGCGTAATATGTAATTGAAACACATGATGATTATTTTTCCCAGTACCGGGTGATAAATGTAACAATCAAACACCGCTTCGAATTTATCCGAAAATATGATATTCGACTATGTGGAATTTTCCATCGCTGTAAAAGTATTCACCTTTGGTTAAAATGTTCCGGTATGCGAAAGGTGCATAATATGAATCGGAATTTACTGCCGTTTTACAAGCAAGCGCACGTAAAATCAATTTTCGATATGAAAAAGTGTGACACATCGAACAAACCGCCCCGTCGGTACAATTTCGACTATTTTCAAATATCAATAAATTGGTCAAACTGATGAATAGTTACTGTTTTCGGAGCGTTTGCAGCGTTCGAGTTAAAGGCAGTTTCCTTCACCGGCGATCCCACTAAGGGAGTTCGCAGACTTTGCGGCAACAATTCGATCAAATTCGTGGTATGCGGTTGATAACGCAGAACCAGTACACAAGTCGACACTAACGTGTAAGCTAAAAGTGTACCTATTCAAGAGGAAAAAAAATGTTATTGATGGTATATATGAATTATAATATTGTTGAATTGAATTTGAAACTACGTATGTAGGAATTGTTGATTCGACTTACCGATACTCATCATTTCGACGAGCACTTCCAGACGAATGAACAGGGCAACCAGGGCAGCCGCTAGCCCAGTTGTGAAAGTTGCCAACACGGGGGTGCCGGTTGCAGGCAATACGTGTGATAGCATCCTGAAATGTTAGATGTTTAAATATCCCTCGTTTTAAACAGAGGAATGCTTGAAATCGTGTAAATCGAAACGGACAAATTTATGGAAACGTGCAACTTTATCCGAAATTCACATCACGTGTATTTTTTTTTTTTTAAACAAAATTTAACTAATTTCGCGTTCAAAGCGAATATCGTAATCCGTATTTGGGCAATTTATCATTTGATTTTTTTCGTTTTTGGCCAGTGGTCGGGGACCTTTTTCAAGCTAAGAGCCAAATTAAGGATAACCTTGCAAAATTGGTAAGCTTGGGAGTCGCAACATATTATTTTTGGATTATACATATATTCAAAATTAACTTAAATATTGCTACTTTAAAAAATGGATAGCTGAAAGAAATAAGTTATCTTCGACAGTTTATTACTAAAAAGTATTACAAACTTTAGTCTGAAACACGATATTATAGCTTTTTATAGTCATGAAGTTATTTATTTATTTATTTATATAATACAGTAGCTTAAGCTAATTATATAATCCTTAACTAAGCACCTGTACAGAGATGTTTTTTTAAGACTGCCAGGAATTTTTCAATAGTTTTGGAACTTCCAATTCCATCCGGCAGTCTATATGTTCCAGTTATGGAAGTGGGATTCATTTTGATTTTGTGTAAATTGTGTGTGAATGTTTTGTGTTTCACGCAAAACATTGGATGACAGGAGAGCCGTAGGTTTCCATACAAAGAGCCGCCGGTTCCCGACCGCTGGTTTAGATCATGCGTCAAAAATACGTATTTTTAATTTATGTTTTTTCATTCACTGTTGCCATTATTTTATACGCTCCGTTTCTTATGTTGATGCATTCACTATGATCGTGTGCATCACTAGCAATTTTTTGTTTTTGTTTAAAAGTGTACGTTTGAGGTATATGCGAATTTTAAATCACGCGACAGACAACCGTGCACTTTACGAATGAAATTATGTTGTACATTTAAATATTATGTTGATTTCAGATCGATGCGATGCCATGCTTCGAAAGCTTATTAAGTATTTGCCAATTGAACTTTAATGATGCTTTAAATGCTCAACTGATTACGTTATTTTAGACGGCAAACTATTTGCAGAACATACATATTTCTAAAACCAAAAAATGAAAAAGTTACATTTTTAAGACCCCATAAAGTCAAATGTCAAAAATATGCATTTTCAATGATAATTTTTTCCGCTGTTGTTATTATTTTACACCGTCTGTTTCTTATTCTGATGCATTTACTAGGATTGTGTCGATCACATACAATTTTTTGTTTTAAAGTGTTAATTTGAGATATACGTATGTCCATATGTACATATGTATGTGAATTTTATATCACGCGACTGTCCACCGTGAATTTTCTGCTTACAATGAAGTTGTGCAGATTTCAGATAGATGCTTCTGAAGATTATTCAATTATTTAGCGAATTTATCCGTTGATACATTATGCTTTAAAGTTTCGACAAATATACTGTAGAACATTTGTAGAACACATTTCTAAAACTTAAAATTGAAAAGAGTCACATTCTGACCCTCTAAAATATAGGGTATTTAAATATTTTGGGAATTTAAAGTATGGGGTCGGATCTTACCTAAAGATGAGTCCATCTTGAGCCATGGCGTATATTATTCTGGGCATGGGAAACATGGAGCCGAACATGGAAACGGTGAGGCCAGCAACAGCTCCGACGGCAACGATGTATTTACACTTGTAAGCACCGACGTGACCGAACATCTCAACAAGTGCCGAATCTTGGTCTATTTCGTCGTAAGGCACTGAAAAAAGGTATTGCTAAAAAAATAATACTTAAAAAACGGTTGCGGTTCAAAGGTAACTCTATCTCTAGACGACCAAATTAAATTGCGTTCAGAATTTTCTCAAACTGTAACAGTTTTGTGTACGGCCGTTAGAGGGCTAGTATTAAATGAAAACCAGTCTTCGCACAAAATGTCTAGAATCTGCCAGTTTCACGGTAAATAATTGCACTAGTCGATCATAGATGACGAATCATATTCACGACTTATTTATTGAGAAAGTTTTCAGCGCCAAATTCAAAAACTTTTTACGTTTTTTCAACGAGGCTTTCAATGGAAAAGTAGCGCAACTCAACCCACACTACAAATTAATATTATAGTAATTTCATTATGTATTTTGGAAACGTACTTAAAGGGTGTTTTGTACGTTTATTTTTTGCGCGTAAATAGACTTTCGAACTTTTTCGAAGTTTTTAATTAAATCGCTCAAAATCGATTATAGAAATTGAACTTTCAAACTTTTCAATTATATCATCTAATTCTTCAATCCTTCACCCCTTTAAGCAAAACCATCGTATTAGGCGGTAAACAGGCTTTACAAAAGCGTGCTGAAATTGATTTACGCGTAAATTGAGACGGGGATTCAAATAGTTCAAAATCGATTAAAAAAATTGCATTTTAAAACTTTTCAATAATATCATCCAATTCTTCAATCCTTCAGCCTTTTTTTTTATACAAGACGTCGCGTAAATTGAGACAAAGGATTCAAAGTTTATGTTTTGTATTTTTTCTTCATCGCGTTAAAGTGGATTCAATGCGTACAGCGTACATACATATGTATATTTCAATTTCATATAATATACTACCAAAATTACAATTCACATTCAACTATCACGAAACATACAGTGGAATATCTCAAAAGAGAGCTTATTCATATGTAAAAGGATGGCGACGTTGAATTTAATAATACTTCACCTATACTAAGTACATATATGGATAATGTTACAATCAAACTAAGCACCGCAACACAGAACTAGCCCTTTGAGCAAACCGCGTGACGTCACCCCATTAAGGCCGACACAATGGCGATTGATTAATAAGCCGCAACAGGACTTACCGATTAAGGTTAAAATCATCGACGTGGTGACGTAAGCTACGAGGATGATCGACAAACTGGTTACGATGGCCAATGGGATGCTCCTCTTGGGATTTGTAGCTTCCTCGCCGGTCGTGGCTATTATGTCGAATCCTATAAAGGCGTAGAAGCAAGTTGCGGCACCGGTGAACACCTGGGACGTAGAATTGTACAAATATTACCTGATTCTAATCGATTTTATAACTACGGTAAGAATTTTTCGGTGTACACACCCCGCTCCATCCGTAGGGCAGGAATCCCTTATGTTCTGTCCAATTGCTGCTGTTGACGTAGAATAGTCCAGCGCCCATGATGAAGACCCAAACTGACAGGTTGATGACGTTCAGCACGTTGTTGAAGATCAGCGACTTCTTGACTCCAGCTGCCATAACGACGGTCATCAGCACCGTGATGACGCAAGCTACCATGTCTGGTGGTCGACCTGAAATGAGTGTGATTGATGATGTTTGACCACTCGGAAATTACATAGTATCCTATGGGGTGGTTAGAGCGATGGTTCAGGGTTCGATATGTGAAGGTTGAAATGTAAAATGACTTAAAATATCGTCATTGGCAAGATGTGAATATTATTAAATCCAGGTCTTCTGTTAGAAATGTACTTATGTATGTAGGTCTAAAAATTCCACCCTGCCTACCGAATCATTGTCCGTTCTTTTCTCGTTTCAAAAAGACATTGGTTTCACCACTGGAGAATATCTTTCCCTAGTTACTTAGTGAAGAAGCATACTTAGTGCTTGACATCAAGTGCGCGCTACCCTCAGAAGATAAAGGTGTATAGCAATACCTTACAAACCACAACTTTGAAAAAAATGAGTTTCAGTCTTATTATTATTTTAAATACTTATTTTTATGTTTAAAAGGTATTTTATTTTGCTGTTTAAGATGTATTGTTTTATCATGAGCGAAATGAAATGCTGATAGTTTAATATGTGGTAAATCGTAAGGCGAAAATATGTTTGTAGTTTAAGAAACTGTATAGGATGATAGTTGGATTCATTAATCGAATGTACCGAACGGTCGAAATGGTGAGTATACTATAGCTGTTGGCAAGATAGTTTCTTGTAAGAATTTGTTAATTTATGACAGTTGTTGATATGGTTCCGTACAAAGTTGGTACCATCTAACATTTTTTCCGATTCTGACTAGCAATTCATTGTGTTTTCTTTTCTTTGCCGTCAAAAAGCAATAGGAAATTACCTTGCGGCATCTTTCCATTGTTTCATTTCAAATCAAGTGCACCATCAATTTTCAATTTTCTTATGAAAGTATATTTGCTAAAGAAGCAGTCTAATGTTAAAAATGGAGCAGTGGTTCGGAGATCCCTCGAGGTTATTGCAGACTGGCTTTCGATATGCCAATTTGAATAGGAAAGTCTTAACTTTTCCGATGTAAATTTCTCAATATTTTCCTTTGAAGAAGAAGCTAATAATATTCAACCCTATTATTATATTTCAATACAAACTTATTTGTAAGAAAACTTATTGAATGTATTAAAAATACTCATATGTTTAATACAGAATGTGTAGTGGTTTTATGAATGAAGAGATAAGAATTAATTATTTTAAGGAATCATGTATACGACTAAAAGTCGGATCAAATCGAACAATTCTGTTTCAACAAAATATAGATGACCCATGGGAATGAGAAAGTTTGTTCATGAATTATTGTGTGAATCAAATAGTATATATGTACATATGTAGTATACATACTATAATTTAATTATCCCTGCTTCGCTTCGGCTTGAATCGGAGCAAATTGACTGTAACACTTGTTGATCTATTCATAATGCGATAGATGGAGTAATTTCATAGGGCACAGAAAATGTGAACACTGTGCGGTGAAAAAAGAACGAGATTTACTTTACATTAAATTGTTCATCTCAACATGAATGAATGGATTGAGGACGCAATTAGTGCTCGCTCTTTCGAGCGGACTACTTTGTTGTTATTTATATTGCTTTGTTCGGTCATAATTTCGGGAATTAATTTGGGCAAAAAATAAAAAAAAAATCACCACCTCCATTTCGACGTCGACACGTTACGTTTGCGCTTTTCTTTTGTGTTGTTTTTGTTTTCCACAGTCTCCCATCTCTTGTTTATTTAACTCAGCCATAAGAATTAAAGGCTTAAATGCGAGGTTAATTAAGGCGAACATAAAAAGCTGCGAGAGATGTTTACGCAGACGGTATATATGTACATAGGTATGTATGTATTTTTTTTTTATCGTATCGCAACACTCGAAGATGACAATTTTTGATAAAAAGCGCAGAAATGTAAGTAAATTCATTATATGCTCTCGCATTGTAAAGGACCCGGCCGAAAATTAATCGCACCCGTTAGTAATTTTAATTAAAAGTTTGCCTCTGTCGAATATTTCGCAACGGTTAGCTAAATTTGCGCAATCTCGACAATTTGGCAAAGTTGAGGTGGCAATTTGAAGCTCGTGTGTCACCGTTAACAACAAAAGCTGTGACATTTACAGAGGGAAACTTTATGGCCAACAATTCGTTAATATATGTATGATCCGACTTATAGTGAGACTTCCAATAAACTATTATAGAGAGACTTCCTATGATCCTGAGGGTATTTGACGCTGTGGATATTTATTTGTACTTGACGCTGTGACATTACTGCGTTTCAAAGCTTTGCTTTGAGCATTGCAAGTTAAAAAGTATGTATAAATATTAACTTACCGAAAATGGTTCCCACAGAGTTGGCAAGCGCGGTGCTGATTGCACCGTTGGAAAGTGCATCGAAACATGCGCTCAATGCACATGCACAAGCGCTTGTGCCGATCTATAAAGCATTCAAGTTCATTAAAAATCATAATAATAAACACTCGTTGATCATCAACGGGCAAATATCCTAGTTAAAAAACATAATATATTCGAAAAGTAAAAAAAAAAAACAAGTGGTTACTAAGAAAAACTAATAATTAAAAAACAATGAAGTAATGTTGATACGAGTGTTTATATTTTTACTAGCCGATTTGCCCGTCATATGGCGGTGGATTCTAACCCCCCTCCACTTTTGCAAGCTGCTCTGTATAATAACAGTACAGCCCGTAGCCCGTTTAACAATTGCATAGTGTATTTTTGGCAATACACCACTAAAAATCTTTTGTTTGTTATGTTGGCAATGTCAGCGTGACGGGCAACGACCAAGACAGACAGGCAGACATACTTTTACCTTAACGTGTGTATGTACATATATAGTAATAAATAGCTCCGCATCAAAGTGTTGATATACATCGTATTTGTAAAGTAGGATGTAGCCAATACATATAATAGGTATATAGCTAGAACTCTGTGACGTTTAACTTTTTTTTTTCATTTAAGATTACACCTTACATCTTACATATATGTATATCCCATTCTTCTTTGGGATTTAAGGATTAGATTTTCGTTTGTGAGCCACTTTTGAACTATTTCGGTCAGTTGCTTTTCTCGTCACAGTTGATGGAATCAGAGCGTTCTATTATTTGGCTTATGTAATTCTTTTTTGCCCCTCGTCTTCCCCCTTACCATTTTCCATTATTATGTTGGTTAAGAAATGAACCACAATATATAAAAAAACGAGGATAAAATATTTTCTGGTTCTAAGAATGTTTTCAAACGATGCCTTATACTTGAATTATTCCAAATACCGCCAAGTGCGCCGTAAAAAAATATTGAAAATCAGTGTTAGTTCCAAAAACCGACAATTGCACTATGATAAAAGCTGATAAAAGCCATATTTAGAAACAAACAACGATAAGTCCATGTTTCTAATCTCAATATTTTGTTTAATATCAACAAAATTAAGTTTAAATGAGTTTAAACGCCATCAAGCAAATAAGTCTGTAGCAGAAAAACCGCGTTTGCGAACAAGTGAGTGTTATGGACTTATCGGGATTTGGAACTAGGCGACTCATATGTACATACAATTGTACATATCTATTGTATTTTTTGATTAATTAAATATTTAACCATCAATGTTGTAACGTAATGAATCAAAACACGCTAACGACTCCGACCGGACGAAATTTCCGGACGACATTGTTTCCGTTTCCGGAAAAACGTCTTCGTCATTAAGGCCGACTCAGAACCGTATTCTGGCAACCGATTTATCACTACTGGTTATATCTCGAGAGGTTGTCGCTTACGGCAGCTGCGAGCCCTTAAAATCAAAAAATTCGCACAAGGAAAATGCGAACGGGGAGAGGTGGGGGACAAGTGCGACGATGTGACGGAGTATTATTTTTTTATTTTTCCTTAACTCTCATTTTATAACGAGGGTACGGAGTGGACCGTCATCAGCAGCTGGATAATGACCGATGGAGTAATTTCTATATTACTTGCGATTGTACCGTGTATGGTGTTCTTTTCACCGTATCGTACAAGTGTTGCTTTTCACCGTGCGAATTTTCCCTCACCCCGTCCAAACAATCGATTGCAACTTGTGGGATTTCAGCTTTCGAAGGGTTTTTCTTATTGCGTAATCTGATCGCAACTCTACCACTTTGGAAACTTTGTTTTATTATACATTTTTTTTTATCCGAGTTTTCCTCGACGGAACACGTTGGTGAACAGGCAAAGTTTCCGACGCGATATTTCCAGGTCGCTTGATCTTAAGATTTATACACAATCCTCGCTTTTAACAAAACGCACACGAACTTTCAATATAGGGTAACTTTACAAAGTTGACAGTGGTATGTATGTACGTACATACATATGTCGAATGAAAAATTTCGTTCTGCACTAATCTCTTCGCTCATAAAAAAAAAATTCACTTATACTACGTGACACGTTCTGTTTCATTGAAGATTATATTCAAAATTTTAATGAAATTTCATTATTAGCACGACCTACGTAAAATTATGCAGAAGCGTAAGCCATCCACTTAATTAAAATGTCATATAACAGAAGACGACACACAATTAAAACAAAAAAAAAAAAAACACCAATTAAAGTCAAACACGTCTTGAAGTTCAAGTTATATCAAGTGCGCCGTATAAAAGGATTACGGGGAAAAGCCAAGATTTGCAGAACAATGGAAAAACTAAAAGTGCAACTCCGACTGCTGTACATTAATCTGAAAGGGGATCAATTACACGGTATAAATAGTAGAGATTGCTCACGTTTAAAAATGTTATTCCGAAATAAAATATTAAATTCATTCGAATCAACGTTTCTTATAAAATGCTTAAACGTGAAAGGTTTAACGTGTGTGTATTGAAACGACCTGCATGCTTTCAACACAAATCTTGCGTGATCGATTTGCGCCTTATTTACCAACTGTAAATTTGAGATTAGAAATTGAATTAAACACAGGCGTATGGTCCTTTTTTGATTGGTGTATATTTCTCACTCCTCGGACAGGAAAGTGTTTTATACGATGTCAGGTCACACTGTTCCATTTTGTATTATACACGTATTTATTCAGTGAGGCATAAACACGAGACTTAAATTCGTTACTCACACGCTTTGTGTTGCAGTTTCGTTAGGTGATACGTGTACTAATTAGGATTAAATTATAATTACGTGCTTTAATTTGACACACATAGGCAATATGATATAATTGCACTTGATGCATACGTATCCGATTATCTGCTACAGGGTGCGTATAAATGAATGAAATGGTGTTTTTTGACGGTTTGCACTAAAAAGTTTGAAATTTTATCATTAGTTGGTGATGATGATGATGCTTACCAGATATTCCAGAATCATGTTCCAGCCGATGACGAAGGCAATGAACTCGCCAACAGTGACGTACGAGTACATGTATGCGGATCCGGTCGTGTGCGGCACTCTTACGCCAAATTCTGCATAGCACGCGCCTGAAACATGCGGAAAAGCGTGTGTGAAAGCTTCGAACGGTCCGAAATTGAATTTTCTCGGTGGAAATTTTCCGCCAAGTATTCGCAAAATTACAACGCATCCGTCTCGGCGATGCGAACTATTTCGAAATTGTCGCGCATTCGCAATCCTCTCGCGCTCTCCGTCTCACGTTCAACTTTCAGCTGTCGCGTTCGCAATTAACTCGTTCGCATTCGAAGTTTTGCTCGGGCTTGAATGTGGACGATGCCGCGGCAGATTGTAGCTTTCAGATTTATCAAGTGCGCCCGTATAAAAGGATTATGTCAAAAAGCCGAGATTTGAATAAGAATGGAAGAACTAAAAGTGCAACTCCTCGAGTGCTTTATTTTTCATCTGAAAATCCGCCAGAAAAGCTTCGCAGAATAAAATTTATCCATTTTTAAAAACGTAAAGTTAGTATTGCCTTATATTAGCTTTAAAATAACCTTACAGAATATTTCCTTTGACGAAATGTACATACGTACACGCAAAAATAAAATTTTTCTTAAAATCATATTGCCAGAACTCATTTTGTGTATTGTGGTTCATTATTAAATATGTTAGATAAGTCAACTAGAGATAGACTACAAATATTACAAAATATAGGTATGAGACGTATTTTAAATGCGGATAGGTAAAACGTAGTCACAGTAGATAATCATATTGTAGAGATAGTTGATAATTATTTATACCTAGGACAATTGGTGAATATGACTGGATGTAAAGAAGAAGAAATAAAACGAAGAATGAAACTAGGGTGGAGTGGAAGAATGAACATAGTTTTTAAATCCAACATTCCGCTATGCTTAAAAAATAAAGCGTACTGTACCAATGCGTACTGCCAGTTATGACGTATGGATGTGAAACTTGGACGCTAAATTCAAGAATGCTACGAAAGATCCAGTGCACACAGAGAAGCATGGAAAGATGTATGCTTGGCATAACAAGAAGAGATCGCAAAAGAAATACATGGGTAAGAAGTATGACCAAAGTGGCAGATATACCAGTGCGGGTGAAAAAGTTGAAGTGGCAATGGGCTGGACACATAGCGAGAAGAATGGATGGCAGATGGACGCGAGAAGTACTGGAATGGTATCCGAGAGGATGTGAAAGAAAGCAAGGTAGACCGAGTGGAAGATGGGCTGATGAATTGAGAAGAATGTGTGGAGTCAAGTGGATGCAGATTGCTCAAGACAGACAGGAATGGAAGAGAATTGGAGAGGCCTTCATCCAGCAGTGGATGGTGAACGGCTGAAAATGATGATGAGGTATGCTAGTATAAAAAAGATGATGATTGAATTAGATTGGTTGAATGTGAATGATATGTATGTTTGTATTTAAGTTAGATAATAATATGTTACCATCATATTTTAGTAAATTTATTGTGAGAGGAATGGATGTATGTGAATATAATTTAAGGAATAAAAATAATTTAATTATAAAAAAAATGTTAAAATAAATAGGAGAAGCATCTTGTACAGAGGTGTTTTGCAGTATAATAGACTGCCGGATGGAATTAGAAGTTCCAAAACTATTGAAAAATTTCTGGCCGTCTTAAAATAATATCTCTGTACAGGTGCTTAGTTAAGGATTATAACTAATTAGCTTAAGCTACTGTATTATATAAATAAATAAATATATGTAGGTACCGTAAAGACATGTTACATCTAAGTTTTACTGACTTAATCAATAATTTTATCCAATGCCTTGAAAAGCAATGGTTTAATGTGTGAAACTATGAAGGTTATAAGTTATATTATCCGATTACTTATGGGTATAAAATTCGTTGCGCGTCTTCGTTTGAGAAACTTCACGACGATGAAAATTTATACGTTACACACTGTTCGTCCAAGCCGAGATGCAGCTTTAAAGCTTAAAGTTGACGGCTAAGTCTCAATTTAAAACATAATACATACATATATCGATGGAATTTGCGCGATACTAACCACCGGTTTAAGTAACTTTAAATTAACCCCCCTTATCGCGTGTAATACGTAAACACATTGCAGACCGCTCTCTCTTCGTGCATAAATAGCGATTTTGAACTCGGCTTAAATTCCACAACGACAATATGGGGGAAACTAATAAGGGAGTATATTGAATTATTTGCACATTCTAAAGTTGTGTATTGACTACACTTTACACTTTTAAAAACGTGAAAACGAATAGATTTTTACCTTATTTAATTTAAAGTGTTCAGTTTTCATTGTGAAATTTTTAAACGACAAGTTTTCATTTTAATATTATATAATAATCCTTGTCACTAATCGCACTGCCATTCACGCAAGTTTGCTGCAAAACGGTTGATTATTTTACTGCAGCTCAAGTATGTCAAATAAGTTTCAAATCACATCTGACAGTCTGCCTCTAGAGAAGCGCCATGGAAAGTTTTGCATTTCCGTAAAACTTCCAGACAGTGAAAGTTCGATGAAAAGCATATTTTAGTCACGGTCATGACTCATGACATATGAACCAATCTCTTGAAGGCAAACCGACTAAACTGGCAACCGCTAAGTGTGGAGAAAATTCCTATTCTTCTAAACGCACTGGATTAATTATGTATGTACATACATATGTATGTATATCCATTAATAGATAAAGCTTTCTTTTGAAATTGAAAAACAGCATTTCGTAATTTACTTGAGACTAAAAACAGTCTCCTGAGCTTTTTATGCGACTTGATGATTCAATTAACTTATATGGAATTAACTGTTAAAAAATTTATACACTGTGGGAATTTCACATTATACTCTATCCAGATCAAGAGCGACCTTCTCTCGCGAACCTAAAAACAAGAGGGTGGTAGCTGTCTGAGATTTACGACTAATCCTCACATAACTAACTCGTTTCAAGTAATATTTTATGTGTATAAAAATTTTACTTATAATAACGAATGCCAGTAATTTCATTGAAGGAAACAAAAGATTCAAAGTTAAATAAAATACTACGTATTTATGTATGTATGTATGTATGCACAAGCTAATTACATGTTTATATTATGTATATTATGTAGAAGCGGTACATTTTGTTGTGATGTTTCATAGTCACCATGGTCACAATACTCTAAGAATATTATCAAAATATAAAAAATAAACAGAATTACTGTGTAAAAATTGGATATCGTAAAATTAGATCGTTACGTCTGCTAGAGGGTTATAATCACTATTAAGGCCTGAGCACACCAAAGTGAAATCGCGTATGAAAACCTAGCGAATTTCGCTAGGAAAATCTAGAAAATTTCGCTTGTCTTTCAATTTGTATCATACACACCGGATTAATGCATGCCACACACGCACATCTCAAATTTTTATTGCGAATTTGTTTCAATTTTATTAATAAAATCAATTGTTTTTGCACTACTTTACGTAATATCTATTATAACAGCTAAAAAATATATAATGGACGTATATAATCGCCCCCGCCAACTGCTTTAAATGCAAACTAAAGTTTTCACCACGTGGCTATGCCGACTTTGCCTGTCATGCGCTTAGGTGCTCCTTTCCTAGCGTAATTCGCTAGGTTTTCATACGAGATTTCGCAGCTGTGTGTGAGAGCCTTAAATCGGGCCGGTGTGTGCGATACAAATTAAAAGACGAGCGAAATTTTCTTGATTTTCCTAGCGAAATTCGCTAGGTTTTCATACGCGATTTCACTTTGGTGTGCTCAGGCCTTTATTGATCATTTACATGCGGAACATTATGCGCAGACTTTTCCCCAAAAAGGTCTTTTTTGATCTGGACAGAGTATAGTCATTATGCTAATAGTGAAAAATATTCATTTTTAAGTGATATCATGGTTTGAAATCCACGATCAATAAGTGGTTGTGAGCAAATTTAAAGCAGGTAGTAGTGATTGAGGCATTTTACAAACCTGAAAAGACGCTAGCCAAGGCTGCAATCATGAAGCTGACGACGACACCAGGTCCTGCCACATTCCTGGCGACCATTCCACTCACCAAATACATTCCAGTGCCGACGCAAGATCCCACACCGAGTGACGTCAGATCCAGTGTTGTAAGACATTTCTGAAAGATTAGGCAAGTGAAGTAAGCATTGAAATGTGCATTGTTTTATATAAGGGCTGGCTGTGCTTACCAAAAGTTTGGGCTTCTTTCCGGTTTCGGCGTCCCTTTGTGCCTTTCTGCCCATAGCCTCAACATTCTTTGTACGGATTAGTCTCCCGAAAAGGGTGAGGCCATCCCTCTTCAGGGCATCCCGGTCCACGTCATTCAACTTGGCCCTGTAACAAAAGGACAAAAACACCGAGGTTAACACTATTCATGTTGGTTTCATAGTAGGTGTTCGCGTAACGAACACGGAAAAATCGCGGAGAAAATGCAACAAGGAGTATGGTTGCACGTGCACGTGCACGTACAGTAAATTGGCCTTTGAATTTTTCATACGTGAAAAGTATGTGGCATTAGTATTGCCCGTTAGATCGGTTGTGCATATTTTTGTTGTGCACACTTGTTACGGGTATTGATGTGGATTGCGTTTCAGCGTGCACGTACATAAGTCCTACAAAGTGCATCCATTTTTAACGAGCTTATCCGTCTACATAGTTTCAGTGAACAGTTCAAGCATTGGTAATTGATTCACTTTTATTTTTATTTTTTATATTTAAAAGTCCTGTCATTTCAGATCAATAGTGCCTCGAGCTTCATTTGAAAGTGAATCAAAAGGTTATGCCGACTGGAAGTAATTACCAACTTTTATATTACGAAATTGATTATACTGTATTTTACTGTATTTAAACGCTTTCATTTTGATGTCAACAAAAGCTCACTCAGGAATAAAAGGCAACAACGAACACATTGTATGTTATATATTGTACGTGTACAATGTATTATTTAATTGCATGTCATACGCATGTATGACATGCAATTATTTATATTTTTGGGCACAATATAATACATTCAAACTATAAAGAATAAATTTTATAGAAAGCATAGTACAACATATCACACAGAAAATATTATATTAGGATTTTTATTGTGAGCATAACATATATTTTTATTGAGACAAATTTAAAATTCCGCGTGTGTGCTTGAAAAGAAATGGAATGCAAACCAATCGAGTTCATATTTCGTTATTGTTTTCCAATATGTATCATTTATGCGTAATATACATATAAATGTGTATTTACATAGTGCACGTTGAGTGTTTACGCAAAAAGTTCTATATTTTTCCCCATTCGTTTTTTTGACAAGATCTGAATGAGGGGGCATTCATGTGAATCGTATTCGAATCGACAAAGCGGATAAAAACAAAAAAAATTAAAAAGCTTCAATTGAAATGTACGCATAAAAGCTGTTGCATACCTTTGCAAGGCAATCGAGTATTGTTATTAGGCTCTCGAGGCACAAAACCATTTTAAATAACAAACACGGAGCGGATTTTGCTTTCTCAGGAATTTGTGCCGTTTGCGTAATCGTACAAAATTAAATTGTGACAATTAACTTTGCTACAACGGAAGCGGTTAAATTAATTTGATGGATTCCGCGAAAATGATTAAAATACTCATTCGCGCTAAAAGCTAGGCATTTTTTTTTATCAATATTGAAGAATATGTAAGTTTGCACTATTACGCATGACACGTGGCAATCGCTCTAGACAAATTTCCAATATGAAAAAAAAGAGAAAATAGTTTCATAAATATGAAAATTTTCATCTCACGACGTGATGGATAGATTGAGCTATTTTTCTGCCTTTTCTTCATAGTTTTCTTTATCGGATAAACCCCATAGGGCTATCAGTCTCGTTTACGATTTAATACTTTTGCATTCTCACCAGAAATCGATGTAATAAGTGTTTGCTTCGTGATATCGAGTTATTATACATATTTATATTGCGTAATTAATCACGCTTTGATATCGCGTTGTGTTTGTTTGAACGAACAATATCGCGAGCACTAATAATGGTATTACAAATAAATCACAGCGACTTATAAACGTTATTCGTTTCTTGGAAAAATTAAAGCATGAACGCTTAGTAATAAGTTTAACTTTATATAATAAAATTGAATAGCAAACGATCGTTGTAATAGAGAGGGAAAGTACGCCAACTTTCATGTAACGAGAGGTACACTCAGCGCTCACTTAACAAACACTGAGTAGAAACACTTGATTTTTCCGTGTAACGAGCTTCAAAATGTTTCTACCTTCTACTTATTGTTATATTTGACTACTTAAGAATTTGTAATATTTTATCTCTTTGTACGGAAAAAATGCTATATTATATTATATTTGTCTATGTACATACAAAGTGAAGGTTTAGTATAGGGCACTCGAGATTTTTTTGTTGTTGGTAAAATTGAGCTTCACAATAAATTTAGTGCCCAACTTTTATTATAATTATAAATACTTATACATATAAGCCCTATATTAATTGAGAAAATACAAACGAAAGGCGATTTTGAAAGTTGAAAATTTATTAAAGTAAAATAGTCACCGACGCAACTGAAAAAGTTACGCATTTCAGTACCAATTACAATCACAAAAATCTTCCAAATTACAAATCCTACGACATTTTAATAAAAATAGTTAAATACAAAATTCTCTTGTACAATTAGAATAAATCAAACGATATAAAAAAATCACGAAGTTCAAAGTAATTTAAGTATATCTTCGTCACACGTGCAACTTTCACAAAAATTCATTCAAAAACTACGTTTCAAAAAGACTGACGGTATTCTCAGTGACACTAATGTAAAACAATGCCAATCTAAAACAACGCCACGACGACGCCGGGTACTTACAGCCAATTAAAATTTTTTTCCAGAGTAAACTGCCACTTCTGCAAGAGGGATTTTGACCAAAATCACAGTATCTCTTACGGCTAACGTGAAAACTATACATATGAAATTTCGACAAAATCGCCGGAGCAGTTTCGGAAATATTCTGTGGTAACAGAATTTTAGAATTTTCTACACGAAAAAAACCCTACTTCCGGTTGATTGATGTTGACCAAATTCTTTATGGCTCTTACAACTTACGTGAGAATAATAGATATGAAATTTCAGCTTGATAGACTCAATAGTTTCGGAGAAAACACACATACAAACACACACACACATAGGTACACAGTCATACAGCCATACAGACATTTTCCAGAAATCATAAAAACGTGATCAGGGGATGATACCTGATACAAATCAGTCAAAATCTCGAGGTCGAATTTTCGTACGATCACAATACTTTATCCGATTAGGATAAAGTAAAAATATACATCTATATATGTATGTATGTATATTGCAATGGCTATAATTACATATGTACACTCTTGAGGTCGTTCATTTCTTTTGTTCGTATTCGCAGGAAATGATCGAGTCGAGGAAGTCGTATTTGGTCGAAACTTCCACGTAATTTGTATGTAATTTTGCGTCGACTCGCCGTGCACTTGATGCTGGAGTGCACGCTAAGTGCACTTTTATATATGAAGTTTAATGGAGCTACATACGGCCAACGTAAATGGGTTTAAGAGGCTATTGCATCAAGGCGACCGCGACAAACATACAGGTAGACACGAGAAATGCGAAAAATTGCAAAAAAATGTCACTGGCTCGACTCGATGGCAAATTTAAACGAATAAAGAACGTACATACATTCAACGAAGTCCTAAATCAAATTTGCAGAAGTAACTTAGTTTGCTTTGTAGGTAAGTTAAGTTTGAGCTTATGTAGAATGTAGATATTGTTAGATTTCAATGACCGGTACTGTGTATACATACATACATATGTATGTACATATATGACATTACAATAATTGTACGTTTCGCGTCAAATTTGTCACATGTGAAATAGCTTCGGTGTTACACAGTCGACAATTTGAATTTTAAGTGATTGGATATCCGTTTAATTGTGTATAGGTGGAACGAGTTGCTAATCCCCAATGTGTAATTATTATTCGAATGATTAAAGTTTGCACCGAAGCTCGTCATCATGACTATTGATGCGAGTGACGTATTGAAAAACTTTTGTACGTTGCCTTGTTTGAAATTCAACAGATATTATCAATTATGTATGATTACGAATATATCGTGTGCTTGAAGTGAAATTTTACTTTGAATGAACATAATAGAAAATCGTCAAAGGACACTTAAATAACTTTAGTGCTATAGGTCAATAAAATGTCGTTAATATGTTATGGTGACAATGAGACAGTGCTATTAATTCATTATTCTTTGAACGCTTTTGAATCATACACGTATGAATACTAACTACACTCGTTTTATTTTCAGGGTAGTTTGACGCGAAGCAGGCGATTTTATGTAAAGCAGACATTTTTATTTTTCACTAAAATTGCTGTTTTAATTTATTGTGTTCTTTTTTCATGAGATTATCAATTTTTCTTTCAAATTAGTAACACTGAGAGTGCTGTCAATCTTTTTGATAGGTGGTTTTTGAGTGAATTTTTGTGAAAGTTGCGTGTGCGACGAAAATATTCTGCATTTACTTTACACAAGGAAAAATTTGTACATATATGTACATATTTTAATTATTCAAAAAGGATTCTGTATTTAACTGTCTTTATTACAATGTCTTAAGTTGTGTAATTTGAAAGATACTTGTGATTTAAATCTATGACTTCTTCAGTTGTGTCAGTGACGATTTCGTTTTCTTAAATTTTCTGATCTAAAAATAGCATTCCGTGACAGTCTTTCTACAATTCGTATAGCGGTATTATAAGTGTTTATAATTATAATAAAACTTATCGACTAAACTGTGTTGTTAAATTTTTATTCACCGCAAAAGTGTAAAATGTTACCTGGACTTTCCCTTTATTTCGTATTTGAATTATTGCTTTTGTATCCAATTTTTTCGAATGAAAATTGTATATTTACCGTATTATTACTATTCAAGCGAGCGAATGAGCGAATTTATTTTTATTATTGACATAAAGTTTGGTAATAAAAGATTAAACTGAAGCAATACAAATTTTTTTAATCAATACCGATATAAAATACACACAATCGATGATATAATAACACAACGGATTTATATTTTGTAATGATAAGTGGGTGTTTAATTCAGCTTATAAACTTGTGGAAAACTTATCTGAGAGTAGTTGTTGCGGAAAATGTGATTTGACTGCAACGGAAAGCTTAATAAATTGTGCACTCATGTTTCACAGAACGTTTGTAAGTATACTTTTGACGTCAAAACCACAAAGGCGTATATCACAAACGATATATGTAAGTTAACCATTTACGTGGCACGAAATCGTATTAAAAAAACAACAACAACAACAACAACAGCGAATTTCACTTGATTCATATTATTGTTGCAAATGTGTAACACAATACAACGATTAATAAAAGGTGAGTTACGTATGTATGTATATGCACCGATTTATTGACCCATTTCGTTATGAATATGCGGAAATAGTCACCGAACCATTTGTTTATATTATAATATACATTTTTAAGATATAAACAATATTAAGGAGATTAATAGTAAGCAATTACAGAAATCAATAGCTAGCGAAATCTATAGAATTTTATATTCCTAACGAAAATTCAATACAGTTTAATACTAGCAGTTTTCAGCAAGATGTATGCACTGCATTGCATAAGTAGAGGTTGTTATGGACGAATTGTGCAAATCATATAATTTTTTACATAATTTGGCGACGTACATAAATATGTGGGCCTGCAACTTGTCAACATCGCAGTGTCGGAATTTTTTCTGTCATGTTAAAATGAATGAGTCCGAGTAATTATGCTTCCAAATGAAATTTGTAACATTTTCTCACGAATGATCGACGAACGTGCTTGATGCGTAACAATTTACCATGGTGTTATATGAAATTTACTGCGTTAATTTTTATAGATTATTACGCAGCGATTTGCGCGTGCAATGGAAATCGTCGATGAATTTTATATTTTCGACTGAAAATCAATTCTCATTAGTTTAGAGTCATCGAAACAAATATCCGTGTGGTCTTATTAATTTTATTAGATCATTGGAAGTAGACCTGAAAAGTTTGGTTTCGATTAATCAAACGGTGACGAGGGATCAAACAGACAAATGTGAATTAATTTATGCATACAAACCTAGAAAATTTATTATTTATGGTAAATAGCATCTGTAGGGTAGTTGACTTAATTTACAAACTCATTCTGGATATGCCTTAGATGTTTGATCGTTGCACCACGCAACCTAATTTTCTCCGTTGAACGTAAATTTAAAGATGCCGACAGTTAAACAGACATAACTTATGGTTCACCAAGAACTTTGCACAGTGAAGATATGGAAATTTTCGCTCTCCTGGGCAAAAATATGCATATTCAGGATGAGTTTGTTACTCAAGAAAACTACCCTAATGATGCTATCTACCGTAAATAATAAATTTGAATGGTTTGTATTGGCGTAGTCTGTTACGTGACCTTTAATCTGGTAACCTGTTGGGTCACCACGGTATATTTTGAAAATAAAAATAAAACTTTTCATTTTTGACATGTACATAAATGTTTTCCAATTCCATTATGATACCTCCTCTTTTTATTTCCATTTGAATACCATCCCCCAACTCCCACCCATCAGAGAAACGTTTTGTCACCAAATGAAGAACGCGTCACCATACTGTATATATAAAGGCTTATTACAAGTTGTATTGAAAGAAAATAAAGTAAATATGTAGGTCGGCGAAGCTCGAGCCATCCAATATACGTGGAAATTGAACGTTGCAACGTTCGATTGGATCGTATAGTGTGTTGGAGCGGTCGAATGATATCGTGTGAAATTTCGATTAACTAGCAATTAGACACGATTTTCCAACATCCGTTTACACGTCTCGAGATTTACATCAATATACATACGTGGGACCGTAAGAGATGGGAAATTTTCCATCGACATCGATTTTCTCGGGATGAGCCAACTTAAGCGTGCAATAATAAGTCGTGTTCTGTAATAGAGCAGGTCGTTTTGTTTCAGAAGCGTCGGGATAATAAAGCGATTTCATAACGGTGTTGTCGGTCAACGTTACGAGGCGTTTCATCATGCTTTTTATGCCGTGTCATATATATATTATATATATACCTATATATAAAAAGCACTACAACTTGTGTCGCGATAGCAATTCAACAAGTTGAAGAGGACAATCGTCCGCGAATATCCCATAAACACCGACATTGATGGGATCGTTTGAAATGTTTGACCACCCGGACATGCGATATCTTCCAAGTAATACACAAGCACGATAAATTATTTATCAAGCGTGTTAGTAAAATGTATGTGTAAATTTCGGTTGAGGAGTGGAGGTGTAATGTGGAGGAACAAAAGCTTCAAAAAATACTATGTACAGGCGAATGCCGCTATTCAAATCATCATCATCATTTTCCACCGTTGGATGAAAACCTCTCCAATCCTCTTCCACTCCTGTCTGTATTGATCAATCTGCATCCAATTGACTCCACACGTCGTCCATCGTCCACTCGGTCTACCTTGCTCTCTTTCACATCCTCTCGGATACCATTCCAGTATTTCTCGCGCTCATCTGCCATCCATTCTTCTCGCTATGTGTCCATTCCAACTGTTTCACACGTTCCGCTATATCTACCCCTTCTTATCTATGTATTCCTCTTGCGATCTCTTCGTGTTATACCGAGCATACATCTTACTTGATCTAGATATTACGTAGCATTCTTGAATTCAGCATCCATACGTCATAACTGGCAGTACGCATAGGTCGTGTGCCTTCTTTTTTTTTTAAGCATAGCGGGATGTTGGATTTAAAAACTACACATCGACACTGTACAAGCCAATTGCCGTAACTCTCACTTTTCCCCAAAGTGACATTATGATGGAAATGGATTTATTGCATACTGTTTACATGAACTGACCAAGTATCTATCGTAAATCCCAAAAATTATTTCATACTAAAATAATTCAATAATAGCCATTTGTAACTTGACAAAAAATATTCCAGACAAATAATGTAACTCTCTAAACGTGCTATGTAGAAATGATAATGAAACTACTATTTACTATTACAAAGTGCTTAGCGTAACCCTCATTTTTTTTAAATGAAAAACATTGATAGTTAAATATTTACTCATCATATCATTGCGAAATTTTTAACAGAGCTTAAAAGTCCGTTTTCAATCAAATATGATTAATATTAAAATAAATCCAATGCCTACAGTTTTTTTCACTTCCTGTGAACAATTTGATATTTGAGGCTTACGGCAATTCATTCCATCCTAGATTCATTCTTGGTTTTATTTCCACTTCTTTACATCCAGTCATGTTCACCAATTGTCTAAATACACTACAACGCTAAAATATACCGCCTGAAACGATAAAATTTATATTATATATATAACATTCGAAAAACTTTCTCAATCGATGTGTAAATTTCCAATTGCGAGTATATGTATGTATGTACATATGTACATCGTGTGTTTTAATCTATTTGAGTGCTTTGCCAATGAGTGATGCGGTCGCAACAGCTCGGTTTTCCTCACGTGTCGGATTGCGAAGCTTTAAATTAAAAGCGATGCATTAGCGGTGTTTCTCGAGTCGATAATGCACTTTGCAATTAAGCTGTTCGAGCGTGCGAACCTCGACGAGCTTTTCAACCCGCCGAACAAAGCTTCAAATTTGCACAAGAGCCAACCGAAGCATCGGACGCCTCAAATACGTTCAATTAAATCAACTAACACAAAAGGGAGCCGTGATTTAAATATGAATTGATTAAAAAAAAAAAAAAAATAATAAAAGCTCTTTTACACTTTTGCAACGATGCACTTGACCGGTCGTTGCACGAGCTTTCAGAGGAAAGTATTGCACCAAACACTTGAATTCATTCGGTTTTTTTTTTTTTAGCGAGGTACGCATCAGCAAGTCTCGACTACATATTTACAAAGGCGACGTTTAATTATATTCGAGCTTTAATTGTCTCTGCTTTTGAACGCAACGCAACGTATCATTACGTCGTTCATTAATGTCGTTCTGGATTTTCCTTTGGTATGAGTAAATTAACGAGCCGCCACCGGCTACGTAACTTGTCATTGTTTAAAACGGATAACCGGAACGTGCTCGCGAATTTTCGATACTCTCGTATCCGGCATAATCGATTTTGGGATACCAATTTCAACTAAAACGCGATGAGAAAATATATACGTATTTATACACTCTCTTTTTACGCGAGCGCAAATTTTCCGAGCTTTAAAAAGCACGCTCTGTAATATTCATCAGAGCTGTGTTTATTATGAATATCACACGTGAATTTTTAATACGTTAATGCGTAAAAGGTTTTCCAGGCAAAGGTGAAATGTTTGCTTTAATGTAATATTGGCGAAACTGGATCGTACGTTGTCCAATTAACCGAATATAATGGATCACTATCATAAATTGATATAAAAAATGTACTCCTTTCTTTGAATTGAAATATGTAATTTATTTATTTATTAAACGCCTGTTAGGACTTTTACATACAAAATACATAATATGTATGTACATATATTAAAATGAAAAAAAATTAATAAAATAAATAATAAGTTGTTGCCCTAGGGACGACAGATTAATGTAAAAAAAATCAATAAATTCAGATTATTTATTGCCACATCTAATCATTCTGGGGATGCGAGAATTAAGGTAATAATTATTACGTGAAATACTTTCACAATCTAATAAAAAATAAGAACGGGTAACACATACCGGTACTTTTAAGCGGAAAGTTGAATGAATAAGAATGGGACTATCTATTAAATATTTTATATAAAAAATTACATCGAATGATTCTTCTATATGTATTACTTAATTTTATCATTTTAAATTTTGATGGAAGAGAATCATTCAGTAGCTTTATTAAAAGTAATGATGATGTTTCTGAAAAATGAATATTGTATTTTTTCAATAGAATACGAATGAATGCAAAATGCGGTGACTTTTGTAAGCAAACAGAATAATAATTTAAAAGTATTAAAATTTTGAAAACGCTTGACAGTTCTGATAATGTAGCCAAGTAATCTGTTCCCATGCTCAGTTACATATACATATGTACATATGTATGTATGATTAATATGCCCTACAAATGTAAGGCACTCGTCAAAAATTAATTGTTTAAAATGTACATACATATACACTGTCAAAGAAGATTTATAATACATACGTGGTAAAGCGATACTTAGCTTTTGTATGCACGATGTTTGGCTTGCAAACATGCGAACAAACAATGCATTTTACCTACATATGTATATGTATGTATAAATTTGTCAAGCGTTATTTTTAGTCAAATGATGAACGTTGACAAAAGCACTCTTTTTTTGTCGTTTTAAGTAGATTATATTCAATGGCAAAAACATGATTCAAAACAAACGCTGTGTTTTACAAAATTTTCAGTAAAAAGCTTACACTAACTTATAATCTGAAACCGCAAATATATTTTCAATGAATTTCCATTGAATCGCAAAACTTGATACGGTTTTTGAAGCGTATCATTCTATTTTTAAAAATGTTCATTGAATTGTTTACTTTCATTTTAATTTATGGGAAAACACAATATCATCCCGGAAGTTTGTACGTTGAATGAAAATCGCGAAATCCCTACGGTACAAAGTAAAATATTATACCATATCTATTAACGTATCCCGTGCACGTATGTTAAATTAAAAACACACAGTGTGAAAGTTTCACCACAGGCTTACAGAATCGGTCATTTAAATCGAAACACTGTCAATTTTCAATTTGTATAATTAGATTAATTGTACATAGTCGTTGGTGGTGGTTTTTGGAAAAATTTAATCAATTTCACATGCTAATTCAAAACTAAATTTAGATAATTTAATGTGTGAACTTTTGATACTAACTTATTTATATCGTTACAAATAAATTGTTTAGGAGAGCCGAAAGCGTGTATGTATTTCACGTATTATATTTAAGCATCGTACAAAGATGACTTAATGATTCATCCACTAGATCAGGGGTTATTAACCTAATGGGCTCATTTCCTCCCTTGAAAGTGAATACGATGTTCTTTCCCTCCTTCGCTATCCTAAATTTTTACAACCCAGATTCGCAAGAATAGGTCGTAGTAAGTGGAATTAAAACTGAAACAGCTTTATTTGGCAAATCTGGATGGGCAACTTGTTTGAGAGTATCAAAATTCATCAAGGTCTTGATTTGAGAATTCTTGCTTCAGCAGAGCTTTTCTCTGTAAATCGATGCCTTTCTGCATAAACACCATAGGCTAAAAAACCCCGCTGATTTGATTTAACCAAATGTGTAGATACGCAGTTTTTTTTAGCTAAGCCAACGATATGCATTTTACTAGACTGAGACCTATCTTCTTGATAAGAGCTATTCAAAGTATGCATAAGTGAAATTGTGGTTCATTTTTAAATAGTAAAGAAAGGTTGCAAATATTGTAGAATAGAGCTAGGCGGAATATTTTAAATGTAAATAGATTCACTACATAGTATAATAAATATGTCGAATGAATTAAATTGGATGAATCTAAGTGAAACTTTGTGTGCATGTTAGTATACATTTTAAGCTAGATAAGAACTTATTGCTAAATTATTTCGATAAGTATTTAATAAGGGGGTATAATATACATAGTCATAATACTAGGGGTATGAATAAGTTAATATTTAAGAATTTAAAATTAATTCAATCTAGAACAGCAGTCGGGAACCGGCGGCTCCGGAGCCGCATGCGGCTCTCGCTCTTTTTTTTTAGTTTGCGTGAAACTCAAAACGTTTACGTAAACTCAAACACACAATTGACGTAAAATCGAAATGATTCTAATTTTCATAACTTGGTGGCTATATAAAGCTTTCAGATCGTTTTTCAGATTCAACTATAGTATTAAACTGTCGAACGTTCAGAAATATCACGAAGATAACTTATTTTTTACAGCTATCCATTTTATTACAATTCGAAAATATAGGTAGTATATTGAGGCTCCCAAGCTCATTAATTTTACAAGATTTTCCGTAGTTTGGTTCTCAGCTCTAAAAAGGTTCCCGACCACTGATCTAGAAAAAGTGTTTTATTGAATACAATAAACTGACAAAAAGTCTTAGAAAATTAAACCAAATTGATAGATTCCCGGCAGCCTCAAAACAACACCTCTGCATGTACAAGTGATAATATATAATTAAGTTATTTGGTAATTTTAGCTTTACGTTACTTTTTGGTTTATGTATTTCAATTAAATAAATCAACAAATAAGTAGTTTTTACGAGTTGTATTGATATAACTCACGACTGTATACGTCAAAGTGCGTTAAAGTGAACAGTTTAATTACGCTACATTAAAAAGCAAACGAAAACAATTTAAAAACAAAACGATGACAATTTAAATAAACACGGCAGTAATTGACATTGAAAAGTTTCAGATCGACACACTCGTAAAAATAGACTTAAGTAAAGGTATCGCACGCATATCAATATTGATTACGCGTTCAATTATTCATACGTCGACTTCAGCCACTCCACTTATTATTAAACACTAATTTAACACGTCGAAATAAACACAACCCACGCGTCTAAATTACCCAATATGAAAAGTTTAAAAGTCCAATCGAGAGTGTGTGGCACGAAATCCAATTAAGACTTTACTTTTACGTTGATCGAGGTCTAAATTTAGGTGGGAAATTTAATTTCAGCTAACGGTAACTCGAGTGGCTCTGGTTGATCGGCGTCAAAGCCAGACTCTCGGTCCAGCTGCAGTCGAGGGAGACAATGGAAACCCCCATAGAATCTCCTATAGAAGCCTCCCTCATAATTGATTCCTCCTTCATAGGTCATTACACGCCTCCACAATCAGATCTGGCTCAAAAGGGGAGACCGGGAAATTCACCCAGTCGGTTATTTCGGTATATATGTAGTTGTACAACGTACGCTAATGACGACATATATGTATGTATATATGTACATACAACATATGCAGTGTGTCTCAAGTTGAATTTGAGCGGAAATTATTCCACTGTCGCTAACTTAGAATGGTAAATTTGCATTTCGTATGCGGCCGCGTGGAATTCGCTTTAATAGTTCACGTGTCT
Source organism: Parapsyche elsis (assembly GCA_022651745.1). Lineage (NCBI taxonomy): Eukaryota > Metazoa > Arthropoda > Insecta > Trichoptera > Hydropsychidae > Parapsyche > Parapsyche elsis. The sequence continues at coordinate 461,458 of JAGVSN010000041.1, forward strand.
CTTATAGGCGAATCGTCGAAAAACTATACGCTAACGATTCCGTTCAACCAAAATATAAAAAAATATAGTGTAAAATACTTTAAAATTGCATAAAACAAAGTTGAAAGTATCTCGAGGGTGAATTTTATAACGTTTATGCGAGTGTACATATACATAAATGAGTCACGATTCGTTTTGATGAAATTTATACAAAAAAAAAAATGTTTGAAATTGCGGTGCGCGGTGATGAAATTAAAAGAATTTTTTTCACGTTCATTTAATTTCCCATTCACGTTCAAGTTCATTTTGAGCGATATGATACGGAATACCCTTATGAAACGTTTCAAGCGCTAATTTTCCGCTTGGTAAAAAAAAAATCAACCACCAGATCGTTTTTCATCACCGTAGCATAGCGTTCGTTATTATAATAGTTTCGAAAATATACATTTTTAAAACCCAACACCGGTGTTTTAATTGGCCACCGTTTAAATTGTGAGCAATTTGAAAAATTGGAACAAAATGATTTCAGACGCACGCTTTAAGAGCCTTTCGTTATTAAAATTCAATACAATAATGCTAATTAGAACATTTTGCTGTAAAATAGCGTCCTTTTGTTTGATACGAGTATGTATTTAATTATTCTTTATCAAAAAAATCATTTAAATAAACAGCCTACATGTACATATATGATATAAAATGGAACTACATAGATTGAAGTCCATCAGAGTATTTTAATCCACTGTCTATTAGGTTTAATATATTCTTGTTAATATTTGAAGTAAAATTTTTATAATAATATGTCGCGTTTGGCTCGGTAGGAAATTACACACATCATTGTACAAGAACAAAATTTTTCCCCAGATTTCCGTACATACTTTTATATTATTTAAGAGGAGCGTTCATTTTAAATTATACATTATACGAAGCAGCAGCGTTTAGAATTTTACAAAGGTATAATTGGTCCTTTGTCCTTTTCCACGGGAACGCACTGCGAGACTTCCTGCATAGGATATTTTCAGGTCAAACATAACATGTTAAAAATTAAATTGAATCTCAGCTTTTTCCTGAATAATTACTACTCGATTTCAATTCCAAACAACAACCAGGTCGCATTCTACATAATAATAATAAATACGGTCAAGGAAGATCTTGTCTATTTTCGAAAACACCCACACAAATGGATTCGCTCGTAGATAAAACTGCTAGCGACCTTCGTCGAGATGAGATTTGTCAAAATTTCCACGGTTGAAAGTGGTCGTAAATTAGGGCCAAAGATGGCTTTTGCTCAAATATCGTAGGTCACGGCTCGTTATTGTTTCAAAGTTTTCGTTTGATTTGTACAAATTGGAGTTTAAAGGGCGCAAGACTCGGTCTTATGGTGAATTATGGCTCCTCGGACAGGTAGAACTCTCTCGCTACCTCTCAGATTTATTATTTAACTGTGCCGAGGGCGAAACGATCAAATATTAATAATATAACTCAGTGTTGTACCGGAACCTTTATATAAATACGTACAGTGAAGCTCATTGAAATAGCACTACACTGTTTCAGCTTTAGATTCATGTATTTCGATTTTACGCGGTGGTTTTATCATTTTTTAAATTTATTTTAAAAAGTATTTTACATGATTTAATCTAAATTGAGACTATATATCCTTTTTTTTTACTTTGCATACTACATTGTATGTATTAAGGACTAGTATCCTGAGCTGAGACACTGCATGAAAGGATCAAGGATCATGAAACCCTAATTGCGTTTAATGTGTCGTAATGAAATTAGATATTGGCGGTTTTAGAACTAGTGCTCAGTTATTAGTAGCGATATAATATGTTAGTGCTAGAAAGAAGGTGTAGTAAATTTTGATGCCTGAACGATTCCTTAAAGTGATATTAATTTCTCGATTTTTTTTAATTATAAAAATTGCGCATTACTTTTTCTTGGTTAGATTGAAGTATGTAAATATTAAAAGTACGGTTTTTTAATGAATTTTCTTTGTAAACAAATACCCCTGTCAAAAAGCTAAGGTTGTAAATGTTTTTAATATTCCATAAAGCATGTTTAATAGTTTCAGCTAAATTATAGTCACGAGAAATTCGCAAAATTTAGTTGGGTCGCGTTTGATGGCTTGAAACGAAAAAATTACGCTTAATGAAGTCCTAGTAAAATTACCCGAAGTAACCATCCATAGGATACATGCAAAAATTTATTTTTTCACAGCGTGTACACTGTAAAGTTTGAATTTTGATGTTGTTTATTTAATAAAATGTAAAAACCGCCACAAAGAATCGCATATAAATAAAAAAAAGTGATACAATTTTAACGACCGGTATTGCACACACGATATAATAATTATACGTTGTGCTTACGGCTGTATATTTACTATACATTAGCATGGAAAATATGTAGGTACGTCACTTTGATAATAGTCTTGATTTTGCACGGTTGAAAATTTTAAATTCAAATGATTGAAAATTTGTGTAATTTTGTACAAATATACGCGTATCGAGTTGCAAATCCTCAATGTGTAATTATTCAAATGGTTAGAGGTGTGGATACATTCAACAGTATTTTCATGATGGATTATTCACTTGTGTACCATTCGAATAGTGTATGCACCAATATTAAACGATTGATTGACGTGCGAAACGGAGCGTGCTCTGCGAATTTTTACATTGAAAGCTTTGATAGTGTATTAATAATTTAAAACGCAGGTACAAAATACAAAAATATTTTTATTTACTGTCGTGGCGTTGAAATATTAAATCTGAACGCAGCTCGCGAAAACTTTCGTTCTCCGCAAGACTTTAATAAAACTTGAAACAGTGCTTACAGGATTAGGAAACTTATTGTTACCAAAATTGTTGCGTAAACTTATTGTATACAAAATGAAAAATCGCAGGAGAGTATTGTAATGGATGACTGTAATTTAGTACCGTTGTTTTTGTGGTTTCAAACTATATAACTTGTTTTCCAAATTCGTATCGCTCGGTTAAATACGAGCCAATGTAAAAATTATATATATGTACATATGTATGTTTAGCATTTCTATAAATGTCCCCGTGTCTTGAGTGTTCAAATGCAACCCAAGGATGCAAAAATACCACAAATTATGCACCATTTCAACATCTCGGAAATAGATAAATTGCCACTCGCCCGTTATAAACAAGCCATATTAGAAAATAGCTGTATATAAATATGTATACTCGTTGCTTCTATGGATGACGTAAATAAACAAATTAATTCGTTTCACGTGTAATTTGTTCACGTATAATATAACTATGTACATTGTACATAGATCTGCATATGCATCTCTCAGATTCTAACACCAGAGTTAAAAACTAACTGTAATTGGAATAGCGTCCGTGGTTTCACGAAACTTTAATATTATACAGTTCTGAAAATATCAAATAGCAGGGTGCACCCAGTTGAACAAACACTCTTAAATGTAATTTAATTAATTTAGCGTACAAGAAAGTCGAGTCACATTCGAGCGCTTTCGCGAAAATGGTTACACTGAGCAACAAAAAATCCTGTTTTTTAAAACCCAGAGCGGAGATTGATCAATCTTTACTAAGTTTTACCCACTGAATTTAAATCCGATAATTATTTTTGTCGATATGCTCTCGTTTATGAGATATTCGTGATTTAAAAAATGTAAAAAATATCCATTTTTTTTGGCTTTGCGGTCTATAACTTAAAATATAGTATTGCTGTGCTCAAAGTGAGTATTGAAATCAATAGTCAGATATTTTCTATTATAGTCTATCTATTATTTCTATTATAGTCAGATATTTTTTCTATCCGCTGTGGACTTTTTTTTTGTTGTTCAGTGTTATAGCATATTTATTATGTTGACCGCAATGAAATGTTTCTTCTTTCATAAGAAAAATGAATAATTAATTTCGCCGGAGGCAATTATGTTCATCTTTGCGTAGTTTCATCGGTTTTTCTATTGAAGTGAAAATAAAACGACACCGACTCTTTTAAATATGTAGAATGCAAACGTAGCGGTAAATTAATATTCATCGAATCGTAAATTAAATTTCACCGATATCTATGACAATATTTAATTTTATATTATTTTATAAGTAAATATAGCCATGTATGTATGTATGTGGACAGTTTTAGTCTCGAGTAACCGTCAAACTAGACTGCTTCTATCGGTGGACTGATTCCCACTGAAGAATAAGCTCGAAACGAGAAGTATAAATCTAAAACATGTATTTTACACAATGCTACTCGTTTTTATACGCCAGAGCGTTTCCTTTTATTTCCCTTTTTTTTTCGCTTTTCATTATACGCTGTATACCTGAAAGTCGGAAAATAATGCGACACCGTCAATGTGAATAGTATAAAAAAAAGCGGAGGTTTATAAAACCGTTTCTCGGTCGCATGAAATTTGAATAAATAATCTCAATTTTATATATTTCATGTTTTTATATAATAAATTTAACTTTGTTCTTGTGAAGCCAAGTCAAACTTTTCAATTCAAGCACTATTTTACATATTACATCGTCTGAATTTAGTTAAAACTAAAATAATACTTTATAGAACGTTAAAGTAAAATATTGTGAATTCGCTGTATATTTAATATGAGTGCGGTTGTTCAATGGAAAATGAAAAGTTGAAAAGTAGAGGGATTTTCTCACGGGAAAACCCTTGAAACCGCAGTCACTCGGAAGCAATCGCTACTATTGACGCATACTCACTGCACTTTAAAATATCATTTCTATTGGAAAACTCGTTGAATTTCCGTAAACTACACTATTTTAGCATTCTATGTAGTTCAAAGTTGGCTTTTGACATTGTTTCATACAAAGTCTAAGTTAATGTTGTACGCTCTATTCTAAATCAACAATATTATTATGTACATACATATGTATACCGTTTCTTATTGGTAATAAGCATTGCAAAGATACTACCTACGAGTCACTCGAGTGAGAGAGAAGATTTTTACATTCAAATAGCTACCATACAAAGGTTTGTTTCAAAACCCCGTATCGAATTATTCACGTATGGGAAACAATAAAAAGTTTTTTGGAAGACCATGTACAATAATGCGTATTATATTTGTTTGCTTGGTTGGCTTCGGGATAATCTAAAACCCCTCCACAACGTTTTTAATCCACTTCTTAGGCGAAACCTGCTTCATAAAGCTTGTATAGTACATGCATAGGTACTACTTATGTAAACGTGAACGTCTTCATTGCATTGTCTAGCCAAAATACGAAATAGACTACGCAATTTAGCCGTCTGTAAATGTTGGCTGACGACGCGTATCTCGAGTCATTTTTTTGATGGACTCTGAAAAGGACAACTCGTCAGGATCTGGCCCTAACGTGGTACATTTCATGAGTAGGGTGAGTGAAAAAAGGTTGTTTTCGTGAAGTTGTTGCCATTTGGCTGATTAAATTAACATCCTGCCTCTCCAGAATTCCCCTTTTTTCGCGCTGGATCCTCGAATCTTCGCCCCCTTTGACTTTTCGACTTTCATAAATATTTAGCATGGCTGTGGATACACACCGAGTCGCTGCCTACAAACGATAAACACCCTGTATATAAAAGATTGTCAAACCCAACAACACAATCCCTAACATGATTATAGTTTCAAAGACGAAATCGTTCAAGTTAGATTATTAAAAATTGATCCCACAGTGCATTTAAAATAAACATCTACTCTCGTATCTTTACATTTATTGCTATTAATATTGGAAACCAAACTTATAATTAATTAACGTTTAAATGTCCAATAGTGCAATCTGGGCCAAATTCTTAAATAGATTAAATATGTAGCTTGCTTCTAAAGGGTCAGTGTCAATTAATCTATTTCCGAGATGATCAATTGTGATATTTCAGCTTCCCAGAGTGAAGATTGCATTCGAACATAATATATTCACATGCATTAAAAGCAACAGGATACATTTATAGAAATGGTACGTTCGATAATTTTTACATTGGCTAACAGATTCAATACGTGGCTCGGTTCTTAAGTTTAAAGGGTCAATGTCAATATATTTATTTCCGACATGTGCAATTCATACTTAATTTGCGATATTTCAGCTTCCCCGAGTGAAGGTTGCATTTGAACATATAACAGGATGCATTTATAGAAATGGTACGTATCCATAACTTTTACACTGGCTAATAGTTTCAATACGTGGCATGGTTCTAAAGTTTAATGGTCAATGTCCCTGTATATATTTTCAACGTGTGCAATTCATACTTAATTTGTGATATTTCACCTTTCTTGGGCGAAGGTTGGATTTGAACACACGACTAGACATTTTCTAAACATTGTTATATCTGTAAAAAAGGATAAATCCGACAACCAGCCATGATCATTAAGTTCTTCACACATTTCGTTTCTGTTTATCGCTGGAAGAAGCTCCACAAATCGTTGTAGGAATTTTCCCTTACTAAGCCATCTAACTTCAGAATGTACCGAACAACATGTTGCTCGCAAGCTACGGGTTGGGCACCGCTGCTCTAACTCTTACACCTCAGCTGGGAAGAGCGTTTTGTAATCGAATTAAGAATGGGTCACCAACCTGTATTATTAGTAAAGGTAGTCCTAAGTCTTAGAGCGATATTACACTGAGCAACCACACCAACAACCAGATTTTTTTTGATGGTGGCGAGCATCTTATTACATTGCACCACTTTTACTTCACCAGCTACCCGCTTATCTCATAATCTTCATACAAAAAAAATAGGTCTAGGAAGCTATACAAAAACTAGGTACTTTATGTAGTAGTATGTAGACGTAGACAATATATAAAATTCAACCTTTCATATTTCTTTCGGAATTTCATTGTTTTCGAAACAATTGCGTTGACGTTGCGTTGCGTTGACAATTGAGTACGACGATGCAAAAAAAGGTCAGAAAAGGGTTTTTGGTGAAGGTTATTTTCGTCGAACATTGAAATTTTTATGCAACTGAGAATCGCATCATGTAATACGTAGCATTGGAACCTGTATATCTATCTGGTCGTCGAGGTTCAAAAAAAATCTGGTGTTCCGTTTGGTTGCTCAGTGTAATATCACCCTAAGGCTGATATTACATTCAGCAACAAAACGGAACACCAGGTTTTTTTTGAACCTTGGCGACCAGATAGATATACAGGTTCCAATGGTAAGTATTACGATGTATTAGACGATGTGATTCTGGGCTGCTTGAAAATTTCTCGGAAGTCAATGTTCGCCGAAAAAAATCTTCACCAAAAACCCTTTTCTGACCTTTTTTTTGCATCGTCGTACTCAATTGTCAACACAACGCAACGTCAACGCAATTGTTTCGAAAACAATGAAATTCAAAAAGAAATACGAGAGGTTGAATTTTATATATTTTCTACGTCTACATAGAGTACCTATGTAGTTTCGTATAGTATTGTTTTTTTGTATGAAGATTATGAGATGAGCAGGTAGCTTGGTAGCTTGAAAAGTGGTGCAATCTAATAAGATGCTCGCCACCGCCAAAAAAAATCTGGTGCTGGTTTTGTTGCTCAATGTAATATCGCTCTTAGGTAGTTATGTATTATTTACAATAATATTCGGTATGACGTATCCACTTAGTTAAATATTACAAAGAGAGTTCATTCATCTGTTATCGACGAATGTACGAAGTGAAGAAGCTTTTATTTTAAATAAAATTTGTTCTAAGGGGTGAAAAGGGGTTGCGCATGCGTGGAGCACCCTGTGTAAGCCGAGGCATTTATCAGTGTCAAAGGACCTCACACACGTTCGATACTCGTCCGGGGGCAAATTGTAGCTCAAAGCGTCAAAATAGCATGTATTTTCGCGCGCGCGTCTGTACGTACGTCCGTCGAACACAATATTGAAAATACATATAACAAAGATTGATGAACAGCAACAACGGCCCCGCATCTCAAATGCTCGTCTCCCGCAAAGGATATGACAATTTTTCGCCCTGAACACAAAGGGGTGGAAGTTATTGTAAGTTTTTAGGGCCCCTGCGGTGCAGCCGTTCTAGGCAATAGCCGTTATTCAGAAGGTTGATGAAGTTTTAAATTAATTTTCGTTATAAATATCGGTGCCCCGAAGGTCTTAAGCGCTTGCTGAAATATTCCCGACGGTGAAAAGTCTTCCGCGTTTCAGAGCTTTGCCGGAAAACGGTCGAGTGGTGTGCTTCCGGAGATGAATCGGAAGCTCGTCGCTAGCGGCTAAAAAAAAAAAAAAAACAACACAATGTTTCGCCCAAAGCATGAATTTATCCACGAAATAATAATCTCGTCTATTATATCGCATTTCGTGTAACGCAATTTGATTAAAAAAATAGTATGCACGAAAAAAAATTCAATTACATTTCAAATATTCAGTGAAAGCCGGCGGAAATTGCAATGTATAAAAATAAAATTGATAATTTTGTTCAACGTCAAAACTTGTTTCAACAATGGGACAGATGTAGAGCACAGTTCGTGTTGCGTATTGCATCCGATTTATCTCTGAACAGAAATGATTAAATAATAGAATTTGCTCGAAATACGAAAATCAACTTCCATTCGTGCTTTTTTTTTTTAAAGCTGATTGTATGTAAGTGGAAGCTGTAAAACAATTAATTTAACACGTACATATTATACGCGTTATAATTGTTATCCCAGTGAAATATATACTATTTTTAAATATTTGTGATTCAAACTTAAACCGAGAAAAGTAAAAATAAACGGGTGTTTAAAGTGTAATATATAAACAATGAATGAAATAGAACCAAGTGTGAATAATTTGACATAAAAAGCTGTTATAAAATGTATTGAAATACGAGTGTGAAGATTCCAATACTATAAGCTGAATATATTACGTCTCCAATTATTCGAATTGCGTCTTCAAAGCTATGCAAAAAGGTTGACGAATTCTGTTTTTTTTTTTTTTTATTTTAATCAAAATAACGCCTTTTACGCTTTCAAGCGTGAATTTCCCTTTCATGTGTGCGAGTATTTTTCTTTTGCCTTTTAATATATTATGTATACGTATCTTCGAATTTTTTATTCACTTTGACACTTTTCCATTGTAAATGTTCTAATCAAATCACACACAAGAGATTACACGTGTCGAGTATTACTTTTGAGTGGTTTTGGTTTTAAATTAAGCTGCTGACTAGAATGAATATATTTTTTGATACTGAATCATATCACGTAAAATATTAACCATCACGGGATATATTTACATATTTATATTTCCATATTTCATTTAACCATTGCTTATTCATCTGTTCAAATTGTATTATCCTATATACGGTAAACGTCAGTCGTCCATTAATTTTTAATTATGGTAATTTTCTCCGATGGTGTTTAATTATTCCACCCAAACGGAAGCGTAATCTAAGACGCAATTTAATTTAGAAGAGGCTTCATTAAAAAAACAAAACGAAAGTAATGAAAATTGATAATTACTATACTTATGTTACTAAATATAAATAAATAAAATCCGCAAATAAACCAACGTTCAAAATTAGCACGTTCATAAGTCAATTTAACGCTGTCGCAAATTGTGTCAACAGATTCGATTTTTTTCGCAGAAAGGGTCGATTTTGAAAGTGGCGAATATTTTATTGATATAAAATAGTATCCGCGGGCGTTTTATTTATTTTTTAGATATTGAGCTGGTTCCAGATAGTTAAATATACAAATATTATAATTGAAAGAGACCGTTTCGGTCATGCATGGGGAGTTTTCGCACCGTCGGAAAACTCGACTGGGAAAATCGATGATTGTTACCCTTCCAGCGAAAACGCTATTTTCCGAGAAGCTTTGTTGTTTTAGTTTTAACGATGCAAACTAACAGACGTGGTATGTATGCGGTTCGAGAGTTGAATGCGAAATAACTGCAGGCCGAATGCAATATTTGCGAATTTTCCTCGAAGCTGTGTGTTCGAAACGATGAGAAAATTCGAAGTATCCAATTATATATATCTGCGGTGCGCACTATTGAGCATGAATGTGAAAAAAGGCGTGAAAAATTGCATGAGACTCGTATCGAGCAGTAGCACCCGTCTTGATTTATGACCTGATTTTCCACAATGAACACGGTATGAGCAAAAAGTTACCGTTAAAATTTTCGATAGCCTATCTATCCATCTACCTACATATAAATAAAATTTAAGTCTTGTTTTTTCCTTTCTTATATGTACACACATCGAAAAACCGTTTGAATTATGCGAATTTAAGTTTGCACAGATACTTTCTATGGTTTTGCTGGTCTTATGGGGTATTTGAGTGTGCTAGCACATTTTTTTTTTGAAATCCATATGTCATACACGACACAGTTATAGTTGCGTGCGATTCAGTAAATGTACAAAATAGATTAACACAATTAAGCAACGTAAGATGAAAGTATGTAGGTCTAAAGGTGCCTGTAAACGATCAACATTTTTCAGCAATATTGCTCGTCAACCATCCAGCAACATTTTCGGCATCACATGCGCAATATAATGTGTGGCTCAATGATTGCCGGCAATAAGTTGCTGTTTTATTATTGCCCAGATTCGCCGAAGGTTAACACTCATATCGTGTATTTTCGTATACCGAGCGATATCATTGGCAATATGTCAACAATACTTGCCAGTACACTGCCAAACCAGCAATAGTGGAACAATGGTGTCGGGAAGCACGACTATATTTCTGGCCCACATCACCATATTGCAGTAATATTACCGGCAAGCATTGCCGGTAAAACATTGCCGTGAATATGTTGATCATTTACAGGCACCTTAAGAATTAATTTTAATAAAACTAAAATTATGTTTAATGAATGTTGCACGCAAACCGTAGTCGTAGTAGACAGTTGATTGTTATTTATACCGAGGACAAATGGTGAACATGACTGGATATAAAGAAGAGAAAATAAAACGAAGAATGAAACAAGGATGGAGCGCTTTTGGAAGAATGAACATAGTTTTTAAATCCAACATCCCGCTATGCTTAAAAAAGAAGGCAGTACTGCCAGTAATGTATGGATGTGAAACGTGGATGCTGAATCCAGTGCACACAGAGAAGCATGGAAAGATTTATGCTCGGTATAACAAGAAGAGATCGGAAGAGGAATACATGGGTAAGAAGGATGACCAAAGTGGCAGATCTAGCGGAACGTGTGAAAAAGTTGGAGAAGAATGAATGGCAGATGGACGCGAGAAATACTGGAATGGTATCCGAGAGGATGTGATAAACAGTAAGGTAGACCCAGTGGACGATGGACTGATGAATTTAGAAGAATGTGTGGAGTCAAGTGGATGCAGTTTGCTCAAGATAGACAGAAATGGAATTAATTTGTGAATCGCAGTACATTTTGAACTTTGCCTGGACACTTTGGGCATGCCTAGACATCTATTATAATATGTACATATATAATGCGGGATTTTACACTTTGCCTGTAACATACATATATGTGTGAACTCTAAAGGAAAACTATTCACATCATATTATGATTTGAATAGATTTTACGCTTTCGATATGCAATAAAGCATGCGCGTAAACTTTAGCCGTAGTGCAAAACTTAGCCTCAGATTTTCTTGCAGAATATTTTATCTTCACGTTGAGATTTTCAAACTTCTTGTTTCCGCAACTATGCAACTTATTAAACTCGCATATCTGCAGTTTTTTCGTTTCGAAAATACATTCAACGTTTTTTTTTTTCACATACATATGTTTGGAAACAGAGCTGGGAATTCAATGAGCGTAATATTTTATATACTTGTTGCACGGCTCTTAGTCCAATTGGTATTTTTGGCATAAAGACCATTGTCAGTGAGCCAACTCGTCTACTATTATTACAGTAATAGCGAATGCAACAGTTTCGCGGATATTTTTATTTTTCATTTTGACAGCACTCAGTTGCCGAAATTTGCATACAAATTCAAAATAACATACTACAAGGCTTTTTGTGTGACGCCAAATTGTAATATTTTGATTGGTGATTTTAACTACATATGTATGTATGTATGTACATTGTAATCCTGGCTCGTGCTCGAACTACGTATGTAGCTCAAGCTGTAGGTACGTACTGTTGTTCACTTTGTTAACGGATTTCAGTGTTTGTCCTGTCTACTATGCTGAATATTTGCACTGAAGAGCAACAGCGAGCTACTATACGAGATTGCTATTGTTGGAAAGAGTAAAATATTTCAAAATTCACGATGGGGTGTTGAGATAGTGTTTAAGACCATTTCCAGTTGAATTTTAACCTTTTTGGATAAAAGCCTAATTTTTAATATTAAAAGTACAAAAAAAGCAATAGTAGTTTTCCTGTTGTATGAAAAGGTGGAGTTGAAATACAAATTACTATTCATTATACATGCATTATATATGTACTAATAAAAGCCGGAAGACAATAGCAGGGTAAAGGTTAGTAGTTTCTTTAATTTTTCGTTCGTTCTCCGGTGAATGGTATTGTACATTTTGAGGACCACTTCTTAAAACTAATTCCCCAGAAAGGAAAGACAGTTTAAAAGGTAAAGAAAAGCGCGTTAATCGAAGAAATCTCTTTAGAAAACTGTTTTTTACCTATTCTATTGGCATACACCTAGAGTTATTCTCACGACAATTAATTTCCTTTGAACGGTAGAAGAAAATGGAAAATTACTGTAGTGAAAGCCAAAGACGTTGCAAAATTGAATACGTTTAAGCAACGATTCAAAGGCGGAAATTTATTATTAAAATCTCCGTTCGCTACATTAACTAAAGAGAAACAATTTAAAAAACCAATCCTATAATTCACAATATAATTACAAATCTTCAATGCGCGGATTTCCCTTTCATCTGTGGGAGTATTTTTACTTTGCCTTTTACTTTTAACATACAGAGAATCTTCTCTTTGATATTTTCCCATTGCTGATTTATTTTTAAAATAATCAATATATTGCGGAAAACATGCTAACGAGCTCATACATATTGAAAATCGGATTTTTAAAATTTCCATTGTATAATAGGTACAAAAGAAATACACGCGTCGAATATTACTGAATAGATCTGTTTTTAAATTTAAGCTTTGTATAAAATATTTTTTGACGCAAAAACATCTCATATGAAACCTTATCCATTACTAGAATATTTATTTAATGAAGCGATCTAAAAACACAATCCCATTATAGGTATATATACAGTAAACGTCACCCGTTAATTAACATTAAATTATGGTAATAAACTAATAAGCTCAAATAACTGACGTATCACTATATATTGCAATGACATAGTTTTAATCAAAACCGCACACGAACATTGTTCGTATACGGCTAACGTTACACATTACAAACATCGATCGCCCAAACAATGCCTTTACCGAAAATATAAAAACGATACATTTCATTCCGACAAAACCAAATTGGCCACTATTTATCCAAAATCTATGTATCTCCTTACCGTGCATATTCTGTTTGTTTTTGATTGAAAGGCAACAGGACATTGATGTGAATCAATGCCCAAACAAAAATCAGTGCACAAATTGTAAAATCGCCATAGTGTACGAGTGAATAAATCCAAAATGTTGATCGAAGCTGTGAATTAACCCGTCGATACGATCGAAATGTAAAACAAAACCGACCCGAGCGAAAAGAACTTTGCAATTTTTCCCCGAGCGAAAAATCTCGGTGCAGCTGCACGCGCAAACGAAGCGTGATTTATAAATTTAAATTTAAATCAGTTTAATGGAAAACGTTTCGATATAACGAATCGAAAGGGGGCGATACAAGAAACTGTACACGGAGCAACAGATGGTCGTTTTTCGACCCGTGCGTCTCTTTGGCGTGGTCCCAAATTGACTGTAACTAGACAGGAAAGCTTGATTGATAATTGATTGGAGACAAATTGGTCGTACGAAAGCTTACGTCATCGTGTGTTAGCTCTGTTGTACAAATTGAACATAGTTCGATTGACCTATTCATTGCTAGCTAATTGATATCAGTATCAACCGTACGGTATAATACCAAGAAACATTACGACAAAGATCTTGTTCGTATAAGTAATAACGAATACAACGTTCATTGGAAATAATATTGCATTGAAAATATTCAAATTCAAATAATCTATTCAAAGATTTTATTTTCTAATGTGTCATAGTGATCCCACAATGTTAACGAACCGATACTGATATATTTAGACTCAAAGTAAAACAAACTCTAGTACAAGTAGTACTGCAACTCGAAACATGTATGTATGTAAGTGCTATTTGTGGACTTATTTTTAAAGTTAGACTTGTGATATTGATACACAATGCAGAATTGTCCCATCGGGATAGAAAAGAGCAACTTTTACAAATTGTAACTTGATCCATTAATAGATATAGAAATACTGCAAAACTTGTGCATTTCTTTGATTTCATATGCTTGTATGTTTCGAGTGTGTTAAACTCGTAGGTGCAATATAAAATTTGTATATTTTAAATGTTGAACAATGCTTAGACAAGTTGAGTTATGCAATGAGAGGATACGTAACTTCAAGTGATGAAATTTTAAAAAGCTTTAGTTTGCATATTAAATTGTGGGTGTCAATTTGTTTAAAAAAATTGATCATTTATATATTTGATTATTTGTAACTTGAAAAGAAAATCTGTTCTAATAAATTTATTACGCAAAATTCTCACGTTCGTTAATTCGTATATGATGTTATTATAATGCTAAAATTTTAGCTATTGAGTTTATTCACCCACTCTAATAGTAAGCATATGAAAATAAAGTGAAACATGTTTTCGTTATAATTAATATGCTCGTTGTCTCCAGATATTTTGTAGGTAATGTTGCTATTTACAAAACTAATAAGGTCATCAGATGTAAACACAATTGATTAAGTGAAAATAATAATAATTAGATTTGAATGAACGTACAATACACAAAACGCCGCAGTCAATGATTATTTGAATTGAAATAATTGAAGTCAAATTGGATTTTCGCAGAATACATTTCAACCGCAAATTGTACCAAGTATTGGCAGTTTTATAGATGTATACGAATGAAATGAGCGGGTATTATTTCCAGAAGTCATAAATGCCACATTGCACACGGACTAGAGGTCGATTTATTCAAAATGCACATTTCGCGAATGCGATTTTATTTTTTATCATTTTTAATTGGATTCTCGAGTAGTGCCTTCGAGCGGACGTTATGGCATTAAAGCATTTCGTCACGAATGTCCTTTGCGCGTTCTCTTCGATATAAATATTTCATAATGGGAGACGAAGATATGAGAAGCATATGCGTATATTTTTATGAGTGTATTATATAATTTGAGAAAAAGTACAGTAAAAAAAAATTGACGCCTTGAAAGATTAAAAAATTCCCTCGAGTAATCCTATGGGGGGATTTTTCTATGTAGAGTAAAGCTGAAGTTTTCCGTGTATCTTTGTCTACATACATATAATACGAAAATATTGAAATATCTCCTCTCAAAATCCGCTACTGTAGTTAATGTTGTAATATTGAATAGTAGTAATAATTCAAAATAAAAATTATAGATCGATACGAACCTCGTTTAAATATGTAACTTTCGTAGAAACATCCACGTCGCAAAGCATTATATTGTTTGTATTGTGATACAAATGTATTGAAAGTCTTGTGGGCTTTCAATTTCGATACGTTCAACACAATAGTCGAACCAAGTTTATTCGAATGCTGTTTATCAAATTGTGTGTGTGCTTAGAAACAAATTGTAGGGGTTCGGCGAATCCTTTGAAGTATGGAAATGATTATCGCAATCTAGCGTAACATTGGCCTTTAGTAAGTATTAATTAATAACTGCTAACAAGCTCTCGAAGCGGAATAGATTCCAAAAGCGCAAAAATTTATCGTCTAATATCTATGTACATGTGAAATTTACTCATTTAAAGTAGAGTTAGGTTGTTTCCTTTAGTTCCAAACTCTAACTTGATGTACTACACATGTACATACATACTTAGAATTTCTGATTGTTGCATCGCTCAATGGGATTCTGTTTTCGGTACGCAAGTTTGAAGATGATTGCAGCATAACAGACAATGCTCAAAGTGATGAAGAAAACTTTCGGAGAATAAGTACAACTTGAGGACCCGTAACTCACGTCACTTTGCTCGGTGACTATTCGGCATTGCTAGAATTCCTAGGCACGTGTAGTAAAAGTTTACAATTGAATGAGACCACCATACATGAAATTTCATGGACAAAATTCGTGCTTTTGATTTGAACTCTCTATTGTGATCTAAAACAGACTGAGGCTGAAGAAGGCCATCTTACATAAAATTTCATGCATAAATTTTGCACTTTTCATTTTAACCTTTTCGAACACCTCTCTATTGATTTAAAATTGCATCATATTTTCATTTGATTGGCGTATAGACACATCTCCTAGCTTCTACTTATCAGACAGGAGAGTGTTTTATTATATTACGGTGGAGGCGGTACCACTCTGTATAATACATTTTCGATTCTTATATGTATGTACATATACATATGTACATACGTTACGAACCAAGTATAAAATCCCAACGTTGTATTAAATACATATATAGGAATTTTTGCTGTACGAACCATTTTTATTATAGCAAGCTGATACCGCAATCAATTATAACCAATTTTTTCATGCGGTCTTTCTCAAACATTTATTTCATGTCAAAAATGTCAAAGAACTTTATAAAACGGGGGAATTCACACTTGAACTGTATCATATACATAAATTCATTAATATCTATACCTACATATATACATACAATGGCCTAAATCTTGTTTGTCTGGCAAGTGAGACAGGCGATATCTCAACGTTCAAACGGTAGTTGTAGGTACTCACGAACAAAGATTCAGAGCTTCAATCTCGATACACTCGAAATACATATTTTCTCGACGGTTTTCGAGCCTCCTTTTTGAAATGATTTTGATTTTAGTAAATAATCAAATGTGGGATTTCACACTTGGTCGGAGCACAGTCATACATATGAAACGAATTGTGGTGTATCCGTCTGTTTGTCGTGTATACGTTCCGTCACCGACGAATCGATACCAAATTTTGTAAAGGTACTTTACACGATCCAATGGGCATCTTTAGAAAAACAGATGGAGTAATTTATTAAAATATTTAGATTAGTAGCCCCGAGAATATTGTCAGTCGTCTTTGAGTGAAATTTATAATTTTAAAGGAATTTTTTTCATCTTTTGATTTATATATACATACGTACATATATTTTGTTTTATATATTTATTTGATTTATATATGTATATATATATACATATTTGATTTATATACTATCCAAGAAGATTTAGTGTTTAACTCATTTTATAAAATTTTTTGTAGTTTGAAAGATATTTACGATTGAAATCGGTACTGAAATACACGACTTTTCCAATTGCGACAGGGACGATTTTGTTTCTTAAAATTTTCCAAGATCAAAATAACTACCAGTGACCAGTTTTCCTACAATTAATATACAGCTTATTATAAGTGTTTATAAAATTATATAATAGCCCAAATCCGTCTGTCTGTCTGATAACGCTCGCCGAGGTAAATGATTAAACAACCAGAACGTCGCGCGAGTGGGATTTGAACCCGAGATCACCAGTTCGGAAGCGGATGCGCTAACGCATTCATCCAAACTAGGCAATGCGGGCCTGCTACAATTTGACAATATTAATCCTCAAAGGGTTTATTGCTAAATTGTTACTTTGTTTTATTATAACGCGCCATCTGTGCAAAAACTAAACCCACACAAACACTCACAGTACCGGCGATGAGAAACCGCTCCGTTGATATTCAACGGGTTTACACTGGTAAAATTATAATAATAGCAATCCACCAAGCTGTGTAGTTAAATTTTTATTCACAACCTAATATTGTTGGTTCAAAAATTACTTCAAATGTTGCGTGTTTGAGTTGACTTCATGAATTATACATATGTTTCATTGTACAAACTTTTCCAATTTTATTAGTTAACATTATTTTCGAAACAATTTCGGCATATTTGAGCGAATTCGGCACAACCGCACCAAATACCCAAAAGCTCACGCGCCTACATAATTGTTGCATGCGTTTGTAATAAAAATAAAAGCCATCCAATTACATAGCTGCGTAGCTAAATTTTTATTCCGAACAAAAGTGTCAAAACTTCCTTCCAATTGTGACGTGGAAGACGTGTTAAATTTCATTTAACATTCCTATTATGGTTTATCGTTGTAATAAAAGCTATCCATTACGCTGTGAAGCTAAATTAGAGCAAACACAACCTTCAGTGCACTATGGGTCACCTTGTACATACATACATACGTATATACCTAAATATACATATGTATGTATATCAGCGCTCGTTTGAGACAACGGAAAAGTGCACCCTTTCCGTACAAATAAATTGGAAATTTTATGACGGCCAGATATAAAAAACGGGCTAGTGTAATTGAATAAGTAGAGGATCGACTGCAAAATTGTCAAAAATTTTCTTCAAATGTTGCCCAGTACACAATTTTTTTATTCACGCGCGACAGATAAACTGCTGCCAACTGAAGATAAAAAATCCAACGGCTATTTTAAATCCGATATGCAAACGGACGACGTCGAATACGACCGCCATACCCTATTAGGTTTCACGTATCGGAATTGGCTCAGTACTCCGCTGAGCGGAATAACTCAGCTTTTACACCGCCGATCGAGCTTCCCTTCAGCGTTCAAATCCGAGGTATCTGTTGCGTGGGATGCAAAGGGTTAAAGGTCGCAACCCACGCTTCTGTACGCCCACGGAGTTGTCGGGTGGGCGTCGGCCGCATCATGTCGCGTACGATCGATCGTTTGCACTCTTTAATTCGCGCACAATAATTAGCATGCGGGGGAGAGGAATTTCAACCCCCCACCCCCCCTTCTCCCCTGCATTCCTCCCCTTCTCCCCTGCATTCCTCCCCTTCAACCCCCTCGTCTGTCACATTGTCAGAACACCCCGTGTGTTTTAATTTCAATGTGCGGAATTACGCTACTCGACTCGCAGATAAAACATCATGATACCTACATATGTACATATGAGTCGCCTAGTTCCAAATCCCGATAAGTCCACAATATATAAAAAACGAGGATAAAATATTTTCTGGTTCTAAGAATGTTTTCAAACGATGCCTTATACTTGAATTATTCCAAATACCGCCAAGTGCGCCGTAAAAAAATATTGAAAATCAGTGTTAGTTCCAAAAACTGACAATTGCACTATGATAAAAGCTGACAAAAGCCATATTTAGAAATAAACAACAATAAGTCCATGTTTCTAATCTCAATATTTTGTGTTTAATATCAACAAAATTAAGTTTAAATGAGTTTAAACGCCATCAAGCAAATAAGTCTGTAGCAGAAAAACCGCGTTTGCGAACAAGTGAGTTTTATGGACTTATCGGGATTTGCAACTAGGCGACTCATATGTATGTATGTACATTAGGGTGGAGCGACGATGTATGGAATTTTTTTTAAATAGTTCTAAAAAGTTGCCTCTGCATCGGCGGTCACCAACCAGATCCGAACCAACCAGACGAACCACCAACCAACCAGAAAATTAATTTAAAATTTTTAACCTGATCGTGATATTTTATACAAGAAAAATGGTCAAATCCCTTCACAATTTCTATTGGGGTATGACTTCCAGGTAGTTAACACCCAAATGAAATGCAAAAAGCAACTTTCCGTTCGTCTTTTGTTTGACTACGTTCGAGATTCCCGTATTTTAACAAAAAAAAAATCACTTTCTTGGAAAAGTGGCAAAGTTATCACTTGCACATACTCTGAACATGCAAGTTTTCGGAAAAATCGTCACTCATCCCATCAGTCTCGCAACAGAAGTTAGCAGGTACATATCTTTATAGTAAATAGTTAATTGATTTTTATTAATACGTTCACTAACGCTGCGCGAGCGGACTTTATGATTAATCTGGAACGCTTACGCATCTGTAGAATTTGGAGAAACCGCGGATACCTGTTATCTGTGTCAGAAATATCGAGTGGTTATATCGTCTTGCCCTTTTAACTGATATCTGTGAACATGTCATTGTTTTGAATAAGAAGGTACAGGGGCGAGCTAAACTTGTTAACGACCTCTATTTTCCTTGTGATAGTTTGTCTAAAAATATACCTATTCAGAATTTTCCAATCGAAAACTGTATTCACAATATTAAATTATTACAGAAAGCGTTTAAAGATCGATTTATAGATTTTAAGAGTAATTTAAAGTGTTTCAATTTTTCTAAAATCCATTTGATATTGATATCAATGATATTGAAGAAGATTTTCAATTTGAATTAATCGATCTTCAAGCGAATGATGGTTTGAAGTCAATATTTAAAAATGAAGCGTTAATTAAATTTTATGCTATATTGGAGGAGTCTGATTTTATCCAAAAATAAAAGCATTTGCTAGAAATATTGTATTAATTTTTGGTAGCACATACATACATAGATACATATACGAACAGACATTTTCCAAAATTAAATATGTATATTAAATCAAAAAATCGATCACGCTTAACCGATCGGCATCTTGAAATTTTTTTACATATGTATAGGTAGATATATGTATGTATAAAAAATATATGCAAATTGGTTTGAATTGGATTCCGATAAGATTTTTTTTCATCCGGCCAAATATACATTTCATATATACATTCAAATATACATTTCAAAATTTTGAACCGGCCCATTTCCCAAAAAAGGTTGGGGACCCTGCTCTACACCATACCTCTTCTGCTTAAAAAATCTGGTTAATTAAAAAGTTTTTCTGGTCTCTACCAGCACTTTTATCGTTATACTTTTACTTGTATGCAAATTTCCAATCTCCATAAATAGCAATTTTAATTGCAATATCAGTATTTATTTTTACTATATGTACATACTTACTTTACTCGTACATATATACTTATATTTACTCGTATGCCTCCCTCCACCGCGCTCTCAAATTCAAACTTATTTGAATAATTCAAGGAATACGTAAATAAATTAGATTTTTACAAAAAGTACTTATGTACATATGTATACATATTATACAATAAATTTAGGGTAATTTTATGAGCATGTTATCTAAAAAATTTTATTCCGTGTTCAGATTTCGAAATAAGCAAATTTTCATTTTTCGCCTTCAGGTAGAGGCCTGAAGACATATTTACAGATTTTTTTCAGTATTTTTACGAGAATACGAATGATACAACGAAACTTTTGGTAGGTACATATTACAATGCCGATTTTTAATTTTTGCAATGTCGCTCCACCCTAATGTGTGTATATACCATGGACCCGAAGCGTGCGGTGAATTTCAGTATAGGGTATGCTTTGAAAGGCAATTTTTACTTTATTCTAATCGGATAAAGTATTGTGATCGTGCGAAAATTTGACTTTGAGATTTTTAGTGATTTGTATCGGGTATCATCGCCCCAGATCATGTTTGCACGATTTCTGGAGAATGTCTGTATGTATGTGTGTGTGTGTGTGTGTGTGTGTTTTCGTGGAAACTATCAAGTCTATCAAGCTGAAATTTCAAATATATACATATTTTAACGTAAGGTTTTTTCCGCCTTTTAAATATGTGGTATCTTTATAATATTGTAATATTATAATCCCCTGAAACAATACCTAGTTACGAAAAAATAAATCATTACAATCAATCAACCGGAAGTTGGTTTATTGATGATACTCACACCAACCCTTTGGATCAACTCATATTCTGCCCACTGCGATATTTTATCGATTCCGCGTGCAACCGTTTCGTATTTGAAAGCGAAATAGTTTCGGCTTCTATCTTGCTCTTATCACCAAACATAACTCCAACCGTGTCTTTTATTGCTGGTAGCACCAAAGCCAATTATGTGCGGCTTACCAGCTTGCGCGATTCGCAAACTAATCGGGTACAAGCCGTGTAGAGATTTTTCATTAACGCTGGTGTAATGCGAAAGCTTCGTTTTCGAAGACAAGCTTAACGGTAGTCTTTCAAAAAATTTCATCGGCTTATTTTTAAAATCCGGAAGCTTCATCTCAATACGCCGACGCAATTTGTTCGGTCGCATGCTCTCGTTCGCGAGTACAACGTAATGCGACCGTGGATCTTCTTCGTCTACATTCCACGAAAACCCGATCTTTAAATGGCTTTCACATTTCAAAAGCTTTTCACAACCCACCAAAAATCGAATCGCGAACCCACCAGCGCACAGTGGCGGCTGTAGAACAAGCCGACCCGCCATCGTGTCTAAAATGAATTTTAAGATTTTGAACCAACCTACTATTGAGTGTTGAACCCCAAAGGCTTTAGCTTCTACATATATTATGAATATTTATGGCTTTCGTGTAAGGTGGGCAAGTACGGGAACTGCTCAAACAATTTGCAGTAGATTATCGCTGTGCTTCGTGATAAGACTATAACATCGTCATTT
Source organism: Parapsyche elsis (assembly GCA_022651745.1). Classification (NCBI taxonomy): domain Eukaryota; kingdom Metazoa; phylum Arthropoda; class Insecta; order Trichoptera; family Hydropsychidae; genus Parapsyche; species Parapsyche elsis. Next base: position 483,778 of record JAGVSN010000041.1, read on the forward strand.
ATATACATTTAGCAAAATGAAATCGACATATGATTGTAAGTTCTTTAGCATAATTTCACAAGTTTGATATTCATTGTAATAAAAAAAAATATACCACCGCCATTTTTTTCGATTTGAAAGAAAATATTATGTAGATTATATTTCCAAAGAGATATTTTGGGGCAGTTCTGCCACCCGGAACAATTTTTTTCAATTTCTGTGACGCGACGCGACACATTATATGGTTTATATACATTTGGTAATCAATACATTAAAAATATTTAAATACATTTTTAAGTATATAAAGAATGTATAATGAAAATTCCTATTACTCAAAAATTTTAATTTTCAAATTTTTTTGTTTGTTTAAATACTGTTATGCATGTTAAATAAGTTAAAAACATAATCAGTGAAAGTCCCGTACAGAAATACCCCCAATTATATCTTTTAGTTTGAATTAACTAGAATGGCGGGCTAGCTTGTTCTACAGCCACCACTGTGCAGCGGGACGCCACCCACAGTTTGGGAAGCGCTAGAGTTCTCTAAAGCTTGGGAACTCTAGAGTGAGTCTCTAAACAGTTCAAATAATTAAAGTACAAACACAGTTTTGTCTTAGATATGCAATAGAGATGATGAGAGTGATCGGGTAAGCTGAGCAGGCGAGCGCATCTGTTGATCGAACAAACTATCAAAACTGATCGATCGCGATCGTTCGTGAGAGAGCTACTGCGCATGCGCTAGCGGATACTTTCCTCACCATACGTCATTATGACTTTTATACGCATTGGAATTTCGTATAGCTACGTCAATTTAAACGGAAAATTACAAATACATAATATCAAATATTGGACTAAAATTTTTTACTATTAATATTCATTTTTATTTATTTATTGCTAGATATTTTAGGGGATGCATCGCATCCACAGCATCAATTAGCGACTGGAATGTGGATGGATGGACACACTGGATGTGTGCATACATACAAATGTACAATACGTGTAAATACTCGTGTAGGTACGACGTAATTGGGAAAACGCGCGAGAGAAATTAGCCGCACGTACTTGTATGTGCGGGGGATGATTCACAGCTCTCGTGTTACGTATTGTAAAGGGGTAGTTTGGGGTGAGCATTCGGATAATGATGGCACACGAATGCAGACTCGATAATGAATAGTCGTTGTCGTGCATAACAGTTGTAGGGCTAATAGGGCTGTTCGTGCCTCAATTATGTAACTGTTTGGACTTGATTGTTAAGACATGTATACTGTTAAAAAAAAGTAACAATAATTTATCTAGTATACGTGCATATGGATAAAGTAAAAAAAAAAGGTAAAAATATTATTGTATGAAATATCCCCAATCAAGTGCGTATTTAATGTAATTTTTTTTCACACGTTAATTTTAGAACTAGTAATTATCTGATTTGAAAAAAAAAAAAAAAACCACCATATCATTATGCTGCGTACACACCGACGAACCGAACAGTGTACGGACGAAGGGTTGCTATTGTGTGGACCGCTCCACACAATAACGTGCGATGATTTATATATACATATGTAGGTATGTACGTCCGCACAATAGCAACTCTTCGTCGTTCGCTGTTCGGTTCGTCGGTGTGTACGCAGCATTTGAAAGAACACGGAACGAACTTGAACTAAAATGCTGTATTTTCACCACTGTGGCGTTATCAGTTACGGAGATATTATTATTGTTATATGTATATATAATAGCCGAAATCCGTCTGTCTGTCTGTCTGCTGATAACGCTCGCTGAGGAAAAATTATTAAAAAACCACCAGAACGAGTGGGGGATCGAACCCACAACCGCAAGCTCGAGAGTCATCACGCTAACGCTTACTCTATCACCCTTGGTCGGTTTAGTCCTTTTTTTTTTTTAAACATATCGTGACTCGGCGTTACCTACAAAAGGGATCGTGATTCTGCTAATAATACATAGATGGCACTATAGAAACTATTATTTTTTTTTGTTTTTTGATTTTTAAAAAATCACTTACAAAATTATAATTATTATATATGTAATAATTAATAATTATAATATAAATATTAAAGTAAAAAAAAAATATTTTTTTGAGTGGGTATCGATAGGGTTCAATTAGTGGGGATTGCTATAATACATAGATGGCGCTATAAAAACTATTTTTATTTTTTTTGTTTTTTCGATCAATTAGTGGGGATCTCTATTAAAAAAGCGCTCTACGATATTTAAAATTCAGCGGGCGTTGATATTCAACGGGCTTACACTAGTGTACATATGTTTTTGAAAACTGAACCGGACGAATAGTTTCATAGTATGTATTGTGTACTTTGTACTTACAATAACAAACTGGTGCTTAATAATTTAAATTAATGTCGGACGAAATTTCCGCATTTATGTACATATGTTCTAGTAATTCTATTACGTTGGCTCAAATGATACAATGTGTACCGTGAATCGTCCTGTATAATAAGCTCAAGAATTTGAGATCGACCGCTATCTCAAACTTTCTAAATTAAATTACATACATACGCATACATAATATAATACGAATATAGACACACTCGTGTGTGTGTGTGTGTGTATTTGTTGAAATGTTTGAGAAGTTCCTCTGTACGAGTTGACATCGTAAAAGGTACCGCAAACGCTTTGAAACGCTTGCGAATTGCGTAATATCATCCGTCTGGTACATATTATATACGGTACCCCGTGTGTAAATCGGATACAGATAGCAAAGCGAGAACGGTGAGTGCAAATGTTGCCACAAGGATTTCATCTAATGGCTATCTATCGTTATACAATATTTATACGAGTACAGGATACGTGGATGCGCACTCGTGTACTGCATGTTGTATGTATGTACATACATATGTTGAAACGCAAAACGTAATCCTACATTGTAAATTGTACATAGTGCACGGTGTTTGCCCATCGCTTGGTCCACACAAAAGTACTGAAATATTACGTGTTTTATCTAATGTATTATGTTATATTTATGTTTGTATGAATGACCGATACGTCGTAAGCCAAACGTGGCGTGTTCAGTGGCTTTGCCATAACGTGTCTATTTCAAAGCTGAATAAATACACTCTCCTTTATGCATTTCTCTCTGTGCGAATGCGATCGGCGGTTATCGACATGGGGATTTCGCTAAATCGATCGAATTTGCATTTATATATGTACAGTGTTGGTCATTGAGATCTGCAGTTTTCTTCGCTTGTTTTACATTTCTACGTAGCGTTTTTTTGAATAAAGCTGTTATATGCGCTTTCGACTACATACGTATGTGTGTATAATATACATATAAGAGATCGTAATAGGAGTAAACGGGTAAGAAGCATGACCAAACGTGTGAAAAAGTTGAAGTGGCAATTGGCTGGACACATAGCGAGAAGAATGGATTGCAGATGAACGCTAGAAATACTGGAATCGTATCCGAGAGGATGTGAAAGAAAGCAAGCCCGATGAATTTAGAAGAATGGATGCATATTGCTCAAGACAGATAGTAATGGAAGAGGATTGGAGATACCTTCATCCAGCAGTGGATGGGGAACGGCTGAAAACGATGATAATGTATGTACGCATATCTACGGTATTAAATTTCCGTATAACGTAAAGGGTGTTTTAAAATAAAGCTTGTAAAAATGTTTTTGTGTATCAACTACGAAAAGCTTAGATTGAGGAATTCGTATGTGTTTCTGGCAAAGTGTGAAATGCCTAAAATGGCCAGGTATAGTCTAAAATGTATTACACTTCATAAATTGTACGTGAAAATAGCACTGAAAAAAAAAAAACACTGGTTCAAATTGTTGTGGCTAATTTGGTGTGCATTTGTCGGAATACTAAATTGAATAAGTTATTTTATATTCGATTTGTTGAGTCCACAATTAAGAATGAAAAATAAAAAAAAAAGTTACGGATGAACCCTTTCGCAGTCTTTCAAACGAAAATAACTTTTTTATATGTATACCTTTATATAATCAATGTACTTTCTTTCCTGCTAATTTTAAATCCCGCAAACTGCAACAACTTTTGACGCCAATTAAGCGCTTTTACTTTTAGTTCATTTATTTTTCAAGTAAAACTTCAGCAACTTCGCCTCTCGACTTATATATTTACTAGTTATAGTTTTGACGTATTATTTTTAACATGCTAAATTTATATGTACATACATATGTATGTATGTACATTAGATGACAAAATTCGTTTGATTGAAAGCCTTCTAATAATGTTGAAACTAAAATACATAGTTTTTTTGCCACAGAGTAGTAATGTCAATTTCATAGCAAGCTTAAGAAGCAATATTTGCGTTGTTTTAAACGCTTAATTTAAAGCTTTCGTATCGATATTGCAGACGGATATACCGCAAAAACTTTTCATTCACTATCAAAATGTTTAAAGAGAATTATTAAAACATGACTCATTCGATTTTGCAACTGCAGAGAGCGTCTGGAGATATGTGTGTAAACTTTGTGTAATATTGTATTACACAGTGTGTTCGAGGAGTAAGTGCGATTACGCCTCGTAAGTTACGACCAATTTTAAAATGGCGTCGTTTTCAGTCCGGTCAAAAGGGTGTCGTTAATATTTTACCGATCGTCTTTCTCCCCCTCTAGTTTTTGATTGCAATCTAACCGCTGAAAAGATACGACGACGAACTCATTATTTCGCTTTTATTTTTCAACGACGCCCACCGTTCATTTTACGAAGTGAAAGGCTCCATGAAAATTCTAGATGCAACAGAAAAAGTAAACGAAAACGTATCTACTCTTAGAGATGTAACGGTGTAACCTTTTCATTCAACGTTCAATCGCATCACAATGAAAACGTACTACTTTGCTATGGTCGCTTTTCCATTCGCGTCGCGAACAAAAACGACTGTCTATTTCAGCGAATGTTACTCTATTAGACAGTAGACTATGTTGAGTGAGAGGACACTCGTACAATCTGCATTGACATCGCGAAACCCACAGGTTGGTCCATTGTTGTATATTTAACTAACTGACGATTCGCCTCAATGAATATCCACTGGCTGGAATTGCTAGTTCGAGTGACATTACGTGATACCATCACGAATTTGTACTGTACATACATAGATTTGTATATATCAGGGGATGCTTTGGAAAGCAATTTATTTATTTAAGATACATATAACAAAGGTGCTGAATTCAAGAATCTTACGTAAGATCCAGTGCACACAGAGAAGCTTGGCATGACAAGAAAATATCGTAAGAGGAATACATGGGTAAGAAGCATGACCAAAGTGGCAGATATAACGAACACAGCGAGAAGCATGGATGGCAGATGGACGCGAGAAATACTGGAATGGTACCCGAGAGGTTGTGAAAGAAAGCGAGGCAGACCGAGTGGACGATGGGCTGATGAATTGAAAATAATGTGTCAATGTGTCAAATAAGGAGTCAATTTGCAGATCAAGACAGACAGGAATGGAAGAGGATTTGGAGATGCCATCATCCAGCACTGGATGATGAACGGCAGAAAATGATGATAACAAATGTGTGTATATCAAAACTCCCAGCCACCTATTGACTACCCCATAATAAATAACACTAAGCTTATATATTATAAGAAATGTTGAATGACGATTACAAAAGTAGTCTAAACAGCAAAAAAAATTAAAATACAAACACAGTTTTGTCACACAGTTATTTGAGATAAAATGGCTGAAGATGCTGAGCGCCGAGCGCATCTGTTGCTCGAACAAACTATCAAAATCGATCGATCGGGACTGTTCGACAGAGAGATAATGCGCATGCGCTAGCGGATGATTTTCCACCACAGCATCATCAGTAGAATTATTGTCACACGTCATTACGATTTTGCCGCTTCGTCGTAATGGTTGTGGTATTTGGTGACTTTTTATACGCATTGGCATTTCGTAATATCAAATCAAATATTATATTAATAAATATTAAACTAAACATTTCGAACTCATTATTAATACAGTAAGTATGCATTTTTGTTATTTTTTTGCTATCGATTTTAGGCGATGCGCTGCATCTATAGCATCTATGGACGGCACACCACTAATATACATACATATAGGTATATGTACATACATGATATATTTCTTAACAAAGTGAGTGCGCTTAAATAAGCAGTAGCTTACAGTACTATATTTGTGCAATATTTCATCAAAACAATCGATAGCATCATAACTTAAGAAGACATAGAAAAAGTTCCGTACATTCGAATTTTTTATTTGAATTGAGGTGTTATGGTGTTATGTTATAAATGAGTTGAAGTGAAATAAACACTCAATATATGTAGCTCAAAATGATAAAAAAGTTTATTAAAAGTTCCATTTTTTCGTACACAGTTGAAAAGAATTGTTGTCCGAATGCGGAATGAGTTAATCCATGAGGATTTTAAAAGTAAGGGCTTAGTAATTTAGACATTTACAAACAATAGTATCAAAAATGATACCCAAATTCTTCAGTAATCAAAAATTCATACCTTGTATTATTTCAAAACAATAAAAAAAGGATTAGTTCCACGTTCAAATTCATATGTTACAGAAAATGAACGAAAAGTGTACCCAATTATAGCTCTCGGTGTTATAGCGGGGACTTCGAGCGGGTAAATTAATACACGTGTGTAAGAGAGATAGGGAGAGTTTGGGTCGTATGAAAATGTCACCGCATTAATTAATTCAAAATTTACTACGCTTTTTCTAGGATGAAAATTTATTGCAGGATGAGAACAAGGGAAGCGTAACTGTGTTAATAATTAAATTGATCGCTTCTTGAGCACGCTCTTATAAAAGGAACTTTTGTTCAGTTAAATAATTGATTGTAAAGTTTCGTTTGGCGTGCAGTTTAATTTACAATAAAATTACCGCACTGAATTATAAATACGTTGAAACCAAAATATGTATTATGTATGTGTACTGACATGTGTATGTAAAATTGTTTTCAAATAATTCATAGTGATGATGTCTCACTACAGTAGCAACCAATGACATGTTATTTAAAGTAAGAAGAAGCATTATATATATGGTTGGGATTTCATTTAATATCATGGATTTTGTTATAGAAAAGTCAAAAATCATTATGTAGTACAAATAAAATATTTAACGTATACTATACAATAGACTAGTATGTAGAAGCTATGCTTTTTTTATACTGAAATTTTTCAAATCATTAGGATGTATACGGCATAGGTAGAATTTATCATAGAGTAACAAAAAAGTCTTAGATTATCTCTTGATGTATTTTGCAATGAAGATTTTTTGCGCTATAGTATGTTTCAGTTTCAATTTGTCAAAATATCGATGTTGAAACGAGCGCACAGAATGAGAGTGCTTTTGTTCGATATTATTTCCGAAATTCGCGATCGTCGAGTTTAACAAAATTACGGTCCGGTTAATAGCTCTTTGGGCGAATTCGGTTAATGTGAATAATCGAGGGTCAAAATTATGTATTGATGGAGTGGCGATATATTCGGCAGACGGTGAAAATTTATATTAATTGACAACGGCTCACCCGTGATCGGTTAGGAGTAAAATTTTCCACCGGATTCGATAACCAGCCCATAGTGAAATTTAATAATGGATATTCACTTACATCTCATTTCATGTACTATGGTTGATGAGTTTAACTTTAAAATTTCCCGTTTTCCTGCCAGCACGGCGCGCTAGACTAAATAGTATATTTTCCGTGTACGAAAACTATAAAACCTTCAACGTTGCAACCGGTAACTTTTCGCGGATGAAATAAGGCCAAACGAAAAAAGAGAAAAGCAATATGATACAATATAATATGTGACAAGGGAACGGATAAAATCGAATAAACAAAAAAAAAATATGAAAAGTTGATTTTCATTTACGTGTTAAGCTTGCGTGCTGTGATGTTTTCACTTTTTTATTATTGAATACTCTGTGTAAAAAATAAAAAAAAAATCGTTTGATGGAGTTTTATACCCGTCGTATGAAACTGACGTTTTACTGCACAACAAAAGGGCAAATATTGAATTATATCTACTATGGAAAATTACTCACTCAATATTGACTTTTGCCGAAAGCGGTTTAATTAAATATGAAGGATAATCCATGTCCGAACACACGACATTTTGATTTTTAATAAATTTAATTTATTGACATTTCTTAAAACGTTAACGTCATAAGAAAATTTTAATTAAATTTGCTACCGTTATATGTCTGATAAAACATCATAATTAGTAGGTTAAAGTGCAAAATAACAATTTTAATATAATAAATATAGTAGACATTCGCTTATTGGATAATGGAAAAGGTTCCTTTTTGCGTAAAAAGCGATACACAATCGGGGAGATATAATAATAAACTCAAAGATGAAGATAGGTAGCTAAAAATTTTGATTTTCTAGCTCGTTATCCGGAAAAATCCAGAATTTCCACGAATTTTTCCCGTGTTATTTATGTACGCCTACATAAGCCTCGGTACTTTGGCTATAATATAATAAGATGAATGTCAAACGCTTTTTTTAAATAATAATTTCACATAGCGATAAATTGAAATGCTTCTAACTTATTTACCTACATATACATACATACATATATTGTATATCGTATCATTTTAAAATTGTATCATTAGTTTTGGTATTATTTAATTCAGGGCTGTGGAGTCGTTAGAAAAAAACGCGACTCCGATATTTTACCGCAATCCGACTCCGACTCCGCCTCCGACTCCGACTCCAACTTCAAAAATGTCAAATTGAATTTTTATTCTTATATGTGTAAGACCATTTCCAGGTACATAAATATAGTCGTAATTTCACCAACCAATGCGACGAATAGTCTAATTTTCGAATTGCCATTTTTAGCTACAACCTGTCAGGCTCATTTGAACGAATTTTCCAACACTTTTATTAAGATTTCAAGGTCTTAACGCTTGTTTAGTCTCTTATCTAATGTCAGCCTTCAGCTGCTGGATGGTTATTGGATTATTCACATTCACTTTGGGAATTTACAGAAAGAAGTCGACGGTCAAATCAGGTAAACGCCACGGACATTTGACATTGAAAAATCACGATGTTATTTGATCACCAAAATTTCCTCAAAAAAAAGAGTCATACTTTGACGGGCTATGATTCAAACCGAACGATGTCTTCTGATTTTAGACAGTAATAATTGTTGGAGTGCTACATATGTACATACATATGTAGGTGCGTCTCGAGCGTGTAAGTTAACCAACAATCGAACGTTTGTTTTAAAAATTAAATTAAATCTGATTTAAATGCGGAAAAAGGAGTCGGAGTCGCACGATTTTTTACGACTCAGACTCTGCAGGCCTGCTATTTTTAAGCCAGAAAGTTTTTTAGATTTGCAATGGAACAATTAGGGGTGATTTATTAAAGCTCTTTGTTGCAATTAAAGAATCTGGATAATGTCATGTAAATCTATGCAAATTCGTTAAATGCTATCTGTGTGCTCGATGGGGTAAATTCTTACAAGGATCGATTTCAGCTAAGAATTCACAACTCCACGCCATACGCTGGCCTTTACGCATTTCTCACCTGGAATTTCACGATGCTTACGAAATTAAGTGACGTCAGTGGGAAATTCTTATGTGGTTTCAGATTGAGAATCGGGTTCGCGTGCGATTTTCGCAAAGTTGCACAGTCGTACCTTCGTTTTTCGACAGAAAACCCCTCAATATCACCACCACCGTTAACCACCTACCCTCGTGTTCGCTTCAGATCATCGTGTAAACAATAAGCCCTCCCCTATAAACGGGCCGTGTACCCTTTTATCCGATATGCGAGGCGCCTAAGGGGTTAACGACGGTCGCGCCTCGTGCAAACCTTCGCGCGAAAATCGGAGATTCGAAAACAACCGTTGCGAGAAATTTTATTTTATAAGGAAACGGAAGTGAGTATCTGGATCGCAACCGCTGGAGATGAGTCGAGAAACTAACGCAAGAATTATTTATAAATACGTACCTATATTTGACAGGCAGAGTGGGAAATCCCGCATTGAATAAAGTGCCTACGCGCAAAATGGCCCGGGAAAGTGCAAAATGTACTTGCCATATAGCGGATGCCGAGGCTTAGTATAACTATGTACATATATCTAAGCCTCAAGTCTGTGTGTTTGCCTGTCTGTCCATCAAGAATGCTTGAAATTGGGAAAAAAATTGTATCACGAACGCACGAAGAGGTCAGTTCGCTGCCGGCCGTCTGCTGCAGCACGTGTCATTCAATAAACACCCGTTGAAATCATTGCCCTTACCTACTAAGTATAGTGTACTACTACATAGATTTATGTAGTTGTTATAAATATGTAAGTTAAACTAGCTTATTAGCTAATATTATATAAAATAAATAAATAAGTAGGATCCTTCTACATTGTCCCCATAGTCCAGTCAGAAATCCTCCATTGTTTCATTTGAATTTTTGTTCCACTAATTATTCACAAAACTCCTTCTTTTATAGATCCCGGCAAATATTGATCCTTTTCTCTATTGTTTGCCCTCCTTTAGATTGTCTTTACTTAAGTTCCTTTCCAGCCCTAACTCCTAAGTTCCTTTCTAGTTTTGATCTGTTGTTCGTTTGTAACTATTTTGGCTGTAGTGTATTGTGTGAAATTAATATTATTATGTAATTATAATTTTACTTTCAAATACACACTATGTAAATGCGCCGCAGGTAAAAATTTTCCTTTGAATCGAGTTAAATTAACACTTTTCACGGAACCGACCGGACCGTACGAGCTGTGTATTTTCCAGGTGAAGTGTAAAACACCCAGGCATTTTATGCAAGGCCCGAAATGGTGAAACAAATATTGAATGCGCTTTATAAATTGAAATAGAAATGACGCGTTTGAAAAACTAAAGTTTGACGAAGACCGCGTGTAAAAAAATGGTTCAAAATTGTTCTTCGCTATCGGCTAGTCAGATTGGTGTGATGAAAAAACTGATGCGGATAGCAAAATATAAACGTCCAATCGCTTTGGCATTATGTAAAATGACGAGGCATATTATACATACAATGTGGGAATTTCACACGTTGCCTCTAGCACATAATCGTATATGTGGGTGAGTTCGTTTCGAAGCTTGCGAAACGTACGAGGAATTTATAATGCATATATGTAATAGGTAGGTATATATGTGCGAGAATGTGTATGTGGGGTAAGTTCCGGAAGACTGCTGATATTAAATTTGAGCAACAAGCTGAAATTGACCTTTTCACTCGCAGGAGTTACTCAAAGTTATGCTCGACGGTTATGAAATGTAAAATACGAGTAGGCCTTTGGGGTTTTGCAAAAAAATTCGACCGATTTGCATCCGGTTTCGTTTCCGACTATTTTTAGTATATGTACATATGTATGTAGGTAATGTCTTTGTTTGTCACTTTTTGTGAGTAATCGTTTTAACTTTATCTATCATACACATGAGATTACTTTGTTTTGACTGATTTGAAGCAATTATTGTGTCTATATAATTTATCATTTTTTCGGGGTGAAGCACCTGAAATTTATTTATTATAAATTTCATATAAAGATGTCAAATTTGACTTAAGATTTTGATAAAAATCCGTTAGACGGAAGTGGTAGTTTTCTTTTGTCTTAAATGGATTACTTTATCACACGAACAAGTTTACCGATTTATAGATATTAATAGTTGTGTTGAAAGCTTTTAGAATCGATAAAGTTTCGATAAGTTTCCAACCGAACTGAAAGAGGCTTTTGTTTTATATCACACATGTGTACTGTTTTACGATTATTTCTTCTTACCATGATTTTTATTATTATTATTATTGTAACTATTTTTGCGGCTTTTTATTTGAGTGCCATTTTATGGAAAAGTATATACCTATCGGTTATATAAAATTTTCACTGCCTTAAGTCTAAACAGCTTACATACATATATAAATAATTGACGATAATTTAAACCCATTGACCTACTGAACATGAAAATCATGAAATATGACTATGTACATATGTATATTACAAAGTAATGTATAAAATGAGTACTAAAATATTTTTTTTTTATATTGTTGTATTTAGAATAAGTGTGTACTAACTCATTTTACGCATCGCTTAATGTATCACTTTATTTTCATTTACACGTGTAAACTTTTTTTGTAAAAATAGCTTCAGTGGTTGGAGCGTTAATGCCCTCACAAACATGAGCGATATCGCTGCGTCAAGTTTTCGACCTCTATCGTCGTTGATTTGCACCAATGCGAATTATATCGGTGCGAATGTGACGATGGTGAGCGATTTCTCTAAGGTGTGTGAGCGCCTTTAGTATCTTGGGCGAAGGTCCGGAGTTCGATCCCCTTATATCGAAAGGTTTTCGATCTGAATTTGTTAAATCCGGATATTGCTTAATCAAGATCGGCCGTCTCCTGTTGGAATGTGTCAATTTATCTGACTTGGTTAAGAGATGGTTCCACAAAAATTGGCACGATCAGAAAATTCCTACCAAATGGTGAGTTCCTCGTCTTCCTTTCTCCCCTTCAGAAGTCAATGGTTCCACGACTCGAGAGTATCTTTCCCTAGTTATTTCACTGCGGATGGAAAACTGTTTGTCAACTTGGGAGGAGGAAACGCTTTATATCAAACACGCTACCTTCAGAAGTTGAATTTGTATTACAATCGCAGAGATATACTTTCGTCAGTATATCAGACGATGAAAACAAAAACATAAATCTTGATTTTGTACTAACCCACGTTAAAACTAAACTTTATCTCAAGCTAGACTTTTAGATTCCGAAATTGCCAATATTCTCCCAATTTGAAATGTCAATGCAGAAACCGTAGAAGCATAGTACCTGGTGGTGATTGAAACTAGCAAGGAGAGATGGTTCAAAGCAAACAGCGCACCCAGTTAACGTAGTTAGCAACGTTAGCCGAGGAACGCGACCACTTCGTCCTCCGCAAATGAAATTAGGAGATGGTTCTCCATTGTTCAGCGATAATTGCTCGCCGCAGTATCCCATAGTACGCATTAGAAGGGAATTGAAAGGAAACATGACAAACAGTGTGATATTGACAAAGTGACACGATATAAAGTCGCCATATCCTCATGTCCCCATAATCTCTCATATACAGAGACATTCATCGGTTTTCAAACCGACAAAAATTCCACAACGGTTTACACCGCACGGTTTCATACAATAGGTATGACGATAATATGTCCCATTGCCAAAATTAACGACTGTAAAGGGACTGTAAAAGTTTGAACGGCAGACGTTTGAGATATCACAGATTCAACGAACGATACGAAAATATCAAGGAATAGCACTGAGAAGAAATGAGCTCAAAGCGAAATTAATCACGAAATTAATCACGAAATTAATACGCCGCCGAGTGAAATTCTCGAATAAACGACGTTGATAATAATCAGAATACATTATCACATTCGTATTCTGGTCATATTGTTGTATTTATGCGTGCGAGAAATTAAATTTTCTCGCTAGCTTACGTCATAATGTACCGTACTTATTAGTATGCTATAAAAAATATTTCGAAGAATGAAACTAAAAAGGAGCGCTTTTGAAAGAATGAACATAGTTTTTAAATTCAACATTCCGCCATGCTTAAAAAAGAAGGCATACGACCAATGCGTACTGCCAGTTATGACGTATGGATGTGAAACGTGGACGCCGAACTTAAGAATGTTACGTAAGATTCAGTGCACACAGAGAAGCGTGAAAAGATGTACATACATATGTATGCTCGGTATAACAAAAAAAATACCGTAAGAGGAATACGTGAGTAAGAAGCGTGGACAAAATGGCAGATATAGCGGAACATTTGAAAAAGTTGAAGTGGACACATAGCGAAAAGATTGAATTGGAGATCGACGCGGAAATGCTACTGTGAATGCATTCCTGATATTTATGAAGTGTTAATAATTTGTTTCCCCGAGCGTTCTCGGCCGTTTGAGGCTTATAATACGACGGAATATAAAAATATATATAAAATCGTGTAATAAATGCTAAAGGATAGATTGTGCACAGTATAAAATAAATCACATACATTCTACATATAAATTGCAAGCGAAATATTGATGCATTTTCAATGGATTGTATGATTTTATTATTAGAAGATTGAGTTTATTGAAAATGCATTAATATTGAAATACAGTCATCCCACGATTTATGCCGTAGACACGTTCCAGACAAATCACATAAATCGGAAATTGAGTAAATGGAGACAAACCGCTAAAAGCTTGAGTAAATTGAGACAGTTTATACAAAATTTGGACAAAGGTTTAAAACAAATGGCAAAAATGGAGACAAAGAACTCATAAACATTTAGAAGATTTGCCACAGAAAACTACTTACATACATATGTATATTAATGACGAAATGACGAAATTATGCATTATGCACAATATTATACATATAATCAACCTTTATTAGTTGAAAAACAAATTTTGGGCTAATTTTATTCATTATTTTAATTTAAGTCTATTAATGTTACCAACTTTATTTTCTGATTAGTTTAAAATCACTATCGTCGTTGCTAGATAAAATTTGTACTGCTAATTGAGGTTCATTTTCAGCGCGCGTTTATTTTTGTGTGTATATGTAGTTTTGAATTAGCCAACTATTTAATTGATTTTTTTTTTCTTGGCCGATCGCGTTAAAGTGGATACGTGTAAAACAGGTACTGTGTAAATTGGGGGATGTAATATACGTACATATGTACATATAAAATATAGGCATAAGAAATAATGCATCGATGAAAGTCGTCTAAATTAATAAGTTAAGTTTAGTCATTAAGAAAAGTGTTTAATTAGTTATATCATTAGTTACATCATATTACTTATTGTAAGGAAAAGTTAAATTATCAAAGTTACAAAACTCAATAAACTGGGATTTTTCATTTTCATTCATATTAATCTAAAATTAATAGTGGATTGAAGAAAATTTCATTGTATGTATGTACATATGTACATACATTGTACATATGTATATAAAGAACACTACATTCAGCTTTCAAGCTTAAAAGTAAACTTAAGTAATTTAGAAAATCGTTTAATTTACGTTACCTTACCGATGTGAAGAAAAGCTAAATTTTCTCGTTCCCAAAATCAAGTTATACATTTTGAAAATACTCTTAAAGTTTCAGGAAGAAGAAAACTTTGGTCAATTAGAAAAGCGTTCAAATTTTTTCTCATTCTTGTAAGGAAAATTTGAATTTCTAAACTGGAATATGTTTAATTTTCTATATTAAACTATACATACATAGATTTTTTCATTAGCATAATAGTAAAATGAGCAACATCTTATCGTCGAATGACAAATGAATTTTAGTCATTTCGAAAAGCATTTAATTTTCAACTCGCTCATTATGAGAAAAAGTTAAATTTTCCCAATCTGAAACAAATCCAGTTTTCTACTACGTATTCCGAAAATAATTTAAAACTTTTCCATTTGCCTTCTTGTTAATCTTAAGCGTTGTTACGAAAGCCGAAAAGAATCCAACGCAAATGGAACGATTCCGACCCAAAATTTTCCTTTCGCGGAAAATTCCCAAAAACGTCCCCACGTGAATATTCAACTTTCATTCACACAAATCGATCATGCGCTCAACACCATGGTACCAATGCGTAGAATTTTCTTTGTAACGAAAAAAAACAAAATTTACCAACGAAACGCGAATTAAGCCCAGATACACACACACACACACACAACAGCCAAAGATAATCTAATCGTAATCTTTTCCTCAGTGTCTTGGGATTCTTCCGTTCGGCGCGTCACAGTGCGAAAGTGTCCGTCCGCGAATTTTACGCGTGTAAAAACAAAACAACAAAGGAAGCTTCTCACCTTATAGAGTCCATGTCGCGGCGGCAACAGTGTCGTTCTTTCGGGTTTCTGTCGAAGTTATCGAACTGCGCTATTGGGTAACCTGTGTGCGGTCGTTTTTCGGCTGTCGAGAGTGCAAATCCCCTCACATACTACGCGACCAACAAATTCAACAACAAATCAACAACCGCGGTCGTTTGGCAATATTTAAAGTTTTTTGAATTTTTCAAATCCCTCTCGGCTCGCGCAGCGGAACGAAGTCACGAAAAGCTTCTTCGTCACGTGCAGCGGGGGGGAGGGGGGGGCGCATGCGAAGGGGAGCGAAGCTCTAGAGGCCGGTCGCCTTCGAGGGCTGACACAGCCTGAGTGTGCCCTAGCTGGTCAGTATCGACCCTGAAGCGAGGGAAGACTGGGGCGCAGGCGCTTATCCCCCCCCTCATGGATCACCCCTCCTCCCCCCCTTCGTCAGAGGAGACCTGTGGAGTTGCTGTTGCTCCCCCCCATCCCCCTCATGCCAAAAGGGGGTGTACAAGTCTTCTGCACGTGTCGTCTAATTTCAAAGTTTTCCACGAAGCCGTTGGCTTTTGATAGTGCTAGTCCGCATTGACCGTGGCTCAGTGCCCCAGTTGCCCCACAGCGCCTTATTCCTCATGAGTAGCGATTCTGAAGTCTCGATTTTTTTGAAGTCTCGGAAATTCCCGGGAATCGAGACAATTATTTTTGAAATCTCGGAAATTCCCGGGAATCGAGACAATTATTTTTGAAATCTTGGAAATTCCCGGGAATCGAGACAATTATTTTTGAAATCTCGGAAATTCCCGGGAATCGAGAATTGTTTGCTTATCGATAAAATCATAGAAAAAATATGTTTGATAAATATTTGTTTGTAGGGGAGAGCGGGGCAAGACGGGGGGCGGTGGGGTAAAATGGAATCTTGTGATATTGGCTATAATAATTTCGCTAACGACCATCTAGTGGTATTCCCATATGCTCCTCTTGCACAAACCGTAGGTGACACAAATTCAGTGTTGTCGCGCGTTCGGTTCGGGCGCAATGTGGATTTAGGGTATATTCCATATTTCGATGAAATTTTACCACCGTACATCGAGCGTGACATTGTTAAGAATGTTTCACGAATTCGACAATATTGCGGGTGTTATTCCACAACCAGCTATTGTATTTCAAGTTTAGCTTATCATTATTTGCCTTAGTTACGTAGTTTAAATATTGCGATTGATGTTTCGCAACAATACAACTTGGGGCAATATGGGGTATGAGATTTGGTTGATACCATCTGGCCCCGCTTTACGTTCAAATGTTAAAAAAGTTTGGATATACATAAACTTGATACTAACCGCATATACAATTGCGACGAAACCGGAATATCTGCAATTCCTAAGACAAAATCCAAAATCATTGCGTTGAAAGGGAAAAAGCAAGTTGAAGCCCTCACCTCTGAAGAAAGAGGCCAAATGATCACTGTGGAAATATGTTGAAATGCAACAGGAAACAATCAAACGATCCAAACGATCCTGTGCAGGTGTAGATGATGAGGACCAGGAAGCCATTCATGTTTGCCCACACTGTGCAATGTAGTCCCATCTTCCCCCTTGGCAAAACCATCTTACCCCTCCTGTGGGGTAAGATGGAACAAAACGTACTTTTTTTGTTTCTTTAAAAATATTGTTTTTTTTTTAATTTTTTCCCTAATCTTTATATGCAATTATGTTAAGTATAAACCAAATTTTATTTTGATTTTTTAATATTAAAGACCATTGTGTTATTTATCACCAAACCTTAGCTGTCCCGTATTGCCCCGCCGTCCCCTACATATTATGTAGATATTATGTGTGTAAAAAAAAGCATACATATTAATTTATTTATTAAAACATTTTTTTTTTTAAATTAATTATTGATAAAACTACACTTGGTGGTATAACAGTCATCATTATATTATAACGTTTATTGTTTGAGTAGATCATCCATTGATGATCCTAATTCGCATTTAAAATTGGGCGAGGTCAGTTGGCTTTACCCTCCTTAGAGCGATATTACACTGAGCAACCAAACGGAACACCAGATTTTTTTTGAACCTCGACGACCAGATAGATATACAGGTTCCAATGCTACGTATTAGACGATGCGATTCTCAGTTGCATAAAAATTTCTTGGAAGTCAATGTTCGACGAAAATAACCTTCACCAAAAACCCTTTTCTGACCTTTTTTTGCATCGTCGTACTCAATTGTCAACGCAACGCAACGTCAATGCAATTGTTTCGAAAACAATGAAATTCAGAAAGAAATATGAGAGGTTGAATTTTATATATTTTCTACGTCTATAGAGTACCTAATTTTCATATATGTAGCTTCCTAGACCTATTTTTTTTGTATGAAGATTATGAGATGAGCAGGAAGCTTGGTGAGTGAAAAGTGGTGCAATGTAATAAGATGCTCGCCACCGCCAAAAAAAATTTGGTGCTGGTGTGGTTGCTCAGTGTAATATCGCTCTTAAGCAACATAGGGATGCTGCCTCGGGATTTACATGTCGGGACAGGCGAAGTTTATGCTTGCGCGCATATTTCCCGATCTCCTCTTTGACGGTTGGCATCTGCAGGTCCATGTGGAGTCTGTCCGTCCTGTAAAATAGAGGTGCTTTTACCGCACATCTTAGCCCTTTATTTTGGAACTTTTGTATGGATTCGATATGCGTTTTTTTGCACACCCTCATAGCTGTATGCCATATGTCCAAACAGGCTTTAACGTTTGTTTATAAATTAGAATTTTATTATGGATGGATAGCCAGAGTGTCTTCCAAGGAGCCAGTACAATTTAGCAAATCGGTGATTAAGTTCCTTCCGTTTGATTTTAACGCGTTCATTCCATCGTAGTTTTGCATCCAGGGTCATTCCGAGGTATTTTGCGGTATTAGCAAATGCTACAATTTCACGGTCGATAGTTATAGGCAATGAATTAATTTTTCTGTTTGTGAAGTTAATATGTTGAGATTTAGTTATATTTAGTTTTATACGCCACATTTTAATCCACTTAGTAACTTTATTGATTGCATTTTGTAATATGTTAATCGAATCTTCTGTTTTCGCAAGGATAGCAAGGATAGCCGTATCGTGCGCAAACGTTGCTATTTTGGTACCATCGGTTGCGGAATGTCACATGTGTACAAAATATATAGCACTGGTCCCAGCACACTACCCTGAGGTACTCCAGCTAATAACTTTCTTAAAGACGTGTTGCATATCTTCTTGCTTCACTCTGAAGTGCCTGTCTGTAATGATTATTAAAACAAATGAAAACTGTTTTATTAGATATTCAATTAAAAAGCATAATTTTTTTTGCGAACAAAAAGCACAATTTCAATAATGTATGTATGTATGTATGTATGTGCAAAATAGCGATTTAAAATTATATTATAAAAATAAGGATGCGTATTTTATTTATGCAGGGCAAAATAAATTTTAAAAAAGACCGAGGCATTTAGGGATGAATCAGATTTTTTTTACAATTGATATTGCGTAATAATTGCGTTTGAAAAAAAAAATGACGGCCAAAATCTGTAATTCACGATTATACAAACGTCAGAGACCGATCGAGACAATAAGAACGAACTTGGTTGAAGTTAAGCGACAAACGGATATTTTTTTAAAAATTGATCCTTCAAGTAAATTCGTCTAGAACTTTTCTAAGAATAATATAATCCACGCCAGGCCGTGTCCAAAAACTATTTTGAGTAATACCGCCTTAAATTATAATTACAATTTTTCTAGGAATTCTATGTAATATATTGATATATTACACGCCGATAAGAACACGAGTTAATTCGCTAAAATGGACTTTTTTTTTATCCTCCGCTTATACCTGCTTTCATACAATTTGGGCATGGGTCATTTCAGTGGTTTTTAGCCATGGAGATATTATTTTCAATAAATAAAATTTACAATATATGTATTATATAACCTTTAAACCAGAATCTGGAGTCTCGGGTTAATTTTTTTGAAATTCCCGGGTCACGAGAGTTTACGCTACATAGTATGTAGTTTTAATCGTCATCATTTTCGGCCGTTCACCATCCACTGCTGGACGAAGGCTTCTCCAATCCTCTTCCATTCCTGTCTGCCTTGAGCAATCTGCTTCTACTTGACTCTACACATTCTTCTCAACTCATCAGCCCATCGTCCACTCGGTCTGGTCTGCCTTACTTTCTTTCACATCCTCTAGTTCTCGCGTCCATCTCCCATCCATTCTTCTCGCTATGTGTTGCCATTTAAATTTTATAATATTCCACCTTAATATTGATAAATAACCTTAAATACATTATAAAAAATATGAATTTTCAGCTGGATGGGTTTGATAGTTTCGGTAATGTGGCTTGCTTATAATATTTTTGGTTATAAAAAGTCCCACTTTCGGTTGATCTATTTTCATAATTTATTTTTTTATAATAAGATATTACTAAAATATTACAATATTATGAAGATACAAAATATTTAAGCAAAAAAAAAAAAAAAAAAACAAAATTGCGTTCAAGAGCAAACATCCACTTCCAATAAACAAAATATATAATATAACTGGACAAAATAATCCGGGCAAAAATTATATTGTATAATAAATTTTACATGAAAACTATGTATGTACATACATATGTATATGAAATTTCAAATCAATAGACTTAATAATTTCGGAGAAAAAGCAGAAAAATACCGAAAATCAAGAGTAAAAATACTACTTCAGGGTTGGAAAAAAAATATCCAAATTATTTTGAAGGTTGTTACACAATATATATGATTTGCTTAATAAACTTTCCAACGATAACTGAAAATTAGGTGACTTTCCAGGGGAAGTACCACTTCCGGTCGACAAAAATTCTTGAAAACCTTGGATTTCAAGAATAGGATTGTAATGACTGGCAAAAAACCTATAAATATAAAGTTTCAGTGTGATAGGATAAACGGTTGAGTTATAATGATTCTACACAAATCCGCCAAACACATCAATGAAATTTTGATCAAGAGATGATACCTACATACATATGTACATATGTAATACAAATCAGTCAAAATCTCGAGATTTAATTTTCGCACGAGCACAATATCTTATCCGATATGGATAAAGTAAAAACCCCAATGTTTATTACAAACTACGGTTTGAAACAGGCACATGGGCTGTAGTTTTGTTGGTTGCCGAGGTTGCCGAATATTCTGTAAGCATTTTGGTTATAAAAAATGGGTCCATAAACACATTTATCACGGAGTACGCATGTCTCAAATTTCTATTACCGGCATTGAAACAATGGCATCCGAGTGGCACGTCGTGTATGTAAATAATATAATTTTATTTAGCATAGCGAATAAAGTTTTAACTAGTAATCGATTACAATTTTATTTATCATTGGCCTGTGGTAAACAGTGGCCGTCGAGATGCTCGCGCCGTTGTTTTCCCTGCTCGACTTTCTGATGTTCCCGATACCGTCTCACTCGTTCTGTTACAGACATGTTGATGCTGATCGATATATAATTAGACCCTCTTTCTGATGATATGCGTATTTTGTATTTCTTATTGGCTTTTCAGTATGGGCCGACATAGTGAAATTTTAGATTTTTTTCGACTTGTTTTTGATTTTTCACCAACAAATAATTAGCACAGTTCACTTTTTTTGACTTAAATCGACAGATCTTAAAGAGATATTTTGTTTGATAGCAAAATCACCGTGCTAGCACGTCAGAGTCGCGAGATATATGTACTGCTTGAAAATTTCCAAAAACGTCCAAAATAGCCATTGGAAGATACGCTTCCTCCCCCGCGCCTCGCGCATGCGCGGTGCTAACTCAAGGTCACAAATATATCGTAGACGTATACCTGACCGAATAAAATAACATGTCAATCGTGTTATTAGTAACGAAGTTATAGTGTCTGAATGTATGCCCATCCAAACGTAACATCGCCATTTCCGTAGTGGTACACCATATGTCAGTCTGATTTTAAGGACGTATTCACGTCAAACAGGTCGAAAAGGGAGACCGGTGTCGCGAACCAATGGCTTCCATGAAATTTTCAGACACTAGTGAAACGCTGAATGTAATTTGTGTCATTCAATCATGTATATCTGGTGTAACTGGTCGAAGAGATTAAAAAAAATCTGGTCTTGGTGGAGTGCCGGCGGTGGAGTCGCCCGGTCTAATCTAGCCTTAACGCCAAGGGGGCTCGACCTCTTTCAGCTTTGGCGCTACTTTTTTTTATTTTAATTTGCATGGCAATCAACTTCCGTGCACTAATTAAGGGGAGGTCTGGATATAATATGCTAATAAGAATCTTACAAGAATTTTACAAAATTTCTTATTAATTTTTTTAGTTTTTCAAAGCTATTGCTAAATGTATGCGCAATACTATAATTTTTATATTTTTATTATCTGACTAGGAGAGGGGAGCAAGACGCGCTCTAAGGCAATTTAATAAAACGAAAAATTTCATTAAAAAGATATAGAATTAATTTGTGAGATATTTGACATTGTGCATCATTCGCTATTTTCAAATAATTAGGCTTATAATGACTTGTAGCAAAACGCAAACAGTCATGAAGATGATCAATATTGATGCAGTCAATCTTGTCCGCATTGCTGAATACAGTTTCAATATAGTTTCTTATAAAAACAAGTGTTTTGGATAGCAAGTTTGAAGAATGTGTGCGGTATTGTAATAGAACAAATGTTAAAAGTCCCATGGAGTCCTCTTGACAAATTGGCTAGTGTGCCAAAGAGAACCAATGATTAAACAAATGCAAATATAAAAAAAGGTTCACTTCTTTGACCATTAATCATTTTCGTCATTGGCAGGGGTGAAGAAAACAAAATTGAACTATTGTAGTAAATTTGATAAACGGAAAGCAATATTCATTTCAAAATTCACAAAGCAAAATCGTATTCAGGATCGACTAGATTTTGCTTCGCGATCGACCGGTCTACGTACGTACCTTCCTATTTAGTAGTATGGTTTTTTCTCCATAAAATGGTATTTTCAATCTTGATATTAATCGGAGAGTGAAGTGGTCGCGTTCCTTAGTTAACGTTGCTAATTAAGTTAACCGAGTGCGCTGTTTGCTTTGAAACATTTCTCCTTGCTACATAGTTTCAATTCCCACTAGGTTCTACGCTTTTACGGTGTCTGCGTTGACATTTCGAATTGGGAGAATATAACGAATTTTGGTATCTAGAAATTCAACTTGAGACTTTCGCATATATGTACATTTTAACGTTGTTATGTCTAAAATCAAGATTTAAATTTTAGTTCTTACAAAAGAGTAATCTAATACAAATTCTTCTTATGTATAGGTAGGTGGCGTATTCGATATGAAGCGTTGCCTCTTTACTATTTGACGTGCATTTAACTGTAAGCCATAGTGAAGTAACCGGACCAGATTTTCTGTTGGCTTCCGGTAGAGAGGAACGGAGAAAGGAAACAAATCTCGCGAAAATACGAAATTCAAAAACAGCCGTTCCGGGAAATTTTACTCAATGCCGAAACGGAAGCAAGAATGCGGGTCGCAACGACTGGAGATATGTCGAGAAACTAGCGTAAGGATAATTTATATGTACATACATATGTATGTATGTGATAGGCAAAGGCATAAAATAATAAGATATTTATTTTTCATTAACTTAAGCTTCCGTGGCGTACTTGATATAAAGCTTTGCCTATATATTATTTGATAAGTCATAGTGAAGCCATTGCCCTTTAGATGGGAGGCGAGAAAGGAAGAAAAGGAACGGACATTGATTTGGTAGGAATTTTCGGGCGCTGCAAATTTATAAGATAACTTGGAAAATTCTAGCAGAAGACGACCGATATAGATTTAGTAATATCGAAATCTTACCAATGATGATATTTAAGGTCGAAAGCTTTTTGACATACGGGGACTAAACCCTGGCCCTTCGCCCAACAGGCTAACAACTGGGCTGTAGCTGTACATACATAGATGTACATAAATAAAAGCGATACCTGGCTGCTCAATGTTACTATAGCAACCGATAAGTAATTCCCGTAACGTGACATCAGGTCACGAACACGTCATCGATGCCAAAAGTAATCACCATACATTGTACCCAGTACTCACCTGTTGTCATTGCAATATAATGTGCTTTCACTAGTACTCAATTTCAAATGTAACCTCTTCACTACAACAATTCCTAGTTATTCGTGGAGGATGTGTTTTTTAAAAAATGCAGCAGAACTCAAAATAGTCGAAAATGGTTGAGAAAAACATCGATTTAACCAAATATCGATATAACCACAGTGATATTCTAGTTGTACAGTCCATCTGAGTGGTCAAGAAAGATCAAAAAATACGTCGAGGTTGCAGAAAGTACGAAAAGGTATATAAAATTTATTTGGACCGTCGAAACGGAAAAACATTAAATTGATGAAAAATGGTATTTCAGTTTAAAAATAAGCTCTTCGATCGAAGTCAGTTGTGTACGAGTACTTAAAGCTAGTGCAGAATACAAAGCGAAACTTTTCACTTTATTTCGTATGTTCGAAGTATGCACTTATTGAATTATGTCTAGCAAAATTGATCAGACATTACTCTTCGAACAGACGTTTTCTTCGTTTAGCGATCTATCAATTACCTGTTATTTTATCGTGAGAATAGATTTATTCGTCGAACCTCAAGCTAAGGCAACGTGCAACAAAGTTACATTACATATGTATATTAAACTTTTGTCCAATTTGTACCAGTTATTGATTTTCTATTTCGACGATTCTTATTAAGTTCACAGATTGGCTCGTTGCATTTGAATTATTCAGCTATGCAAAATTGAAATTAATTCAAGATTTGTAACTATTAATCATAAAGTTTCGACTTCTGGGATAAATGTGTCCATTGAATAATTAATTACATTTCATTACGAAAACAAATTTGAAAAAAAGCCTATTTCAGAAATGAGACATCTTTGTTTTTTATCATAAATAAAATAGTACAACATTTTATTAAAATTTGTGGTTCCGATTTTGTATACGAAATTGAATTAATCTTACAAAATTTGTCGATAGAGCTCGCAATGAATTATTGTTGAATGATTTTTTAGCTAACATCACAGATGGAAAGGCAGAAAGGAAGAGAGGAGAGGAAAATCAGTAAAATAATACATGAGCCACATAATAATAGAACGATCTGATTCCAAAGACTATGAGGTCACGAAAAGAAAAGCCTTTGATGGAAATAATTATACATACAACATACAAGGATATAATATATAACATACAAGGATATAATCCTTTATTACAGAAGAAGAATAGATCGCTTTCATGATAATTTAATAATGAGCTTAATGTTTGTCTCTCTGCAAATTTTTAATTAATAACAAACTTCGTTGGCTTTATTCAGCCTTAAATACTGAAACTAGATTCGCATTCAATTACCTCATTTGAGCTTACATTAAATTCAATCGGTCGATACTTACATTGTCCTTATAAAATTGTCCAATACTTTCTAAAACTAAATGAATACAAAGGAAGGGGGACGTGGGGCGGGTTTTTAAATACAAACGTTAGCCACAATGAAACTTTAGAACATAACATAATTTATTTGACTCGATAAAATTTGTGTTAATAGTATTTTAATAATTAAACCTATATTTTTTGGGTTTATGAGAAGAAATCACATATAATTTTTGTATCTTCTGCAGGCGACGAAAGAATACACAATCGGTAAACGTACTTTTTTTTCATTTTTTTTTCGATACTTCGACACTGGAAAAAACTCGTACATATAATTTAATTTAATTTAATTTTTTTTTTTGCTTTTTCGACGATAATGAATACTATATATATATATATATATATATATGTATGTATATATATATATATTATATATACCTATTTGTATATGTATTTAATACTTGTATATATGGATATATATGTATATACATAATTACATATATACATACGCGTATATGTATTTGTAAATACATTATTATTTTTTTAAATGTATTTTTTAATTATAACGAAATCGTCATCTAAAAAAAAAACAACGGAGCGACAGTGCGTATAAAAAATTATAAATACATAATGATAATAATAAAAAACATATAAAATACATCAGAAGATACATTTTTTTGTGTTATATAACCTTTACATTCTAGTGAAGTGAATTTAGTTTTTTTTAATATTCATTTATAGGGCTAATAAAAATTATTGTTAGACTTGTATTTTTTTTTTCATCTAAGTTTTTTTTTGATGGGGTTGAAGGACGCGAGTGCCGTCAGGTCCATGTTCGCCTAATCTCGACCAGAACATGTACTATTTCGATTTTTTATTTAATTTTGAATAACTTTTTGACACCATTTTTTTTGTTTTCGTTTTAAAACCTTTTCCCTATTATTTACAATCACAGTTCCGTCGGAATTGTTCGCCAAAAAAACCATCTCTGTTCGTCCGTCTTTTATAATCCCGCAGCACGCGCACCATTCAGACAATTTTTACTTTATAATTTTTTTAGAATTTTCTCTATTTATATTTTAGAATCATTGCCCCCAACCTTACAATTACGCTTAACAAATAACCAGTTTGTCTCGTAAATATATATATATAATTTTATTCATATATATATTTATTTAAGTTTATTTTTTTATTTTTTCGTTAAATTTGTGATGGTGAAGAGCTAAACACTATGTTGGCCGTGAGGTTCTCGGATTTTAACGCTAAAGGGTGGGAGGTTACTATTTTACAGGCGGCACAAAGCCACTAAACTAATGTGTATGTGTGTGTGTGTTTATGTATATGTATGTATGTATAAGTATTATTAATTGGCAAGTAATTATTTCGCGTAGTGTACGTGTGTGTGTGTGTGTGTGTTTATAAATATACGTTATAATGGCATATGTTACAATACCTATACAATATGTTACGTGTTTTGTCTTAATAGATTTGTTTTTTAAACATTACGATTTTACAATTTGAACATGATACAAAAATTCAGTCGATGAACGTAAAAATTATGAACTAACGCAATTCCCCGGGGTGCTCGAAGGGTCCGTGGGACCCTTCGCTGCTCTCGTCAAAATAAATTCCTTTGGCATAATATTTTTATTTTTTTGAAATATCCCTTCTTTTGTCTCGCGTTAAATTTACTCCTCAACGAATAGTCCAAAATTCACGAATTCAGCACAACTCAAACGAAAACGCGTAACACAATCATAGTATGCATACAAAATTTATATTCGGAAAATTAAATAATGACGATAATAATGATAATGATAATCAAAAAAAAAAAATAAGAAAAAACGTTCACTCGCTCCGTTCGATCAACGAAACGATCGTAATTTTCAAATATACAAATAATAGGAGCATATTTTATTATTAAGTACTTTTTTTTTTTAAATTTTTATACAGGATTGGAAGATACAAGTTATGTATAAATATGTAGGTAGCACACATCTTCGAATCAAGGTTTATCCTCATTTTGTTAATTTTCACCGAGAACAGCAGTCAGTCGTTCTATGCACGCATGTACATATGTACATATGTATGTCATTTTATTTTGTCGCATAATACATATACACAAATACGCACGCATACGTACATACAATGTATATGTATATATATCTATGCATGTATGTGTGTGTGGTGTGTGTGTGTGTTTGTTTGTGTGTGTGTGTGTGTGTGTCGTCGAACGATTTCGCAGTTGCTTGGAGAACGAAGCACAACCTTTATTCATAATTAAGTCCCACAAATTACATTTTTAACCTTTACATGGATATATTTACATGAATATATATACACATACATACAGGTATAAATACAAACTTATGCGTGTATATATGTATATATATATATATGTACATATGTGTATATATAGGTACATACATACATTGTAGTTACATATAGAAGTGTGTATATATGTATGTTGTATATGTGCATACATGCATGTGTATTATGTACATACATATGTATACATATAATAGACCGACAGCAATTTTTTTTCTTCAATTTTATAGTGTCCCTAATTTTTGAGCATAGAGTTTTAGTAAATATTTAGACACTAATCACAAATTATTTGCTACAATCGTTATATTTAAATGTGTGTTTTTAATGAATTGTAATAATTCACTTTTTTTTTTTTTTTTTTTAATATATAGGTATATTGTATATGTTATATTTTTTTAAATTCCCATTCTGCTTTCAATTGATTAATTAATTAATTTAATTAATATTTACTCATTTGTTGTAAAACTTTTTTTTTTTTAATATTTTGATCACACTACCAAGTAACAAACTCTCTCGCTATCGCACTCAGACAAAATGTCGACCCTCATGCATATAATAAATATTCGAGATTATATGGATGAGATGCCTTTCATATAATTTTCTTCTATATGTTTAACAGTAAAATTGTACAACATCTCATTTTATATATAATACGTTTTGTATACAATACATAATATGTAACTGTGTGTTTTGTTTGTGTTTCTTAGGAGCCCATTAAAATCATCATCTAAACGCCGTTCAATTCATTTTATTTGTATATAATTAATATTTTTAAAAATTAAATTTGACGAATTTCTTTATTAAATTTATTATTTCTTAAATTAAAAGTATATATGATTTGATTACATGCGCACATACACACACACACACACCCACACAAAAAACACACACACGCAATTGAACTTCGCCGTTTTTTTTTTTTTTTGTAAATTATTATTGCATTTGTAGCCGAACGATACTATTTTATTTATATAAGAACGTCAACGAAAAGAGTTTAGTATTGCGTACTAATTAACCACACGGATTAAATTAATCTACATATTATAAGTTAACTACACAAGTTACTGCGAATATGCGTTTGTAAAATGTACGTTTACACATGTATATGTGCGATACTTGGAACAAACTCACTCCAAATACACTATAATTTAAATTATATATTTTTTTATTCATTATAAGCGTATTAATATTTGTAGAAAGCATATTTATGCAAAAATTCTATTCACATTGCCCGTGACGCGTGCGACGTACGCTTCACGGGTTATGTGAATATAATCGTGTACGTATACTATGAACAATTGATTTGTTTGAATCACATTAGGTTTTAGAGTATGTTCATTCAATACAATTAGTACAATTATATAATTAATAAATTATAGACGATCAAACGAGAATTTTTTTTTTCAGCACAAGCGGCCACACAAATTCAAATAATAACAACAGGCGAAAAAAAAGTTCTTAACGGCGAAGTTTCAGTTAAAAGAGATTGTCCAATAGTTTCCGCAACTTTTACATGTAGTGTGTTCTTTTTTTTTTATCATTTATCTTCATTATTATTAATAATCATCAACATCTAAATAAATAATATAGATCGTATATTATTATTACTTTAGAATATCGTTTAAAATTATCATTCAATACATTGAGTATCATAATAAATGTATATATTTATTTATTTAGTGTTTGTATTGCAAAAAAAAAATACATAATAGTAGTAAGCGTCATGAGTTATTTATTATTTGTATTTTTTGATTAATTTTCAACAATGATTGCACACTTTCGTTCGATAACAACAATTATAAATTTGATTGTGAGTATGCTTGATTGGCAATCGTTCATCGATGAGATTAAAGTCGACGCTCGACGACAATCTACTTGTACATTACTATTTGTATTTTTATTTTATTTATAATAATACCAACAGACACGCGAGTCTCATGAATTTTGTATATTTGCACCTTAAAAATCCCATCGCTATTCTGACGAAACGATTCAAAAGTATATGTATATATATATATATATATAGAAAAATTAATACAAGCTAAGTTTTGTAAGTAATCAAAAAACGTTTCAACTACGCAGCCAACAATAAATTGGAACGATAACAAAATTGGAGTACAAACACGATATGACATATTGTTATATTGTGATCTCATTTTAATATCATATCAGCGCTAGACGTTTTAATGGGATCCATAGAAATTATGTATACAATTATATTATGTAATAATAAATGTATATATTTATGAACTTTCCATTCCGTTCGATATTTCCCCAACTAGTAGCATAGTCTTGATAATGCAGTCTCTATTATATGTATTTATTTTATTCTTAAACGGGAATTATCCCATGAAGTCGAAAATAATACGTGTATATTTAACGAATATAATACACCACCGGTTGGAGTCTATATGGAATCAAATAGGAATTTATTTATAAATACATTTTGGTCATGAATAAATCAAGAGCGTTTTACGTGAAATCAATGAAACTAGAGATCGCTTCGGACAAACGAATGATTGTCCGAAACAATGATGTGAAATAAAATTTCAATGACCTTACACACACATCTGTGTTTGTGTAAACATAGATACGTGTTAAACCTTAATTTATTTTTATGTTTGCTTGTTTATTAAGTTTAATAACGGAATATTCAATCAAACGATATGAAGAACCATCAGCGTGCAATATATAATATAGGGTATGTATGTATATATAACAGGACAATGTGATAGGCCGACGTACGGCCGATTTTAATTTACAATTTTAATATAAACGCATATACATATAGTACAATATGTATATTGAAGTGTAACTTCGATATTCCGATGTAAAGAAAACCATACTCAAGTTAAACGCAAACAAGAATGATTTCACATAAAAAGAAAATTGTATGAGAGTTGAATTTCAGATGTGACACATATACATACATCATGGGCGTGTTAAATTATTATTTTTATTTTTAACTTTTTTTGGTTTTGGTCGGTCGATTAGCCCCATTGTCGAGATAATCGAAATTCCACCGTGCATATTATTATATATACACGTATATCGTCTACGTTAAGGAAAATGTCACTAATTTATTGGTATTGCTAACGAAATATGTATGTATAAGTCGTATATGTAAGTATTGGGTCAACATTAATTTTGTCAAATATTATTAATTTTAAATACGTTTTGAACTGAGCATTGTTGGAAGCACTGCATCGTTGTTTGGAATAGAAAAACAATAATTATTCTTTTAACAATAGCTATACATATATGTATGTATGTATGTATGTATATATTTATATAAAAACTTTAATAAATTCATAAAATTGTAACGATTACAAATATCCTCTATAAAAAGAACATCAAAATGGCTTTTTAATTTTGTTTTTCCTTAACATAGACGATATGGTTTTTTTTTTCATTATTTTTATAAAGAACGATTCAAATGAAAACGTCGAAACTTTGAAAATATGCGTTTGGAACAAAAATATCTAATTAATCCACGGTCTGAAATGGTCCATTGCCGACGTTTCTCAACCGTCATTGTCTTGCTTATGTGCACTTTTTGCAACCCAAAAGTCCGTCGATACAATATGAATACTATGACGCGCCCAATAACACGGCAGTGGATTATTTTGGACCGTACATTTAACATGTTCCTCAAAGGCGACTTTCTTCACATAAGGCCGCTTGCACATGCACCGACAATCGAACTGGGATATGGATACGCGATGTTCGACCGCCGGCTATGGAGTCGTATGAATCGCTGCTTACGTCGGATAAGTTATACTGCCGTCCTAAGCCCACTTGACGTAACTGACAAAACAACAATATCGAGATAAATGGACTTGAAAGTTTCATTCTAAATTTGTGTTTTTCTTCATATATTACTGATTTATTTAAACTTTTTTTTTTTAGTGCATGAGGTTATTTTCTATTGTGTTTTGATAATTCAAAGGAAAAATTAAAAAAAAAAAAAGGAATACTTTAGTAGTTACGTCACTTCATTATTCATTATTAATGTATACATATGACTATTCCAAACTTCAACCACTCTATTTGAAAAGAATGAATCTCTAACAATCTTATTTGATTTTTCTTTTCGGCGTCGTAAGAGGGTTAACCTCTTAGATGAGGGTTCTCATTGAACATAATGAGGTTGGTCATTTCACATGAATAATGATTATTTATCATTTTGAATACTTTAATTAAATCACCTCTTAATCTCCGCGTCTCCAATGTGGAGAGATTCAATCTTTCATGATAAGGTAGTGACCGAAGAAAATATTGGTGATACTATAGGTAATTTCTCTGCGCATACAGATATGTTAAATTTAATAGCTTAAAAAAGTAACTTTTGGATGAAGATACATTGATTTTGATATGAAAAATCGCAATAATACACTCCCATAACCCCTAAAACACATCTAACTCATTTTCGTAATTTTTGTCAGTTACGTTAAGTGGGCTTAGGGCGGCAGTATAGTGAGGCATTTGTAACTCATACCGGTGCGCCCGCAAGCAAACCCGACTAGAAAATCACGACGCTCTCATTGGAATGTAGATATTTGAACTGACGGCAATAATAATAATAATAATAACGATGACGGTGATTTAACGTAGGTATGTATATATATAAATTTAGAACATGTTGGGGTGGAGGGGCGCTAGCGCTGGGCGTTGTTGATCTTGGATCGTTTGAATCCATGGCAGAGGATGCGCGCGGCAGCCTTGCCACGATGAGAGATGATGGCGAGAGGATCGGCTAGTAGTATGCGGTCTTCAGTCGAAGTACGTTGATGATGAGCGTCCCACTGTCAGACGCCGCCGCCTGCGGGGAAGCGGGGGGGTGGCAAAGGGGGTGGTGCACGACCCCTGCCCTGCTCACCATGAGACGAGTGCTCCGACACAGCTGCAACATGCCACACATCAATCGTCACGCACTTATCTCCTTTTGTCCGTCTGGGGACGCCAAATCGACCAATGCGTATGTGCAAATGTGTGTGTGTGTGTGTGTGTGTGATCGATTTGGGAAAATTTTGGTTGGTCGAGATTTTCCAAAAAAAAAAAAGAACAAAAAAAAACCACAACATTTTCCTGCCATCTCTATGGTGACTCAGGTGATTGATACAGAATCTGACTTGAAAATTAACTGTTTCGTTTGTACGTTTTGGAATCGAGGGTTATTTTTTTTTTTCCATTATAAGACCTGGAATTGTACAATGTATACATTTGTGCATTGTATACTAGGACTTTCCATTAAAATATTTTTGGAATTGCACCGTTTCAATTTACAGTGGTGGAATCGAAATGAACTTTCCAGTACAAGGATTTCAGAGATTGTTCAATTTTGGATTCAAAATGGACTTTCCAGTACAAGGATTTCAGAAATGATCTTCCAGTATAAGATTTGAAATACATACATATATACAAATTTTCCAGTATATTATTTAAACATTGGAATCGAAAATTAAATTCTTGCATGGGTATGATTTATTAAAATAGCTATAAAATCGACACGGAGGTTCAAAAACGGATTTTCCAAGTAACAAGGTATGAAAATAATCAGATTTGAATCAACTCCGTGTTGGAATCAATACAATTTTTACATCCAGTACAATTGGAATAAAAAAAAGAATTTGCAGAGTGCTAGACTTAAAAGTTAACTGTGAATAGGAATTGGAATGAAATAATTTTATTTTTCCATTGCAGGATTTATAATGAACTTTCAAGTGCAAAATTTGAAATATAACGTGGAAAATACATACAATTTAAAATAGACTGTCCATCACACGGACGAATAATTTGAAATTATGTAAAATGTATCCAGTTGACTTCAACTGTCGAGCACAAATATTTAAAGTCGAATGCAAATGTAGCCTCTACATAGTGCTGATTGAACTCATCTACTAGTCTCAAGTTCAACGGTTTAATTTTAAATTGTGTGCTATGTATGTAAACGACTACACTATAGTGGAGTATGCATGTATCATATTCAAATGATTATCAAATTTGACACTCAAATGTGAGTGAATCAATCGCGTGCCAGTAGACAAATATTAAATACATAAAAAATAAAATAAATAGTAAAAAAAAAAATCAACAACAACAGCAGTGCTTATACATATTGTCAACATACGAGAGTTAGACGTGTGTTTTGTTCTTTTAAAAGCAAAGCGGCCAAAAGCAACGTTTCAGTTTTATGTTTCAACGTTCAAGCGGTGCATAATCTTCGTTATTTTTATTCGATCTGTCGATAAGATTGGTTTTTTTTTTGTGCGATTTTTTGGCAGTAGCGTACCGAGTCGGCGCTCTACCGAGACGTACGACCAATAAATAAAAGCGTGTTTCGTTATTGTTTCGTTGGACGAACGCGTACATGTATTATATAAATAGTTTCAACAATAGTTCGTGCTTAGTTGACGTGGTGAGGTGGCACATCAACAAGTTTTTGGTGAAATGAAATAAACAATAATAGATTGGTGCTGTTTAGGTGTTTTTAGTTAACGATGCCTGTACAGTTGACCTACTGGTTTGTATGCTTATTTGGTAGTCGATTCTCATTTTTAGACCTTCGCCGCTTTTGGTCGTCCACGTTGCTCGCTTCTGATCACTCGCGTTGAAGGCGGGAAACCTAACGTATTCACCTTCGGAACGGAGAATGGATTGCCTCCGTCTTCCTCGATCTGAAGATGGAAACGGCGGGCCTCCTTAATACCAGCGACACAAGTGCAATGAATGCGATCAAAATGGAAAAAGAAAAGCGGCAAGTGAACTCGATGAGGCGACACAAACAAATAAAAATGGTGTGAGGGGGGCGAGAGGCGACACGCATGGCAAGCTCGCTGGATGATATGCAAAATAAACGAAAATGAAAAATAAATGTCGCTCAAAGTCACACTCGTACACTCGAGCACTCTTTGTGTATGAAAATTTCACGTATTTATCTGAACGAGTATTGATAAATTGCGAGCGAGTGTGATGACCAAGTAAAAGATAGAAAGTTCACCGGGGGCTATAACATTGATCACTAACTCGTATTTTAATATTATCCGATACGATAAATGTACGTTTCATTCTAATTTGTCTCAAATCGATGTTTTATTTAGAGAATATTACAAAAATATGAATGTTTGATTATGTTCACCATCCATTGTTGGATGAAGGCCTCTCTGATCTTCTTCCATTCCTGTCTGTCTAGAGCAATTTGCATCCACTCGACATTGTCCACTCGGTCTACCTTGTTTTCTTTCACATCCTCTCGGATACTATTCCGGTATAACTCGCGTCCATTTGCCATCCATTC
The DNA here is from genome assembly GCA_022651745.1 of Parapsyche elsis. Lineage (NCBI taxonomy): Eukaryota > Metazoa > Arthropoda > Insecta > Trichoptera > Hydropsychidae > Parapsyche > Parapsyche elsis. Next base: position 518,584 of record JAGVSN010000041.1, read on the forward strand.
TTTTCGCTATATGTATGTACATATGTATGTCCAGCCCATTGCCACTTTGGTCATACTTTTTACCCATGTATTCCTCTTACAATCTCTTCTTGTTATACCAAGCATACATCTTTCCATGCTTATCTGTGTGCACTGTATCTTACGTAGCATTCTTGAATATACGTAGCATCAAAGTTTCACATCCATACGTCATAACTGGCAGTACGCGTTGGTCATGTATGCCTCCTTTTTTAAGCATAGCGTAACGTTGGATTTAAAAACTGTGTTCATGCCTCCAAAAGCACTCCATTCTAGTTTCATCCTTCGTTTTATTTCTTGTTCTTTACACCCGGTCATATTCACCAATTGTTCTAGGTTTTGATTATGTTAAGTGCCATACAAATATACTAAAGTATAAGTTTGTACACTTACTGTTACGCTTACGTTTACTTATCGAACGTCTTTCACTCGGTTAATACTCTGAGTTTCAATATTAGATTGAAATGAAAAGTGACGGTGTTATTGTTTGATTTAAATTTAGCCATTCCTTCGACAATAGTCAGTTTTATCAATGTTTGTAATGTTTTACGAAAATTGAATGCCTCGCATCACTTATTTTGAGGATTAAATATGAGGAGTAAATCATACATATGTAGATACAACAAATGATATATTACACGTAAACTTTCAAGAATGGATGCACAATTGCAGACAATCATTTAAATAAATAAAAAAAACCAATGTAGTACGATTGAGGAATGGATGATTAAATGAACGACTTTTTTTTTTTTTAATACAAGACGACTTTCTAGGATTTGACTCACACTCATTCACTATCATTCGTTTGGGTTTTTAATAAAGCGAGCCTGCCAATTGATCGTGACGAATCAACCAGTAGATCAGATGGTCAGTGAGATATAATAAGTATATGAGCTGCTGTTTGAAGAATTGCAGTATCGAATGGTCATTACTGTTAACGCGATTAATTTTTAAGATTTTTTTTGTTAACTTTTGTTAACATTTGTTACCATTGGCGACAGTTAGTGGTACGGTCGCGTACGCCGAGTGTCTTCTAAAGGTGTACGCAGTCGTCAGGCACCGGTGTCTCTCAAATGGATTTATGACTGCGTGATAGTATTATATTGGATATGTATGAGATTGAGAAGTTGACACACATAAACACACGAAAGAGAGCCGTGCGAAAAGCACATAATTTGGCAAGTTTTCATATTGAAAATCCCCGTTGTGAAAATTTTCGCACGGCTCCTCTTTTGGAAAATGATAATAAAAAAAGTTTGCGACTAATATGATGTATGATATTTTAGAATCCGTACAGGATTTGTACATGTAAAACTTTTCAATCAATTCAAAAGAGTAAGTAAGTACCAATGAAGATCAATAAAACAGTATGAATTGATAATGAAAGAAGTTTTAAATTCATGAAGGTTGATTTAATGATCATGATGGCTTCATTGAAACGATGCAATTTGCAAGTATCGAACGTTTCAACGTTGCCGTTTGCTTCAACATATTATTAATTTTGCAATAGATTTTCAACAATATTATTCGTCACTGTACTGATTGTTTTAAATAAATTGCTTGTATTAAAATTCTATTGCAATTTGATTTATAATATATTTTTTGAATGGATATTTGACGTGTTTGCTTTTTTTTTGTACAATCAAACGTTCTAATTATTGATTTATTTTTTGACTCGTATGAATGGTAGCGAAAATGTTAATAGTAAAAACAATTGTCGTGGAAATTTTCCACAAAATTAAAAAATAAATAAAAACATGTAGAAAATTTGCACAAAGTTTAGATATAATTAATATTAGTATTATATTTTGTTTGTTCGGAAATGTATGTAATAAATTAATGCCTACATGAATCAGGTTTCTCTTCAACTGGTGCTGGGGGTGGAGGTAATTGCTGTTCTAGGGCATTTACACAGTTTAGCATGCTGCCATAAAGGCGGCTATCCCGTAAGCTACCTCTGAAAATATTAATTAAAAATAAAATTGTAGAAAAACTCGACTAATGGAACGATCAGATTTGAATATGTAATAATAAGTAGCAAAATTTGTACGTATGTTATAGTTTCGTCGGTTAAATTTCACCTACCTGCCATTAGAATGTCTAAACAAGGCCAAAATTTCTTCGAAAGTTTTGTTTTTTGTTTCAGGAACTTTTTTATATGTAAATATCCAAAATATCGCTAGAAAAACGCTGAACGGTAGAAAAGTATAATTCTCCAATGCGCTCTGAAAATATTAACACATTTATTTTAGTATGGTAAAGTTTTTCGGTAAAGGTATATCAAAGGTTTCTTTGCTTACTAGTACATAAGAGAATATTGAAAGCAATTTTCCATATCTAAAGAAAAACTACACTATACGAACAGGAAGCTTAATTTTTAACCGTCTTTGAAACACTTTGGGTGAACATTAAGAATCTTTCAATAGTTTAAAGAAAAGATTCTCACAAGTAAAAAAAATGGTACAAAATAGACCACTCCTATGCGAAATGACATGAAGTACCCCGAAAACTTATTTTGTATCGAAAAATTAATCTTTAGACTTGTATTATGTATGTAGGTATCGTCTTTAGTGTACAATTTGCCATTTCTCAAAAACTGCTCTTAATTTATAACAAATTGAGAATTTTCTTAGAATCAGTCAAAGTATTCTGATTAAGACTTTCGCGAGTTCATCATAGAAGATTCTCGATTTTTAACTGCTATTGAGATCCCTAACATAATCTTTATCTACGTACATACATATGTCTCAAGCTCCCCCTTGCAACCTTACGACGTCATTTATCAACCCAAAAGTTTTGCACCACATGTCTGAGACACTTCGTATAATTTACTTCACTTTACTATTGATGAATTGAATGTGTATCCCGTTCTTCGCGGAAACGAGAAATTAGTACTCAGAATGTCACCGTATATCAAAGCTCAAAGCTTAGTATGGCATAGTACATATAATCACCGTGAATAGTCTAGTTTTTTTTTTAATTTGAACCGTGAGCTTTAACTTTCGAGTGAATGAGCTTTATCTAAGGCTAGTTGAATGCTTACTTTCATACTGGGGAATCCGATTCCCACTACGAAATTGGCCATCCAATTGACTAGTACTGCTATTGCCATGGCACTGGGCCTGGGTCCCTGCGAAAACAGCTCAGCGGTGATCATCCACGGAATTGAGCCAGGACCAACGGCGAAGAACACCACGAAGCTGAGCGTGGAAACCACCGACAGGTAGCTCATCCAGTCTATCATTTCCTGCACATAGCCAAAGAACTCCTATCAGGCGGTAGAATCGCAGTTCTTCCCCGACGCGTCGAAGGGTTCTAGCTCACACTTGTCGCCTACTTTTTTTTTTTTTTTTTCCACTCTGTGTCTCGGTGCATCGGCACGTGATTATGACAAAACCAAATAATAATATAACAAAGTAAAAAAATAAACATAAACAGAAACAAACACGAGTTGAGATGTACACAAAAGCTGTCACAAGTGATGAACAAATACAATCGCGATGGATAGCTGTCCCAATTTGCAACTAACAAATGACCTTTTGTGATGTCTTTCGATTTATTAAATATTAAACTGTAGTTTGATTGTTTCAATCTTCATATGATATGAAATGTATAAAAATTTTGTTTCGCAAATGATTAAAATACAGTAAAATTTTATAGATTTTGTTAATCTTCAAGCTGATTTTTGATTTTGATTCCAGTATCGATTACATTTGTTCGATATACTATAATTGAATTGATTTAGAGTGTATTTTGTTTAAAAGGCGAGTTAAATTTTAAAGCTGTTCAGTTGCATTGGTACACTGAATATGTGCAATCTATGTATACTATTGTATTCTACAATATTAAATTGGACGATAAAAATATGAATTATTGTTATGACTTTTAAGTGGTTTGATTCAATCTCGCGTCATTTGATACAACAATTACATTTATTTCGTATTGACCTTTCGAACAGCTTTCCATCAAACGTGTGTGAGTGTGTGTGTGTTTGTGTAAAAAACGTGCCGGTACATTTTTAGAAATTCTTCGGTGAAAATGAAGCGCTTTCCACCGAAATAAAAATATTCAAAAAAAAAAAAAAAAAAAAAAAAAAACATTTGGCCAAGGGACAGGGTGAAAAACGCTTCAATTTTTACACTCGAACGAATCTCTGGTGGTCGTGATTTTTTTTTTTCGCCGTGGTTATATTTAAACATATTGTGTTGTGTTTTTCAGGAACACTTTTTCTCCACATATTCACAGATTTGCACATCGAGTGCTCTTTACAAAGTGAAGGGTATATATAAACATATATATATATATATATAAACATGTGTGTTGTGCGATAGTGTGAGTGACAAACCCCCCTGTACACATTCGGGAAAGTCGCTCTTAAGGGAGGGCAAAACGCAAAAGAAGCGGTGAGGTGAGACAAATAAAAAGAATGAGTGCAATCAAGGCTTTCGAAATCATAAACGATGATTATATGTATACGTTCAGTATCAGTTTATAAGTATACATATATTTTGTGTGTATGTGTGAGTGAATGTTTCATTTTTATTATGTATTTTGTAAATGGTGCTGGTGTAATGGTGACGACCGATGACGCTCGTCATCTTGTCGAGTGTTGAATTGTAATGATGGTTTGTGGTAAAAAAAAAAAAAAAAATTGTTGTCGGATAAATAAATTTGGAATGGATAAATGAGTAACATGACAATAGGCTCAGTTGCTCAGTGGATGCAAATTAAGAAATAATGCATGCACATACATTTTATATAATATATATTCAATTGGCCATATTCGAGAATACGTTAAACATTTTTCGCAATTCGTTGTAACGCATTGACGATATAATATAGCATTTTAATAATATCACACATAAGATTTAGAATTTTCTTACCTTACGCTATGTTGTGTAAAGAAATACATGGTTATTTTACATTGTATATCAACTCAAATGACTAAAATTATCCAAGATTGCAAAATAGACTCAAACGGAAATGCTCATTTTTATATTTTGAATATTCGAATTGAACAGCATATGGCATTAACTAAAATTGACATTTTACTCGACATTACTTATACCTATGTATATACATATGTATAACGTTAAAGTATGTTTCAGTTTCGCTTTTGGCTCAAACGATCAGATAGAAAGCGTATTTAACATTCCTTTTAATAGGGAAATATCATTTGAAAACTTAATGACGATCTATTTTTGCATTAGAGTTTTTCCAAATACTTTGTTTTATTCACAGATCTGACTATAGGTAAATAGTACAAAAAGTACAGAAGTTAAACTATACTATTTAGCATTTTGCTTTTTATTGCATTGCAATTTCAACATGAAACAAATAAGTACAAGAAGTAGTTTGAATGAAAACAATACGTTAGGTTAGGTTAGGTTAAAATCTTAATATAATCTAGGTTGGAAACTGGTAGAAGAAACTCTTGACTTTGAAAATTTGTGAGAAGCAGCAGTCTCAATTGTAAGAATTGTCATGTTTATGGCACTTTAAGGAGAATCAGAAAAAGAAGTAGAAAACTTTTTATTTGAGTACCCAAAGGTTACTTTATCACTACTACGAGTATAAATCTGATCGTTATCTCCAACATCGAAACTTATACTATTTTGGCCGCGCTTTCGGCAAATTCATCAACGGGTGGCACCAGTTGGGATAGAATGACTTTACCTTGATCAGAAACGATATAGTGATGAAGATGGAGAAGATAAACATGCCACCGAGGCCGTACAGATGGAGGGTTCTCCTTCCGGTGCGATCCATTAGGGGCAAAGACACCAACGTCATTCCCACCATGATGGCACCGATACCCATCGTGGCGAACTTGGCCGACTCCTCAGTCAGCCCTGACGATGTGAACAGCGATGTTGAATAGTAGAACACCTGGAGGATTGTCGTGACATTAGTAAGAAACAAATTCCCGTTGAAAAATTCTATTCTCGTGTGGGTTTTTACCGCATTGATGCCGCTGAGTTGTTGTGACAATTGCATCACGACACCGATGAGCAGAGGTGCACGCAATGTTGGCGAGCACAGAAGCTCGCGCATCGATATGGAAGCTTCGGCTTGCTGGGCTCGCTCTTCTGCCCTCATCTCCTCGATGTCTTCTTCTACCTGAAATTGCGCGAGTTTGTTCCTTTAGATTATGTCTATCTGTAGCTGAGAGTCCTAGCTGTGTGTGTGTAGGAAACATCACCGTGTACGGTACATATCGTGAGAAGTTATGACCGAGAGTTAGGGTAGTTACATTTTGAGTATTTAGTAATTCCAAAATTTATTTACTTAAAATAGTCTCAAATTTATATATCAATCCATGAAGTGTGCATAAAGTAATGTTTTGTCTAAATGACGCCACATTTGCTATTCTTCTGTAATTCAGAATTACATATGTACATAGATTCTCTTATATGTGAGCCTTTTTTGAAACACTTCGACCAGTAAGCTTTCTTTACACGACTTTATATAGTTTGTAGAATCAGAGCGTTCTATTATCTGGCTCGTGTGTTCGTCTCTTAGTATACCTCTTCCTTTCTTAGTTAAAAATGTGATGTTAATTAAAAATTCTTAAATCGTTCATTCGTAAATAAATCAACTTAAATATAAGATTTATCTTCTATGTAGTACCAAACGTTAATATACATGTCATTTTGAGTAAAAAAAAAAAACAGGTTTTTTTATTATAACTAAATATTACTGCATAGTAATAGAATAGTATTTTATATCAAGTTTTGAATTTTTTGATTACGCAATTTGCTTTGTATAAAGCCACCTTGAAATTACGACAGTCTGATTTTCTTTTCGATTTGGTGTTTGAAGAATCAATTTACCCTATTTATATTTAATATTTAATATGACATACCGATACAATTTCAAGTACATATGTATGTACATATATACACACATAAATAGGTATACCTACTACATAGAAAAAATCTAATACTGTAAAGTTACTGTTGTCACCTTTAAAATTTTAGTCTGAATATTGCCTTGCGATTGAATAAGAGAACCTAGAATTAGCTAGTTTTTCAGAACGTGTATAATAGATAACTAATAGTTCAAGATAGCTCAAGCGCGGCTGCTCTGTCAAGAGCACGATAATGGAGGAAAAAAATTTGGCACCTAGTAGAATCAATTTTTACATCTTTCAGGAGCTGAAAAACACTATCTTACCTGATTGTTAGCTCGTAGTCTTCTTAGGGCGCGTCTCGCCTCCTCTTCCCACTGTCTCGTGATGAGAAGATATCTTGGAGATTCCGGACAAGCTGGAAGCAGCACCAATTGAAGCACCGCCGGACATATCGCGAGACCTAAAACGCCAAAATTTCACAATCTGTCGTTCGAAAAAGTTCAAAATTTACCCAACTACATTTCTAGTCGAGTACTTACCGAGCAGGAGCGGCCAACCGTCATCAGTACCTAAAATTTGTTCTATTCCGAGTACTTGGCTGAGTAGGAGGCCCACCGTAACGGCAAGCTGGTTGACAGTACCTAGACCTCCGCGTAAATTTAACGGGGCTATTTCTGATATATACATTGGCACCAATGATGTATTAAGTCCTACAAAATCAACAAGCGATTAGAATTTGCACAAATCTGCAATCGAACTATCATGCCGTCTCGATATTGGTCCATCGTATGTATGTATGCATGTACATACATACATATGTATGTTCGTATACTCGACCATGAACAAGCTGTTCACGGTTGAGTACCGACATTTTAGCATGCAAAGCGACGATGATTATGTTTCGATACAAAACAAAAAAATAAAAATTAATATCATAACAAATAAGTCATGCCGTTGGAACTACATTGATATATCGAAATGAAAATACAAATACGATTCGATAGATTTCATATTGTAATTATTATTAAAACATCAAAATGTGAAATGCATTCTCTACATATGTATGTATAGGCACTCTTGTGCCTATTCATTTTTTTTTTAAATTACATTTTTAACGATATTAGAAACAGCGATTGGACTCACCGCAGTTTACGCCAATTATAAAACGACCGAAGAAAAGCATTTCATAAGAATGTGAAATTTTAGTGAAACCCATAAGACAGGCGCCACCTATGCCTAAAACATTATTGAGCAGTAATCCTCCCTTTCTGAAATTGTCAAAAAAATAAATAATCAGTTTAATTTTCATTAAAAAATTTCAGCTCAAAGTTGGTCTACGGAAATCTCAGTACTCAATTTTTTTTTTGCATCAAATATGAATATAGTGCATTTTTACCTGCCAAATCGATTGGCAATCATTCCACCGGAAAAGCCTCCGAGCATACCACCGATAGCAAAAATGCTAACGGCCACGGAATAAAGTTGCTTCACAGAGTCCTCGGGTATGTCTTTGCCGTACCGGTCCTTGTATACGTCCTTCATGAAATTTTCAATATTCTGCAAAATTCAAAACATTCCTGAAGTACTATCCTCAAACGAACACATCACGTTGTTAGCAAAACAAATCATCAAATCACCAGTTCGGGTGCGTTGATAACTCCGGTGTTGTAACCAAACTGGAGCATACCGAGCACTGCGGCCAATATTGCATACGACAGGAAAAACGTGAGACCCTGAAAAATTTTTCAATATTGTTCAAATCTATTCTTTACGACGTTGAGGTTCTAGTCGTTTAAATTTTTTTGCACCTGTTCGAGAAGTCGCAATTTACGCCTGTGAGAATGTTCCTCGAGACGATCGACATACTCTCGCAGCTCTTCGATTTCCTCCTTGACAGCTTGGACAGTATCTAGCTCTTGTTTAATTGCTACCATATCCCGTTTAACCTAAATATTAAAAGTACAATTAAAAAAAAACCAATCGGCTTACTTAAAAGTATTGAATTTCTTAAGATATTATATTTTGTTTAAAATGAAAATATATAGGATCTTATGCACATATATTCAGGGACCACAGTCGTGTGATACGACACACGTAATAATAAATTGAAATTTGATTTTGATAAGGACACCGAAACGGTTCGTAAGAAAGTCATTCCACAACTTGTGACGATAAAAAGTATGCACCTAAATTCCTGATTAAAAAACACTTTTTGAAACAAAAATGTGTACATTTTTAAGTACACCCGATTCTCTTTTTGCACGGTTTTACCATTCACAATCCAGGAAAACGGTTCAATTATTTTTTTTACACTGATTTATTTGCTTATAAAAAATAAAAAGAAAATCAGCAGTAAACGGGTAAAACGCTTATTGTCAAGTAGCGACACGGAATGAATATATTTTTTATATTAAATTTAACTTAAATCAAAAACCATGTCAATTTATTATAATTATATGTCAAATATTTTTGAGTTCGAGAATTTTTTTTTACACGTTTTTTTTGCATGGTAGTCCCCCCCGTGCATAAAGATAATCGGGTGTATATTCTTATTTATTCTGTATGAATGAGAGTTGTTAATTAAAATCAATCTCTGGGAGAAGAATTTAAGGCCAGGATATATGTATGTATACATACATATATGTATACAACTGTTTCAAGAAAAAGTTAAATTCCGATAAATAGTGGCCCGCTGAAAATAGTGTATGCAAAATATTCAACACAAAAAACTTTTTATTATTTTTGCGACAAACTTTCTCAGGGTGGGGGTACACATGGTGCGGCACCAATACAATACCTATTTGGGAAAAATTATTAAATATATTTTTATATTGAAAGTATATATCAGTGCTCTTCACAAGCGCCCAGTGGCTACCTCGGCGTATGCGCGCACAAAGCTTGCGGGACCGCATTTTTTTAGCCGTTTCCTCTACTTATTCGCTGTTTCTAAAGATTAACCACCCCCCACGGCTAGACTTATCGACTAATAGGACCGGTCACTTGGGAAGAACACTGACATACACTGTCTCTGACCTCGGAGACTTCCGACTGGCAGGACTCGACGCTCTTGGTGAGCTCCTGCAGCTGCGTTCGTATCTCGCAGAGGGCGACCGTCGTCTCCAGCTGGCGGTCGCCCCTCTGCAGCTCGTCCAGCTTGGCGGACAGGTTCATGCTCATCACGCTCACCTGCCTCTGCAGGCTGGACCACCACCACAACAGAAAACCACACACAGCCTCAGCGGGAGGGGGGAGGGGGAAGGGAAGGCGCGAGGGGGTGGGTGGGTGGGACCCTCCTCCCCCCACACACATCTAAGGGCCGATTTCCGGCGACACATCGACCCACCACATCAACAAACACATCCAAAAATAAAAGTCACGGTGGACGACCAGTCGCCGGATCAGTCGCATAGATGAAATTTTTTTTTTTTTTTTTAATTTTTTTTTGAACTTTTTTTTTTTGAACTTTTTACACTTGAATATTTAAATCACACCCGTATATCTCTCAACCAACAAAGCCCTTACTAAAAAAAAAAACAATACGTGCAACACCTCTCTGTTTTTTTTTTTTTTAGATATATGTAAATACCACTGACAATAGCATAATACTAGTGATAAAAAATGCCTGCGTATTAGATGAATGAAAATGAACATTCAGCGAAACATAGCATCTACTACTCAAATGTGATGAACTCCTCTCGAAAAAAAACCAAAAAAAAAAAAAATGTAAATGATTCATGATGGGATGTGCACAAAACACAGCAGATCAAGTGAAACAACTCATTTATTTATAAAAAAATTTTGATTAATGAACTAAAAAGCGGTAGATACCTTGGAGGGCAGAATACCATTGCAGCATCCCTAAGCTAAAATCCACGCTCATTAGGACTTTTTTTTTTTTTTTTTTTGTTTGTTTGTTTATATTTATTTATTTTAATGCGCGATTTGTTTTGTTTCGTTTTTGTTTTTTTTTTTTTTGGTATAAATTCGGCAGTGTCGTCACCGGTGGGCTCGTTGGCACTCCCGCGCCTTAGAGGGCTAAGAGGGAACCCCTCGCAGACGGCTCGATCCACCTATTTCGGAAACATAGGGCACTCAGTCACCACCCTGTTTCAAAAGGAGGACACATCATACAACTAGCCTGGCAGTATGGGGGGGGGTTGGGGGGTTAGGGGGGGTTGCGCGTAGCCGGGAGGGCGCGGTCCCCTGGGCACCACGGGGCCCCCTGCATCCGCTCCGTCCCGGGACACACGCAAAAAACTACCAAAACATGAGCATGGTCATCAATGTCATCATACGTGTGGATTATGGTATTTTAGAATTGATTTTTATATAAGAAAAAAAAATACCCGAATTTCCCGACTGAGAGATGCTTGGGTCTTTTTTTTTTTTTTTTTTTTTTGTTTTTCCTTTTATATCGCTTTCATAAATATTCGAAAATTATTTTATACACACTGTATATATGTATGTATATTTTGTTTTTAAGCAAGCAAATGAAGAGAGGCGTCGAATAAAAAACAAGAAAGTGAAAGCGGATGATCAAGGAATATCACGACATAAAAAGCTGAAACCATTATTGGTCATTATAATGATTCAGTACTGCGGTTGCTTACAAATATATATATATATATATGTAGAACTAATATTAAAAATCTAATAATATTAATCATAAAAAAAACCACTCATATATATAAATATATAATAATAATGAAGAATTTTAAAAGAAGTAATAATAACAATAATAATATTTAAAATACGACGATTACCAAACGGGCAGGAACAAAGCTAGTTGTGAAAGTTTTTTAAAAAAAATAAAAAAATATTAAGTATAATTATTAAGTAAGTTTATAAACATGTCGGCAAATATTCTTTGGAAAAATTGTCAATATTAAATCACATAGAGCAAATCGCAATCGCCACATTTTAAATTAATAATAATTATACAATGTAAATCTTAATGTTTTATTAACGCCAATGTGCCTTTGCATACCTATCACGCCTCAAAACAAAACATGGCATTAAAGATATAAAATAAACATTGTTCGAGAATATTATGTATATATAGGTAGTATATAAACAGCGTGGCGTAATGTAAAGAGCACAGTGGCGCGCTACTGTAATATAAAAAAATAATTTTTATTAAAAAATTCGCATTACAATTTTTATTTCAACATATGTATACACATAAAATAAAATCGCCAAAAATCGACCAATCGATCCGCTCAATTGTGCATTGGTCAGATTTGTGGTAAAAGTGTGTAAGTACTGTGGCTGCGATGTGATTTGATAATAATAACGACCGCCACATGTTTATAAACCTGCATAAAAAAAAAAAAAAACATTTCGTTTTGTATATGTTATAATAATATAAAAAAAAAAAACAACATAAAGCTTTGCTCCCACCCTGAAAATCCAACTAGTCTAAATTAATTTGTCCATTAGAGAAGTAGTGAAACAGGACAGATATATTTATATATTTATGATTTCTTTATTGAAATTTTACTCAGCATATCGAAGGAGAACAGTATGAATGCCTTTTTTAAATTAAATTTTGGTTAAAAAGTTTGATGTTTTTTTTTTTTTAGTTAATTTTTCAATAGCACTGAAAAAAAATACGAAAAGGCACATCAGCTCGTTCCCCCTCGGTCAAGTATGGTCAACTAATCAATACAGCCATACTGTTTAATAAATAAAGTAAGACGACACTGTCTTGGTAGTGGTCTGGTCGAGAGCTTGATAGTAAAGCATGTAAAAAGGCGTGATGGTATATGCTTGGCACATGTTTTTTGGTCTTTTAATGTTTGTTACCTAAGAAGCAGCTCCCTGAGAGTGGCCTCGTCTTCTTCTTGCGTCGCATGTCGGGTCAGCTTGCCGCCGCCCTCTCCAACACCATTATCTGGCACAACTGGAAACCATACAGACCAAAAAGTTAACCAAAAATAAAACACAAAAAAATTCGGTCACCCATTCCATACACACACACACACACATACACACAAGTTTTCATATCGTGTGTGATTGTGGCTTGTAAATATGCGACTTTGTCACGCCAGGGTCCACGATAAGACCCGTAATTGGCGTGTGAGTGAGGTTTGAGGGTGAAGGGTGGGGGTTGGGGTGGTTGAAAAGGGTGTGTGTGTGTGTGTGTGAGAGCTTTCGTTTCGGTGCGAAAAGCTTTCGCGTGTGTGTGGAAATTCGGACCGTTTGTGAATGAATAGTGAATGATTCAGCGATTTGGGCCCATTTCGTATTCATAGAAAATAGACGGACGTACGTACGGACGGATAAACGAGCGTTGTTGGTTCTGCGCCACCCACTGTGCGCGGCTCGCCCATCGAATTGGCCCGCATAGAAACTGTCAAACTGTGGCGCGTGTGTTTGGCGAATGCGAAACTTTAAACTTATTATTGAATGTGCGATGGTCGCTTTGCAAACGAAACTGTTCAATGGCTGAAAGCACTTCGCGTATAGTAGTGACGTACGAGTACGTATGAAATATATATGAAATGTACATATATATATATATAATACATAGATGGATGCGCATTGCAGGAGCTTGTCGCAATGCATTCAAACTATGTATGAGAGTGTATGGATTTTTAATTTACATCATATTGCCTTTGTATATGTATGTAGATACATAGTGTGTACAACAATTTATATATAATAGTAAAAATTACCTAGAAACAACAATAATTAATATAACTACGATGGGCGGCTTAACGAGTCCACGTCAAAAAAGGTAACTTTTCAGGAGAGCTAAAAAAAACGAAAGAAAATTTGTACCACGTAGCAGGACCATTATTTTGTACTCGTTGCATTATTTTGTACTCATCTGGTGTGAATGCGGAACTGAAAAAGTCCAAATGTGCACCGATTCCGTTTTGACCAAAATATGGCACACTCGTTAGGCCGCCCACCACAGATAATGATGATGATAGTTTAATTTTTTTTAATGAAATTTTAATTTATATGAAGCGTGCAAAAGTATGTATCTTTTTTCGGTGTAAAAAGTTCGCCCAGGCTCCACTTATCTAAAACTACTGTGGAATGTACACATGTATGTATGTATTGTATGCAGATTAGAAACAATAAAATATCTCTTTCATAGACTTCGCCCGAAATTGGATATGAAATTTTAAGTATCATTGTGCAAATATTTAAATATTTTTAATTTATTTCTGATTACAAACAAGACTTTTTCTGATCAAAAAAAAAAAAAAAATGCATTGTATGTATGAATATATATATGGGTTTATCACTTTTGAATTATCAAATGGTCGCCAGTTTAGTTTTGGCCTTAAAATTCACTACCACATTATGGAGACACTATAATTTCAACACAGCTAGATAAAATGTACTAGCGCACGCTTCATATATGTTTTAATTCAATCAATATGCATTTAAAAATTGAACAATGCTAAATTTAGATAAAAAATTTCCATCTGAATTGAGAAAAACCATCTAAATTTTACATTTTGAACAAGTGCAAAATTGAATCATTATTTGTATGAAAATGAAAATTATTATTTACCATAAGAGTCTGGATTCAAATTCAAGTCAAAATTGGAACTTTTCATTTGATTCGATACATTGAGATGTGGAGTTGTCACCAGGGTCTGAGAGAGGTGAGAAGGATGTCGGTTACAAAAAAAAAAAAAATTTCACAACAATAAACATTATGATAAATTCATTAATGAATAAAATTTTGATAGCGTTCTATAAAAATTGATATCACCATTACGTACTGCAGAAAAACCGGCGCACGCTTCAGCACCGAATATGATACAATAACTATTTAAGCTATTTAACTATTCCAACACATTCAATAATTATATGTATCTCACCTGAGATTTGATTGCAAGGAGAGTAGAGGGGGGGTTCCTCCCCGCCGGGCTGCTGGTGTTCTAGCAAGCGGTGACACGATTGTCTCATGAGAGGCTAAACACCACCTATGTAACGACACGAAACAATTAAAATTGAAAATTAACAAAATGGCAGTGCATGTTTGTTAATTAATATTTAATGTATGTGATGGAACGTTGCACCGAGGAGAAGCGGCCGAGATGTTCGGATGCACCGCTGACACTGACGCGTTGTGCGCGTGCATCCAAATACGAGTCGGCATTCAAAATCAATACAAAAAAAACAATAAAAAAATAGTGTACACACATATTATATATCATAAAACGAGCGCTTCAAATCCTGCAAAGTATCCATAACGTAGGTTATGGTTATGCGCATTTTTCTTTCTAAATTTACATATATGTAGTATGAAAGTATACTATATGCAACTCCCGTCGGTGTTTTTGTCCCATATTTTTTATTATTTTTAACATTTTTATCCAACTAACCGGAAGACCGACACCAGTCATCGCGAGACGGCCAGTCTCTGTCCACGCTCGTACCCCGTTTTTTTTTTTTTTTTTTTTTTTTTTTTTTTTTTGCGGCTCGACTTTTAAATTACCTGAAAAGAATAAAAAAACGGTATCGTTGATGAGCTACATTCCGATAGAAAAAAAAAAAAAAAAAAAAAAAACAACACCACAACCGCACAAAATATTATATAAAATCGCACGATTACACAAGTTACATTACATATGCACATTAAATCGCAAATAATGTATTTACAACAAAAAAAAAAAAAAAAAAATCAAGTAAAAACGCATCAGCAATAGTAGTAAAACATTCGCTCGTTGAGGCAAAGTTGGATTTTATCGAAAAATTTTTAGTTTCGGTTGGTTTTTACGGCATCGGTTAATAAGAGGGCGTGATTTTACGCTTGCACGTGCCCGGATCGGCGAGAGGAGGAGGGTTCGTGTGCCTGTGACATTATACATATATCCCGGGGAGACTTCATTCTGCAGTGGATCGATAGTGAAAACGAGCCGACGATGAAAATATTTAAAAGCGCCGTTTTTCCGAAGGGCGCGCTGTGAGGGGTGGGGGGGGGGTTAGGGGTGAGGGGTGGGTGTGCTGGGAAGAAAAAAAGGGGCGCAAGATCGTAACTGGGTCACGGGGACGTTTTCGCCAAAAAACTGGTTGATTTTTCCGGCGTGTGTTGTTTGGCGAGTGAGCGAGAGACACGCCTACCTATGTAGATACATATTTACGCGCGAGCTATGGCCCGGAGGCGAGCGGATGAGGGCGCGCAGGGCGCGTGCTGCACGCCAGGCGATGTGGCTAGGCGAGCGCCGCGGCGCGGTGTCTCGCAGCCAGGGTGCAGATTTGGATGATGCGGGGGCTGTTTTTTAGATCGAGGCTCGCTGTGGGCGTTTGGAGGGTGGTGGGAGGTGGGTGATTCTTCGTCGGGTTTAGTGTGTACCTGCAGTGTGGCCGTGGAGGGCTTACGCCCTCGTGAGGGGGGAGGGGTGCCGGGTAGAGGGCTGCGGCTGTGGGCGACGCCCCAGCACGCGTCGGTGCGAGCGGCGGCCGACGGCGGCGGCGGCCGATCGATACTGGTCGTAGAGCTGCGCCCCCACACACGCGCACTGCACCCTCTAGAATAGGGCGCAAGCGCTCTGAATCCGCCTACCCACACTCACAATTTCCGCCCACCACCCACCCGGCACCACGGGACGCCCTCGCGGCAACGGCCGTACACACATACTGCGCGGGGGCGTGGCGCCCCTACACCGCTATCGTCCTACCTCATCCCTCCCCCGGCCTCTCTTATTTTCCCCCCCGCACCCCCCTCGTTCCATTTTGACCAAAAACCCTCCATCCAACCCCCCCCTCCTTGACAAATCCACCTCGCGCGACGATCGCTGACCCTCCGATACACATCCATATTGAAAAAAAAAAATCGAGTGGCCAACACGCGATTCTATGCAGAGAAGTGTTGAATTTTCCATGTGTAAATTCAATTCACATAGCTAGACAGTGCCATTACCGGTGACAGTCAAAGTGAAAAAGAAATGAGGCAATGGATAGCACAGCTAACAATTTATTTATAAAGGGATTCGAACTTTTTCTGTTACATATACATACATATATACTAGAAAAACCCAACAATTTAACAGAATAATAAATTTTTTTTTGGGGTACCGAAGTATTTTTTTTTTAATTTTTAAAAACTTTTATTTATTTATTTTATTTGTTGTTGTGACAAGCCTAATAAAATAAGGCTTTTACATACATCTATATATATAAAAATGAATGTCTGTTTGTCTGTCTGTTTGTCTGTCTGTCTGTCTGTCTGTCTCTAATAGGCTCCTAAACCACTCAACCGATCGCGATGAAACTTTCAGGACTTATTGTGATCATGCCGGGGATGGTTCCTGTGAAAAAAAATCGGGATAAAACGGGAACGGGAACGGGCCTGCTCACGCGTCAGATAACGTACTAGGGACGGGAACGGGACCGGGATCTGGAATCGGGAAAAAACGGGAACGGGAACAGGAACGGGCCCACTCACGCGTCAGATAACGTACTGGGAACGGGAACAGGATCGGGATCGGGAACGGGAACGGGATCTGGAACGGGAACGGGAACAGGAACGGTATCGGGCATTGCAACGCATGCCGGGTCAGCTAGTCTACTATATAAAATTCAATGTTTGTTTGTTTGTTTGTGTTTCCGCTGTGCAAATTTACAGTTTTCAACCAAGAACCGCCAAACTTGGTATACTATCTCACGATACCCCAAGTCAGACCGTAGGTGGGTTTTGGAAGGGGTCGGAGTCCGCGGTCAAGGGGCCCCCATACAAAATTTTTAATCAATTCTTGTTTGTACTGGAGAATAAATGTTTATTTCGATATTCATTTGTTTTATTATTTGAATTCACCCGGCCGAGCAACGCCGGGCAATTCGGCTAGTCTACTATATAAAATTCAATGTTTGTGATTCCGCTATGCAAATCTACAGTTTTCAACGTAGAACCGCCAAACTTGGTATACTATCTCGTGATACCCCAAGTCAGACCGTAGGTGGGTTTTTTGAAGGGTCAGATCAGGGGGTCAAGGAGGTCCCATACAATTTTTTTAATCTGAAAAAAATTTTGTACTGGAGAATAAATGTTTTCATTTGTTTCAATTTTTGTTTGTACTGGAGAATAAATGTCACCCACCCGAGCAACGCCGGGCAATTCAGCTAGTATAAAATAAAAAGAACAAACTTAAAAATAAAAATAATACTAATAAAGTTCCCTTTCTCTTTTTTTAATTAATTAGGAATAAGAAATACTAAACGAAAAAATAATAATAATAATCTAACAAATGACTATATTTATTGGCAAGCCTAATCAGTCTTGTAATAGGTGAGTTTAAGTAGTAATTAGTACACGAGTCACTCTCACACTCAAATAAAATTTAAGATCGAGTAACTCGCGTAGGAACTCTTAAACACAAAAAAGACCCAACAAGAGAAGGACAATCAAAAAGAGAATTAACGGCTATGCTAAATAAAAATATATTAATGTATCCATTTCGATGCTTTCATTTATAAACTGCTTAAATATTCCAACCATAATTCAAAATTCAAATAATTACGAAGCAGAAAAATCCGCTCTAATATAATAAATTTATAGACATTTATTTGGAATGCACCCCTTTCCCTACCCACCGTTAACATCAAAAGATAAACAACGTTTGGAAGCTTTTGATAAACAATGTGGCGTATAATCTTGCAAGTGAGCTGCACAGAAAGGAATAGAACGAAGATAGGAAATAAACGAAAAAAAGGCAAAAGTTGGATGCATCGAGACAAGAATAGGAATTGATATTGGCAACGTTGAGCCAAATAACAGCATGCTCTGATTATACAAACTATGATGCTATGAAGAGAAAGGACTCTAACCGAAATATTTGGAAATCGGCTCACAGACAAAGATCTAATCCTTACTTACATAAACAGTAGAATATGAAAACTAGCAACTAAGCGCCATTCAGTTTAGAATCTAGCCTACTACATATGTCTATATGACAGTTCACTTGCTGGAATACTTACTAGTTCTAGGTTACCGATAATGTATACTCTCATAACACTCAGAGTTTCGTACAACCCTCCTCCACCACAACTATGTATATGCTAGCCTCCAGCTACTAGCAACTGAACGCTCTTAAAATGTCTTAAATTTAATCTAGTACAAGTAGCTATCGGATTATTTCCACCCCACAATGTTTCGGCTCAAGATGCTCACTATCTGCATATTGTACGTAGCACTCAGGACTTTTTAGAATGACCTTTAAGCACACAATTTTACCCAACACTTTTAGTTCCATTGAAATTTTAGTCCCCTATTACACAATGTTTATGCAACGAAGAGAAAATTCGCTCTAGAGTTCAGCGATCACTTTTTTTTCAGTTAAAATTTCCTTCAACAACCAGAACCTGAATAAAGCTTCGAACCGAAGCCCGAACCATCATTAAAATGTGTTTAGTTTGGCCAGTTCGTGTTTAGTTTTAGTACTTGCCACGGTAAGTCTAATAGTTTTTCCGACGAAAAATTATAAAGCGAAAACAACACGAGGAAATCCACATGCAAGAGTTGACGGAAATGTATGAAAGCCTTATCAATTCCAAAGGAAATCATAAATATGAAGTTCCAGCTGAAAAACCGTAGAACTTCAAGTCGTTAGAGGAAAAAGCAAAGCGACATACATATTCATTGACACTACTTATTACGAAGCATGTATACATACATACATATTGAAAATCATTGACCATTGTTGTTGATGAGCGAATGCGGGCAACGCTATCATCCAGAATAACTAAATAGCGTACGGTTAAAGTGGATGAAATTTCGTATTCGAGTCTTTGATTATAAATACATATATGTAGAAGTGACCGGGTTGATTTGACGGGAAGTTGCACACAAACCGGAAGTGTTGGTTTCCCCGACACTCGACGGATACACCGTGGCGTGTACGAACGTACCCATTTGTACATACATATGTATTATAAGTATACATACAATGTATGTATTGATATCGAAAATTGAAAAATCAAAAAAAGAAATAAAAACATAAAAAAATGGAAACAAAACTGGCACGTTTCGAATATCAATTTTATCGAACACGAACAGTGCGGACGCACATGTGAACATATTCACAGAGTTAGCTTTACATATAATAATATAATAGGATACATACTCGTATATACGAATACGAGTAGACAGCGAACGCGTTTGCAAAGCGTATTGTTTCAATAACTCATAGGAGCGTGAATGTTTAATTAGATAACTTTGAGCGGAGCTTTAATGCGAATAAACCGACGGATAGATTGACGTACCTATGTATATATGTATGTACATGTACATAGGAATATAATGCATATTTTGGTATAACAAGAAAATATCGTAAGAGGAATACCTGGATAAGAAGCATGACGAAAGTGGCAGATATAGCGGAACGTGTGAAAAAGTTGAAGTGGACACATAGCGAGAAGAATGGAGGGCAGATGAACGCGAGAAATATTGGAATGGTATCCGAGAGGATGTGAAAGAAAGCGAGGTAGACCGAGTGGACGATGGGCTGATGAATTGAGAGTAATGTGTGCAGATTGCTCAAGACTGACAGGAATGGAAGAGGATTGGAGAGGCCTTCATCCGGCAGTGGATGTTGAACGGCTGAAAATGATGAATACATATTTGTCACTGACAACTTTCTATCAAAAAATATTAATAATGTATTGTTGGTATAAAATAGTAACGATAAATAGAAATTCGAAAAACTTTTTATCAGAATTTAGATGAGCTTTTTCCAGTAAATTTTACATATATTTCTAGCATATGCCTTTTTGAACTATTCGTATTATGTATGGGGTACGATTGTAATATTGGGATGCTATCAATGTATGGGGTACGATTTTCAATCGTTTTGTGTCTGAATAGTTATTTATTAACTTTTAGCTAATAATGATCAAAAGTTGTTTTTCATGTATAAGAATAGCAATGCGGCGGACGTTTATATTTTTTCGCTAACGTGACAAAACTACGTAAAATCAATTCATTTAAGTACTTTGCCGTTTTTCTCGTTTGTTTCCATCAATGAATTGAATATTTTATACATACATATGTATATATACAGCATCATGTACGACTGATACAAAACGGTCAATATTTGAATTGTCACACGACTACAAGATTTAATTAAATATCATACCGGTCAAGTATGCACACACACATACATATGTATGTATGCTCTGAATACACAATTTACTCAATTTTATATAATCCAAATACAACCTAATAATTTAGACTGTGTAAAATTACCCTTTGATTGTGCAATTGTCAGTGTATAACAATTATGTATGTTATTGTACTATGAGAAAATTCCGAATATGTAAAGGTAATTGACTCTTTTTCACCTTGAGTGTTATTAAAGTATGTAATTTAATTCTTCTAGTATATCGTCAGCAAAAAAATTGCGTATAAATATTATAGTTTGCGATAAAAATCTGCGAAAGAAAATAAGCAATACAGGCATATATGACAATACGGTTTCGATTAGTTTGTTTTCGTGACTTGGCCTGTTTTCCGATTAAATGGACTCAGTCCGGATGATGATTGAGAGCCGAATGGCATGTAGTAAAATAAGTATCTTCAACAATACGTGTATATATTTAATATAGAATAAAGTAAAACGAACGTTTTCGATAAAACTCATTTTCAATAAAAATAAATACGTTCAATCTTTGAGTCGTTCGAATCCAATATAGGGTAGTTTCACGCGAAGGAGACCGTCTTACGTTATATTTTCGATTTAAGTTGCTGATTTAGTTTGCTATTATAGAGTATTGTTTTATCAAAATATTGCTAGAGTGTTCTATTTTCATATTATGGCAGTTTTATTTTTAGATTAGTAACACTGAGAACACTGCCAGTTGTTTTTGAGTGCATTTCTGTGACGAACATATTCTACATTTATTTGAACATAAGAAAAAATTTATATGTTTTGATGTGTACCATAATTATTCTAAGAGTATTTTGTATTTAACTATTTCTATTACAATGTCCTAAGACTTGTAATTTGAAAGATATTTGTGGTTGAAATTGTTATTGCGATGCATGACTTTTTCAGTTGCGTCGGTGACGATGTGGTTTTCATAAATTTTCTGCTTTCAATATAGCCTTTCTATAATTAATATAGAGCTTTTTTAATCGTTTATAAGAAAAATAATTGCACTTATTTGTGCAGTTAAAATTGTATTCATAGCAACATTGTCTAAATTTTCTTTTGTGACATAAAACTACCCTATATTGGAAACGTTCTGTTGACGCACTCCATGGTAAACAAAATTAATCAACGAATGGATGATTAAAATAAATACACTAATCATAAAAATGTGGAAATACACACAATTTTGGCAATAATGATAATAATCGCATAATTGAATAAATTGAATAACAAGCGAGGATAATAAGTTTGTTTACGTGGACGATTCGTGGAATAACAAAATAATAACAATTTCATACATCGCTCGTTGAAAATATTTACCAGATAAATCGGCAAACAAGCGAGTGTAAAATAAATAATCAATTCTCAATTTAAGCGAATCGATTTAAAATACATGGCCGAGAACGGAAATTTGTCTTGTTCGTGTTCTTTATTTGCCCTCTCGTTGTTTTTACGGTTGGCGTAAAGAACTAGATTTATCGATGCAAGTTTCCCACCAGATCTGTATATAAATTCTGAACGAAGGGTGTAAATAATAAAAATACATACATTTATTATGTGCACCGTTTTATTTATATAGTATTTAAATATCATATTTATGTAAATGGAAACAAATTTAATTAACGACAAATTCAAACTAAAACAAACTAGCGTTGCCGTCAAAACTACACCAATCTTAGAAGTTTCCGTTCGCTGCTAGTTACTTACATACCTATTTACATAATATAGTAAGTTCGCTTGTTTTTGAAAAGTACTAACACGTTCATACCGACAAAGAAACCAGGTCAGCCTCTGTGCTGTACTCGTTCTACTTTAACAAATTACAATATCTCTTTTCTGCTGACTGAATTTCCCACGTATACATCGACAGACAGTTTAGTGAGCTTTTGCTTTGTAGGAGTTGGAGAAAATGTTCGACATTTTTAACAAAAGTATGAATTTCATTGCCCACGCTACTATTATCAGTCGAGTGATACATTTTTCATTATTTTAAGTGAATATCTAACACATTAAAAAAATATAAATAAGAATAGCTTAATGCTTCGAAGCTAGGCTTTCTTATGTATCGTACAATTTGTACAAATACGTATAATTCTTCCATCTACGTATTAATTTGCGTGGAAACGTTTCAAAAGATTCTATAGATAATTCGTTTTTATCCATATAAATTACATACATTACAATAATCATAGACCTATATATTATTATTTAGGTAAGAAGTGATAATTTTGTATATTAGACGTATGGAAAAACTTCAAGAATCATTCTATGCAAAAAAACCACATCATTAAGATCTATAGATGTTGGAGGTAAACTTTAAAGATAATGTTTAAAATGTCTAGGCATTTTATACAATGCTCGAAATCTCCAGGCATAGTAAAAAATGTACTATGTTTCATAAATTGAAATAGAAATAGCACGTATGAAAATCTAAAGGCATCAAAATCGTTTGTTGCTTAAATTGTTCTTAAGGATCAGCTGATCATATGGGCGAGGTGAAGCACGATTCGGACGGCAAAATTAATTAATTTCGCACCTAGAACGCTTAAGCGTTGAATAAAATCAATATATGTATGGATATTTAATACTATACACGATTTCACACCTGTATACATTACATACATATATATGAGCCGTTATAAATTAAAGTGGAAAGTCCAATTTTGAAACAAAACGAGTCAATGATAGTTTTGGCTGCAAACACACATAATATGTTTAAAAATTGGACTTGAACCTCTTTAATTTATAACGGCACATATATCAACCTTTGTTTCAAAATAATTCAAAAACAATAAACCGAAGAATACAAATTTCAATTTATAGAATTATTTTTTCTCATGTACACATCGGTACCACATAAATAAATATGGACGTATGAATTTCGTACGAATTATCGTACGAAATTCTTAAAAAGCGGTTTGTGTCAATGAGAACAATTCACTTGCAAATCTCTCCTCACATGATATGTCAGCGGTTCTCAAACTGGGGTCCGCGGTCCCCTGGGGGACTGCAAAGCGGTTTCGGCGGGACCGTGAGAAATGAACGCACATTTATATTTTTATAATTATAACATGTAACATTTCTTGGGATATATTAATCCCAACGGTATTATATGGTGTGTTGTGTGCGGCCCATTGTTCCTTCTATCAACCTGGCGCTACAAAGAAAATATATCATAGTGCTCCATTGTCACGAAAAATTGACAGCTTTCAAAATGAAGGTCGAACTATGGCATGTAAAGTTACAGAAGAAAGGACTTTGTCCCATTTCCACAGGTGAACACATATATTGATGAAAATGAGCTTAACGTCGATAACGATATCCTTGAGGTGATGAAACAACATGTATCAATTCCACTGAGCAACAAAAAATCAAGTTTCTTAAAACCCAGAGCGGAGATTATTAAATCTTTACTAAATTTGACCCACTAAATTCGAATCCGATAATGATTTTTGTTGAATGCTCTCGTTTATGAGATATTCGCGATTTAAAAAATGTAAAAAATATCCATATTTTTGGCTTTTGCGGCCTATAATTCAAAATATAGTATTGCTGTGCTCAAAGTGAATATTGAAATCAATAGTCAGATATTTTTCCTATTGATTTTCATTTTTTATTGCTTTGAAATACTTATTATTAATTATCTAACGAATTTTTAAAGTCAAAAATATATATATTTTTTACACATTTTTTTCCCGTGTTATTTGGCGTTTGTTTGTTTTATTTTACTAAATATAAAATATAAAATTATATTAAATACGAAATATAAAATTCTCTAAACAAACGCCAAATAACACGGGAAAAAAATGTGTAAAAAATATATATATTTTTGACTTAAAAAATTCGTTAGATAATTAATAATAAGTATTTCAAAGCAATAAAAAATGAAAATCAATAGGAAAAATATCTGACTATTGATTTCAATATTTACTTTGAGCACAGCAATACTATATTTTGAGTTATAGGCCGCAAAAGCCAAAAAAATAGATATTTTTACATTTTTTAAATCGCGAATATCTCATAAACGAGAGCATTTCAACAAAAATCATTATCGGATTCAAATTCAATAGGTCAAACTTAGTAAAGATTGACTAATCTCCGTTCTGGAAATTTTTTTTGTTGCTCAGTGTTCTTAGCGAAGAAATTTCTCACTATTTTCCTGACATACCAGAATTTGAAAAATACCATCGATTTTTCAAAAACCCGTTTGTACTCTCTATTAGTGATCTGTCTTCGGACGACAATTTAATTCAAGAACAGTTTATTGATTTAATAAATGATGGGGGTGCAAAACATGTTTTCTGTTAAATGTGTTGTAGTGATTTTTGGATTGAAATGGCACAGTCCTATCCCGATGTTGCAAAGATGGCTCTAAGAGTGCTGATTCCATTCGCAACCACCTACATATGAGTGTGAGACGCCTTTTTTCACAATACTTACTCTCAAAACAAAATATCGAAACAGATTAGACGCGACTGATGACATGAGAGTTGCACTGGCCAAAACACAGCCAAACATAGAATAATTGGTTCAGGCAAAGCAGATGCATCCATCCCATTAAAATTTTAACTTAAATTTAACGAATAATATGTACCTTTCACAGCAGCCTATATGCAGTGCACGCACCCTTTTCGTTAAATAATATTGATTTAATTTTTAATAAAAGGCCCCCGCGAGCCATCGAACAATTTTTAAAGGGACCGCCACCCAAGAAATTCTAAAGAAGTTTTAGAACCGCTGTGATATGTGCTCTGGGGTATAATATATGTATATGTATATTTTTTCGAATTTTCGCCCTTCTTTGATCGATTTTCGCATTTTCGAGCCTGATTTTATATGACACACGGTAGATAAACACGTACGGTAGAATAGGTAGCATCGTTGCATCTCACAACCGCCAGTATGACTAGTTTACTTTAAGGATTCCGTTTAACTTTCGTGCTGATGAACAATTTTAGGCGTACATACATATATGTATGTATGGTCACATTCTGGCCTCAAAACGTCTCAATTTTCCAAGCGTCGAGACGGTGAAAATTCCCTAATACGGATCCATGTCACATTTGGTACAGATTAAATGAAATATTATTCAATCACCGATACGAAAATATTATACAGGACATACACACATCCTTGTATGTACGAGCTATGAGGCCACACACACACACACACATATACACGTGTACATATACGTATTTAGAGATTGGTTGCAATTCGGCCCTGCGCACTGGGATCCAGCGGCCGTGCGTTTCCCCGGCCATCGCCCTGGACCCAGTTTCCGACCGATAAGTGTGTGTGCCTTGGTATTTCAGGGCTCAGTGCAACCGGGACTCTTGCAAGGAGGTGTCGAAGGACCAGATAACTGGGAAATTTGACCTAAATTGTCAAGTCATTACTGGGAACCTCGCCAAATACGCATTCAACCGAGTGAGTCTTTGACGATGCACGTACCCCGAACGAAATAACAAAAAAAAAAAAAAAAAAAAATATATATGTATACACAGACACTCGCTTATGTGTACTGCGAGATTATTGATTTATTAATTCACCGGGACATGGACTGAATTGCATTTTGACCTACTCCAATAGACACGTAGGGCGTGCAACGGCGACCTTCCCCTTTGTCCTGACGTTAAACCCACCCCTTTGCCCCGATCGTCACGCGAACTCATGTGCCGTGCTTAAAGCTTCCCAATTTGATTAATTTTGTCTCAATTGGTTTAATTTATTTCAGGTGTAGTCATGTCGAGGTTGACTTCTCAGCTGGCGATCGTCTGCGGACTCGTCGGAATAACCCTGATGGCTTTGGCTCTCTTCGGTGGTAGTTGGCTCTATTGCCAAGAGAAGGCAATCGTGGAAAACAACGTTATGGTCGATGTCGCCTTCCGTATAGGACTTTGGAAGGTTTGTCCGGTAAATCCGTCCAACAATGCATCGGAAAACTGTAAGTGCATTCCATTCATACATACATATGTCGAATTTGGCAAAGCGACTCACACACAATACTAAAAATACTGCCGTTGTGCGTTGCGCGTTATAATAATTTATTGATTGTGTATAACCGTTAAAAAGACGTGTCTACATTTTAAAATACAGCATGGACACGTATCTTTTCAGATCCGATCAATCAGACGCACTGTATCGTCGTCGGATACAATTACTGGAGCATGGAAAATTTCGATCACTATAAAATATGGCAAAGCTTACAATTCACACCGCAGTTTGTCTCCAAAATGAGGTATGTACATACATACATGTGTGGAGTGAGATCGGTGAAGTTTTTGCATAATCATTATGTCACACTATGTACATACGTGTCCAATTCGATAATGTTACGTAAGATCCAGTGCACACGGAGAAGCGTGGAATGATGTATGCTTGGTATAGCAAGAAAATATCGTAATAGGAATACGTGGGTGAAAAAGCAGTGGACACATAGCGAGAACTACTGGAATGGTATACGAGAGGATGTGAAAGAAAGCGAGGCAGACCGAGTGGACGATGGGGTGATGATTTGAGAAGAATGTGTGGAGTCAAGTGGATGCAGATTGCTCAAGACAGACAGGAATGGAAGAGGATTGAAGTGGTCTTCATCCAACAGTGGATGGTGAACGGCTGAAAATGATGATGATGATAATGTACATACATACATAGATGCATATGTATATGAGTATTGAATCATATACATACATACATATACATAGTTGAACATTTGAAACCAGCTCAGTTTGTTAATTAAACATTAGACTATTGAACGACAGGGGAAGTTATTTGAAGTAAAAATGTCACATTTATTTAGTGAATTTGAAATTATATATATACATTTTACGTAAATGCACTGTAGAGGTAGATTCTTTTGAGTTAAAAATTCAAAAAATTGAAAGTCATCAAGGAAGAATAGCTTATAAATTGAAGGGCAAATCAAGAGTTATTTTCCTTTAGATATGGAATTGATTGTAAAGTACACCTTTTTTCGATAACTTAATGCTTTTATTGTATCGATTAATTTTTTAATGGATATTAAAGTCAAAATTTCAATTACTGAGCGAATGTTTGTACGACTTTCCCTATTATTTCGTACAGCTTACAAGATACAAATATCGTTATTGTAATATTCATGGTATACATGTTTGTATGTATGTAAATAAAATAATATATATATATATATGTAATTTTAGAATGTGTGTACCGTTTGGATGCATCGGTCTGGTGCTTTTGATAGCTGCCACAGTTTGCACCATATTGGGTCACTGCAGATTGGATAATTCGATGCTGTTAGCGTGCGGCCTATTCATACTAGCAGGTCAAATCGATTTTCGAGAATCGGAGCCATTTGCATACTAGAATGCATTTCGAATTGAGCAAGTCGATTAAATTTGGATTATTTCAGGCATACTCATCGGCAGCGGCCTACTCGTCTTCGCTTCTGTCCTCTCCGATACATATTACGAGGGTTTATCCGGTGATAATATTTCGAGTATTTACTACAGCTACGGATGGGCCTTCTTCTATGCGGCTGCTGCTCTCGCCATGGCCATGTTGGCTGTGATCTTCTCCGTCACTTCTCACATGTATAAATTCGGCACCGTGGAAGATATGGTATATACTATTTTCTCATTTTGAATCAATTTGTTTGTATTTTGTAACAATAAAAAAAAAAAAATATCGATATGCATTGTTTCGTGCGAAGCGTTAAGCTCGCAAGAATCCAAGAAAAGCGATCAATTCACTGGAAAGTCATTAGTTATTTTTAAACTGAACGCCGCCGTGACAAAAAATCAGGAAAAGGGGCTATTATTTCCGTTCAAGTTTTTTTTTTTTTTCAGCTACTTATTAAAATATTAATCTAAAAAGCACAACTGAAATCTAAGTGGAGAAAGTTGGGGCTAGTAAGTTCGTACAATTTATAATTTTTGATAGATTGTATCTGTATGTCTTTAAATAGTATTTAATTGAGATTTTTATTATATGCGCCGTTACTGTGCTTGAATATTTGTATTGTACACGATTAAATTGAGGTACTGCTTATTTTTATATGGATAAGACCCTAGTAAACGTGTTGAGATAAGAAAATAAATAAAAAAGAAAACACACCTAAAATGAGCTAAAAAAGGAATACAATATTATGATTGAAAGAGAAGCATCTGAATCAATGATTCATACACTCATTTTAAATACAAAATTACCAGACTGCCAAAAACTGGAATAATTGAACATTTTAAAAAACGATTGTTTGTATGTATATCAAAAGTAAGAGTTAATCATTACATTTAATTATCATATTCATCAACTAGCGAACAATTTGCTTTATTAATATTATTTATTTATTGTTCTCTTATTATCAATTTACATATATAATAAATTTGCACCAATGTCCCTACTAATAACCCGTGATTGGAGGGCCTCCACTCTGAATGTCACCCCTTCAGACTGGACTCCCTCCGGGTAGCCTCTTTAACTTTTTTTTTTGCTGCCGTTCAGCCAACACGAGTGATTGAGACCCATGATCCTTGTGAGCGTTAAAAAATAATTACTTGCAAGAACCGTCTTCGTTAGAGTGTGGTGGAGGCGAATCTCCTGGGATCAAGGCTATCATATTCATGCTCAGCGGTCTAGAATCAATAAAATAAAATAAACCACTGGATAGTACCTACCTATCTCTAGTTGCTTACAAGTGAAGCGGCAACGCACGAAGTCGATCGCGCCATCCCGAGACGAATCACATTCGTGCGCAGCGGGTCGGAATCAAATGCAAATGTTGTACTCCAGTGCTATCAAAACTAACCATTTCAACGTCGAAGTACCTAAATCGAGCACACGTATGATTTAGGTGCGAGCTATGGTTACCGGTGCCGATCGTCGTCTGCGTCAGCACGTGTCAAGCGAGCGTCTCTTGAGGGCCCCAGAGTTGGTCCCCCCACCGGCCCCCTATCGCGACCCAGAGCCCACTAGACCGGATATTTGCGAGGCAGAATTGCAGCCCCCGGATGTGGGGGTGGATCCCCAGCAGCATCGGGCCCCCATTGGCCCCACACCAGCTCGTTTCAAGACTCTGAGTGGCCGTGAGCCCCGTTATGCTGCTCCACCGAGGCCCCCAGCTCAGTTCTTTTCGTTACCCAGGCGTCCCCATGATCAAAATAAGCAAGCTGCACTATGCACCAAAAGTGCAGTCTAAGCTTCGCCCGATCAGAATTAAGCTCTCGAGATAATAAGGATTCGTCCATCAAGTTTCAAATCCACAATACTTATTATGTGAAATTATTTTTCGGCCATTTTGATTGTACAACGATTGTCGAAGGCTAAAGTCTGTTTTATTTTCAAAAAGAGAGTTTGACTAAAGTTCGTCTTCCTCGTGGAGAGAGCAGCACGCTTTGATGCATTCAGTGCCACATGAATTTTTGTCCCTTTTAAGCACTCGCGGATAGAAGACTTCATTTAAATTCAAATTCAAACAGTATACTCTTCTTACAAAAAAAAAAACAGACAATAAGGTGAAATTTAGATTATGGCGGTTGAAAGATTTTTGATAAATATATTTAAAACTGTTTCATTTTTTATATGAGACTGTTTTGTTTTCGTTGTATCAGGACTTAATGGGTAAAAGTTAATTAGATCAATTTAAGATTTTTTCGCATAGATAATGGAAAAATTTAACGTCGAATTACTTTCAATCTTCATAAAAATTTAGTTTTTAATGACATAACCAATTATATAAATTAAATTTGGTAAAATATGACAAGCAACTTAAAACCTTGGAAGCATACAATTCCTCTAAAGATTTTATAATTTAAATTTAACGATAAGTATTGTGTATTTGGGACTATTTCCCAGATTTCTACAAGCACATATGAAACCAGATTGTCTACCGTTAATGAATTATTCTTTACGAATTGAAATAATCGAAAAAAAAGTTGATAACATTCGATTTAGTATATAATATATAATTAATTATTGGGATTTAGATACAAAAAAATGATCAATATCACACTTCCCTAAATGTGTTAGTTAATTAAAAAAAAAAAAAAACTTCTATGAATACGACTTATAAATTTAAATGTAATCGTAAAATTTAAAACTATGTATGTAAGTTTCAATGATGAAATTAAATTCTAATTAGCCCAATATTTCAATATCTACTATACTTAAGAATGTCGTTATTAATGTTGTTATGAATAAAAATATGTATGTTATTATAATAAGATTGTTTTACATGTGGATCAAATGGAAAGAGATGATGGAAGTTTATTACGGAAAAATTGTAGTACGAATTCGTTTTGGCAACGATGGATAAAAGAAAAACTAGTTGGTTATAAGGAAAAAAAAAAGTTAAAATGAAGGGCCCAAATTATAAGTAGAGGTATTAAACGGTAGACGTAGCGAATTGATATAAATATTGTATTTTATTATTCTTTTACATGATCGCGATAATTTTAGATTCATTGAAAGCGTAAGAAACGTATAATGAAGTGGTTGGTTTTGGTGGCGCGAATCGCACAAAAGCTCGGTTCGATACTCGAAAGGGTAATTCGATTTTTACGTGCTCGAGCTTTCTTCATTTATCACGTGTGTCAAAACGACACGTATTTCGTTAAAAACAACTCATAAAAATTTAGTATATGAATATGTATAAAATATAATATTTATATTGTGTGATCCCAATTAGGTTAAATAAAAAAAGTATATATATATATATATGTGTATACATATACATACATATAATATATGAACAATATTTATACGTACATATGTATGTATGTATATTCTATTGATTTACACTTGAAATGTGTTGTATTACAGGAAAAAATATGAAATATTGTGACGTTGTTGACGCCGATACTAATCGTGCGTTAACAATGAAAAAATATTGTGATTTAACGCTTAAATGTATGTGAAAATAAATAAAATATATTATATTGTGATAAAAGTAGATGAAAAATATACACGTAGCATGATATGATGTATCCCCTACATATTCCTTTATATGATTTATATGAAAAAATCTGAAGACGTTAGAGCGTGTACCAAAATCCACTTGATAGTATAATTTAATAACCATTTATTGAATCGCTCAAACAATGACTTCAATAGAAGGGTATTTGTTAGTTTGAAAATCATCAGTGTTATTTTGTAGAGAACATTTATGTAGAAAAATTAGGGTAGTGTTACATCACATATCCTTAAAATGAATTTCTTATATATATTTATCGTTCAAGTCCAAATGTCAATACAATGATGAAATACGTAGATTTTAAGAAATACTAATAAAAAAATTTGACTCCCCTAAGTGTGCCCTAAGTATTTATTACTAAATAAGATGTTGTGTACCGAAAATCCTTATATTTTGGAAATTGATATAAATTCACTCGTTTCGAAAAATAAAATGATTGTATGTAGAAATTCAAAACTTTTTTTCGTCGTTTGACAGGTTATTGAATGAAATATGATTATATATGTATTAAAATCTAAAAATATAAATCTTTAAATGTTTGTATACGAATATATGAAATTTTAAATAAAATTTGTTTTATTTTAATATCATAATTTTATGGGTAACGTGAAAAATATTTATTCTGTACAATAAAAATAATTAATTAGCGACATCTATTAAAATTGGTAAAATTTATTTCTTCAGTAGTATTTTTTTTGATAGAAATTTTTAATGTAGACAAAAGATGTCAGCTAAAAAGCTAAACTTTAAAATTCTATTTGGCTTTATAACTTCATTTCTAAAGTAATGTGTGTTCAATAAATAATTTTAATATTTATATTAAATAAATAATAATAAAATAGACCATATTGTGTTGAGACATCTATTGATTTTATTTTTCATGATTATTTATTAATTCATTTATTTTAACAAACTTTTAGCATAAAATACAATCAATATACATATAAATTAAATTATCAAAGTGATAAACATATCAAATATAAATACAAAGCATAAATGGAACAAATTTAATGTATTTTTTGGATACAGATAATAAAAATAAAATAAAAAAATAACTATTATAAATATATAAGCTTAAGATATTTTTGTTATTTTAACAGGTTTTTAGCCCAAAAAACAACAATATACATTAAATAACCATAAAAGTGAAAAATATATCAATTATACACATACAATATCTACAATCGATGGTTTTAGATATAAACCATTCTAATGAAAAGTAGAGCACAGAAAATTGTCATAAAACATAGATGTTATGATAAAACAAATAAAATAAAGACATTTATACATAAATATTTTATTTTTGCAGAACCTATGTATTTTTTTTTTAAGTTTTTCAATTGAAAATCTTTTGATTGAATGTCAAATATGTATTGAATGTCAAATTAAGCCTCGCGTCAATTTTTCAAAATGTAAACAAATTGATATGAATATTCACCCATCAGCCCGCAAGTAAATTATAGATATATTGAATTTTTATATTTTTTTGTAGCCGCACTTTTTTTTCTATTCATTGCATCAAATATATGAATAAATATAATATGAAAAAATGTGAATATTCTATTGGACCTTACTAACTTTATGAAAGTTTAACTTGGAAATATATGTACATTCGGTAAAAATATCAACCACTTACGATTTCTATTTGGCGTACCGCTGGGAGAGGTGGCTCAATATCACTTTCGCAACTCGTCACACAATTTTTATAACTCGTAAATTAGTTAGCGGGTCTTCAGGGAACAAGGTTGTTATTAATATTTTGGCACCAGAGTTCTTTTAGTTTGTGCTAGTTTGCGAAAAATCGAATTTGAAGTACCTACTGGGAAATTCTCTTTACGTTTAGAAGTTTCAATTTGTTATACGGAATTGCTAATGCGTTGAAGTGAATATTAAAACTGAAAGGTTGAAAAGTTTCGGGTGAAAATTTTAAAAATTTTCTTCCAAGATTCTACGACGCGTACGAGCGAGCGCATTTGAAGAGAGTACATATGTTAGTACTTTATGAAATTTTCGTTTATACATCCTTGAATGATTCGGCTTTTCCGGTACACAAATGGAGACTGACTGGAGTGGGGGGAGAGAAAATCCTAATGGAAAATGTCTCGTGTGTACCTATGTCAAAAAAAACGAAATAACTTGCTTAATTAAATTTTTTTCAATTTGAAAAATAAACGAACTGCTCCCACGCTTACGTGCGTTTACAACATACATAAGATGTACCTATATAATAACCTATCTTGCATAAAAAAATAAAGAAGGATTCCATTTGCTCGTTCCTTATATGTATGTATGTTACAATGAAATTGTAGAATCCCCGCATTGTATGAAATGCTTCGTTGTTTTATACAAAGTAAAATATAAATATATCACCAATCAGACACCAACTGATTTCGAAGAACAGTTTGAATTAGTTATTCCGTGTAGTCTTTCTCAAAGTTTAGTTGTTCATTCGTGCTACTCATATTTCAATTCATGAAGCGTAGTAAAATTTGCACGTTGCCAGTGCATTTTGGGCAATGTATAAAATACCTGGAGATTTTAAGCAATGCGGGATTTTACACTTTACCTCCAACTGTATAGTCAGTACCTGTAATGTGTACTTCCACATCGTTCAGTGTAAAATTTTGCAGAATTACTTCCTACGATCCTACGAGTCTTATTTGAGTGCGATAGGACACTTATTTAGTCGTATCGATGACATATCACTTAAATGGTATTGCCAGTTCAGGAAAAGGGGAAAAAGAAATATTATTTTCAATCCAAAATGGATTCGGCCAGCGCTATGTACTTACGGCTAGTATTGTATTTTATACTAGTCGAATAAGGTGACGAAATTTCCGGATTTTCTAACTTGAGAAAATTATGAAAAGCCGACACACACATACAAATATGTAGCGGAACGAAATGGAAACGCAATAACCATAAAAGTAACGAGGGAGGCCTGTCCGATTGCGGCCTTAAAATTAAAACGAACGAGACGATTGTTCCGATTGTGTTCCGAGGATTATTATCGTATTTTGGCGCCTTTTTCTAATTAAAACAAAAACGGAATTGATACGACTATACATATATAGGAGTAGGAATAAAAATTAAAAAAAAAAATACGCATAACAAAATCCACTATGAATGACGAATTTCAATCCGCGAAACAATAATACGTGATCGTATTCGATTTGAAAATTTCAATTTATTATTTTGAGAACACAGAACTGTTCAATTTCAGATGTGGCATTACACAAACGTTCACGATGACTATCTTCATTAAAGTTTCATAAAGGATTATACGATCAAAGCCGAGAATGAAGATATTAATATTCATTAGCGCGATAATATTATGATAGATAGATTATAAAATATATTACACCCACGTACACATTACTGAATATTCTAATAGTGCAGCTTAATAAATCCACCAACTTTTTGCGTGAATAGATTAGATCATTTTCAGAATTAAATATTATTAATCATAAAATATCTATCCATGACTTACGTCAAATATAAAATATAGTTTGTAGAAAATTGATCTACATTTACATACATACATAGCAGACAAACTTAACTCTTAATTCTTACACACATTATATACACACAATTGCAATACTGAAACAAGTTTTATTAAATTAAATTTAATCTATATGTCAAATTTATTTTAGTATTTCTCATACGGGTTAATCTCGTCTGTCTATTTTTTGAAATTTGGTATTAATTATATAAAAGTGTACACCATTAGACGACATCACTCATTTTGTGTTTGCTGCTGTTGGTTTCTCTTAAAATTTCTCAGTTGTGACTTTTTTCAAAGCAGAAACATAAATTTAGGATAGGGATAGTACACCTAGATGCAATATTAATATTAAAACGGGGCGATTTCGAGTCCAGCCTTCGGTTTTGGGACCCTCGTGGCCCAAAACCGTGGCTTATTGTCGACGGTTGGGAAGTCTGTCGAGTCCCCAACTAATGCCCAGGATTTATTTTCAATACTGACGGAAAAGCGAAGGGATAGGAAAACGTCACCGTAGGGAGTCCTGTGCCTCAGAAAATCAATTTTACATTTGACCCTTGTGAAATATGTAGAGGTAAAGGTGGGTCAACGTCGAAATCAAGCCGCAATCAAACTACACAATTATATCGCCTCAGTTTTCCCCCGTTTAAATTAGATCGAAGCAACCGTCAACTATTGTAGACATATTTGTACACACAATTCAATTCACATTTTAATTTACCGCGGAAGAAAAAAAAGCAATTTTCCATCACGCACTCGTCAAAGGCGTCGAATGTTGTAGTTCTCAAACAGTGGATTACTTATAATATAACAACCGTGTCGAAATTTGAATAGAACAAGAATACGAATGAGAATAGGGGCTGGTGAGGTAGAGGAAAAAAAAATTGCACAGTACTACAATGCTGGATAGAGCGGGGAATCTGCAAAACGAACGATAAGTAGAAAACCGCGTGACTGATCATTCAGACGCGCGGGAAAGCGGGAAAATCCCGTCGGGGATTTTCCGGCGACATTTTCGCGAAAAGTCGCACGAGATGTGAGCGAGTTCTATTTAGACCACATTAACATTCGATTATAGTTCGAGTGAAAGTTTGGTCTTTATGAAAAAATACGTAGCAAAACCACATAAGATCATATTATATTTTAGTTTATCATAAAAGTCACCTGGTACTACTTTTACCCAACTGGAAATACTCTGTAATTAATTATTGTAGTCGTCGTAATCAAGCTTTGTATATTAGCTATTCAAAAATAGTACAGGCTGTAGGATCGTAGGAAGGAAATGTTATTTTGCTTTTATATACGATTAAGACGATGCTTTTATATACGATGTCGGCGAACTTGTATTGTTTCTAAACTAATTACGAAATATCTTACATTTTAGTGTAAAACTGCGATGT
The DNA here is from genome assembly GCA_022651745.1 of Parapsyche elsis. NCBI lineage: Eukaryota > Metazoa > Arthropoda > Insecta > Trichoptera > Hydropsychidae > Parapsyche > Parapsyche elsis. The sequence goes on from JAGVSN010000041.1 coordinate 555,419, forward strand.
ACTATGCATAATTTAACATCGTTTGAAAATTTGTATTGAAAGGAGGGAATGTTGAAAGTTCGATCAAAATAAAAATAAAAAAAACCGACACGAACTAATAAATATTTGAACAAAAAAGCGCCGACTTACTCTAACGCTTATTATCCACAATTTTCCATTAACCGCTTATTCACGAGTAAAGTAAGTTCTCAAAGTAACCAGTTAATCGATGAAAATTAACAACAAAAAAAAAAAAAGGAAAAACCATCGCTCGTCGACTGATGATAAATAATAAATTGGAGATTTCTCTCGTACCTTTTACCGTCAGAATATTAACATCGCGGTTTCAAAACTTTAACTACATTCTCCAAATATAGATATTGCAAATTTCTAGTACATAATTTATACCTATACATGCACGTCTCCACTTGCAGAGGTTTATCATTATCGATTGCACACGTATTAAAACATTGATTTAACTTTCAAGCGGGCAAATCTGTTGATTCACTATTAAAAATGATTGAAAGTTGTAAAAGTTTTGTTGAAATAACGATAATGACATTTGAAACTTTACCGCTTCTTTACATTATTACTTTTTATTTCTGACCTATTCCAGAGCAATCCAATAAAAGACAATTCGATCAATTTTAGAACTTTTACTCAAATAATAAACATTCATAAAATTTTTCATCGGCATTCAACGATATTGATAACAATTTAAATAAAACACCACTATTTTATCCTGATCGGATAAAGTATTGTGAACGTGCAAAAATTCGACCTTGAGATTTTGACTGATTTGTATCAGTCCCTGATCACGTTTTCATGATTTCTGGAAAATGTCTCCGAAACTATCAAGTCTACCACGCTAAAATTTCATATCTATTATTTTCAATCCACCATCACCGGTTGTCTATTTGGTGCTTTTTTTTTTTAAACATTAGGTTCAAAGGTGGTCGCGACTTTGCTAATTTATTTTTGAATTATAACGGCATAGTTGAATAGAATATATACATACATAGATGGTGCTATAAAAACTATTTTTTTTTTTTAACTTTTTTTTGAACTTAGCCCCCTAACCACCCCTCAGACCTCCATCAAGCCCCGGTGGCCCCTTTTTTGGACTCCCTCAAGCCATGCTGGCCTCCAAACCACCTCCCAGACCCCCTCAAGCCCCGGCGGCCCCTTTTTAGACTGGAAAAAAATTTAGGAAGTAGTGGGGATCTCTATTAAAAGAAGCGCTTTACGATATTGAAAATTCAGCGGGCGTTGATGTTCAACGGGCTTACACTAGTATGTATATGGATAAAGTCATGGGTTGACCACACCCGAATTTTTCTATTTATGTATGTAGTGTACCTATGTATATATGTACATATATACCGAGTCTACATAATAACTTGTTGAGTCTGAAACATTTTATGTAGTTTTTATACTATTTTTCCAACACTGTATTTTTTTTCAATCAACACACCTCTTTCGCCCAAATCTGACTTACTTAAGCACTCTCACCGCGAAGCCATAGAAATAATCACCAACCCGAATTACTTACATGCTAACGCTTATGCGTGCGTACACACAAATGTGTGTGAAATATTATGAAGGTTATTATCAGCGTCTGTGTGCACAATTAATAATATAAATTCGGCGTGACGGGCTGTTATGAACACTATCTTAACTGTCTTGGGTGTTTTGGGGTGAGTCGAGGGAGTGGGCGTGTGGAAGGTTGGAATGGGTAGGGGTTGGTTTGAGCTCTCAGATATCGACCGAAGCAGAAACAGAGAGGTAAATGAATATAAATAAATGTGTTGAGATACGTCGGCGACTGATAAATGGTATAAGGAGGGGTTCAAATAGGGGATGATGGGATGAAGGAAAGGGATAGGGGGTGTGCCGCGTAAGCACGAGCTTGTCCCGGTTCGAATCCCTGCGATAAAGAGCGAAATCTTTGAAAAATTACTACAGAGATGGTCGTCGACCGACAGTGCGGCGCCCCTGACCCGAATAGTCAAATCTTCGACTTCCGGTGAAATACTTTGACTTTGACCTGCTCGGTTTCCGGTTTAGCGCGGTCGAGTGCCCATGTCTGTACGTGTGCATCGCGTAAAGTTTTGCACGTCGAAAGTCTTTTGTGACATAAATTTTCCGATCTTGACATATTGAAGTTGTGTGCACTTTTAGCTATATATATATATATATATATATATATATATATCATCATCATAATCATCACCATCCACTGCTGGATGAAGGCCGCTCCGATTCTGTTCTATTCCTGTCTGTCTCGAGCAATCTGCATCCACTTGACTCCACACATTATTCTCTCATCAGCCCACCGTCCACTCGGTCTACCTTGCTTTCTTTCACATCCTCTCAGATACCATTCAAGTATTTCTCGTGTCCATCCATTCATCTGCCACCTTGGTCATGCTTCTTACCCATGCATTCCTCTTACGATCTCTTCTCGTTATACCAAGCATACATATTTCCATACTTCTCTGTGTACACTACATGGATCTTGCGTAACATTCTTGAATTTAGCATCCACGTTTTACAACCATACGTCATAACTGGCAGTACGCATTGATCGTATGGCATTACAGTATTTATCGCACCTATACATATATGTACATACATATATGTAAAGTTTGAGAGCTTAGTATGTATGTACATATCGATGGGTTAGTGCACAGATTTTGCATGTCCAGGGTTTTACCAAAATTGAATTGTCATACACAAAACGTCCACCTGCATCAAACCTTCGCGTTTAAAAAGTATCGTATGTCCAAATAGTATATTTGAGAATATATTGCCTAATTCAAATATATAATATGTCCATTTCGTCCATAGTTTTCATGCAAAAGAGATGTATGTATGTATGTACATATGTCACTTAAAATATTTTAAAACAAAACTGGACATATCTGTGCACTAACCCATCGATATACATATAGTGTGTAGAAGACGGTTGTAAGTTTGAACTTTTACGTCATACATAAAATATCTGTGCACTAACCCATCGATATATACTGTATAGAAGTAGGTTGTAAGTTTGAACTTTTACGTCAGCTCTATTAAGCTTTACTTTGTGACTTAAAATAGTGGCGATTAAAATCAGTTTATGGTTCGATTTTATTCTACAAAACTTCGACTTTTAAAGTTGTTCGAATTTGACCACAGTGTAAGTGCTATTTTTTTGCGATCGGCTCAAAATACACTGAATCAATGATAATTTCATTTATACAAAATGACATTTGCACACGTGATTGCAATACTTGATGATAACATTTCGTACTATAATTATAAACAACTAGTGTAAGCCCGTTGAATATCAACGGAGCGCTTTCTTATCACCCGTACTGAAAAATAATATTAAATTTAATAGTTTTTGTGGTTGTTGCACCTATGCAACAATGCGCATATTATAATACAACAACGTAACAATTTAGCTAAGTCGCCAGCTTATTTTTCACATTAAATAGTCACGTTGAAGCCTGCCTATTATCGTCTGGTTTGGCTCACCGCGTAAGCGCTCTGTTCCGAATTAGCGATACCGGGTTCAAATCCCACTCGTGCGACGTTCTGTTTTTTTTAAATTATTTATCGAGGCGAGCGTTATCAGCAGACAGACAGACAAACAGACATACATACACACAGACGGAATAGGGCTATTATATGTGTATATAATGGTACATAGAGTAAGTGGTTTGAAAGGAAATGAGCCATACAAACGAATTACTTATTTTTGTACATTCCGATAGTTAAATTTCGAAAGTCGTACATATATATACATATATTTTACATACGTAAATATGTATGTACATCTACGTATACTTGACTTCATTTACATTTTATATCTCTTCATCAGAAAACAGGCTACAAATACTGCGATCAAACAAATTACATCACCATTTAACGTTTAAATTTTGCTTATCACGTATGCGTTTGCCATTGCGTATACATATAAAAGTTCTAATTTCCGTAACGTTTCCATAATATCCGTAACTTCGCCCCACTCAATCATATTGGTGTAACCAAAAATAAACATGACACTAGAATTATGCAATAAATGGGCGTCGTAAAAACTAACTTACACGTTGTCCATTGTGCGCGAATTGCCGTTTGTCATGATTAATGCCCGGAGGCTTTATTTTTAACGTCAAACGCTTGTATACAATAGTGTGAAATGTTCGCAAAGAAGCGACAAAGTCTACCTGCTTTTCAATAGTACACATATCACATAATATGTACATACTCGTATGTACATATGTACATACCTATTCAACTTTATACGAGTGCCTACTATTATATGCCAAAATACGCACGCAAACAAAATTAATTTAAAAAAAAAACATTTAGAACCATTTAAATTTTTCAAATAATTTACAGCGAAAAGTGTATGATTTAACGAGTCAAATGCAATAAAAAATAATTTAAAATGATGTTTGTCTGTTGGCGCAATTCGTAATCTCAAACTACTGAACGGAACGCATCGCGAAACCGCTACCAAAATCGTATACGTTTCGCAACATTTCGTACGGCGAATGTATGAATGGAATAAATGGCAGGAAAGGGGAGGGGTACACATTTGCGAAAAGGTTTTGCGGAGAATAGAATAATTTTATTTTTCGTCGACGACAAAACAAACGGTAGTACGGGACCGTGTCTCGTAAAAGATAAATTATGTTTATTTGGCGCACATAATTAAAGGTAAATTGTGTCTCGGCGATGGGGTAGAAGATGGGGAGGGGAGGGGGGGGGGGGGATAAAAGGGGATGCTAGGCGCGTACGACCGCAAAACATACCCTTCATTCGTCGACGGATTCAGAAATATTGTTTTATTTTTAATTAGGCTTCGCGCCATCAGGGAGTTCGGGCCATTTCGACCGTATTAATTACTGACCGTGTTGATATTCGATCAGAAATTATGCTAAAACGACCTACAAATGGGCAATAAGGTTCTAATGGAATGTTATTATGCGAGGCTGAAATGATCCCAATTTATATGGTGGGGTAATAAAACTAAATGTAGCAGTAGTTTTTTTAACGAAAATTGAAATTTACTAAGAGTTTGTATTGAAAACACTCAGTCTCGGTTAGCCGAACAACACTTATACCTTAAGAGGAGTGGAGAGGCCTTCATCCAGCAGTGGGTGGTGGACGGCTGAACATGATGATGATGATTTTAGCACACGATGCGCACTTGAATATGTATGCCAGTTAAAGTATTGTTCAAATCAAAGAAGACAATTTAACGTATTATGAAATTAATTATTGAATTAATGATGACTATTTTTTTAGATTAGTAGCACTGAAAGTACATATGTACTGTCTTTTTGAAAAGTTATTTTTAAGTGAGATTTTGTAAAAGTTGTGTGTAACGAAATTTACGACAAACGTAAATATGTACATTTAATTTGAACACGAGGAATTTTTTTTATTTTTTGATAGCATTTTGTATTAAAACTGTTTCTATTACAACGTCTCAAGTTACGTATTTTCGAGCTTTATTTTGTAATGCATTCACTACCAAATCACTCCTCACATGATATGTGCTCCGGGTATATGGATTATTTTTTGATCAATTTAATCGTCGATTTTCACATTTTCGAGCCTCAAAGGGACAAAAACCCCAGATTCTTCATAAAAAACGATAGATTTTTTGTTTTCCGAAAATTTTGTCATTGAGATCGCTTTCGGGAAAGCGATTTCAACTCTCTCGAAGCGGTTTGTGTCGATGAGAACAATTCACTCCTTACATGTGAATAAGAATGTGTGGAGTCAAGTAAATGCAGATTGCTCAAGGCGGACAGGAATGGAAGAGGATTGGTAAGGCCTTCATCCAATGGTGAACGGCTGAAAATGATGATGGTGATACATATATATTCCCAAAAAAATTAATAACATTTTACTTTAAACGTTGCGTTTCCTGCAATGCAAATTCAAAAAGACGACACGACACACGTCATAAAACACGAAGATGTCTTCTATAAATTAATTTTAGACGCCACGGTGAATTTCAATTTAGTCCAAACACACACACACACACGAGCGAGTATACAAACGAGCGCATCAAATATAAAGGGAGAATAATGTATAATGAAAGTGTAAAATTTCCTGAAAAGTCCGGTCGAAAGTGGATGTTAACGACTCGATTTTAACGCTGTCAGAGCCTTCCAACCCCCTTATAACCCCTTCCCACTCTCGTCCGAGGTAAAGAGGTTTCATTTCTAGCATGAAATTAATCAAATCAAAGTGAAACTGCTAGACCGTGTTTGAAAACTCACCCCCATCCCCCTCTATTTTCCCGTTTATCCCCGTCTATTCGTCGACAAAGTTACCTTGTGTTCCTAAATTCGGAGCGGTGATTTAATATAAATATAATTTAAAAACGAAAGAGTGTCGCGCGTGAACCGTGTCATTGTCTCATGAAAAAACCGTGTCATTAAAAACATCGCTCAGCGAAAGGATTTTTCTTTAAACAGCTTCAGCACAATATAAAACATTACTACATACATATACGTGTGTATACTACTATGGATCAAGTAAAAAACAAAATGGCCGTATCACTTTTTAAATAATGAAAACGACACAAATAGTATAAACAGTATACTAAATTTTGTACGTTAAGTTGTACTTTATTTGACGCGTTGAATTGTGTTTGTTTTTGTATTTAATTTAATTTATTAATTTGATTGCTTTTTACACGAATTCATGTTGACTTATTTTGTGTAGATATATTTACGTAATTCGCACACCGGCGAGAATAACGTCACAACTCGAAAAATCTAACTTTACAGTATAACGAAAATAAACTTCATTTTTGACTTCAAATGGCTGTCTGCTATAGTGAAATTTCCACCACCTAGCCGCCATTATTGTAATTGCACAAATGTCCCTATGTATTCGTCAGTTGTAGAGCAAAAATTTGTTGTTCTGAATAGTGAATTAAACCAAATTCGCTAAAATTTGAGTTGTGACATTATTCTCGCCGGTGTGCGATATACTGCGATGTAATTTTAATTGTGTTTTTGAGCCTGCAAATAATATAAACTATTTAAAAAGGTAACGCCGTTCATTTTGCGTGTGAGTTCTACATATGTACATATAGCGATTTGATTCCATATCGGCTATTTTTTTTTCTTCATACAATAAGTTTACTTAAACCGAATTATTTGCAAGCTAGTAATGTTGTCAAATGATTTCACAACAATTTTAATTTTAATAAGTTAAAGAAAATCAGCAGGAGATTAGTATATTTGGATGCAGTATTTAGATGTATCCAACAATTTTACTATAGATGATAGATTTCTATGCAAAAAAAATAAGCGCTGAATTTGAATATAATCATTGTATTATTTTTAATTAAACATCCGTTCGAGGAATTTACAAGAGATTCGTTCCGAAAAATTTAACTCGATTAAACGGGCAACACTTTGCGCGCGCACACAAGTCTTTTCACAAGTCTCGGTGGTCTTATCTTAATGTTTTTAGTCCTTGACCCGTTACAATGTCTTGCAATTCGTTACTTTGCGTTGTTTTGTGCGAATCTTGAATACACATCCCCCCATTCCCTTCCCACTTATGTATTATTTATTAATCAGTGCGATCTTCGATATATTTCATTCGGCGACGTAACAATTGAGGGGATTTTAAACGAGCGTTTAGACTTTGGAATCGTGTGGATTAAAATAATAAAATATAATACATATACATCAATACATACATACACCGTTGTTTGAATTTAAAAAAAAAATCCCAAACTGAATGCTACAAATGTTGCGATTAACCACACAGAAAAAAAGTAAACAATGACCCTTTGTATAATTTATCTCAAAAATTCTTAAACAAATAGTTATGTAATTAGTGAAACTTGATATAAAATGATCCACCATAAATTCTGTGATGTTAAGCTTAAAATAGTAAATTCGGAATTGCTGTACATATGTAATTTGAAAATAAAGGTAAAGTCACCGCTCTTCATTCCATTCATTCCGCTATACTTAAAAAATAAGGCATACGACCAATGCGCACTGCCAGTTATGACGTATGGGTGTTAAACTTGGATGCTAAATTCAAGAATGCTACGTAAGATCCTGTGCACACAGAGAAGCATGGAAAGATGTATGCTTGGTATAACAAGAAAATATCGTAAGAGGAATACATGGGTAAGAAGTATGACCAAAGTGGCAGATATAGCGAAAAGAGTGGATGGCAGATGGACGCGAGAAATACTGGAATGGTATCCGAGAGGATGTGAAAGAAAGCACGGTAGACTGAGTGGAAGATGAGAAGAAGACAGACAGGAATGGAAGAGGATTGGAGAGGTTGGATATCACCTTACAACGATAGAAAAATTATAATAAATAAACGATATAAGTTATGACGAATAGACGTGAAACTTGGATGCTAAATTCAAGAATGCTACGTATGAGCCAGTGCACACAGAGAAGCATTGAAATATGTATGCTTCGTATAACAAGAAGAGATCGTAAATGGAATATATGAGAAGTTTGACCAAAGTGGCAGATATAGCAAAACGTGTGAAAAAGTTGAAGTGGAAAGCGGGAAGAATGGATGGCAGATGGACTCGAGAAATACTGGAATGGTATCCGAGAGGATGTGAAAGAAAGCAAGGTAGACCGAGTGGACGATGGGCTGATGAATTGAGAAGAATGTGTGGGGTCAACTGTATGCAGATTGCTCAAGATAGACAGGAATGGAAGAGGATTGGAGAGGCCTACATCCAGCAGTGGATGGTGAATGGCAGAAAACGATGATGATATGCATGTATCGTCAGAGTAAACGGCTTAAAGACAATACCGACATCAACCTTACAGTATTACAAAAATAACTGCACCATTATCAATTACAACGTTTCCAACCACTATGCCACGTTTGAAATAATTCCAACGACATGTAACAAAAAGACAAATTTCTTTAGCTTCACAAATGAACTAGCATATTAATTAACTTCTCACCCAAACTATTCAATTCACTTTGAGACCAACGAATGAACATCTAACTACATACATACATATATATACCTATACAATTATTATCACTGAGAGCTTTCCCGCTGGCAATATTGAATGTAAATTAAGCAGTTTCGTTCCAAGAACAGGTATACAGACATACATACACCCGGAGGTAGATATCACCGAGGGAAAGTGAAGAGTTTTCCGGAGTGGTCTCATACCACTCGTATCCGCATTTTGAACCACCTCTATTATTTGTGGAAAAAGTGGTGTGTCGGCACGCGGGGCATGTCTAAAATCTACTAGGTACTACTACTACTACTACTACTGGGGGCCCTGTGAGGCCCCCCCGGAAATATACTTTATCAATGTCGGATGAGCTTCTTTTTCGGCCTAGCCCTTCGGCTGTCTCATCCCCCAGCTATATTTTTCGAAACCACCACGATGAGGACTAAGGGCTGGGGTGTGGGTGGTGGAAGAGGCGTAGGATTTTCCGGCTATTATTCTTCGTTTTAACCTCCCACTTTCCCCCCTGCCTCCCCCTTCCCCATCTTATTCGTCTTCTTATCCCCACCAAATTCTAACAAATTCATTCTTGTGTCAAAATCAACGTATTCGGTTGTAGGACTGCTAATGCACGGTGAGCTTTGAGGCTATTTTATCGGTGCGCCAAAATGTGGGTTAATTCACGCGACTCGCGGTGAATGTTGTAAGGTAGTAAAAGTAGTATGTATATACATAGTACATAGTAATGTATAGGTGATGGAAAAAAGTCAAATTATTGAAACCGTTTGTTTATGTTTATGTTTGTTTATGTTTGAAACCGTTGTTTATATAGGTCGTCCGTCGAAAATTGTATCGACGTTGGGTTTTACCGTTTCAATTATTTGATTTTCATTGAAAATTTTGAATTATTATTATTTCCGTAGCCCATATATTGATAATGGATCTCCAATGGACAGTATTCTGCCAATGTTGTTCTTTAACTGCAACTGCAACACATTGATCCTTAACGAAACCTTAAGGCCGGGCGCACACTGGGTAAGTATTCGTACGAATTCGTGTCGTACGTTGTCTCTCACGCCCAGAGAGAGAGACAACGCCATACGTGTGAGGGACAACAACATACGTACGACACGAATTCGTACGAATACGTACCCAGTGTGCGCCCGGCCTTAAGAGCGTCGATCTCTCGAGCGAAGGTCCATGGTTCGATCTCAAATATGCTTTTTCTCTTAATTATCGTCATTGGCGAGATCTGAACATTACTAAATCCAGATCGGACGTTAGAATTGACCAATTTATCTCAGTGGTTCAACCAAAAATTGGCACATCCTTTCTATTATTCCGATGTTAATCTGTGTTTGTTAATTTTCTCACCGAAAAAACAAAACCTTTCTTTATGAGTTCATTAAAAAGTGGTTAAATTTTTTTAACTGGAGTATTGCCTGTTAACGGTCAACGGGTTTATACTGTATACTGTATAGTATTATAAATATGAGTCGGTTTACAATAGCGATAGTTATGGGCTACAACATTTCTGAGCATTTCTGACGGACAGAATCACACGACAAAATGTCAGTTTCTATTTTAGTGTGAAACCTCAGTTATTATTGTTTACATGATGATTTTTGACCTAAGAAGAATTTATGTGCTATTTTCTAATTTCAGTTCAAAAAACCATAGGATGGGTGAAACCGAGTTTAAAAATTTGATCGTTCAAGTACTTCGTTAATGATAATGAATTTTGAAAATGGCTCTAGTTTGTATAGCAATAATTTTGTAACACGCATAGGTATTAAAGTGAAAGTGTATTATTTATATTTAATTAATCGTAAATTGTGAGGTAAACAAGGGTCGTGTGTAATTTTCAAACGTGTACTTGATAGCACACGACCTCTCACCCATTATCCGTGAATCATCCTGTATATAGTAAGCAGTTGACTCGATTATTTAACACAAGTCGGGCCCCCAACGAACGACGGCGTGCAATTTATCCTCGCACTTGTTCGAGTTGTTTAAAAGTGAGCACAAACAAAACGAGCGAATTTATTACGCTAATGTATGAGCGTGGTGAAAAAAAAAAAAAAAAAAAACGCCTTGTAAAGATTTATTTTTATTTTGATAAATATTTTTCACCGCGCCTCAAAATATTGCGCGAATTTTTTTTTAATAACGACTAAAGCTCGGCGTCCGTTTTGAATTAGCAATTTGTTGTGCGTGCAATGAGCCTATGCTCAATAAAGCATTGTTAAAGCGTAATTGAAGACGGCAAAGTGCGGCCGGGTAAAAAAAAAAAATATAGTAGCGTAAATAACGAAACGAAAACAACGACGAAGAAACAAAAATAAATACAAATAAAAATAAAAATAAATTAAACCGAGCAGTGGCCGTCGGCAGAGGTGTTAAAGTTGAGCTCCCGTGTACATTATCAACTTTTCTCGTTTAAAAATTAAGCGCGTTAAGAGTGCGTCACTCGTAAAACACTTTTTTCGACTTTTTTTTTACGTACGAGTAGGTTTTAACGGACACCCTGTATGTTCGCGTCGAATGCGAAAACTGGGAGAGAAAAGATAAATGTTGCATGAGTGCGTTCAATTTATACCAATTTTATTAATAACGCTCGTAAAAAATGTGATTTTTTTTATAAGTGAAACCGATAATAGAATGGACTGCACCCTATCTTAACGTTAATCACAATTTGCGAGCTAATAAAATAATTTAGAAATGAGTATATTAGTATAACTTGCGTTTTGGTTATATGTACCTATACATAAGTAGGTACCTACAGAAAAGGGCAAATGTCAAATTTTGAACGGATTGAGTAAATTATCAATTGTACATTCTATATACTCGTATGCGTAAAATTCCATTTTTAATTTTTCTACATATTTTCGAAATATAAACCAAGATATCTCAAAATTGTTATACAGTTTATACTTTTCACTGTAAAATATCCAATATTGGAGTTCAAATCTATTGATATTTTGACATTGAACTTTATAAAACTAAACAACCTTTAATTATATCAAGAAAGTAAATTCGATTTTAAATCGAACCAGATAACCAAAACCAAACTATTTTTTTTTTAAATAAATGCTTCAACCAAAACTAAAACCAGTGAAAATGATTTGATATTATAGGTTCAGATGAAGCAAAATTGACCTAATACTAGTCAATTCCAAATTTTATGCAACCAAAACTAGAATCTAAATTAAGCTCCGTGCCGAAAAACTGAACCATCATTGTAATTTATTTACGAGTACATCGCCGATAAAATTCAGTCACTTATAATCAAAAAATTTAATCAACAGTCAAATTCCCAAGTACACTTCATCTTTAAGCTGAAAAAAAATGTAACATTTTTCATCTACAAATCCACACACAAAAAAAAAAAAAAAAATACATCGCCAACTTTTATTATTATAACACGTCGACCACTTTTTTTACGCATTTACTTTTATGACCTATTCGAACGAAAGTTTCACTATTGAGAAATTTTCTTCTATATAATGTAATACGACAAGCCTATCCATAGATACAATCATACACCGATACCCATTCGTTCGTCGAAATACCATACGAATACGTTCAAGCGGTCAAGTCATACATATTTACCGCAGCGAATTATTTAATAACGTTACGTGAACAACTATTGGCAAAGCGATTTTGAAATTTTCACGGCCAGTACGCATTCACGCACGTGCCCCTAATTTAATAATATATCGTCATACTTGTACGGGATAGGGGCAACATTTGTCGAACAGAATGCGTCCGATACGCGACGCTCACTCGCTAAACTATGTCAATTACACAAAACGCAAGTGTAAATTTTGGGATATTATACAAATTGCCCCCTCCCCCTCCCCTTCTCATACCTCAATTCAACCATGTATGACCCATTATGACTCGCCCACCCACCCACCCTGACACCCCAACCCCTACCGTCTCGCTATTTCTGTATTATGTACATCGTAATGGCTGAAGCCAGTGTATGTAATAAGTACATTGTGCGAAATTTGACCAACTTTTGCACTACAGTGAGAAATATTACAGTTTGTGGATTGAGATCGATGAATATATTGATACTAGTGTAAGCCCGTTGAATATCAACGCCTTTTTTTAATATAGATCCCCGCTACTTCTTAATTTTGTCGTGAATACGTCTGTACTGCCGTCCCAAGCCCACTTGACGTAACTGACAAAACAACAATATCGAGATAAATGGACTTGAAAGTTTTATTCTAAATTTGTGTTATTCTTCTTATATTACTGATTTATTTAAACTTTTTTTTTAGTGCATGAGGTTATTTTCTATTGTGTTTTGATAATTCTGAGGAAAAGTTAAAAAAAAAGTGCTATACCTACTTGAAATTTGCTTAGGAAGTCATATTTATTTTAATAGTTGCGTTATTTTAGGTAAGCAAAATGCTTCGGTATCAACTAGTTAAACTAACGTAACTGCATTATCCTTAGACGAAAAAACGTATCTGCACGCAGATGCGTTGAATTTGCTATGTAAATGTTGGATACGTTATTTTCGTTGGATAAGTATTGGTGATACTATTTCTCTGCGCATGCAGATACGTTAGATTTAATAGCTTAAACAAGTCACTTTTGGATGAAGATACATTAATTTTGATATGAAAAATCGCAAGAATACACCCCCATAACCCCTAAAACACATCTAACTCATCTATACTAGCGAAAACGCTACTATAAAGAGCTATTCATGCATGTCACACATGCATATCTATCTCAAATTTTTATTGCGAATTTGTTTCAATTTTATTAATAACACTGTTCGACAAATGATGACTTTTTTTTGTTTCAGAGACGAGATATGACTTTTCTTATAGATCTATGTATGTTCAGTGAACACGAATCTGGTAATAAAAACTGTTGATTGACTTGAGATTCGGAGATATACATATGTGTTTTTTAAATTACGCGATTTTTCTATTTCTTGGTGTTGTTCGTTCTATGTCTCAAAATCTGTCAGTCGTCCAGTTCAAATCAAAAGTCAAAAGTATAGTATGTATCACTTGGGATTTTTTCAAAATAGTTAATACTATTTTATATTGAGTATTTTCTATTGAAACATGTTTATTGGGATAGTGTTCTGGCCACACTATTTTTTTTTTTTGTTTAAAAGGGTTAATTGGAAGTGTTATTATATATAATAAAAAAAGTTCAATTTACACTATTGTTTCATACAATATTTCAAAAGTTGTAATGTCTTCAAATACTGAAATATTTCAAACATTACAATAAAAACGAACGTTACATCATTAAAAGATAATTGGATTAATTTTGCTAGAGTTTGAAGCGAAACACAATAATTTTCGAATCGTTTACAATAAAACAATGTTCGGCATACATTTTATTGTACGTAGATTTTTCTAGCGACGCAACGTGGCAATATAAATATACGGGTTTCGGTTTCGAATTCGCAAATCGGAATAGTTTCTTTCTTTATTGGTATTAATTTGTCGCAGTTAGCTTATGAGTTTTGTCAATACTATGGAAAAACCATTGAAGTTATCTTTATCGAAATTGCCACCGAGCACGCCACTGGCACTGGAATCATATCGTCTGCGGCTAAACTTTGTTCACTTCGATTTCCATTCGACATTCGTATATACATACATACATACATATGTGGTTCATGTCAATTTTTTTTTTTTTTTTTTTTTGATCCATACAGAGTCAACCATCAATATAAAAAAAAAAAACTGTAGTTTCTGCAAATACTTTTATCCGACAGTATAAAGAATGTGATTCAATGCTGAACTAGTAAGTAAATGTTGTAAACGACATGGGATAGTTTCACCCGAATTAGGGGATTCTATGTTTTTTTGTTTTTCATTTAAGTTGCGGTATTAATGTAAATACATTAATACACTATTGTTCTATTAAAATATTGCTATTTTCATATGGTTATAATTTTTTTTTAATTAGTAGCATCGAAACTACCTACTGTTGGTTTATTTTGAAAAGTTGCTTTTGAGTGAATTTTTGTGAAATTCTTTGAACGGATTGAAAAATTTTATATTTTGATTTATTTAAATTATCCCAAGTGGATTATGTATTTAGCTGTTTTTATCACAATATCGTACGTTTTGTAATTTGAAAAATATTTGTGATTGAAATTGGTACTCCAATGGAACACTTATTCGGTTGCATCAGTGACGATTTTGTTTCCTTAAATTCTCTGCTTTCAAAATAACCATTCGTTCGAGTATTTAAACAATAAACACTACATTTACTAGTGTGTTAGTGTAGTAACTAAGTAGTGTTACAATAAATTAACACTACAGTAAGATTTGACACTGATTGTCGCGGTAGTTTTAAATACATACATAGTCCATATTGGTTTTAAATGGATCACGGCCGTGTTTTAGCTTCGATTCCTCACTGGGATGATTTAGTTGGTGTTTAGCTAGTCTCGATTGTTAATTGAACATGAATAAACTCATCTGTAGAAATGTACAGAAATATTTCGGTCGGTGACTGGAAGTGGGACAGATGCTCAGGACAAATAATGACTAGCTTTGTTTGAAGATATCTCTCTCTGTGTTTCTCTGTTGGCTGTCGTCGGTGATGCTGTGGCCGACTGCTGAAGATGGAAGACATTTTAGTTGATTAATACGTCGTCGTGGATGGGGTCCAACTCGTAGCACAATAACCCACTGAACAAAATACAAGAAACAGCTTTTTCTCGCGCACTCACGACTACGTATGTACGTCATATCGAACTAGAGGCTTTCCTCAACAAAGGATTTTCTTTTTCCCTCTCTCTGTCTCTCTCTCTAGGGCCCCTTTTCCCCATTTTTCCCCATTTTCCTCCCCCTTCCGGCTGGACGGACGTACGTGAACCTCCTTTCATCGGTCCATCAGCATGTTGGAGTAGAAACTTATTTATCTTCGTGAGCTTTTTCGGAAAGCTCGCTCGGACGATCATCCATCGCGCATTGACATGCATCTCTCGGCCTAAGCGCCGCGATATCAACAATTTTCTCTCAATTATACTTTGTCCTCGATGAAACCGAGAAAGCTGATCAACCGAGTGTCATTTAGAAGTGTCTACACGTGTCGGTCGGAAAAAATTTGTCGCACGTGCGACTAAAAAGGATAGTCTTTATATTTCAATAAGTCGGTGCAACAAGTTCATTATTATTGTCTTCAGAAAACCAATAACAAAGCGGCATCGTGTGTCGCAATATCAAGCTTAGTTTTGAAATACAGCTTTCCAGCATTTGTAAATGGCGATAATTTAACTGCTTGAAGATCAATGGTTAAAGTTATACACTCTCAATTCAAAGCCCTTTCTTTATCTTGTACATTTTCCTGTCGAGCTGCATCTTTTTTTGCAATGTGTTCCTTCCATTCAATATATGTGACATTTCCTCGTTTGTGTGCAGAGCAAATATTTTAAACACTTAAATCCAATATAATATATTGGATGTGGGGGAAATCATGTTATGATTTTCCCTCTTCCAGGCGTTTCTTATTTTTGTTTCGATGCCATTTTTCTTGTTTTCTTGTTATCCTTCTTTTCCTGCCAATTTTATTTTGCACCGCATTCACATCCATGAGGGGGTAACGCATTTGCACATCAGTAGAGTCATCAGAAGTATCACTGTAAGGTACAAGTGCTCGGGATACCTACGGAGGAATAATGAATTTATAGAATAGAATAAGTGGAAATAATAAATTATAGGATAAGCGGAGCATGCCATGGTGTGGGATCCATTTCTTTGCAGTTTATTGAAGTATTTAATTTTTGATGACTTTAGATTGTACATGTTACAACAGATTTACAAAGTATAATATAAATTGAAGAAGTTTGTATGAGCGAGAATGAAAAAGGAGGGGGGAAAAAAAAAAATATATATATATTCAAGTGTTCAATGAAACATACGAAGTGTGTCGAACGTTGAACACTTCTGGAACAAAATTTCAAGTCTTCAAAACGGATCAACGGTTAAACCAATAAACTTAAAGTTTTTATGTATAGTATTCTTTCAAAATTTTGTATGATCACATTCAATGTAATATTTTCATTAATTAAAATAAGAAGAAACTAATCAGAAAAAATGCGTTGAAAATTTTTAATTGTATATACTTTAAATGATTGTTTGAAATTAAAAAGTAATTTGATACGATTGTAAAGGCTATTTTCAATATTATTCATACGAAGTTTCAATTGAATTCGCTCAACAGTTTCAAGAGAAAAAAAAAAGTTAAATAAAATCGTACAAGAGCAAAGCGAGCTCTAAAGGAAAACCACATTATCAATCTTAAGGAATAACACTTAAGTTATATAAAGTTTCAATTTATCTTTCAAATTTCAAACGAAAAGCAAAATAACATAAAAATTTCGTTTCATAACATCTCAAAGAGACGATGCGTAAAATTTTGCATCTACAACATGTATGTACATAAAGCAATTCCAAGAACAATAACAAGTTAAATATAAGCATAGGAACATGCATAAAAAAAGCATTAAATAACCTTTACGAATAATATCAAACGATTAGCGTGAATGCACCATTTCGTCATCATTTGAAAGAACTCTAAATTACCCCGTTAGCGTTTACATAATATACGTATTTTATTTTCTTTTAGTTTAACCTTTATCGCACTCGTGTCGATCGAGCCGGTCATTAGAAAGAGCCTACCTAACTAAGGTTGCGGTAACGACCGCGAGTGTTCTCCGCCCCTAGACTCCCCTTTCCCGAACTCCCGCGCTCGCGTTGAGCAATAAAACACTTAACCCTTTGTCGCGGTTTTAGCACGCCCATTAATCATATTTAAATGTGTGTTTATTTGCGCGAACGTATCTAGACTTTGGGGATTTGGAGGTTGGCCGAGCTCGTTCGCCTTTTTAACCCTTTCGGCGACGTCTACGTTCCAAATCCCCGCGACCGGATATTAAGAGAGCCTTGTCGAAAGGGTCGCATTGCGAATGCTATTCCTTTTTTTTTTTTCATTTATATCGACGATAATAATAATAAATAATCTATGAAAACTAAATCCATCCGTTTCGATCAAAACACGACCTGTTGTACCAACATACAGTGCAATTATGTAATTATACGATCATAAAAGTTCTACGACACACACGCGACATTTGAAAACAATTTGGACACTTTATTGTGAATGAAAATTAATGGACTACTGAGTCCATTAATGGACTAATTAATGGACTGATTAATGGACTAATGAGATATCTTCAAACAACGCTAGCCATTATTTGTCCTGAGCATCTGTCCCACTTCCAGTCACCGACCGAAATATTTCTGTACATTTCTACAGATGAGTTTATTCATGTTCAATTAACAATCGAGACTAGCTAAACACCAACTAAATCATCCCAGTGAGGAATCGAAGCTAAAACACGGCCGTGATCCATTTAAAACCAATATGGACTATGTATGTATTTAAAACTACCGCGACAATCAGTGTCAAATCTTACTGTAGTGTTAATTTATTGTAACACTACTTAGTTACTACACTAACACACTAGTAAATGTAGTGTTTATTGTTTAAATACTCGAACGAATGGTTATTTTGAAAGCAGAGAATTTAAGGAAACAAAATCGTCACTGATGCAACCGAATAAGTGTTCCATTGGAGTACCAATTTCAATCACAAATATTTTTCAAATTACAAAACGTACGATATTGTGATAAAAACAGCTAAATACATAATCCACTTGGGATAATTTAAATAAATCAAAATATAAAATTTTTCAATCCGTTCAAAGAATTTCACAAAAATTCACTCAAAAGCAACTTTTCAAAATAAACCAACAGTAGGTAGTTTCGATGCTACTAATTAAAAAAAAATTATAACCATATGAAAATAGCAATATTTTAATAGAACAATAGTGTATTAATGTATTTACATTAATACAGCAACTTAAATGAAAAACAAAAAAACATAGAATCCCCTAATTCGGGTGAAACTATCCCATGTCGTTTACAACATTTACTTACTAGTTCAACATTGAATCACAATCTTTTTACTGTCGGATAAAAGTATTTGCAGTAACTACAGTTTTTTTTTAATATTACATTGATAGCATGGTTGACTCTGTATGGATAAAAAAAATAAAAATCAAAATGACATGAACCACATACATACATACATACATATGTACATTGTATGTATATACGAATGTCGAATGGAAATCGAAGTGAACAAAGTTTAGCCGCAGACGATATGATTCCAGTGCCAGTGGCGTGCTCGGTGGCAATTTCGATAAAGATAACTTCAATGGTTTTTCCATAGTATTGACAAAACTCATAAGCTAACTGCGACAAATTAATGCCAATAAAGAAACTACATATTCCGATTTGCGAATCTATACGATAACTATAAAATTAATATTATTTTTAATAATGTTCGCCGAGGTAAATTATTAAAAGACACTAACCATCCGCACGCAGGTGGGACTTGAACTCGAGATCACCGGTTTAGAACATCCCCGTTTGGGGCCAAAGCGCGTTTACGCTATGATCCAAACGGGGGTGATGACGTGCCTGCTGCAATTTGACAATATAAATTACACTGAGCAACAAAAAAAAAGCCCAGAGCGGAAATTGGTCAATCTTTACTAACTGTTCTATTTTGAACATATAAATAGGTTGAAATCGATTGGAAGTTCGCGACTTTGCTAAATTTTTTATGTTGTTGTATTATAACGCGCCGTAGATGGCGCTATAAAAACTATTAAATTTAATATTATTTTTCAGTAGGGATATTAATAAAGAGCTTAATGTGTATCTGTGTTTCGTAACGCTGTGACGTCACCCTCAGATTTTTTCGAGTTTATTTCTCCCAATTTTTTTTTTGTTTTCTTAGATTTTCTTAACTTTTTTTTGAACTTTTGAACTTCTCCCTCAAGCAATTCCGGACCCCAAAACACCCCCCAGACCCCCTCAAGTCTCGGAGGTGCCATTTTTGGACTTCCTCAAGCCATGCCATGTCAGAAAAATATTAGGAATTGGCGGAGATCTCTATTAAAAAATTCGGGTGTGGCCAACCGATAACTTTATCCATATATTTGAGGAATACCTTAAAGAGATGTACACCTATAGGTGAAAAAGTAAATTCAACACAAGGTACGAACCACAAATAAATTGCAAGGTGCAATTATTGTTTGTAAACGTGTCATTGTTTGGAACTTCTGGCTTAGACAATACTGCCGTAACGCCGTTTGGCTGTCACGATCAGAAACTTATTTATATTACGTACTATTCTATGTACTATGTATTATTGCGAGGATATGAAACGATATTTTTCCACATTGTACGTACAATGTCATGTACAGGTAGGTGTGGCACAGTATTACGTACTTCATTATACATATTTAAGTATAATGGGGATAATTCAAAATGTATTTATAAAATTAGTTAAACATTACGTCACCCTTTCAAAAAAATGAGTCATTGCTTTATAACGACGAACTTGGTGCAGCGCTCAATAGTTAATTAATTCAATTCCGTTAATTTTTCTACATTTGTGCGAAGAGATGGAATTGACACATTTTTAATAATGGTTTCTGTTGCAAAATCTTATTTCGATTGTGGTTTTAGTATTTCAAATGTTAAATACATACATAACGATATTGGTTCTGAAAAAAATTGGTCATGCATCTTACATTCTTGAATCCAACATTCATACGTCATAACTGGCAGTACGCATTGGTCGTATGCCTTTTTATGCATTTAAGCACTCCATCCTAGTTTCATTCTTTGTTTTAATTTTTTTACACCCAGTCACGTTCACCAATTGTCCTAGGTATCAATAACTATCAACTACCTCTACAATAATATGTCTATCCTACTGTGACTACGTTTTGCGTGAAAAAATCATTAAACATAATTTTAGTTTTAATTCATTCGTAAACCTACTTTCATACTTACGTTGCTTAATTATGTTAATCTATTTTGTAAATCTACCGAGTCACACGCAACTACAGTAGACTCGTATAACGCGATTTCCTACAACGCGTCCAAAATTATTGGGACGACTTTTTTTTATTTTTATTATATAACGCGATTCTCGTACAACCATGGTTACCTAGTGCGTTACGGTGTGTACAAAAAGTGTATCGACACTTCATACATGAACATTTCATACAACGCGTAACGTATTAATCGCGTTATACGGCAGTCTACTGTACAGCTATGTCGTCAGCGAATCTCAGATGGCTCGAGTGCCTTCCGTTAGGCCCGTAACGCACTTGGCAGCCTGGCTGCGCGGCCATGGCCGCGGCGGCCACAACGATGTTAGGAAATGTATGTGGCTGCCTGTTTGACAACGCACTGAGGCAGCCAGGAAACTCTGGCTGCGCGGCCACAGGTACCGGCTCCGATACGCAGCAGCCAGACAGGCAGCCACTGGCCGCCGCGGCCAACACGAGATGTATTTAACAAAGCAAATGTATGTGGCTGCCTGTGCGATGCACGCACTAGCAGCCTGGCTGCTCGGCAGCCAGTCAATTCACGTTTGCCATTTCTGATTTTCAGCCGCTTCGGCTGAAAATCTGAATAAACAATTCCAATTCAATTATAAATTTTACACTAAATTCAACGAATAAGATAAAAATATAAAAAAAAAAAATCTCGCTAATATTGCGCGCTGGAAATAATGTACATATATAAAACTATTTGCATCTATGTACATGTGTACATACAGTACAAAAGGATCCGAGATCCGAGATTACGAACCAAATATTGCATTGAAAATAATATGTTGTATCGCTGTCCATTTGTGAGCATCTTTTGTTTGAGAACTTGCCGCTAAATTTCTGAGAACTGAGCTCTGGCTGCCGCTTTGGCTGCTTGAACTGGGTGCACGTTTTTCTGGCCGCCGCGGTTATGGCAGCGCAGCCAGGCTGCCAAGTGAGTTACGGGCCTAAATCGCCTTAACATAATGGTTAAAAAAAATGTATTTACAAACTGTAGCGACAGTTTAACAACGAGGGCAAAGCGAAAATCCCGCACACTCTTTCATCGTCAACACAACACGCATTCACACTTTGCAACGGAAAAAAAAAAAAAAAAAAAAGAGATAGTGTAGCCGGGATTGCGAAAGGGTTTCCGATAAAGCTCAAAGAGCAATCGGTTAATACACACGTCAGGCCAGGGGCTTCAAAGCTATCGACCGCGGGGCCTGCAGCCGCACCCCTCTCCACGAAACCCAGTGACACTTGAGTGACGTGGACAAGGAGAACATTTCACACTCGATATAGAGCCTTTTTAGCATGGTCCGCATAACGGCCATTGTCAACTGGGTGGTGGTCTGACGTACGAAAGGAGTACATCAATCATTCGACAGGCGCAGGGCGTCCGGTTGACCGTGAAAAATGAGACGAGAGGACGTCTATCCCATGGGCGATTAATGAAAAACGGCTTCCTTCCAGCCGACTGCTGTAAATCCATCAAGATTCGGGGGTGGATTTTGTGGGGTTTGGGTTTTGGAAATTGACACGGGGACAATTCGCGGCCGAATCCAACTCAAACGACCAACGGGCCGGATTAATTGACCGGGCTCGGGCTTGTGTTTTGCGCCACGGCTTAGCCGAGTGACAAGAAACGGTGTGTACCTATTCAAAATTGCCGCTTATTTGCGATGTTTTCTCTTTTTTTTTATTTTTACTTGTGTAATATTTTACTAGTGGCCGGTTAACCCGTCATATGACGGTGGATTCTAAGCATAACCCCCCACCCGTGTGCGCTGATTTGTACATTAGTACCTAGCTCGTTTGACAGTGCGTGAAACAATTGTATACATTGGTCAGCAATCACCAAACTACGGCCCGCGAGAAAATTGACATGATTTTTAAAAATAAATTTAAAATTTAAATTTTTTAACCTGATCGTGATATTTTATACAAGAAAAAAGATCAAATCCCCTCACTGAATATCTTGAAATCACGCAACACTGTGAAATGTTAGTTACATCTTTAAATATCAACAGCGAGAGATATTTACATATGTACATATATGTATATGTATGTATGAAGTACTGGAATGGTATCCGAGAGGATGCGAAAGAAAGGTAGACCGAGTGGAAGATGGGCTGATGAATTGAGAAGAATGTGTGGAGTCAAGTGAATGCAGATTGCTCAAGAAAGACAGCAGTGGATGGTGAACGGCTGAAAATGATGATGATATGTATGTATATAATCAGCAGTATAAATATCGGTAACTTGCATATTTGAGACACCTGAAGCAATTGTTATAACTCTTAACAGTTTTGGCAGAAAGAGGTAAATCTTCGATTTTTTTGAGTATTATCAATTCTTATTGCTAAATTCTAAATAAAGTACACAAATATAATAATCTTTTTCTCTGAATAGGAGTTGAGCTGTGTGTATGTACATAAATTGTATATGTAATTTTATTATACCGTTTGTATTTTTATATGAGAGAGAGAGATACCTACATACATATACATATGTATAAGAATAAAACGTTTTTCCTTCTATTGGGTAATCCAACGTCAATATACGTCACCGAGTCTCCTGACCACTCTCCCGATTCCTCCGGCTTATTGTCGTCGTCGAAGTACGTCGAATCTTTTCCGAATCGTCGACGACGACAACGCAAAAAGAAGAAAAAAAAATCGGACAGATAGATACGTAGAAAATTTCGCATCGGTACGGGAAAATTTGTCGATTTTCGTTCTGCGACTTTGGCGAGCGAGAGAAAAGAGAGAGAGAGAGAGAACGTGCGAGTTTTGAATATCAACTAAGTTTAAAATTTCGGACCCGAACCTCTCTTGTAAATTAAAAACTTTTCCTGCCAACGCAATGGCCGAAAAGCCCAAGAGGAAAGGCGTAAAGGGGAGGTTAATTAAAATTTTGCTCGTGTTGCTGCGAACAAGGAAGCTCATAAGTGCTTTTGCACTGATTAATAACGCAATCACACGATTCAATAAATGCGCCTATAAACAAATACAGCATATTGTAACAAACAAAAAACAATATCGATGCGACGCGACGTGGAATTTTGTCTTTCGTTTTGAATATTTTAATAATATTGTATGTACATATATATGTAGGTATAGTAAATTGATAACCATATTGTAGAGATAGTTGATAGTTATTTATACCTAGGACAATTGACTGAATGTAAAGAAGAGGAAATAAAACGAAGAATGAAACTAGGAGCGCTTTTGGAAGAATGAACAGAAGGAACACAGATAGAGAAAGTGGAAAGCTTCAAATACCTAGTTTGATACCGTATAGTTTGATTCGGAGCCCTTTATAGCTTTATAATAATGAACGACTGGATTTAAAGAAGAAGAATGAAACTAGGATGGAGCGCTTTTGGAAAAATGAACATAGTTTTTAGATCCAACATCCCGCTATACTTCAAAAAGAAGGCATACGACCAATGTATACTGCCAGTTATGACGTATGAATGTTAAACGTGGATGCTGAATTCAAAAATGCTACGTAAGATCCTGTGCATATAGAGAAGCATGGAAAGATATATACTTGGTATGACAAGAAGGGGTCGTAAATATAATACAAGGGTAAGAAGCATGACCAAAGTGGCGGATATAGCGAAACTTGTGAAAAAGTTTATGGACGAATATATGGCAGATATCCGAGAAGATGTAAAGAATGTGTTGAGTCAAGCGGATGCTGATTGCTCAAGACAGAAAGGAATGGAAGACGATTGGAGAGGCCTTCATCCAGCGGTAGATGGTGAACGGCTGAAAATGATATAGTAAATTAAATAGTAAAAAGCTAATAAAATGCTTCCTCGTAGTACTTATGTATATACAACTAGATAATGCCCGTTAACAGTGAGTGTCATCGGGTGGTTATCATTTATATGTACATATGCCTGTAGTGTATTTAGTAGTTCAAATTTATATACATAGGTAGTTGAAAAATCCGTGCCCTGATTGTATGTGAGCGTTCCACGGCTACCCAGGCAGTCAGCTAGGCTACTATATATAGTAATTATATATTTCGATATGGAAGTGTTTGAAGATATTCAATCACGCAACAATCAATAAGCGCGCGGGCGCGCTCGTCCAATTACAACACACACTTTTTTACACGGAAAAGTCGAGTGTTGGTCGCACTTTTTCTTGTTTGTTTGAACGAAGGACTATCGGTGTATGTATTTCCTATCGGTCTTCAACTGGCCATCTTTCAGCCGCTGGCTCGATTCAATCAATCACACGAGACGTTTGATCGGCGCACAATGCCCGCATGGCTTACGGAAACAACTGGCCGAAATTTCGCACTTTTAAACACCATCAATAGATCTCCACATCCACCTGGATTATTTTATTTTCTCTTATTTTTATTTCATTAATGGAAACTCGGATTACACACACCCGAAGTACACGCGTGTTTTTTCGTTCTTATGGGGGGTGGGAGGGGTTTTCTTGTCGTCTCTATGAGTAATGTACGGTGTCTGTTAACGCGTCGAGGTGATCACGTAAATTGTCGTGCGCCACTTAGCCGAGCTGTGTTCTGGTGTACAGTTGCACGGCTAGTGTACACACTTACACGGTCCATTAAAATATCAAATGTCCCCCCAAGCCCGAATGTTCGTATGCTCCTAGGGCTTGTGAAAAATACACGACCCAGTGGGCTATTAGAGATGCCACAATGCACCGGAATACGCGAACGTGTGCGGTCCCCGCTTTATGCGCCTTGCGAAACTTCGGGAAGTTTGTAAGAGTCTTGAATTTATGTAGGTTTTTATCAAGTAGATTCGAACTAGTAGTGTTTCGAAGTTCTGATCTCAAATTATACAGTGTGTGATTTCGGAAAACCGCAATCAAAATCATGGAAACGTTCAGTTGCGTCTTACAGCGAGCAACGCAGCCATTTTTAGTTTCGGAATAATGGGTAGTTAATTTATTTATGTGCAATATATCAAAACGAAGAATGAAACTAGGATGGAGCGCTTTTAGTTTTTAAATTCTACACCCGCTATGCTTAAAAAATAAGGCCGTCGACCAATGCATACTGCCAGTTATGACGTATGGATGTTAAACGTGGATGCTGAATTCAAGAATGTTACGTAAGATCCAGGGCACACAGAGAATCATGGAAAGATGTACGTTTGGACAAGAAGAGATTGTAAGAGGACCAGGTGGGTAAGAACATGGCCAAAGTGGCGGATATAGCGGAACGTGTGAGAAAATTTGTGGACGAATAGATGGCAGATTGACGCGATAAATACTGGAATATTATCCGAGAGGATGTGAAAAAAAGCAAGGTAGACCGATGAATTGAGAAGAATGTGTGGAGTCAACTGGATGCAAATTGCTCAAGACAGATAGGAATGGCAGAGGATTGAAGAAGTCTTCATCCAACAGTGGATGGTGAACGGCTGAAAATGATGATGATGATAATGTACATACATACTTGCATATGTATATGAGTATTGAATCATATACATACATAGTTGAACAGACAGACAGGAATATAAGAGGATTGGAGCGGTCGAAAATGATGATGATGATATAATATGTCACGAAAAAGTTGTTGTCTTAAACGCTGTTGAAGTGCTGAAAATTTGTTGTCCTTAAAGTCCTAAACGCATCAGAATTTGTAGCTATAATAGTATAATATAGGTAATGTTCATAATACAATTCATCCTTTTTTTGTATTATAAAATACCAGATGTAATACGTGGCGCTGCCCGAGGGCAAATCTTATGCGTAATGGAAACGTACATAAAACTGTGTTTTTATAAATTGAAACTGTTTAATCTGTTTTGATTGATAATTTTCCAATTAGTTTGGTAGGAAGGTACTCGAAAGAAAAATGTTCTATAGTATTTGAGTACCCTATAATATCATTAGAATTGTTGGTAACACATCTGAAAAGTTTGGTCCCAATTCGTCAAATGGTGTAGTGATGTTTGATGAGCAGTAAAACAGAATTTAATTTAATAAACATATGTATGTAAATTTTAAAAGCTACAGCTACTACAGCGGATATAATCCAACGTGTACCGTTCTGAATAAGATCAAAAGCTTGTGAGAATCGCTTAAAAGTGATTCTTGCGAATTTAAAAACGTCAAGTTTGATGTGTATAAAAAATAAACGCGAGTGATTCTTTCAGACGTGGCGTGTCAGACAAGGCCCAAATTTGCACATCAAATACACCTGTTTAGCAATTTTAATTTTTTTCTGGTATTATTGCGTGCGTGTATTTTTGCAGTCTCCGACTTGTCTGCTTTAACTTTTTAATTTTTCTTTTGAGCAACTGCAGTCTGACGAGGTGGTGGAATGTCGTTAAATTAACATTTTTCACGCGGAGCTAAGAATCGTACGGACGAAGGAAAAACCGCAATAAAGCCTCGACTGTATTTCATTTACTTATGTTATATTTTTTTTTCTTGTCGGTGCGTTCGCACGCATGAATATATGATATGAAATATTTAAATATTACATGTGACTTTCGCACTATTGCTGAAATAAAATGAATATCGACCGGAATTACTCTGTATGAACGTATTAAGCCCCGTTGAAATGTCTGCCTTTTATTTTCTGAATCTGAAGTTAATGGAATGAGAGTATGCGGTGAAAGCGGAATGAAAAAATCAATTATGAAAATTGGATCAATTTTCACGTGTGCACATTTTCACTCTTCACAGCATGAAAAATATACCAGTTGTACTGCAATTAACTTTAAATGTTGATACACGACTATATTCTGAAAAAAAAAACGTTAAGAAAATAGCTACCTATTCATTAGAAATACAAAGTTAATTTAAATGGCTAAAAAACGTTAAAATGTTTTATCAGAATACTGTAGTAATTATTCAAATTTGATATTTCACGTATGGAACATTTTATATGTTTTATTTGTTATATTAATCATTATCATTTTCAGCCGTTCACCATCCACTGCTGGATGAAGGCCTCTCCAATCCTCTTCCATTCCTATCTGTCTTGAGCAATCTGCATCCAGTTGACATCGTCCACTCGGTCTACCTTGCTTTCTTTCACATCCTCTCGGATACCATTCCAGTATTTCTCGCTATGTGTCCACTTCAACTTTTTCACACGTTCCGCTATATCTGTCACCTTGGTCATGCTTCTTATCCATATATTCCTTTTACGATCTCTTCTCGTTGTACCGAGCATACATCTATCCATGCGTCTCTGTGTGCACTGGATCTTGCGTAACATTCTTGAATTTAGCTTGTTATATTCAACGCGAATAAATAAAATGAGATCTACAGTGAGTAAAAGCTTCAGCTTTTTTTTCTTTTTTTATTGCATTGGAATTTATACAATAAAGTTATGATGGTTTGAAATAATTAGTTTTGCAAACTCGACTGTTTATTTTTGTTATTTTCCACGTTAAAGTTATAAATCCGACATATTCACGTTTTAACTGTTGGCATTATTTCAGTTTTATTTCACTGTCATCACATTTAACTCTGCGACCGTGCAATTCACGTGTTTAAAATCTACTGCTTTAAACTCCTACCGATACGTTTATTTTTTAATGCATAACGACAATCATGGTAACGGAGAGAAGTTGGGGTGGAAGTCTAGAAACTACGACAAAGGATTTGAATTGAAAAAAATCTCGAGATTCTCGACTCGAGTGTCTATTAAAAATCAATTCCCATCGCGCTATTCTTACTTCAGTTTTGGGGATCTTTTATGTGCGCGATCGCAGAAACTTCTGTCAATATTTTTTTTTCGCTAGCGAGGCGCGGTCTCGTTATTCAAATAGG
This sequence comes from Parapsyche elsis, assembly GCA_022651745.1. Lineage (NCBI taxonomy): Eukaryota > Metazoa > Arthropoda > Insecta > Trichoptera > Hydropsychidae > Parapsyche > Parapsyche elsis. The sequence goes on from JAGVSN010000041.1 coordinate 584,128, forward strand.
AGATACGATTATGTTAATATCAACACAGTGCCGTAGAGACGTATAATATCATACATTTATACGTTTACTTTTTCATAAAATGTATACACGCGTACCTACTTTTCTTATATTCCGAGACGGTAAAAATCGAGATAGAGAATGTACATGTGCGCGAAACACGGGTCTCATATTGGCGCAGGTAAAAGTTTAATTTGAATTCGTACAAGTTGAGCATTCATACATATATTGGATATGTGTTTCGAGTGTGTCGCTTTCTATTCAATATGAAGTTAGCCCGAGATGGAAAAAAAGTTGATGCGATGTAACAGCGGATTTTTTATGCGCGAAACAATTAATATCATTTTTTCGGTGAGTTGGAATTGAAAAACTTTTAATTGAAATGGAATTGATGTCGACGAATGTTCAGTAGAAATAGGTACGATTTGAATGTAGTACCTATAGCTAATAAGTCAGATGTATTGATTGTTTGCTTAAGTTTAAGCACTCAGAACTATTCAATCAGATAGTATTCAACTTTAAGATTTTAATGTGTCTTTAGCGTTTCCTAGATACATATGTACATACATAGGTACTTTTAAACCAATTCCATTAATTAATTTCGAAAGAACATAATAACCTATTATCAACGTTAGTAGGTATACATACAGTTTTCCCGAATGTAAAATATTTCTATATAATATTATTGTTTTAATATAAAATTAAAAAGTAACCCTATAATACAATGATTTATAATGGAAAAAACACATAAGAATGTATATTCAAAATATTAGAGAACCTTACAATTTCATAATAACTTCACTGATATTTCTGTATAATTATATTAAAGAGCAAGCCAAACTAAGTGCACCTACAATGAAAAATTTAATTAAAAGAAAAAAAAAAAATGAATATCCGATAAATACCAATTGCGACTTTGTAATACTATTGAATCTTATTCTTTTTAATTTAAGCATAGTAAAAGTATTGCACTTTTCTTTATAATCTCATTGAATTATGGCCAAATCTACTATCAAACATATGTATTGTTAATTTGTATAGTCAGAATTCCCGATCCTTGAGATCTGTTTCAGCAAAATATTAGTAGTATTAAGTATTTCCATTTGGTGCATATTTTCTTTGGTACCAAATTGCTTAAAATGCATTTTTAAAGATTCCAGCTCAAGATGAAGTCCTATGAAGTTAACATCGTCTAAATAAGATTCCGATTAGATCTTACATGCCATCATAATTTCATGTTCACTTGAATCCAGTAAAGACTTCACAGACAAAATTCGGAATCTCTTATAAATTTCCCTTAATCGGTCGGTCTTTTAATTAGTCGGTCGGTTATCTGCCACTTTGGTTATGCTTCTTACCCACGTATTCCTTTTACGATATTTTCTTGTTATACCAAGCATACATCTTTCCATGCTTCTCTATGTGCACAGGATCTTTCGTAACATTCTTGAATTCAACATCCACGTTTCACATCCACACGTCATAACTGGCAGTACACGCATGGTCGTATGCTTTATTTTTTAATCATAGCGGGATGTTTCATTTAAAAACTATGTTAATTCTTCGTTTTATTTTTTTCTTCTTTACATCCAGTCTCTATCAACTATCTCTACAATAATATTAACTACTTTGACTATTTCGTATTATTCGTAGTATTATTCATTTATCAGTAATATAATCGCATAAAAAAAAAAAACCGTGACATCCAAAAAAAACCCGTAAAAGTAAATTCACATAAATTAAAGTAACGCAAAAAGAGGACTGAGTGTATATTGGGTTTTCCTATTCTTTCTTTTTGTGCAGAAATACTTTTTTTATGTAACGTATTTCAATTTCTTCATTATGAAAAAGTGTCAGTATCACGTATTATTTTTTCGGCGTTCGGTCGATTTTTCTTTTTTGTGAAAATAGTGTATTCAATACAGCAGCGGTCGCCAACCGGTGGTCCGTCATAATCATCATCATATTCAGCCGTTCACCATTCACTGCTGGATGAAGGCCTCTCCAATCCTCTTCCATTCCTGTCTATCTTGAGCAATCTGCATCCAGACTCCACACATTCTTCTCAATTCATCAGCCCATCGTCCACTTGGTCTACCTTGCTTTCTTTAACATCCTCTCGGATACCACTCTAGTATTTTTCGAGTCCATCTGCCATCCATTCTTCCCGCTTTCCACTTCAACTTTTTCACACGTTCTGCTATATCTGCCACTTTGGTCAAACTTCTCACTCATATATTCCTTTTACGATCACTTCTTGTTATATCAAGCAATGCTTTTCTGTGTGCTCTGGCTCATACGTAGCATTCTTGAATTTAGCATCCAAGTTTCACACTTATACGTCATAACTTATATCGTTTATCTATATATATATAAAATCAATGTCTGTCTGTCTGTTTGTCTGTTTGTCTGTTTGTCTGTTTGTCTGTTTGTCTCTCTTGTAGGCTCCTAAACCACTCAACCGATCGCGATGAAACTTTCAGGACTTATTGTGATCATGCCGGGGATGGTTCCTGTGAAAAAAAATCGGAAAAAAACGGGAACGGGCCTGCCCACGCGTCAGATAACGTACTAGGAACGGGAACGGGATCGGGAACGGAAAGGGGAACGGCAACGGAACGGGATCGGCAACGGGATCGGGATCTGGAACAGGAACGGTATCGGGCATTGCAACGCATGCCGGGTCAGCTAGTTTATTATAATTTTTCTATCATTATAAGGTGATATCCAACTCTGTACAAATAACTTGGAGTGCAAATACAAGTGTAATTACCATTTCATATTTAGAATGTTATTTTTATGGAAAAAAATCATGGTAGTGTTCCGCGGCATTCGATACTTTGAGTTTAGTGGTCCGTGAGGTACGACAAGTTGGCGACCGCTGCTATACAGTACAGTATACGAAGTTAACCGTTCAGATGTCAAAATTAACACTTGTCGCCAAATACTTTCCTGGTCAATTTTACGGTATTGCAACCGCAGTCGAGGAGGTATTTGGAGAAGGGGGGCGAATGGCGAGGGGTTGGAAAGTTGCGGCAACCCTTGTTCGTTAAGTATGTTAAATTTGCCCGACGTATAAAAATACGGTGAACGTAACCAGCAACGGCTTTCGGTACGAGCCATTTCCTCGAGCCGCTTTACACAGCCGCCTGCTTCGGCTAATGCCACTTTGAACTCTTTTGAGCCACCCCGTTGGGGGGAAAAGTGGGTGGTGGGTGGGTCGGAATTAATTCGACCGAATTTCATAATATGTGCGGTCGGTTTTCGAGACCGACGTGGTTCTGGGCGGCGAGCCCGCTATAGCTGGCAAAAACATCAACCCTTAAACCGCCGGCTGGTCGGCTGTAAATCCGATTGATATTCGGCTTGTATTGCGCAATCGTATCGACGAAATAGACGGCGCGTGAATAAAGTGTGATTTAACCTTTCGAATGCGGTTGAAAAAAAAATCAAACTTACCTAATGTCCATACATGCATACAAATACACAGTAATGTGTGTAACTCTTTTCTTCAATCGATAGTGTGATGCGCCAGTTTTTATAAAATACACAGTGTACACATGTAAAAAAAATTCGGGTGTGGCCAACCCATGACTTTATCCATACATTTGAGGAATACAAAGAGTAACGAAATTCATTTTTTATGTACGTAAGTAAATAAAACGCATGCACACCACCACACCGACCAAAATACATACATAAATAACGTGAAATTACTATGTTGAGTGCGCGCGCGTATGTAAAATACGATCTGCGGCATATATTCAACCACCACTTCCGGTTGGCGGATTTTTGATCAAAACCTTATCAACTCTTAATTTTTATATGAAAATTATAAATATAAATTTTCGACAAGATCGCCGGAGCAGTTTCAGAAATATTCTGTGGTAAACTTTTCAACAAAAAAAAACCTACTTCCGGTTGACTGATTTTAATGATTTATTTTTTCCTAAATAGCAACAACATTAGAATATTGTGACGATACTACATATTTGAAAGGTCAAAAAAAATAAAAAACAAAAAATCGTTCAAGAGTAAACTGCCACTTTTGCTCGTCAGAAGTTGACTAAAATCACAGTATCTCTTACGGCTAACGTGAAAACTATAGATATGAAATTTCGATAAAATTCCCGGAGCCGTTTCGGAAATATTCTGTGGTAAAAGAATTTTAGAATTTTCTACAAGAAAAAAACCCTACTTCCGGTTCACTGATGTTAACCAAACTCCTTATGGCTCTTACACCTTACGTGAAAATAATAGATATGAAATTTCAGCTTGATAGACTTGATAGTTCCGGAGAAAAACACACATACAGACACACACACACATAAGTACACAGATACACAGACACACAGGCATACAGACATTTTTTAGAAACCATGAAAACGTGATCAGGGAATGATACCTGATACAAATCAGTCAAAATCTCGAGGTCGCATTTTCGCATGATCACAATACTTAATCCGATTATGAACATGTCAGGTAATAATCAATAATTCCAGGTAAGAATCTTTGGACATTCTATAGAATGCTATAAACTTGTTGTGTGTTTGATTCAGTTGTTTTGCTGCTACAAACAGCATTGACTTGGTATTTCTCTGTACCTATGTATATTTAAGCATAGACAGATGTATGCTTGGTTATAACAAGAAGAGATCGCAAAAGAAATACATGAGTAAGAAGTATGACCAAAGTGGCAGATATAGCAGTATGCGTGAAAAAGTTGAAATGGCAATGGGCTGGACACATAGCGAGAAGAATGGATTGCAGATGGACGCGAGAAATACTGGAATGGTACCCGAGAGGATGTGAAATAAAGCAAGGTAGACTGAGTGGAAGATGGACTGATGAATTGAGAAGAATATGTGGAGTCAAGTGGATGCAGATTGCTCAAGACAGACAGGAATGGAAGAGGATTGCAGAGACCTTCACCCAGCAGTGGATGGTGAACGGCTGAAAATGATGATGATGATGATTGATATTTAGGGATGACACCAATATTCTCTTCTTAATGCTCTTCGTACTCTGCGGTACTGATAATTATGTCTTCTTCATCTGAACTACTACTTTGCAAAAACAGCTTTGTGACTACAAACTTTGCTTCGAATGATCCAGAATCAGTCGCGCTCGTGTGCGGTGTGAGGTTTCATTTTGATTGCAAACTGGTTGTGTGTGTAACTAGTATGCAACCAGTTTGAAACTTGAGTCGCAAAACAGTTGCCCCGTGTGCGAAGGGCCTTACAAAACAGTAATGTGAAATAAATTGCGTGGATACCAATAAGCGCTACGATGCGCCTGATTTTATGCAATTTACATTATTTTACATACTTTAAATGAAATTGCATACGCTATAATGCGCCCGTGCTTATGAAATTTATAACAAGCGCCACGATTGTGAATTGTCGTTGTTTGCACCTTATCAAAAGTTCACTGTTTGCGTCTGATGAAAAATTTAATTAAATAATTCCAGAAACATATCAAAAAGGTATGTACATCTTCATTTATACAAGATGGTATTGCAGGACGAGGTTTCGAGCGAATTCTCTAGCGGTTGGAAAATCGTCGAAATCCACGGCATTCGAATGTTTTATTAGGTTTCGGCGAACGTTGTGTTCGAGCTCGCAAACCGTGAAATCGGCATTATTTCTTCGAGGGGTACACTTCGAAACCACCCTGTAGTTGCTAGATACGTTACAACCAGTTGCTAGCTACCCCTAGCTCCAGAGAGAGACACCGGGGTTTCAGAAGCTCTCAATCCCATTACGCTTGCACAACTTTAGTATCGTTCGTGTCTTTCACTAGTGCCACATTGTCCCCGTAAACTGGCTACTGGCGCTTTTGTTTTGTGCATCAGATTTAGATATAATACAATGTTTTCCAATATTGGAATTTCGTACCTATGTACATATATATGTATGTATGTATGTTTGTATACGTACGAAGGCGTAGAAGGCATACGACCAATGCGTACTGCCGGTTATGACGTATGGATGTGAAACGTGGATGCTAAGTTAAAGAATGTTACGCAAGATCCAGTGCACACAGAGAAGCATGGAAAGATGTATGCTTGGTATAACAAGAAAATATCGTAAAAGGAATACGTGGGTAAGAAGCATGACCAAGGTGGCAGATATAACGGAACGTGTGAAAAAGTTGAAGTGGCCATGGGTTGGACATACATATAGTGATAAATACTGGAATGGTATCCGAGAGGATGTGAAAGAAAGCAAGGTAGACCGAGTGGACGATGAACTGATGAATTGAGAAGAATGTGTGGAGTCAAGTGGATGCAGATTGCTCAAGACAGATGAATACAGAATGTAAGAGGATTGGAGTGGTCTTCATACAGTAGTGGATGGTGAACGGCTGAAATTGATGATATGTACATATATATTTGTATACGTACGAAGACTGTGACCGAATGAAATTGTACGTTTATATTGGCCGTGTGCAAAAAATTAGATCATTTAATCTGTGGCTTAAGTGTCCCCCCCAGTCAGGATTATGAAAAAAAAAAAGATTATTTTATATGAAGCACAGAAAAACTCACATTATAAATATAATTCTTTTAAATGGCATATATTTCTGGTGAAATATTTCAAGGAGCGAGTAAAAAGACATCGAGATAAAAAATGTAATACAAAATTTTAATTTAACTTTTTGGCATTGATAAACATGAATGAATATATTTTATATATTGAATATACGATTTTAATTTAATTTTTTAATAATATTTTTAAGGTAAATAATTTTTGTATTAAACATTTTGCAAACATTGAAACAAAATTGAATCGCTGCTAATGAAATATTCAATGACAGCAAATATACCTACTAAAATATTCACATTTTTATAAATTCACGTAAAACTAATAGTCTAATGCAGTGCTTCCCAAACTTTTTTTTACCGCCATCCACTTTTAGAACGACAAACCATCCACCTAGTTTTAATAGATGGGGTATTTAAATTATTTTTAATACTGTTTTTATACTTAAAAATATCCCGAGTTTTATTTATTTTTTAATAACTTTTAATTATCGAAAAAAACAGCTGGAATAAACCTTGTACATCCGTGGACTCGTCCAGTTACAATGAGAAAAATATTACTAACTCACTAACTCTTTGGATCAGCTCATCTGGGCTATTTCATCGATTCTGCGTGCAATCGTATTATAAGTGAAATTGTTTCGACTTTTATACTTCTTTCTTTTTCTTATCATCAAACATAATTCCAACCGTGCATTTTATTGGTGGTAGCACTAAAGTCTTGCCAATTGTATGCGGCTTACTAGTTTGCGCGATTTGCAAACTAATCAGGTACGATGCGTGGAGAGATTTAAACATTAATGCTGGTGTAATGCGAAAACTTCGATTTCGATGACTTAAGCTGTTCCAGTTGTCTTTCAAAAAATTACAGTGGCTTGATGCATATTATTTTAAATAATTAAAAAAAAATCACATTCTTCGGAATCTGAATTTTGAACTTCGAATTTTTCGCGACCCACTAAAAATCGACTCGCTTGGAAAAAACCCACAGCTTGGGAAACACTGGTCCAAAGTAAAGTTGAGAAATTTAAAATCCATTAACGTTCAATCGGTTACAATTTCAATTGACCCTATACTATTATCGTGTGTAATTGTTAATTTAAGTTTTCGCTTCGTTATTTACATATACACACAGTATGTACATATGTACATATGTATATAATGGGTAGTGACTGGGATTAGTCGGGATTCGGATCGTTTTACGATTCTATTCTGCTACTTACACTTACACATGTCTTGATTGTCTTTGATCTCGACGTGGGGGCTCCTAGATCAACAACTGCCAAGATCGGAGCTATCATTGAAGTCTTAAAGGCTTAAGACGTGGGTGTCTGTCGTTAATTTGACGTTGCAAAACTTCAACCGAGCTTGCAACGATTCGAAGAATTATCTAACGTTGAATATTTCCAAATTTACTAGTATTTATTATAACCAGTGCAGAGGCTCGATGAAAATAAACGTTTTATTTGTTCCTAGGTTTTTTTTTTTACTTATTAATGTTTTATTACTGTACCTACATATACAATATAATAAGCCTCGAGTCTGACTCTTTGCCTGTTTGTCAAGAACGTTCAATACACTTCAGATTGTTTTCAGTGAAAATTTGAATAATTACTTATTTCCCGAAGACTATAGCTACCGTTAACCCACTCGTATGTCAATAATAAACAACTTTTAATAGTTAGAACTGGCAATCTCTATTAATATTATTGGTATATACTGAAAAAGTGTAATAAAAGAGACGCTTATTTTTATTTCGATGAAAATGTATGAATATTAATTATAGTAAAATTTTAATTCGTTTGTTAATTAAAACCTACGGCAAAAGGAATCAGATCAAAAGTTTGTTTAGTCTTTGAGTTACTCACGAGTCAAAGGATACAGCAAACTACAATATAATGAGCCGTTCGAATCGACTAACATATTGTCGTTTTGAGAAAATCAAATGTTTACATTTCTGTTAAATATTTTTGGGTTTAATTGAACTTCGTGTTTCAACTTGCTTCGCTAATGTCACTAAAGCTTGTGTTAGATTATTTTCAATCATTAAAAAAAATTCTATTACACTTTGAGCAAATGAAGTATGGAAACGTATGGAACATTCCATATTTATTTAAACATACAATTTTTGTCAATTCTATAGATTGACTGTATGGTAGCAGTTAAACTAAGTATTTTTTTTAAATTAAAATACATACAGTCAATATACTTTCAAAACAATCCGCTCATTATACTGTTGATTGATGGTGGTAATGATTGTTTCATGGCATTTATTTTCGAATTAAAATTTCATATGTACAATGTTTAGCCTGTAATGTAGCAATTATAAAAAAAAGGAAGCGACATGTCGACTCATTGGTTCAAGTATAGTCAATAATTAATTGAACTCGAGCTGACATTCAGATGCATTCAACTGCACTAACAAAACCAATTGCGAACGTTCCACGTTCGGTCATATTCCTTTCATCCGGTATTTTTTTTGCTTATTTAATTTTTTTATTTGATTCGCTCCCTCTTTTACAATTTTTTTTTAAATGACATCGATAATATTCAGCGATGATTTTATAGCTGATTGGATCGCCAGTGCGGTCGCACGAAAGTAATTCCGAAATGGAAATATTCCGTTGGCTTATTCGTATTGGGATTTTAATCGCCACAGCCCGAAATGCGATAATTTAGTCGCGAAAACGCATTGTTTTTCGCCGACGAAACGAAACTCGCTAATCTAATAAAATTTGCGCGTTTTCCCTCGTCGACAATGAAAGGCGATAATATAAAAGCGTCCGCGAATTCCGAAAGATTATTTATTTTCGCAAGTCACTGTTGCCAAAAGACTTTACGCGATCGTCCACACTCGCAACGTGGCAAAAAGAGAATTATTGACAAATTGAAAGTTTTCCCTGGCAAGCTTTTAAATAAAACGAAAAAAAAATTGTTTTTCCACCATAGAGAATTGAGAGGTGGAATATCTCAACACTTAACGTTTCTATTTTATATACATATGTATACGTAAGATAGAAACCTTTAAGAAAATATGTATAACATATCTACAGTTAAGCTTTAAAGTCAAATTTTGAGTAATGAAATTCTTAATAGTACCAAATATGTAACATAATCTAAAAATTTCCAAAGTCAAAGCTTTCTATGTGCTATTATTTAATATCTCAGAAAGTATAAAAACGAGTCATAATACATTGTATATATTTCGATTCTTCCAAATAAACGCTGACATATGTACATATACATATATGTACATATGTAATCGATATTCGACCGTGAGCCTGTAGTTATGCTTTTCCAATTATAAGCAATCAGTTGCACGAATGCAAAATATAATTTTTGCACCGAATCAAGACAATGCGATTCGATCGAACGACTATCATAATTGCATAGAATCGCATACAATGTATCGTATTTGCACAATACAAAAAAAAATCATTCTGTCTAGCTGTCCATCACTATGTTACATTCCATCACGTTTTAATATCACAAAATGTACTATTAAGCATACATTGATATGCTTGAAAGGGTACAGAAGAAAATTTTCAGATATTTATATCTTAGGCTGTATAGTTACTACCCATACCTGTACCATAGTAAATTTATTCTGAGCATTGTCGGCATGCAGTCACTTGAGATCAGAAGAGAGATGTTATTATTACGACACGTGTTTATTTTAATTGGTGGGTTCATTTGGAATCCTCAAGTGTTTGTGCCGAATAAATATATTCGTTCCCGAACACATCGCCTACTCAGTGAGCCATTATTTAGGTCTAATGTATTGGCAGTCTCTCCCGTTACTAAGACTCTGAAGCCATTTAATGCTCCGGCAACCGATTTTTTTCCATCACTTATCCTCAATTTGTATCATATCTTAAGCTTAATTCAGCTAGGATACTGAGCGGGGATGGTGATGATGTTTAGCTATTTTTTTTATTTTTGTTTTCCTTATCTGTATATACATACATACATGATTTAATATACATAGGTATATACATTATCTGTATGTTCATTATCTGATTACAAATTGCGCGCCTTCTTTACAATGCCTTAGTCCGTAGCATCTTGGAATCTGGTTCTATAATAAGGAGTCCCAGTGGAATTACTTACTCGTTACAGATTGAAAGGATTCAGAGGAAATTCCTCAGATACCTGTACATGAGAGAGTTCGGCTACTATCCCTTTCTGTATCCCAGTGCCTTTGTTCTAGGATCAGTGGGATATAATTCCCTGTCTTCTCGTAGGGATGCTCATCTTGTTTGTCACTTCCACAAGTTACTAAGAGGGGACATTTGCAATCCATCAGTATTGGAAGAACTGAAGCTGTGGGCTCCCGAGAACTTTCGGGATTCTCGCACGCGGATGTTGCCCGAAGACTGGATATATGTATGTATGTATTTAGTGCAAATCCACTTCAGATCGCCATTTTCCTCTCGCAATCGAGATTTGTGTTGAAAAACTTTATTTTATGTTTAACTAATTGTTAATTTGTTATTTTATATTCCATATTATCTCTTACTTTTATTATACTTAATTAATTTAATTGTATGTAATAATTTGGCTGTGATGACGAATTGGGATAACCTGTTAAAAATAAAACACCAACTTTTCTAGCCATTTTTTTAATTACATATTCAGCATGTACCTTAAAGTTCAGTTTAGAGTCAATATGAATTCCCAAATAATTGTATAATTGAATCATTCTATCATTAATCCTAACTTCATTCAACACATTTTTACTATGTGTAGATATATGTACATATGTATGTATGTACATATATGTACATACATACATACAATACACACGGATAACGGCCGATTCTACGGCTAGTAATCAATAAGATTGTTTTACAATTATTACAATAAATTGTTTAGTGCTACCACAAAGCCGCAACTAGGTTCTATTTAGAAGTACTTGAAAGTGGAAATTGACTCGTTCCAAAGTGGTTCTTAGAATAGCTTCAAAGCGAGCGACAGGGTTATTGCATCGCCCCGTAAACATTTGCGGGTTCACGAGCACTCGTAATATGCTGAACATGTCGCGAATGCTCCGAACTCGAGCTGAGCCCTTACCGCTGGACGTACTTACTGGTGAAGATTACCGGTATAAGGGTTAAGCCGCGTACGGGAGGGATGCTGGAGGATTACCTGCGTATTATATACGTCTGGAGAGCGTCCCTTGCACGGTGTACTAGTAGCACCCCTCTCTAGGCCGATATCGGGGTGTGTCGGATTATGCATGTCACCCCTCCTGAGAGGGTTGAGGGGTTTTGCGGTGGTGATAGAGGGTGAGTCGGAGAAGAGGGTGGAGCAATGGGATGGGTGTGATGTTCATTAGCACTCTCTCGCGAATTCGCGACTCCGGTTTAAGCGTCGTATATCGATATGTGCAAATTAATAACGCTGTGTGATTCGATAGCGATTTCCATTGGGAGACGGTGCTCAAGATATGCAGTTTTTGACGTGAATACGTCTATGTATACGCGGATCAGTATGGGGGTACCAGTTCGGAAACGGCGGTGTTACGTTTCGATGGGCATACATTCCGACACTATAACTCCGTTACTAATAACGCGATTGACATGAATGTTGTTGTATTCGCTCGGGTATACGTCTACGATGCATTTATGATCTTGAGTTGGCACTGTGCATGCGCGAGGCGCGGAGGAGAGGGCGTATCTTCCAACTACTATTTTGGACGTTTTTGAAAATTTCCAAGCAGACTCTGAACGGTGAACGGTATAAATTATTTGTTGGTAAAAAATCTAAAATTTCACTATGTCGGCCCATATTCACCAAAAAAGCCAATAGGAAATACAAAAAAACGTATATCACCAGAAAGAGGGTCTAATCATCTATCGATCAGTACCAAAATGTCTGTGACAGAACGAGTGATACGGTATCGGGAACATCAGAAAGTCGACGCGCCGCGAGCACCTCGACGGCCACTATAACCACAGGTCAATGATAAATAAAATTGTAATCGATTAATAGACTTTATTCGTTATGTTAAATAAAAATATATTAATGTGTCCATTTCGATGCTTTCATTTCATTCTCATATTTCAAATAAAATATTAGCGGCTAACGCAGACGTCTTCACGAAAACCGACGGCCGTGTTCGACACAGCCACACCCCGAATTTTCAGTTGAATGTTTCAATTTCGTGGTTAAAATAGTGGATGGTCCTACTATTTTTCCTTGTATAATTTGTTATTGGGTGAGCAAGTTCCGCGCTAAATTTTCATTTTCATTAAAATTCGATAGCGATTCTATTGGAAGACGGTGCTCAAGGTGGTTTTTCGATTATAGGCGTCCGCACACCGCTGCGAATTTCATGCGAAATTCATCTAGGAAAATCGCACAAATTTCTTTAAAAGCTTTAATAACTATTTTCCATTGCAGAAATTTGAAACAGTAAAGAAAAGCCTTTGGATAAAAAATCCATCTGATTTTGAAAGCCCCGAATCAATAATTGAGTTAAACTTTAATCCTGAAGAGCAGGCTGAATTTCTGGTATCTTATTGGTTAATTTAGGTTAAGGGAGAATTTCCACTTTTAAGTAAAAAAGCAATCTTTTACTTCAACAATTAAAAGCAAAGTTTCTAATATTGAAAACTAGTTTCATTCATAAATATGCATATATCATGTGTCAATAGTAAATAAAGGAACACAATGGACATAGCTAGTGTTTGATATATTATTATATAGGTATTGTAGTGGGTCGCAATAGAAAATGCAGTTCTTCCAAATGGGTCGTAGTAAAAAAAAAGTTTGAAAAACGCTGAAACGAGAAACGTCCCCGACTTTTCATTGTATAATTTGTTATAGGGTAAGCAAGTCCCAAGCGAAATTTTTGTTTTCATTAAAATTGCTGTTTTAATGTACTATTGTATTGTAAAGTACTGTTTTATTAAAATATTGTTACATTGTTTTATTTTCATATGGTTACATTTTTTTCGATTAGTAGCGCTTAGAAAACTGTCAGTCTTTCTGAGTGAATTTTCTTGAAAATTTCATTTGAGCTGAAGATATTATGTATTTACTTTGAACAAACGCAAACATTTTTGTCTTTTAATTTATTTTAATTTTCCCAAAAGAACTCCATGCCTTATGAATGTCCGAAGCTATGTAATTGAATCTGTAATATAATATTTTTGAACGACAGTTATTAATCAAAAGCTAAATTTTATTGTAAGCAACTTATTTGTACCCATTGACAAATAACTCATTCTAATTTCCAGTTCCCAATAGTGAGCTGTAAAATACTGTGTTTTAAATAATTTTATCCAAAATTTAAATATGTAATGTTTAGAATGTAATTTACCCTTTTTCGTATCCAGTATTTTAACGTATCCAGTATTTTAAAAGTTCCAGCCACTTGAAATTCAATGACTTATTCAGGGACACTCTGTATCCATAAAGTATAAAGTGACGCGTTGTTGTGAAGATGTTATGATAGCTTTTTATGCCTTCATCGATTTTAAATGGGTAGTATGTTTACTTTTAGAGCAAAGTCTTTTAAAATAAGTCAAAGTATTATATATGTATGTATATTATAAAGAGACGTTGTGCAGAAATACCGTGAAACAATCAAGTGATACGAGAAATTTGATTGATTACATGTGGAATGTCTTGCGTCAAAGCGTTCAAAAACGATTTTATATGGAATATTTAATACTAAACGTACAAATATCTATCGAAACATTTGGAATTGTGAGGGATCCAAATATGCAATTCCCAAAGCATTGCTCCATCAATTGTATGCTGAATCCGTTGAATTATAGATTGTACAATTGTATACATATTTATCGGTCCCCGATAGACATCAAGTATCCCACGTTGATTTTTAAATCAACAATTTATTCGTTTAATGGTTTGCAAGAAGCATAAAGTACTTGTGAAGATTTTTTTGCATTGTTTTTTTGTTCATTTCAGCGGTGGGTATATACGAGTATGTTCTTTTCCTTCAATTCAACGTTGAATATTCATAATTTCCTCGGTTAATGTGCGTCGTATATTTATGCAAGCCGATTTTTCCGCGGACTGAAAGTTTCATCCGTGCAAACATTTGAAAAAGTGCACACAGTTGAAGATTTTCTTATCGAAAGAAACTACTTTCTCGTCGTCGGATAATATAATCTGACTACTCGAGCTGCTGCTGCTGCTGTGAGTTAAACCAGCTCGAAAGTACACGCCTGGGACTTTGTCTTACACCATATTTACATACGCATAGATTTGTACAATTCAACTGTAGACACTTTTGAACAACTCTGCAATTGTCTACCACACGGTGGAATATTATAATATACATAATAATAACAATGAACGTTTCATTACGTTCACGACTGCACAATTAAATCACTTATTGAATGTTTGAGATTTTCAGCACAATTTGCCAATATTGGCGTAACGGTTGCTTTCAACATATGTTATAGTAGTATCAACGAACGAAAAGATGAGTTTATCCGATGGTTGCACAGAACTCTGTAAAGCAATATCTGTCTTTGCGGTTATCATTGTACTACTATGTATAATAGTTAGTTCAGTTATTAGTTTAGTGCTTGTTTGGAACGCTATAAGTACAATGTAATATTTTCAAATAGGTTATGGTACGTTAATTTAAATCTTGAATGATTTGAAAGGTTTTTTTTTATTTATTATTTTTTACTGTAAGCAACTAACAAACAGTTTATTTTTCTTCATTTTATTGTTTACTATTGTGTCATTTTCCTGTGGCACTACACAATTTTTACTAGTTACAAGTAGGTACACATATTTCACATGATAATTTTCAGTTTATATCATTTAATTTGTCAGTCCGAATGGTTTAACCTTTTTTTAATCTCCGCACTAACACAGTATCGTGTAGTAGTTGGAGAACCTCATCATGTAATTGGAAAAAATTAATAAGAAGTTCCATACGTACTCCATTTCCAGGTTTTGTCTTTCTTCTGCAAATTCCCGTGATTACATCTCCCTGCAAACCAGGAGGACGGTCTCGGATCTCTGCTTTGTATTTAAACTTTTAAATAATTTATTAGATAGCCCTTACCTACTAAGTAGGATACTTCTACATTGTCCCCCTAGGCCTGTCAGAAATCCTCCATTGTTTCATTTGAATCTTTGTTCCACAAATTATTCACTAAACTCCTTCATTTATAGATCCTGCTCGTCATTTAACGAAATCCCGGCACATATTGATCCTTTCCTTTATTCTTTGCCCTCCTTTAAATTATCTTTGCTTAAGTTCCTTTCCAGTCCTAACTCCTAAGTTCTTTTCTTATTTTAATCTGTTGTTCGTTTGCAACTATTTTGGCTGTAGTGTATTGTGTGATATTAATATTATTTTGTATTTATATTTTATTGTACATATACTATAAGCTGTTTGCTGCATGATTAATTAAATAAATAAATAAATAAATTCGTGTGCTGATGAAGCCTATTTTTTGTTTTCTGTCACTAATGTCACTATTACGAGCATACCGGGGAGCATTGACTATGTTCAGGAGTACTCTATTCTAGAATGTCTGCATTAGTCTGTTTGGTACAGCCCCAAAACTGGATACCATACATCCATATGGGTTTTAAGATCTGCTTACAGATAAACAGTTAATTGAAAATTCGGAATTTCTTCCGAGGAGCCAGTATAATTTTCTATATGATTTGAAAGTGATGAAAAATTTTGTTTCAAAATTAAAATCTTCATTATTTTGTTGAAAAAAAGATAGAAAAATACTTTAATGTATAGAAGTTTATTGTTTTCATCCCAGTGAACTCTGAAAGAGCTAAATTTAATTATAAAAATTTCAAAAGTGATCAATAGTATTAGTTTCATAACAAATCTTATTCTAATGTTGTTTATCCAGTGAATGCTCCAATTACCCATTATGTAACTTTCGAATAATTAATTAACACCTTTCGTCCGAAACCATAGAATATCGGATCTGCGAGGATAAAGTAAAAATTTTTTTTAGTTTATATTAATTTACACAATGAAAATCTTGCTTCTTTGTTCGACAATTTTTCCATAAACTACATCCGCTTTTCACGCGATAAACCACCGTACACTTTTCCAGAGCTTTGTAACGAGATGCCGCAGGAGATAATCGAACAGTGTTGATGGTGAAAATTGTGGTGAATGGAGGATATTTACCAAGAATGTGCAATCAGCAAAAGGACGAAAGCGCATTTATGCCGAACGATGGCCCTCCAGAGAAAAAGATGGTAGTCGACGACGAAGCTTAAACACACCCACATTCACACAGATTTCCTTTGTTTTTCCACCCCCCTATCGTATCTGGCGTTAAATAATAGGACAAACTATGGTCGTTCTATTTTTAAATGTTTGTAATTAATCGTACAGAAACGAAGATTTTAGATAGAAAGCGGTACCTCCAACAATGGCGGCTTCTAATGGCTGCTTTCACAAAAGTAATTGCTTCGTTTTAATTTATATGAAAGAGTGACGTAATAATTTTTTAAATCAATTTCTATACGTTACAAAACTGTTTTGATAAGAACATTATAAGCAATTTTCCAACTGTTGTTTTGTGAAATTTTTTATTATAGACAAGTCTTTCGACAGTATATACATACATATAACCAAAGACATAGCAGAACGTGTGAAAAATTTGGTGGCAATGGGCTAGACACATTAGCGAAAAGAATGGATGGCAGATGGACTGGAATGCTATTCGAGAGGATGTGAAAGAAAGCAAGGTAGACCGAGTGAACGATGGGCTGATGAATTGAGAAGAATGTGTGAAGTCAAGTGGATGCAGATTGCTCAAGACGGACAGGAATGGAAGAGGATTGGAGAGTCCAATTCATCCAGCAGTGGATGATAAACGGCTGAAAATGATGATGAAGGCTTACGATAACAAAACAAAGTCTCAACGAGAGCTAGAATTTTTTTTTTCAAATGATACCACGCAGTTTAATGAGAGTTGCGTTCATTTGAATCAAATACTACGATGTTTGGGATGTTTTTAATGAAAAAATCCTATTAAATACTATTTTCATTATTACATAAATATCACAACCTTTCAATCCTTCAGATTTATTCAAAAGCACATTGCTATTTTGATCGTACGTTTTTATATAAAAAAAAAAAAGTGGATACCGTTTGCTTAACTTCCGAGTAACGAGCGATTGAAACGAAACAATTACATTTACCTTTACTTCCATGCAAGGTTAACGTTATTTTTTTTAGCCGGAAATCAAATTATACAAAAATATTCATAATACCTAGAATCACCCCGACACGATCCACTCAAGGCATGTTTTATTTATAATCCCACCGAAAATCGGCACGTTCTTCTACGTATTATATTATATGTACGTATGTACATGTAAGCTCACGTTTACGACTGTGCCTCTCGCACGCGCTCGTCACTGTCCCCGATTTTTTATCTCCCACAAACCCCTACTAGAGGAAAAGCTCCAAACACGATACGACTTATTATCGGACATCATCCCCCATCCCACACACAATACCACCCCGCTTCGGGAGAAAGCTCTCCTTAAATAGAAATTCATCTAAGATCTGGCGAAAGGAGCGCGTGCGACGCTCGGCATACGGCCCGAGAGTGGTTTAGCGGCGATAAGTCTCTTGTAATTTCCGGATTTTTTTTCCTCTTTTACAACCCTGCGGTGACCACCCTTGGTCCTTCGCAGAGCGAGAGAAAGGGTCCAGGACGTCGTTAAAATTGATAACGGCCGATGAGAAACGGCAATAGTTTAGTTTTATTCGTTTTTGCGGCTCCGTAGCTTGAAATATTGTCGGCGATCATGAAGATCACGCGCTATCAACAATTTTGGACATTTACGACGCACCCCCTCCCCCCCCCCACACCCCCATTCTATCCACCACTTTTATATTTATTTCTCCCCTTCAGATGTTGTCGTCGGTCGTTTAAGGGTTAAAATGAGCGAAAGCCCTTATCTAGACGCTGTTGTGCCATAGATAAAGGCGACGTTCGCCATTTTTTTCCTCATCGCTAACAATATCTTAATAGAATATACGCACATATATATATATATATATATACACGAATAGCGTATATATTTTGCAAAACATGAAAAAACAATTTCGATATCAGTATGGTATAATCTAAATTTTTTTTTACTTCGTTTTTTAAATCGAAATACCTAATTTTAAACGTAAACTGTCTAAGCCGTTTAAAGCGTCTACCAAAAGCGCCCCATTTACATTACTTTCATACGATTGTTTATTTATTCGTATAATAAAATCAATTGTAATTGTTAAAAAAAGTAATTTTTATTAGTATGAAACTACCATTTGTAAAGTATCATTCAAATCCTGAACATTTCTGTGTAGTATGAGACATTCACTATTTTCGAGTAAATTTAGTATTATGTATGTATGTATGTAGTTACTAATGATTGGTTTAAATAAAGGCTCCCGCACACCGCTACGAAATCGCGTATGAAAACCTAGCGAATTTCGCAAGTCTACCGGCCTGCGCAAACGTCGGTTTCTGTCACTCTGACATAAGCTATCTGTCACCTCGCATTCGGAACTTTTGTATTTCACTCACGATTTTCAAGTCAGAGTTATTTACATACAACTTTTCCACAATCGTCATCGAAATCGGCGAAATTGCCGGAATTCGGCGGAAATCCTTCTTGGTGTAGACACGTATTCAGTTATTCTATTCTCTCATTAATGCCACACACGCGCATCTAACTTTATGTACTGCGAATTTGTTTCAATTCTATTAATGTTCAATTGTTTTTGCACTACCTTACGTAATATATTATAACAACTAACAAATATATAATGGACGTATATAATCGTCCCCGCCACCCCCTACGCCCGTTTTAAGGCAAACTAAAGTTTTCACCACGTGGTTGTGCCCGAATATTTAGCGGTAAAAGCCAACTTTACTGTCACGCTCATTAACTGAATAAATCGTGGCTATACGATACAAGTCCCCACCATACCACCCTTGAGATTTTCCCACCTGTTTGCAGCGGTGTGCGGGAGCCTTAACAGTAGGTTTGTACAATTGTGTATGAACATTTAGATTGATTTCGTATTGAGTTGTAATAAATACTGCCCGAAGACTAGCGAATCAATATTGAATGCTTTATAGTCACATTCGATCATAACTGTTTGATGTGTTTTGTATCCGTGTATTCGTATGCAGATTCGAACTGACAGACTAGAAGTAAGTGACAGTAAATCTCAAAGGCATATACTCAGCGTTCGCCTTTGCATGAATGCATACTTACATACATACGTATGTATGTACAATGTACGTGTATTCTTGAACATGCAGAAGTGCGTCCCTGTGTCGAACAGTGCTTCTAAAAGGGACGAAAAGCTAATGTAAAAATTAACAATGTCTCCTCGGTCGCTTTCATAGAAATTTTCATTGCCGGAAAGCGTAAAAAGTGTTTTATGGTGTAATAGAATTATTTATGCTTCGCGTATCGGAGAGTGAAGTTTAGCGGCCACTTTGTTGCCTTTTTAAAAGGGATGAACGGGGATGATGATGCGCTTTCGTTTTATGAACTGTGTAAAATTGCGAACAAAGTTTCGAATTGTAAGAGAGCGCGCGTACATACATACAATGTCGACGAGCTTCGACAACGACGTATCCACAGTTTGAAAAGCTCTGAAAGCTCATGGAGATGCGGTGTGCTCTCCGAGGGGTTTTCCGGGACATATGGCCGATCCTGAGAACTGTTTGTCTTGGTAATACGAATTCTTGGCATTGCCCGAGAAGTGGGGAAAATCGGGCACTTTAGAGGATTTCGCCGAATGCAATGCGAAATTTCCACGTCGTTACACACACGTTACAATATCGTAACCTGGACACGTACATATCTCTGTACAATGAAATATTTGACTTTTGATCGAATATTATATTACGTGGCATTAAAACCAGGCAGCCGCAACTGTAACTTAATATGTAAGAATATCGGATTCACAATCTCGACGCGATTGGAAGATATTCCGAAGCTCACTAGTTTGCACTATTATGATATAATTTTCGCCTTGGTTGGAAGCTGTTATTTTTATCTCACAATTAACTGTTGTAACCATTCTTAGTATTTACAGAACTGTCATAGGGTTGTACAAAATCGCTAACCCTTTTCATAGTATTAAATTTACCTATACAATCATTATGCATTAAAAAATAAACGTATCGGTAGGAGTTTAAAGCGGTAGATTTTAAACACGTGAATTGTACGGTCGCAGAGTTAAATGTGATGACAGTGAAATAAAACTGAAATAATGCCAACAGTTAAAACGTGAATATGTCGGATTTATTACTTTAACGTGGAAAATAACAAAAATAACAATTCGAGTTTGAAAACTAATTATTTCAAACCATCATAACTTTATTGTATAATTTCTAATGCAATAAAAAAGGAAAAAAAAGCTGAAGCTTTTACTCATTGTAGATATCATTTTATTTATTCGCGTTGAATATAACAAGCTAAATCCAAGAATGTTACGTAAGATCCAGTGCACACAGAGACGCATGGAAAGATGTATGCTCGGTACAACGAGAAGAGATCGTAAAAGGAATATATGGGTAAGAAGCATGACCAAGGTGACAGATATAGCGGAACGTGTGAAAAAGTTGAAGTGGACACATAACGAGAAATACTGGAATGATATCCGAGAGGATGTGAAAGAAAGTAAGGTAGACTGAGTGGAAGATGGGCTGATGAATTGTGAAGAATGTGTGGAGTCAAGTGGATGCAGATTGCTCAAGACAGACAGGATTGGAGAGGCCTTCATCCAGCAGTGGATGGTGAACGGCTGAAAATGATAATGATGAATATAACAAATAAAGCATATAAAATGTTCCATACATGAAATATCAAATTTGAATAATTACATACTACAGTATTCTGATAAAACATTTTAACGTTTTTTAGCCATTCAAATTAACTTTGTATTTCTAATGAATAGGTAGCTGTGGCCATGGGTTGGACATACATATAGTGATAAATACTGGAATGGTATCCGAGAGGATGTGAAAGAAAGCAAGGTAGACCGAGTGGACGATAAACTGATGAATTGAGAAGAATGTGTGGAGTCAAGTGGATGCAGATTGCTCAAGACAGATAGGAATGGAAGAGGATTGAAGAGGTAGATGGTGAACAGCTGAAAATGAATTCAATATTCAATATGACAACGCTTAAAATAGACATTAAAAACGAATATCAAGTAATTAAAATAAAGGTAAGGTATTTTTAACTTATCAAAATGATTTCAAATTAATAAATCGTGAGGCTTATTGTTTGTATACATACATATATCGGTATACAGAGTGCTTCTGAAAATTTAAATGCGAGTAAGTGCGTGCTGTGTTATTTGAGTGATTTATTTAATATAATCGTAACGTTTCATATCACTTTTCAGTAGATTGAAGTATCGTTGTGTAATATATAAGTGGGTGTATTTAAGGGAGCACTTGAGGATTGGGCACGCTCCTGATCGATACAATTCGTACGATTTATTTCAAGATACTTCAATAAATACCTGAAATACCGGAGATTTAGGTGAAACCATTTTTTTTTCTCTCTCTCGAGCGACTGGCCGCCCATCAATCACCGCTTTAATTAAAAGGGCGGTCTTTCTTTTCTTTGGCGGTTGAAAATGGAAAATCGTACGATCGTATCGAAAAATTCTACACAAATAATGGCTCGCTCACTGCGGCTATACAACGCGTTATACTTATACTCAAACGTATAATCTATTTCTTTACTATATATATGTACGAATGAAAAGTGTTATTGTAAAAGAAAATTAAATACCCGAAAGTACACATTTGGATACCTAATACAGTTACAAGGTATACAGTCAATGAAATCGTATGAATTTCTTATTATTTTAGATTTTTTTACTACGTATCAATTTTTTTTTAAATTCAATTTAAGATATTTAATACGTTTTAAAATATACTATGATAATTTATAGTCTCAAGTTTTGATACCTAGCTATTCAAGGTAGATTATAAAATGAATACTCGTATATAAGTATAATATAATGACAGATGGACGCGAGAAATACTGGAATGGTATCCGAGAGGATGTGAAAGAAAGTGGACGATGGGTGGAGTTGAGTTCGTGCAGATTGCTCAAGACAGACAGGAATGAAAGAGGATTGGAGAGGCCTTCACCCAGCCATGAATGGTGAACGGCTGAAAATGATGATTATTATAAAAGTTGTATTTTGGAAATGGTGAATTGCAAATAGTGCGATTTCAATTGAAATTTAAAGAGTTAACAATATCATTGGATCAAGTTATAATTTTCTAAAATTGCTCTTTTCCATTCCAATGGGTAGAAGCACATATCCATGTATGTACATACATAAATTGTGTGTCAATAACAGAAGTCTAACTTTAAAAATAGCTCCACAAATAGCAGTACAAGTTTCAAGCTGTAGTACTTTTGTACGGGAGTTTTTACTTTAAGTTTAAATACTTCAGTGTCAATTTTATGAACTTGATCCATTAATACTGTTAGAAAGGCATTACATTGACGCAGTTAAATTGAATAAAAAAATAAATGGTCACTTAGAAATTGCCATGTTTAATACAGATGTCGATTCCGAGAATAAGACAATGATCGTTGATTGTGATTTCCATTCAATTACATTGACTTTTAACTTGACGAGACGAGACTTTCGTCAATTGTCGTACATTCGACATTCGACAGTACGACCAGCGGTTTTAATTTTGTACAACTTCGTTTCCGGTTCAAAAAGGATCGACCGCAGCGATTTAATTCGACACTTTAGACCGACCTCAAAATTTTCAATTCAAATCAACCAGTTCTAAATCAATTTCACGGCTATCGCGATCAATTGCAAAAAGATAAAGAAAATCCCACAATTTGCCTTTTACCTTTTATTTCACTCTCCCGTATCTTCAATATCCCCCATTTAAATTATCTCACAGATTCGATATAGCCACCTATCGACAAAACTGAAGCAAGACCGACGATATCAATCATCGTATTTGCAGTACATACATACATACATATGTACATAAACCTACTTTTGGATACCTCTTTTTTAAGTAGTGCATTTGATTTCACACTTTTGGACAAACATTTTCATCGTTATATTGAAGCAGTAAAGGAAATACACACTTCTTATTCTAAATACTAGTCAAATAATGATAAGAGATGGCATTTAATAATAAACGAATCAACAGCAGTCAAACTGTCAAAAAAATCTTTCGACAGTTTTGCATTTTACTGGCGCATATAAATGTTTGGGGAACTGGTAGTTAATTAGAACCAGGGGCCGGTCGCATAATAGTTGTTATGCGGTGATTATTACGTATGAAACGACACGGAATGTTGCCCGTTTTAATTAACTTCTAAAATAGCCTACCCCGCTTTCTTCCCTTTCGACTATGGTCCGAATTTCAGTGGAATTTCGCGGACGAATGAAAAGACTCAAGTCGAGAATGACTTACATACTTTGCATTGGAGACGTTTTAAGCCAGTAGTCGTTTTTGTGTAATAATTCTAGTGTATGTATATATATATTGTATATAGTACATACATATGTACATGTGTAGAGTTAACAACGAAAGACTGAACTGAACGTATCGAGTGATTCATTACTCAATATAAATATTGTACAGTACGATAGATTGAAATTATCTCCGAGGTTGCAATATGTTTTTGGTATTTTATTTTAATATTGAATTAAATTAACGGAGGAAAGTTAAATTTCGAAGAATGCAAAAAAAAAAAGTTTCAATACGCAATCATCTCTGTTTAAATACACTTGTACTATTTTTTTGCGTAATTTCGTAGAGATTGTTCACTTTCGAGAGTTGTTTCGTGTACACAAGAATAAGGCCTAATTTTCAAAGCTGAATTCATTCGAAATGAACACTGAGTACTCGTCATGTTTGCGATTAAATTTACGGTTTCTGAGGATTATTTTACTTTTCACTTTTCAATGTCGGTTTGTATTTATTTTTTATATTATATATTATTTGGTGCGATCCGAAAACGCCCTTCACCTCTATTTTTTTCCTCCCCAAACCCTCGTGCTTCATGTCCCTTTTTATACGTATCTCCTTTCACGGGAGATATGAGAAAATGTTAATAGAAAAATTCCCCTGAAATTTTCCCCTTTATAGTTTTCAATCTTTCGACGGCTCCACAAAGACGTTCTATCAAATAAAAATTATGAATGTCAATACGCGAAAATTCGTTGCTAGCGACACCGAACGATCTTATCTGCCAACATCACAAAAGTTATTTAAACATCAAAAAAAATGCACCGTATATATTAAAATATGTATATACAAAATTCTATATACAAAAATATGCGCTAATAGACCGACCCCAAACCTCACGCATAGTAAATTATTTTCTTTAATATAGACACAAAAAAGCCTTAAAACAAACATTAATTTAAGCCAACCTAACCTAACCCAAACCTCGCGTAAAGTAGACTTTTTTCAAAAATATATACAAAAATATGCGCTAATCGAAAACTATGTACATATATTCATGACAATCTAACCGACCCCAAACCTCACGTATAGTAAATTATTAAATTCCGCCGTTAAATAAATAAATATCTGCCACCTAAGTCGTGCTTCTTACCCATGTATTCCTCTTACGATCTTTTCTCGTTATACCAAGCATACATCTTTCCACGCTTCTCTGTGTACACTGGATCTTGCGTAACATTCTTGAACTTAGCATCCACGTTTCACGTCATAATTGGCAGTACGCATTGGTCGTTTGCCTTCTTTTTTAAGCATAACGGAATGTTGGATTTAAAAACAACGTTCATTCTTCCAAAAGCATTCCATCCTAGTTTTATTTCTTCTTCTTTACAACCAGTCATATTCACCAATTGTCCTAGGTATAAATAACTATCAACTATCTCTACAATATGATTATCTACAGTGACTACGTTTTGCAAATAGAGTATTACTAGTTCAGAAATAGTAAGATACGGAAAATAAGCCAATAATTTTCATTCGAGCACACATCGGTTATGAAACAACAGTTTATATATATTTTTTGATTCTTAGCAGCGTCTATCACGAGTTTCGAATTTTCAAACTATAATTTCACCAAAGTTTTAAGCGGAATCAGACGCGACAATCGTAAACGGGTTACAGCTCGATTTGTGTCGTTTTGAAAATCTAGACGCAAACCTTAACCGCGACACGAAACAGCCCTAAATAATAAACAACCCTACACGAGGAACTACTCTAGAGTAGGGTTATAGAGGCGCCCGCACACATTTCAACTTCTCATTCGAAAGAAAATTTCGAGCTGAGCGAAATCTTAGCGCGAAACGATAACAACGACTTCGCAAGCCGTATTTTTAACATGTGTCGGAAGTTCTACGAGGTGAGAGGGTGGTAAGAAGGCCGCTTACTTCAGGTTTCGCAAAATAAATAATGTATGAAATACTGCCGCCTCAGATCAAGTGGTATTTATATCGGGCCCAACGAAGAGGTATTTACTCGCATATGTGCGTAAAATATGTATTATACAATATTTATGTATGTATGTACTATGTCTACTAGTTCATATTTATTTATGGGTCACAGTGACCTTTTTCAGCTTGAAACGTCAAAAGCTCAAAAGTTTCGCTCGATAGAAATCGATAGTGCGTGTCGCACTCTAAATCATCGCGTCTACCTATAGTGCTTTTTTTTGTACACCTGTACTATAAAAATATACCCTTTGCATGCTATCAGACTTCATACATTGGTTGAAGTTGAAGCAATAGCTCAAAAAAGGTTTTTTGTACATACAAATCAACAATTCAATTGACGGAAGCGACATATTAGATGTTAGGCTAATTGAGCTATGTATGTGTTAAATATGCTTTTTTTAAATGTCTACTCTCATGTGTTAATATTTCTAATTCGAATTGTATGGTTTAGGGTACAATCCTACATAGTTGACGTGTTGAAATAGTATAGCTAAGAAGCATTATGAAAGCATATTGATTTCACATCTTTGAGGCTTTCAAATTTTGAGTTAATTGTGTAATGTGTCAAGTATGCTACTTTTAAATGTCTGTTTTAATGTGTTATTATATCAATGTCTAACGTAAGTATTCTTATTATTAAAATAAAAATATCGTACGGTGAATATGTACGTAATACAATCGATAGTTGAGATAAGCTATTACTTAATGGATAAATAATCTGAAATAAAAATAAATTTACAATGTTTTAAATGAAAATTGAAAATTTATCCGCGCCCCACAGAAAAGTTATATCACCTTTGCTCAACTCTTTCACGTCCAGTCCCAGCGGTTTTGAAACTTTAACTGAATTCTTCGATATTTTTCTTGTATGTATGTATGTATGTATGTATGTATGTATGTATGTATGTATGTAGGTATGGCATTGTGAGCTCGACCAATATCTAAGATTTTACAGAAAATTTTTGAAAAATCACTACGTTTTAACACGTAATCGTAAATTCCGCCCGTCTTCTGTTCTACTACGTAATATTTCTAAATGGAATTGTAGACGTTTTGAATCCTTTCGCAAATTATTAATTTCAATATAAATATAGTCCGATGTTACATATATTCATATCGTCGAATACCAAAAAAGTTGTATCAAATAACTGGTTTACCGGTCGCATCGCTTAAAACCCTTAATGTAGTGCAAAGGAAAGTGCAGTGAATACAACGAGAAATATTTTCAGTAAATGTACCGTGTGAAAATAGACAAAGTACAATGGTTCTCAAGCATCAAGACAGCGAATGTATGTAAATGAATGCATTTATCGTAAGGAATGTTAATAGAGAAAGTTTTTCATATTGATTTTCATGAAGACTTAAAAAGCTCGTTGATTATCAATTACGGAAATTGTTTTGTTAATTAAAAACACAGATGCGGTTTTAACTGCTATGCTAAATATTTAAACAATTGACAAATTAAATTAATCATTCTAAATATAAAAATCGGTTTTTACATTTGTTTGGCATTTATGTAAACACGTACATATGTAATAAATGTATTATCCATAGAAGCTTTTCAAACGATTACAACTTTTCCAAGTATCGTAACCTTAATAATTATACACATCATCATAATATTGATCAAAGTTTAATGGTTATTTTTATAACTTTATCCTAATCGGATAAAGTATTGTGTTCGTGCGAAAATTCGACCTCGAGATTTTGACTGATTTGTATCAGGTATCATCCTCTGATCACGTTTTCATGATTTCTGGAAAATGTGTGTGTGTCTGTATGTGTGTTTTCACCGAAACTATTAACTCTACCAAACTGAAATTTCATATCTATTATTTTCACGTAAGGTGTAAGAGCCATAAGGAATTTGGTTAACATCACTCAACCGGAAATAGGGTTTTTTTCTTGTAGAAAATTCTAAAATTCTGTTACCACAGAATATTTCCGAAACGGCGATTTTGTCGAAATTTCATATCTACATACATATAGTTATCACGATAGCCGTAAGAGATACTGTGATTTTGGTCAAAATATGACTACCGGAAGTTTTATTTTTTCGGCCCTTTAAATACATATGTAGTATCGTCACAATATTGCAATGTTGTAATCCTGAGAGAAATTGCTAGTTTTATGTGAAAATCGAGTTTTGAGTCAATATTTTTTTGACATCGACATTTAACTTGAGACGTTTAAAATTATTCATCGACGCTTTAAGAAACAATAAAACTTTTTAACATACAAATCGTATTGTATCGTAGTATGAATTTATTAATCGTGTTTTTTATAACTTTACGGTATTATTTAATGCATCAAATATACATATGTACATATATTTATGCCGCACCCCGACTTATATGTACATAATTTCCTATTCCCTTCTACTATCATTTTATTTACAGCGAAACCTGGGAAAATTTACCCACAACTACACAAAACATATGAAACGAAAAGAAAATTGCAATCGTCGTGTCGCGTTCTTACATTGAATAAAAATAATCGACGGTAGGTAGGTAGATTAGTGGAGCGCCGAGGCAATTTGTTCGCACATTTTAATTTATTCGCAATGCGTGATTCGCCCCGATCGCAATTTCGATACGACCGTTGTGCGCCCATTGTGCGCCGGAAGTTCGCTCGCTAATGAAGCTTTTGGGCGAGCTTTTTCAACCGGTAGTGAGTTTTCTCTACGAGAGAGCGAAACTCTTCGACGGGACATCGTTCAAAAAGTCGACCAAGTGTGCGCTTGGGCGAGCATTCGCTCTCTAAAGTGCAACGTGCGAACATGTTACACAATTATAATAATTACTGTCGTTATGCTAATGTGGTCGAATGTGCTCGCATGCAGCGCTTAGTGCACTAAGAATATGCAAATTCGCGAGATGCACAGGTCGCGGTGCACATTGTAAAGACACAAGTATTGCACGCGAACTGCACTAGAGATACATACTTCAAATGATTTGACAAAAAAAAAAAAATATATATATATATAAACATATATGTACATTGTATAATAGCGAAAAATGCGCTCGGCCGATTTGCGTAACGCTACTATCGACTCGCGTCATAGACCGCCTGGCGCCTGACGACCAATATGTTTGATCCACATGTTTCGGATACACGCTAAACTATGCATTGGCATTATCGTACTGTATTACGCAACAACGGTCCCGTACACACGTTTTTTAACAACGGACATGTTACGCGCTTAAAATTTATGTATGTTATGTATGTTACATGTTATGTATGTTATGTTATGTATGTTATGTATGTTATGTATGTTATGTATGTTATGTATGTTACGCGCTTAAAATTTGAATTTCAATAAATTGTTTACATTCGCTGTATATTCATGTTTTCAAATGAAATTCTCGGAAGGAACTTGGAAGATTTCCCTGGAAACTGCATACTTTCTGCACTCACTTATGTATATGTATTCAAAAGAGCCACATTATGCATTGGAAACGTATTGTATGTATGTATGTATTGTATAAGTAGATTTTAATAATGTCTATGTGAAATAAAATAAAGTTTTTAATATTTAATATGAAAAACGTAATTATGTAAAATCAACTTTTACATAGAACTATCATTTTTCTTTAAATTTTATTGACTTTAATAAGTCTTTTGAATGCCACGACTCATTTTAAAAACTCATTAAAGTCGCTGCTTGCAGTTTGAGTAATTTTGTGTTTATTTATTGAGCTTTCCAATCTGAACAAGAATACAAACAGCTCTACATATGTATTTCGAGATAATATAAGAGGCAAAGTATGTTATTGGAAAAGCTCATATTATAATTCTAATTCAGATTATTTTGGACAGACAATCTGGATAAACTAATACATACATGCATGTATAAGGAATATAGTTCATTTTAGATTGTTGATTTTATAAGCAGTCAAACGTAGTCATTATATGTAGCACAACGGCCAGATATCAGATGTGCGCTTTGCACGAGTCTGCATGCATTCGAGATTAGTTTGAACTTAGATGAGATTTTAGTTTCGATTTGCAGTTTCGCATTTGACAGTTGCGTGGTGGTCGCACGGCGAAATGAAATAAACATTTCTACTTCAGAACTAAAATGGAGGACTAACTGGAACCGTATGCAATTGTGCACCGGCCCGAGGGACGTGGTGCAATTTAACCAAGTGCACTTCTGGGCTCATTTTGATTCTGTGTTTGATTTCATATATGTATATATCAACAGCGCAACGGTCGCGTCGTCCATTTTTGTACATCAACTGATTTATACACATTTCAAGCCACTCTTTGCGAAAATATCGTTTCGAAAGTACAGCTTGTACAAACTCTGTCGATGTTTTAATTAAATATTTAATATACCGACATTTAAAAATTAATTTTAATAAAACTAAAATTATGTTTAATGAATGTTGCATGCAAAACGTAGTCACAGTAGATAATCATATTGTAGAGATAGTTGATAGTTTTTCACAATTGACAATTGGTGAATGTGACTGTAAAGAAGAAGGAATGAAACTAGGATGGAGCGCTTTTGAAACAATGAACACAGTTTTTAAATCGATCATTTCGCTATGCTTAAAAAAGAAGACATACGACCAATGCGTACTGCCAGTTATGACGCATGGATGTGAAACGTGGATGCTGAATTCAAGAATGTTAGGTAAGATCCAGTGCACACAGAGAAGCATGGAAAAATGTATGCTCGGTATAACAAGAAAATATTGTAAGAGGAATACATGGGTAAGAAAGACCAAAGTGGCAGATATAGCGAAAAGAGTGGATGGCAGATGGACGCGAGAAATACTGGAATGGTGTCCGAGAGGAAGTGAAAGAAAGCAAGATCAACCGAGTGGTCAATGGGCTGATGAATTGAGAAGAATGTGTGGAGTCAACTGGATGCAGATTGCTCAAGACAGACAGGAATGGAAGATGATTGGAGAGGTCTTCATCCAACAGTGAATGGTGAAAGGCTGAAAATGATGATGATGATTTAACATACAATGCGCACTTGAATATTATACTACATAGTTAAAGTATTGTTCAAACCGAAGAAGACAATTTTACGTAACGTATTTAACGTTTCATCATATTGTTTTATTCAAATATTTATACAGTCTACTATTTTTTTTTATATTAGTAGCACTGAGAGTACTGCCAGAATTTTTGAAAAGTTGTTTTGGAGTGAATTTTTGTAAAAGTTGTGTGTGTGTGACAAACGAATACTACATTTAATTTGAACACAAAGAATTTTTTTTACCTCTTGATTTATTCTTATTATCTTGATTATATATTTAACTGTTTCTATTACAATGTTTTAAGTTTTGTAATTTGAATGATATTTTTGATTGAAATTGGTACTGAATGTATGTATGTATGACGTGTCAGTGACCATTTTATCTTCTCAAATTTTTTGCTAAATAAACTTTCGTATTAGCCTCTCTACAATTAATTTAGAGCTTATTATAAGTGTTTATGAAATTATAATAAAATTTTATTCACAAGCTTTTGTTGTGTCAAAAATTCTTCAAATGTTGCGTGTTGCTTTGAATTCATGAATTATATATTTTATTGTACAAACTTTGCCATTTTTATTACTTAATATTATTTTTGAAACAACCTGACCCGAGTTCGACGAAATCAAAATTTCTAGTTTAGCATATTTGAGCGAATTCGGCACACGTCAAAAGCGCAGCAAATACCCAAAAGTGCACGTGCCTCACTATACAATGCATTGTACAAGTTAGAAATAATGCACATGCACTCGCAATCACACATCGTAGGTATACCTAGGAATCCTAGGATGCACAATAGAATCGACAAAGTGTATTCAGGTACGCGCAAATATACCCGAGTGGCTATTTGTGTGCAAATACAAATAGAATACGTTTTACAAATTTGCTGACGTAACTTGGAAAACTTATTTCATATCACTAGGACATAGGGTATGTGAAATTTAGTTTTTTTTCAGTTTACCACAAATGGATGATCGAAGATTTTAAACTTTGAAAGAGATGTACATATATTTGATGGGTGGTAATATGTAGTTCAAAATGAGCATTTTGAGAAAACGCAATAATTTTTTTTTCCAAAAGATATTTAAAATACGAAGACAATTTCTAGCTTAAAGTACTATCAGCTATTTTTTTAACGTGATGTATTGCGTAGAATACCTTGTTTTTGATTCAAAATTGGATTTTAACTCATTGAAAATGAGTTAACTTTTTTGATTTTATTGTGTGTTTTCCATCTATCAAAGGTTAGTTAGTTATGAAATTGCAAAAAAGGTATGAAATTAAAAATAAATCGATTTTAAATTTTCATACATAATTGTAGTCAAGATAGATTAATAACCGATAAAACTATTTTTTGCATAAGAACATTTTGCACGTACCTAAAATATTTCAAATTTCATAAGGAAATCACTAGATTTTGTACAAAACTCATTTAAAAAATTTAGCGAATTTAATAATAATAATAATAATAATAATTTTTACAATTTTATTAACAATAATAATTTTTTAATAATAATAATAATAATTTTACAATAAATTAATAATAATAATAATAATTTTTTTTATAATAATAATAATATTAATAATAAATAATAATATTTTTACAATAATAATAATAATAATAATAATTTTAACAATAATAATAATTTTAATAATAATAATAATAATAATAATAATAATAATAATAATAATAATAATAATAATAATAATTTAACAATAATAATAATAATAATAATTTTAACAATAATAATAATAATAATAATTTTTTTACAATAATAATAATAATAATAAATTTTACAATAATAATAATAATAATTTTTTACAATAATAATAATAATAATTTTACAATAATAATAATAATAATAATAATTTTACAATAATAATAATCATAGTTATAATAATAATATTAATAATAATAATAATAATAGTAATGGTAAGTAATAATTTGTATAAAATAATAGATATTAAAGGGGAAGAAAAATAAGTTAATAAAAAAAGTGATAAAGAAGAAGAATGTTAAGTTGATAAAATAATAAAGAAGATGAAAAAAAAAATAATAGATAAAGCAAAATATAAAAAAGATTGCTTACCAATAAATTGGAACGGGACGGACGGGTTTCTTTATTATTTTCGTCTCAGTGGGACAAAATTACAAATCTGAACGTATGGTAATCCTACTAACATGGATAAAGTAAAAATTCTATCAAAACTATCAATTTTTTTCACAAAATTAACACAAGGAGAGTTTTTCATACAAATAAAATATTTTTTTCAATACTTAAAACACTACAAACAAACAAAAAAAAAAAAAATTTCTTCATACATACAGACATTGAATTTCACGATCATCCAATAATCGATAGCTTTAATTTTCTAACAATAATTTAAATTTTTAAACCCTCCACTGCCAGACTAAACGGAATAAAAAATCAGCAACTCGCAACCCCACGGTACATACAAACGCAAACACACACACACATATACATACAATGCGAATATATACAGCTATATATACAGCTTGGGGGTGAGTATATGCGGGGATTCCCCGGTGTTCAGTGAGCGTGGGACCGCGGACCGAGTAGAACGTGTCTCTCATTGCCCTTCAGTACAAACATCGCGCGATCAAAACTACTCTTGCTCTTGACATTTCAAAATCAACGTTGAAAAATCATCAACGATAGTACCAGTCGACTGACGACTTTCTCATCTCATATTGGACAATTTTTTTCCGTTTTATCAATCTGTCACGATGACTGTGGAACGCTCGTGACGAACGTTCGAGCAGTGTTTTGGTTTTTTTTTTTTATATCCTAGTGTGTCATTTTCGCTATCGCATCGCATCGAACGGTTTGCAAGATCATCGTCGCAATGTGGTTTTCGGTTTAGTTTCGCGTTGTTGTTGTTCTTGTTATTGTTCTTGTTGTTGTTGTTGTGATGTTGGTGGTGTTGTATGGTTGATGTGTGCTGTGAAAAGTTCGACAAGAACACGTACATATCTGCACACGCGCTAATTACTACTTGTTCGTTTGAGGTAAGTTGATTTTTTTGCATCGATAGACTTTACCGTCTAATTGTTTATTGTCTATGTTGTTTATACGCTTTAGATTCAGTGCAATGCAAAACATTGTCTGAATTTGAAACAAGTGTGCTGTAAATGTTTATTAATCAGTCAAAGTACAGTTTGAGTCGCAAATTCGTATACATACCATACATACATAGATGAATTGTATGATTTAACGTTAATGAAATAAAATGATAATATTTAATTGTATGTAAAGATAGAAACGAGGTTCAATTTTATGAAAAACGTGGAAAATTTTGACTGATTTGGTTGCATGTAATTTGAATTGTGTTAAAAAGTTAAATTAATTTGTTTTTGAGTGGTTTTTTTTTACTTTATACATAAATGATAATATTTCATTGTAAAGATAGAAAATATGATTTTTCAATGTATTATGGGTTCTTAATAAAAACGACGTTCAATTCGATGAATCGCTCTGAAATTAAAATAAATAATTCAAAGAAGAGAAAAACTCATTTCAATTTGAATTTTTTTTTGTACATACATACATACATACAATACATATGTAGGATATTTTTAATAATGATTCAAATATGTATTTAGCATAAATTAAAGGTATAAAATATACATTTTTGATAACATTTCAAATTAAATATAAGTTATGCGAAAAATTATTAATTAGGTGAATATTGCGAAAATTGCGAAACTTTTAATAAATCCCACGAAACGTGTAAAGGCACACTAATGCAAATAATAAAAGCCACCTACTTACTCGTGCATAATAATAATGTTGAAATATTCAAAATCGTAATTAAGAATTCATTCGATTTACGATACGCGCTAAAATTGCAAAATAATAAATGACCCATATAAAATACATACGATTGCCGAACGCCGCGAGTTTTCGGGATTATATTTTACACGCCAATTCTAATGTATTATTATAATTAATGCATTAATTCAATTGAAAGTTATTTTTCACTTTAGTGCTAGATTTAAAATTAAAATCATTAAACACTAATTTGAATATTCGGCTTATTCACGTACACATGCGATGTACAGTTTATGAAAAGCGACAAACAAAGTGCAGTTTTTGAATCTGTAATTATTATAATTTGATATGGCCGATATGTATGTACAATGTAGGTAACGCTTAAACCGCAAACATTGTTTATAATCCGTTTTTAATACGCTAAATCAGACCTTCTCAACATTTTTATTAAGTTTAAGTACGCTCTAAGATTCAATTAATTAAATATTCAATCATATAAATTATTTATAGGCATATATATTCACACATTTTATGCACAATTTGACAATTTTACGACATTACTAAAATTCTTACTGACATAGCAAAATTCATCAAACGCACCTTTAATCGAATTTTTATGTATAGACGGTCCGTTAAGTGTTGATTGTATTACACACGTTAAATCTTACATTTTATTATGTCTAATTAGCTTGAATACACACTTTAGTGCTTTATGTAGTACGGTCAACTAATTTAACGGTATAGGATGTTTTTATAGGATTATTTTATGGAACGAGTATACAAAAAAGACAAATTAAGAAGTCTATAGATTCTACTAAATAGCATAAGGGTACAAAATCAACAACATTTGACTCGAAATTCTGAATTAAGTTGTCGAAAGTCAAACGACAACGCCAGGTGCCAACAAATGTATCATAATTTACAGCTGATAATAAAATAAATTAAGCACAACTTCATTGAAATATAATACTTAAGGAGATAGTACGTATGTATGTATATTCGGGGCCACTCTTAATGAATATTGTTTTCTCGTTGATATGTTATATCACAAAATAGATTTTCTGGCGAGTTTACGATCTTCTTATTATAGTATGAAATTGTAATTGTATACCTACTCTCCGTATGAATTTTTCCCCTTGACACAATATGGCTTTGCTAGGTCGCGTCACTTATTTGCCCATCTCCTTATAAAATATTGCCATTTATTATTACGCCGACGCCACGTTTGGGAAATTCCATACCCGTTTTTCGCCAAAGCTGTCCCAAACGCTGACAAACAACTTTCGAAACGATAATAAATAGGAAAATAAAAATGAAACTACAATGTATTATAACGTCGAGTTGACCGCCATATTGGCGGCAAACAATACAAATAGAATACGAAACTCCACTAGATTCACAGAGTATTGTTAAAAATTATTTTAAGACGAAAAAAAGTCACACTAATTTTGAGAGGTTTTGTATTCAACCCTTTTGGGATATTAAGCGAATATAATACGATTAAATAACTTTATAACAGTAAATCTCTAGAAGTAAGTGTTTGGGACTGTTTTTCATCAATCTCAATCATTCATTATACATATACCTATGTATGTATATGTTAAAGGCCACAAATAAATAAAGTTTTCGTGTCTGAAACATTTTTTATCTCGCCAATCTGAGCAGCTGATCCCGATGAACAATTTGAACCTATTTTTTTTGTGTAGCCTTTACTCAAACTTTAGTTTGTGTAAGGGCTACACAAACTAAAGTTTGAGGCGCTATTTCTATACCTTTTTATAAAGTGCAATTTTCCTGGTATATATTATACCTAGATATTTTATACAATACGAATATCACACTTTGCCTACAACATATGTACATATGTACATGTGTGTAAATTTTCAGAATTAAAAATAAACTCATTTCTTATTAATTCTATAATAGATTTGGGTCACTTTGAATAATAATGTATGTATATGGCATTTCTCAATTTGCCAATACCATATATAATATTGTATATACTATTTCATCACCATCATTATTTTCAGCCGTTAACTAAAAACAAGCGTTGAAACGTTTATTGTTGTATATTTTAATGCGTATTATTTGAAATGTAAACTAGTAACCTCGATTGCGTAAAATTACGTAGATATTTTGACGTTGAACCTTTTATAACCAATTCACAGAATTATAGCGGTGGCATTCCGAAATAATTAAATATTCAGAAAGATTAGTACAATTTCGTACATCGATTGCGGTAACGTCACGCAACTCGTCCGACCTTTCGAAGGCACCTAAAGGGTCAACGAGGAATTCTTGACGGGCCGTCGAATATGTTAACCCCTAGAGTGTGCCAATGTGTTTTATGCAAACAGGGCAAAAGCTTCGACGGCAACAACAAAAAAATAGTTTCGTCCGTTTCCTGTTGCATGATCGTGCACTATTTTCGACGAAACTGTATTAGTATTGTGCACATATGTATGTACGTATATTGTATGTGTGTGAATTTGTTTGTTACGCGCTTGTTAGGCAATCGTTATGTGTGCCTATGTATATTATGCCGTTGAAGCCGATTGTATACGATTTTGGTGTGATATTTGTGCAAATGCGGTTTGCTCAAATTGAGGTTTTTGAAATCAGCGAAATTTATTAAGCGGAAAATACTCATATCCTGCGTTTAATAAATGCATCCGAAAAAGCCGTTATTTATTTTCAGATTACAGCATTCAGCCATCAATCACATGAGTGCAATTTAAACAGAAGGGGGACGGGTGAGTAAAAATGTTTTTATATCTTTCACTTTGAAGACGATCGAACGAGTGTCTGAAAAGTTATATCGAAAAATTTAAACCCCCCCCTCCCCTCCGTAAGAATATTTTCAAGATCACTCTAAGACGAATTAAAGGTGTGCGTATTTTTTATTTTGATCTAAATTACAAATCATACGAGCTAAAAATAAGTGATCCTGGTTCATTTTAGAAGCGAAAAAGGTTTCAACTTGTTAAATTAAAAAAAGTTCGATGTCAATGTTTTTGGTACATGTAATCAAAAATTCAAAATAAATAGCTCAACTATTTTAATATTTAATTTTCTATCGGTACTTGTTTCAATACTATTAAAATATATCAAATTGTGGGTATTTTGCCTAAAATACCTAGAGTGTATAAAAAATGTTTGTTATTCTATATATGTATGTACCTACACTAGTGGTGCACAACCTATTTGATATAAGGACCAATTTATCCATCTTCTAATTGTTCACGGGCTGCACAAAATCTCCTTTAAAAAAAATCTTGAATTTCTTTGCAGTGCGGAAAGATATTTTCTCTCAGCTGTGAATGAAACAATTTAAGTTTTTCCTGAATGTATGAGATGTAATGATTTTTCCCTTGCAATCGAAGATTTAAATCATAAAGGTGTGTTTTAATAATGTCAGAAATGCCAAGTCACACAGCTATTGAGGATCTTCCAAAATATCGATAGACTTTCCTTTGTTAACAAGGAACATTTTGATTTCTTTTAAAAGTAACACAAATCTATTCAAAACCTTGCCTCTGCTTAACCAACGAACTTCGCAGTAGTACAATAGCTCATTATATTCAGCATCGATTACATGAAGAAAGGCTCTGAACTGTTTTTTAAGGTTTACTGCCATTATGAATAAATGGAAATCACAGCGAATTTTCAATATTGTTTCGTAAACGTTGTGCACTTACGAAATTCTAGGGAGAACTAAAATTAAAATGGGCGTCTTGAAAACAATTGTCTAAAAATAGACTGCAACTGCATTGTAGAGTGTGAGACATTTGTAAAAAAACGAATTTTGGTCGCAAATCTCTACCCGTGAAAAAATAATGGTATCTAAATAATAAAACAGCACTGTATGGTTTTCTGTTAGTGACGATTCAGATTAAGTACATTCCTTTGCTACTGCATAATTTGTAAACTTATCAAACGATTTTTTTTTATATTCAACGAAGTACTTGGCAATGAAGTAGTTGTCATTTTGGGCCGCATGCGGCCCGCGGACTGCGGGTTGTGCATCATTGACCTACACGTATGTACATATAATACCACCATAGACTAAACTACTATATATGTACATTCAATATTATTCTAAGCTTAGTACCGGCTGAATGATACGATCAAATCACATAATAGGGATTACACGAGCAAACAAACAAACAATAAAATTAAATCATATATAAATAATTAATTCCTCAAAAGCCCACCTAAAAATAATTAAATCGCAACGAATTTTCCTCGCAAAATTTACATTGCGAGTCTTTAACGCTTTTCGAGCCGTACAAAAAGAATCCATTCACCGATTTTGACATCTTCATTACGCGCGCAATAATGGCATTTTAATTGCGTCAAAAAACAATTGAACGAGCTTTCGGAAAAGCTTCGCCAAAAAAAACCGCACACACCCACACACATAGTGTTGTAAGTCGAGAATTTTCTTTTTTCTTGGTTATAAAACATCTCTAGATAGTTTAATAGCTTTTTAGAGGATTCTATGATGTTTTCAGAACCTAATAGGAGTAATAGGACTTTCTAGTGTCTGAGAGCACTTTGAATGACATTTTTTCATTCCGACGACACTGAATGTGTCATTTCGTCATTTTAACATACGCACTACTAGCATGAACGTTTTCTGCGAAATTCTCACAGGAATGCAATGCTTATTAACTCTGGAATCAATAAATTATGTATACATATTTTTAATGCTTTGGTTATGATATTCCAGTGAAATTGTTCCAACTTATGATATAAATCATTCATTTAAACTTAGCACAAAAGGTCGTAAAAAATTTGTCACATTCACGCCCCATCAAATTTAGTTTTTGTCACTGATACTAAACTAATATTATTCGTGTAATCCGTATCACCTCTCCCAAGTATTAGCCCCGATTAGAGGGAGTTTACTGTATATTTAAGCAAATACAGTAAGAGTTAGTATTTATTTACTTAAAATACATGGTGGCCCATGGAGCCCAGGGTACATTTCATTATGTACTACAATTTTAAACAGAAAATTCTCGTTTTGGAGAATATTCTCCAAAAGATTATTCCCGAGAATTTTACAACACTAGACACACACACACACATCCACCGATTTGCGAACACTGTTTAATTATACCTGAACACTGGATGTAATTTATAAATAGAACAAGTAAAAGTGGGACCCCGCGAGTAAATTAGGATGTTGTCGAGACGAGCGCGTAATAATTTATTATATTTGCGAGGCATAAACAAGCTCCTGTCTCTCTCTCTTCGTTCCCTTTTGAAGTTTCGCAAAAGAACAACGCGTTTCGGTTAATTTCGCTACGTTTTCGGTGTCCTTGTACACTTTGCGAGAACTTTA
This sequence comes from Parapsyche elsis, assembly GCA_022651745.1. NCBI lineage: Eukaryota > Metazoa > Arthropoda > Insecta > Trichoptera > Hydropsychidae > Parapsyche > Parapsyche elsis. The sequence goes on from JAGVSN010000041.1 coordinate 624,287, forward strand.
ATATTTGCCGCTGCTGCTCTCCTCCGCTTGGAAAACTTTTGCCAGTCGCTTCGCTAGTGTTCGTGTGCGTGTAAATACGGGCATAATATAAAGAAAACAACAAGTTCGACCCGTCTTTATTTATGGCATATTCATCGAGAAGTTAATCCGTCTTTAACTCTTCCGCTCTCTTTCTCCCTGTCTTTCTTCGGGGAGAAGAAGTTTTAAACGTGCCTTTAGACCGCCCGCTCGCATAGACCTATGTATGTACAAGTTGAGCATTCATTAAATGTCGACTATGAAAAGTAGACAATTTTCGAATTAAGAATCATTAGTACATATGTAGTTAACTGGCATACGTAGTAGACGTTTATGACGTTGTTATTCCGAGGTTGCGATGTCTAGTAAGCTTGATGAAGTGTACATCCTCCACGGGTCGATCCAAAGTGTCCTACAAGGAACTAATGTCCTGTCCAAGGAGCAGCGCGCTAAAATTTTGGGTGAAGTGAACCGGATCGTGTCTCTCTATAAGGTGGATGTGATCGAAGAATCTGCTTCAACTATGTTATTGAAGATGAGGACAACGACGGACTCTCTCTTGAGTGAAGTTGATGAATTGAAGGGGTTGATATCCCGACAGGTTGATCCAGTTCCATCGCGTTCATCAGCTGCTTCATTTGCTTCGATTGTTTCAGCAGTACCTACACGCAAGGTGGCAACAATTTGCGACGAGCAAATGATAGAGCAAGTTCCACCTAAACATAAACAAAAACATGTCAAATCTGGCTCGCGCAATTATCATGCTAAAGGTACGATCGTTGTTTTTCCAAATGTTGATGCTCCTACTACTCCTACTGCTTCTGCTCAATCGGCTCCTCTTGCTAATCTACCTAGACCAGAACCAGCAAATAAACGTCCTATGCTTCGGGCAATAGGAGAAGCCAATGTTAAACTACAAGTAGTGCCTATGCTTGAGCGTATACCCGAGAAAAAAATTGTACGCCTGAGGATGTCGAATCCTTTGTATTGTCTAAACTCAGTGACGGTGCTATTATCAATGACGATTTTACAGTCGATAAGTTAATTACATACAACGTGTATTCATCTTTTAAATTAGCTGTTCCTGCGGATGTCTCCAACTTGGCCCCGACCAAATCCGACTTTTGGCCCACGGGTACTTTTCGTATAGCGGTTAAAGCGCTTTCAACCTCCAATCAGTTACAGTTACAATACTTTCACTTGCTATTACCAAAATGTTAATTTCAATGTAAAATGTTTATTTTATATTTTTTTGTATTTTTATATTCTATGTGCTATGTTTTATATAAGGTATATTATATATTTTACTAAGGTATGTATATCTAATGTTTCTAACTTTTTAATTTTGTTTTATGATACCTCTATACATATACATTGTATGTATTGTTTTCCCTGCATGGCGATCTGGATATCGGTCTGTAATGTCTTGTAGGACGTTTAAGTAAATAAATAAATAAAATAAATTAGATATGTTTTAAACCAACAGTTGAGTATGTACATACATATGTACGATAACACAGCTTTCATTGACAAGCAAAGTTTAATGACGTAAATTTGTTTGAAACACAATGTCACAAAATTCCATTAAATCAATCAAATTTTAAACATTACCGTTAGCGTCATAGACATTAAATCCTTTAAAATCGTTTTCCAAGATCAAAATTTATAATAATTTTCAGTACTAAATTATTGTATATCGAAAAGAAAACTATAATCCCCGATTTGGCTCTCGGTACAAAAAAGTTAACCGACCTCTGTTTTAAATTATATATATAATAGCCGAAATCAGTCTGTCTGTCTGCTGATAACGCTCGCTGAGGTAAATGATTAAAAAACCAGAACGTTGCGCGCGAGTGGGATTTGAACCCGTGATCACCAGGTTGGAATTAGTCGTGCTAACACTATCATCCAACGGAGGCGATGACGAACCTGCTACGATTTGACAATATAATATCTCAATCGGCTCGCGACTTTGCTAAATTGTTACGTTGTTGTATTATAACGCGTCATCTATGCAACAACTATAAAAAAAAACTATTAAATACACATATACTCACCCACACAAACAATCGTTGATATTCAACGGGCTTACACTAGTTATTATATAAAGCTGGGCGATGTCTTAGAAGAGAGAGGTCCAAGATTCAATTCTCGTACGTCAAATGATTTTCTCGACAGTTTTCAACCTTAATATCTTGATTGGCTGTGTTTGGATATTATGAAATCCAGACTGACAGTTTTCTGTTATAATTTTCCAATTTATCCACAAAAATTGTCAAAAAAAAAGAGGGAAGATGATATTTCTCTATCCTGATTTGCAACTGAAGTTAACTTAGGGTTACCGCCACCAGATTATCTTTCTGTGGATAATCACCCCAAAACAGTGTAATCTTGTCTAAAAACTCGTTTATTCAAATAGAAGTACAGGTACACTCACAGGTGTATATAGACGAAGACACTCAGGTGTATACTCAAGACATAGGTAGAACATATATATAAAATATATAAAATAATAACTTAAAACCCCAAAGGGTAACCCGGATAGGGTGATAAGAAATTTTATCGCAATGATACAACTGGAGGTTGTCCCTTTACGTGATCGTTTTTAATCAAAAATAATCTTCTCGCGATAACTGTGGGTCACATAATGTTGATTGAGAGCAACGCGAGGCATTGCTATTGTACTTAAATGCTTATGCATTATTAAATTTCGTTTTCGTCAACAGTTTTATATTATTGCCGAATGCATTGAAGAGGATTTACTGATATTCCCGTCTAAAATGCAAATAAGTTTTTTTTTTTATAAAATGTTGATTATGATATGAAGTTATTCGATATTTGGATAAACGATACAATATTTAAATGTGAAAGATTCACGATATAACACTCCGCTTCTTCTCTCCTTCTTTCCATTGGTGACAAACGTCAAAGTGAAATTTTATCGAAATTCTGTTAAATGAACAAAATATTATACGCATTCGATTTATGAGAGTTAAATTTTGTTATTGCAGATCATATTAATTTTATCTAAGTGGTAATCAGGCAACGTTTCCCTGATTTGTTTCGAAACTAGTAATACACAATATTCGCGCACGTAATTGTATTAATCGAAAAATAGTCCAACAATCAATTCCATCCAATTAATTGCTAGATAGCAACCGTGGCACACATGTGTACGTACATACGTATGTACGTACAGCATACAATAATAATAAAATTTCGCACATTAAATCAACATAAGCACACTCGAACATTAATTATTGTAAGCATTATCGAGTATTGTAAGCATGTAATTTTTTTTCATAATTTTATTGTTATTACACACTGTGTGCAGAGAAAGAAGTGCACAGATTTAATCTATTGTTTTCGAACGGAACAAGTCGCCCGTGGAGCTTCCGCGCTTCGGCTTGTCATCGCGACAGCTTCTCGCAGCTTTCACTTTAAATTATTTTCGAAGAGAGTCGAGAGAAGATGGAGGGAGGGTTTGACGAGGTTGATGGTGGTGGTTTGGGGGGTTCTTCTTGAAGTTTTGACAGTTCATTATGCGAGATTTTTATTCACGTGTCGTTAATCATCCCGCGCGGTTGGACGGGGGGGAGGAGAAAGAAATGGGGTAGTTTAAGGATGGGTGGCCAAAGGGGAGGAAAGGGGGTTGTGGGTGAGGAACAACATCAGTGGTGAAGAGGTTGAAGAATCGGGATAAGCTGAGAGTATTCTACCACTTTGGTATGGGTACAGAATTTCTCAGACATGTGGTATTAAAGTTTAAAGGTCGATAGATGAGTAAGAAACATAATGGATAGGAGTCGGACGATATCGAAATATACATATGTATGTATGTATGTATGTATCTACGTCTTTTTTATGTAGGATAGCCTATTACTGATTTTATTAACAGCGCACTTAGTCTTTATGATAACAATTTACTTTGAAACGTTAAAAAAAACGAACGAAAAACGAAATTCCGTTGTAAAATGCGTTTTGTGTATTTTTTTTTCAAGCGCTAATTTTGTCATTAATAATTATCCATTTGGTAAAAATCAACATGTCATTAGAAATAGGATTAAAATGTAGTTGCTTGGAAACTATGTATATATGTAATATTTAAACCCGTTGGCAAATTTAAGGTATCATTTTCAGCCGTTCACTATCCACTGCTGGATGAAGGCCTCTCCAATCCTCTTGCATTCCTGTCTGTCTTGAGCAATCTGCATCCACTCGACTTCCACACATTTTTTTCAATTCATCACCCCATCGTCCACTCGGTCTACCTTGCTTTCTTTCACATCCTCTCGGATACCATTTCAGTATTTTTCGCGTCTTTTTCACACGTGCCGCTATATCTTCTTGTTATACCAAGCATACATATGTATATACATATTTCCATCCACTATATACTGTGTGCACTGAATCCTGCGTAGCAATTCTTGAATTTAACATCCACGTTTCACATTCATACGTCATAACTGGCAGTCAGCATTGCTCGTATGCCTACTTGTTTTAAGCATAGCGGGATGTTGGATTTAAAAACTATGTTCATTCGTCGTCTTATTTCTTCTTCTATACATCCAGTCATATTCACTAATTGCCCCAGTTATCAATAACAATCAACTATCTCTACAATATGATTATCTTATGTGACCACGTTTTGGGTGCAAAATTCATTAGGCAATATTACATAGATTTCTTTCACATCATCTCGGATACCATGCCTGTCCAGCCTATTGCCACTTCAATTTTACATATAATATGGGAGGGTATTACAATATATTGGAGAGAGATATATATATGGGAGATATTACAATATTATATTCAATTAGATATATGGGAGGGTATTACAATATTGTCACAATACAATTGTTCATTGGTCATTTGAATGATAGTAAATAATAATAATCTATCTTTGACGTACGTATGTATGTATATCTTGATTGGCCAAAATATTGAAATTGACCCATTTCGAATCGAGCTACAGTTATTCATGTCGTAAATGGCTATGTTTAAATGTTCCTAAGTGGCCTATTTCGAGATTTGTCGCCGGTCGCAAACCTTTTGCGCGCAGATTATGAAGTCGCGAAAGATGGATTACGCGAGAGCGCGATGCGGTTTCCATTAGACAAATGACCCGGCTCGCTTACATAATTGCAAGCTACCCCCCCGTCCCCCTACCCACCCCTTCCGTTTTTGCGAATTAATTATTTCATGTGGGAAATTCCAGTCCACCCTTCCAAAGAATGACACGGCTCTTGGGCCGTTTAGACCCCGTGAGAACGAGACACTAGCGGTCGAAACGACCCCAATGCACTTAGCCGACTTGAAAACTTGTATGCAGATACTCAAATGAACCATTCATATATTTGTGTATTATGCATCTGTGAGTATATGGAATCGAGAATTGCTCGTTGAACTTCAACGGACTTTTATTATTGACATATGATTGGGCTAACAAGATCGGTAGCTATTGGCTATGGTAAAAAAAAGGTTTTGAAATTTTCAATGAAAACAACAACGATAGGTGTTTCGAACGTTGATACTCGTGAAACAATTTCAATACAACTCTTGACGGAGAGACGTTTATTTATTTATATGTATAATATAATACAGTAACTTAAGCTAATTATATAATCCTTAACTAAACACCTGTACAGAGATGTTTTTTTAAGACTGCCAGGAATTTTTCAATAGTTTTGGAACTTTTAATTCCATCCGGCAGTCTATTATATTCCAAAACACCCCTGTACAAGATGCTTCTCCTATTTCTATTTATTTTAAAAATTTTATAATTAAATTATTTTTATTCCTTAAATTATATTCACATACATCCATTCCTTTCACAATAAATTTACTAAATATGATCTAACTTAAATATAAATACTAACATACAAATCCTCTAAGTATTATTCACATTCAACCAATCTTATTCAATCATCATCTTTTTTATACTAGCATATATGTATATCCGCATTTAAAAAACATCTCATACCTCTATTTTTTAATATTTGTAATATTTTGTAGTATCTCTAGTTGACTTATCTAACATATTTAATAATGAACCACAATATGTACATATATATATTACAGGTAATATAATACAATGCCTAAGCGTTTTAGGCAAAGTATAAAATAAATGAATTTTGCTGGCGAAATCATTAAATTTTTTATGTCACCAGTTTTCCGTTTTCAACTTATGAAACGTTCAGTCATTTTCATTATATTGTAGAAAGTGTCCAATGCAAAATTTAACACGTTGCCTGTAACATATACATATATAATTGTTACGCCTATGTGCAATTTTTATTGCGAGTTAAAAATTAACACAATGTAATTACTTATACGGATTTGGGTCATTTTGAACGTAGGCGTGACCCTTTAATGCCAATAAAACTGTTTCAACGTTGAAATTAAATCATTTTGTCAAATTGCCGGTGGACTAATGTAATTCTTAATCGAATTGACGCGTTTATTGCGTTAATTTTGATTATTCCATGTGAATGCATGCGATAAATGATAGTGTTAATCATAAAAGCGCGTCGGGTACTGTAATGTATTAACTTTGATGCGAATTTATGTATAATACACGGTGTTTAAAAACCGAACGGCATATTCGACTGTCGCTTTTGCTGATGTGAATTATTCATTGTTGAAACAAAAACAAAACAAATAAAGTAAAAAAACAAAAAACGACACAGTCGATGTGAAAAGTTCAAACGAATATTCGATGAATAGATTTTGATTGAAGAAACGTCGGGGTGCGTAAAGTCGAAAAAAAAAAAAAAAAAAATAATAATCGTGTGTGAAAAATTGGGAAAATACCGTCTGATTGCGAGAATCAGTTTTCGCCGGAAAACGTATAAAATTCTCATTCGATGTGAGAGTGTACAGTACATAAAACACACATACCTACATGTTATATTATTTATAAGCGTACAAGAGCGATACGAACGAAATAAAGTAAATGAACACACGGCTAGGGGCATTTATTATTTTTTTTTTTGGTGAAATAAATACGAATGATTTTTTCGTTCGTTGTGGCTTTGAACTATGTATTTTGATACGTCGTTGGTTTGAATTCATCCGTGGAAAATTCGTCGATGTCCCCGACTTTTCCTACCACGAAGGGTTGACGAAAATTGTGAAAGTATCTTTCGGACCTGTTTCGGGCGCTTATCTGCGGTTCTTTTTGATTTTCTTTTTGTCGGTGGGATTTCCGCGCGATTGATTTCCTTTTTTTTTTTTTTCTTTCGTCGCGCTAAGAGCCTTTAGCTAGAGGCGAGGTCTTATTGATTTAATAGGAGAGCCTTGTCGACTCGTCGCCGATGGCAGAGAAAGATAATAAGGAGGAATACGTAGAAAAAAAAATCATTGTACGTCAGGATCGGCGTCGAGTCGCGTAAACTGAAGCGAAAGCGCGCGATCTCGAGTCACTAACAAAATGTTGATTGAAGGCAGCGGCTCTAAACCATTATAAGTTGATGTATTTTGCAACGCAATACAAACACGGATACCTCTCTATATTTGTGCATAGTTAAAACCATTTTATTATATCAATATTCAATATTCATTATTAAATATGTTAGATAAGTCAACTAGAGTTGAAATACTCAGAGCGGAGATTAGTCAATCTTTACTAAGTTTGACCCACTGAATAGGAAAAATATCTGACTATTGATTTCAATACTCACTTTGAGCACAGCGATACTATATTTTGAGTTATAGACCGCAAAAGCCAAAAAAAATGGATATTTTTTACATTTTTTTAAATCACGAATATCTCATAAAAGAAAGCATATCAACAAAAATCTTTTTTTTTTATATATATTTTTTGTATAATTATATTATGTGCTATGTTTATATTATATGCACATACATCTATCTAATATTTCTAAGTTTATATTGTGGTTTTATGATACTATATATGTACATATATGTATTGTTTTCCCTGCATGGCGATCTGGATTTATATCTGTAATGTCTTGCAGGACGTTTTTGTAAATAAATAAATAAATAAATAAATAAATAAATAAATTATCGGATTCGAATTCAATGGGTTAAATTTAGTAAAGATTGACCAATCTCCGCTCTGGGTTTTAAAAAACGTGATTTTTTATTGCTCAGTGTTAGAGAAGTTAACTAGAGATAGATTACAAATATTACAAAATAGAGGTATGAGATGTATTTTAAATGCGGATAGGTATGCTAGTATAAAAAAGATGATGATTGAATGTGAATGATACTTTTTAGGATTTGTATGTTCGTATTTATATTTAAGTTAGATAATAATATGTTACCATCATATTTTAGTAAATTTATTGTGAGAGGAATGGATGTACAATGTATGTGAATATACATAATTTAAGGAATAAAAATAATTTAATTATGAAAAATGTTAAAATAAACAGAAATAGGAGAAGCATCTTGTATAGAGGTGTTTTGGAGTATGTATAATAGCCTACCGGATGGAATTAGAAGTTCCAAAACTATTGAAAAATTCCTGGCAGTCTTAAAAAAACATCTCTGTACAGGTGCTTAGTTAAGGATTATATAATTAGTTTAAGCTACTGTATTATATGTATAAATAAATAAATAAATTAGCACTCGTCAGATTGGGTAACCAGTAAAATTAATATAATATTACACTGGAGTGTGTCAAAAGAATCATTTAAAATCATAGTTGAAACATTGAAAAGTCACCGTTTTACGAATTTGCATCTGTATTTTTCAATTAACAATAAAATATTGAATGAAATTGTTAATTTAGTCAAAAAATAATTTTTTTTCTTCTCAGAAATGAAGTACATTGTTCAATTCAATCATTACACTTGCCCATTTTTGAACTTTTCAGTATATTTTTTTTGATAGAACAAGAGTAATTAAAAAGTAGATCTTTTGATGAAAACGAGCTGAAAGATACTATCCCTAGAATGTATACTTTGTAAAGATGATTGTAATAAAATATAATAATTTAGAGTTTAATATACAATTTTATTTAAAATCGTTTCTTTTATGCAATATCTGTACTTATAATAAGCTCAGAGATGTTACTAATTTAAGCGGATACATTAAAATATGAAAATATTATACACAACGTATTTTGATCTCATTGTTATATTATTTATTTAATAGGAAAAGATAGTCGATCCTAAGATTGTGTAACATGACACCAAACTTTATATTACTTATACGTATATAATGTAAAAATTCGATTGAATTTTTTTTAAGCGCTCTATCTTGAATGTCAGTTGGAACTGAAGGGATTATGAGAGTCACCGTCAAGAGGAAAAATTTTAATTGGATTTTCCGATTGTGTTCCAGTTGTCGTTAGCGTGGAACGGATTATCCTCGTCTCACATTAGCCTAACGAGATTACACGTGCAACTGCCCACTCGATGTAGCTAATGGCGATCAGACCAAATAAAAGGCATTGTCATTTGCAAACTCGCTTTTCAATTTCGCTCGGTCGGAAGCCGTTAACGAAGAAAAGTCTCCAACTAATAAAAATCATCTCAGATTTACTGCTCACTCATACAGTATGCCATCGTGTACTAAAATCCTTTTTTGTTCGGTGAAAAAACTGTATCCGTCTATCGCCATGTGTATCGTTTTATCTTTTGAGCAAAAAGGAAAATATTTGCAGACGAAAAAAACAAACCGATTGACTGAATCCCTGACGCGTTTTTATTTAATTTTACGATATCCGCTTTTTACGAACACTCGAAAAAGTTGATGTCGAGTAATTAAAGTAAAACGTTCGCTTACATTCAACATTTTTATTTTTATATACATATGTACATATATAGATCAAAGCTATCCAAACATCAGCATTACGCTCTTTTTCATCGTGCTTTTCAAGCGCGCCTCCAATTATTTTGATACGTGTACATTCGTTTGATTGATCGACTAAATGTTAAAATTATTTAAAGCGCGGGTAAATAAATAATTAACGCTCCTGTAAATTGAACATATCGCACACCTACATACATACATAGATCAAAACAGTATCAACTCAAAAATTTAGATTTTTTAGTTAATCATTTATTCGGATTCTAAAAATGAAGCTGCATGAACCAACAAAACAAAATGAAATGTTTTAATCTGAACTTTCTTATAATGCTTGTTTTCATAAAAAAAAAAAAAACAGTAAATTCCTATCACTTATAGCGAAATGACAACAAGTTTTTCGTCGTTCCTGAAAAAAGTGTTTTTTTGAGTTAATAATGTTTAGATCTAGGTGTGCGATATGTATTCAGTGTTTACAGAAAGATCAAAAAAGTCTATGGAAACGCACTAGTATTTAAATTATTTTACACATTCGCACGAACGTATGCAAAACGAACCAAATTTACAAATTTCAAGTTCATCTCGGACGATAGTAAAATATATATGATTCTATTTCGCCGATACGCAGCCGCTATCCGGCCTCTGCAGTTATCCGGATTTTATGGGAAAATTTAACGAAGCGAACGCGCTGTATGACGTAAAACGACAGTTAAAGTGCAAGTTAAGTGGGTAGTTAACCGTGTACCATAATATACTAAAGTGATTTTCCTTCCACACCCCTGGTGACACTTAATCTATGCAATTTTCCTCGGAGCTTCTAAGAAGGCTCACCGAACGCAAAATTGTAATCTATAAACCGAATCCCGCGGATATGACGTGTATATTATACATACATACATACATAATGCTATATGTATGTATGTATGTATGTATATGTGCGTATTATAACCTACTTATGTGAGTATGTAGGTTTATACACAATACGCTCGCGCATATTATCTCTCTGATAATGAACATGTTTAATATTCAAGCGCACCGCAGTGTATGGGTTAAACATTGCGACATTTGCAACCGGTTCTAATTAGTGATGACTGACAGGGTTAAGCCGTCAGCCAACCTTGACACTCGTAAGGGTAGATTTTGGGTAAGGGAAGTAAGAGTCACCCCCACGTTTTTCTCCCTTTTGTGCGCCCTTTATGTATGGTACATACGAGTATATCGGTAGGTAATGTATCAAAAGTTTACTTCTTTATACTTTGTTTCGTTTTTTTTTTTGATATACATAATTAGCCATAGAATTTATACATTTTATTATTATAAAATTGAATCACGTGTCCGTCAGAACTACGGGTAACTTGTCAATGTGTCTACAAATAGCCTAAAAGTTAACGTATCGTATTATATGTGCATATACTGGTAGATCTGTAAACGTTCAAGCGTACAAATAAAATTACAAGTCAGTTTAGATAAATTTGCGAAGTCGGCCGTTCATTTTAATTGATTTTTTCAATATAGAACTTTGCAAACGAGTTTTGTGTATTGATCTGATATACTTTCGGACGAGTTTTTTTACTCATTGCAAATTTAATATAAAACTTTTCAAAGTGAAAAGAAATCAGATAATTTCTCATACTTGGAATAAAAGCGTTTTTAAATTTTTATACTAAATATTGTACTTTTCATTATTTTTTTTTGTATTGTATAGTTTTTCAAGACTAATTCACAAAAATTAAACATAAATTTTGGATATTATTTTATTTTATTTTATTTAATTTTTACAAATTATGCCATAGTGACATTACAGAGACATGAAAAAAAGAAAATAGTAAAATTAAATATAATCAAATTACATTAATCAAATAATTCACAAATTACATTAAATCAAACATTAAACTTCATCATAGTTGACATTAAGGATGTTAATTAAAATGAACGTACACTTTTTTTTTATTAAAAATGTACATATGTACATATGTATATTTTATTTTATTTAAAGAAAAATATATATTGTGATGACCTAACAGGTTATTAACAGCCAAATTATTACATACAATTAAATTAATTATGTAATCATATCCAATCTTTGTACAATTTTTATTCCGTTACCAATTATAAAAACTGTTATGTAGCTACACACTAAAAAAAGTTTAAATCAATTGATGTCTTTATTTAACAATGTTAGATACGAGCACTGAAACCAAAGCGCGTGAAATGATAATGTGTCATATATATACATATGTGTAGGGCCCCACTTATGTAATAGGTACTAATATTCCACGTGAGATAAATTGCGACATTTTTCCAAACGTATAAAAACGAACGTAAAAGTGCGTACGGAATAAATATCCAAAGGCCGAAATTTTCGAGCGCATCTGAAATTTGTAAGTAAAACTCTGTTTGCCCATCCAACGCAACGGTCGGAAAAACGCTTTTCGCGAAGGAGAAGCGAGCGATGGGCGGTGGGGAATTTTCCGAACGGAAAATGCCGATGAATGCCTCTGATTTATACTGTTGTCGAATCCGCGATATTTCTCGGATTATCTCGCGCCACGGTTGATTCGGTAAAATCGGCTGTTTTCAATGGAAATTATCGTAAATTTTCCGCGCGGGCTCGGTCGTACATACGCACCGAGATTTTCCGAGATTTATCGAGTTGTTTTGATCACATTTGATCGACACACATCAATTGTTGGGCGCGCATGTATGTTTCACCACTTCACCATACACACACACACGTGTATATAATATTATATATTATGTATATACGCGCGTATAATATACACCGTAATACGAAAACAATTCCGTAGAAAGCAATTTAAAATACAAAGGAGCAACCGCAGACTTGCGCTGGATAGACGCGATAAGACCTCGAAGTAGCACTCGGCAATGTTCTTTAGCGAGAAATGAGATAAAAAGTGAAGAAATTTAGAAAAGATCTTCATTTCATTGAAATCCCCTGATAGTAGCATTGTTTTGTATCCATGCACATAGTGAGAAATGCTCACTGCAAGCTAAAGCCATTGTTTTCAGATCTTTCGGCGATACAAATTGCTAAATTGCGATAAATCACTACTCGGTTAAAGTGAATCACCGGATTTTCATTTCAATTTTTCGGCACGAATTGAAACCGCCATAAAATCAAAAGCATATGTAGGTACATACTAATCATTATATTTTTATTTTTAATTATTTGAATTTCGATTTTTTTTAAATCCAGCTTGTCTTAATTTAAAAATATAAATAATCTTTTTGAATTATAAAACATTTTAAATAGTTTTAGTAAATAAAAAAAAACCCAAGAACGGCTACTTGTGCTATATTTGTTATAACATCGAAAAATTTAACGTGTTTTTTACAAGTTTGAATAAATGATACATATGATACATGATACGTTTGATAAATGATACATAAATGAAGTCTATTTATAATTTTAACTCAATATGGTCTCTGGCAATTTTAAATCAATCAAATGTGCATTATTACCCATATATGTACATATATCCTTCATTAGCATTTTAAATTAAATATGGTTATACATACATACGTATTGTTATATCCTGAACCTTTCGTATTTGATTATTTTAATATTTAATTAACTTCATGGTTGACTATCACTGTTCAATTGTGTATACGTTGAATACGCGATGAGTCAAATCACTTATTGTATAGCAACTGCGTCTTAAAAAATGAAATCACAAAATTTACTAGGAATTTTTATTCCTTAAATTATATTCACATATGTACATCCATTCCTCTCATAATAAATTTACTGAAATGTGATGGTAACATAATAATATCTAATTTAAATATAAATCCTCAAGGTATCATTCACATTCAACCAATCTAATTCAATCATCATCTTTTTTATACTAGCACACCTATCCGCATTTAAAATACATCGCATACCTCTATTTTGTAATATTTGTAATCTCTAGTTGACTTGTCTAACATATTTAATACCACTAAGCAACAAAAAATCACGTTTTTTAAAACCCAGAGCGGAGACTGGTCCATCTTTACTAATATAAGATGTTGTCCGACGATTACATTATAAATTATTATTATTTATTAATCAAACAATACAGAAATATGCAAAGGAAAAACAGACAGGTATTGAAATTGCATACACTGCGTCTCAAAAATGTTAAACCTCGAGACAGAATGAATTGCATATCGAGCAACATTAAATACTCACAACCACCGAGATAGGAACTTACGTCACAATAAATCGTGACCAAAAATTACTATACTCAACATAATAGTAATGCGAATTTTGGCTATTGTACACGGACAAACGTGCGAGACGTCAAATATATCATGTTTTTTGCGTTGTGTTCTTATACACATTATAAATGTACATATGTGTGTGTATATTTGAATTCGAGGACTTACCTAAGCCTCAACCGGTTCAGCGATGTAGTCTTTGCTTATCCCATTGAGTTTCAATGGAAATTTAAATTCAAAATCGGCGACATTGTCTCGGGGCAAAATCTGCAGACCAACCCCGAGAGAGAGAGAAAGCCGGAGACTCTTTACACGCCCGGAAACTGCGAAAGGGAATTTGAATAAATCGAGGTAAATTTAAGGGTGTTACATTGAGCGTGAAAATGTTTTGGAAGTGAGTAGCAAAACACAATAGAGCCATCCCGAGCCACTCAAACTGCTTGTAATGTGCTCGACGACACTGGCTCAGTCGAATATGTTTCTCGTGTAACTTTATTACTCGGTATTAGTTTTATAATATTATCTCATTCGTTTATAATACAACGGTGACGATAATTATATTCTACAGATATGCGTGTAGTAGTTTTTGATAGGTTTTAATTTTCACGATTACCCGTTTGGAGTTCGCGTCTCTGTGTAGTTTTTACGCAATATAATCGATAGTGGATAGTCTCGGAGCGATTGACCCTTTTATTTTAGTTTTATATTGTATGTTAAACTTTTTATTGCCCGTAATAAATGTATTAAATTGGACAAGTGCCGTCTATCGAGTTGAGTGTCTGTTTTTATATTTATTTTAGAGGGTGTAATAAGTTTGTGGGCATTATGCCCGTAAAGGATGTACCTGGTTCAAGCGGAAAAAATCTTAAGTGTTTTATTTATTAATTAACGTTAAAATGTGAATAGGCTGCTGTGTTCATTTTTAAATTGCAAAGGTTTACATACAATGTACATAATTATTGATTGTCAAAATTATAATAAAATCGAAGTCATAAAAAATTGATGCATTAGCCGATTTGCCCCCCAGATTTTATAGATTGTAACCCCAACTGTGCACGCTGATTTGTACAATAACAGTCTATAGCCCATTTGACGGTACGCGAAATAATTGTATAGTGTACCGTTGATTGAATGAGCCATAAATTTGCGTTGTCAACTTGAACCAGCTATGACAGGTAGCGGCTTGTTGCTAAAAAAGGTTGGATTTTTACGTTGGAAATGCTAGCGTGACTGCAGTGAGGCTGGCAGACGCTCACGCTAATATATATGTATATTGCAATGTTCCAATCAATATCAGATTTGGATAAATAATATCAGATTATTTTAATGTATGTAAGCTAGCTAACCTGACAACATTGCTCGTTTACTATTTTTTTTTTCATATGGAAAAAGGAGGGTTCCATGAATAAATAGAATATGATAAAACAGAACATGTAGTATAACTACGGTGACCATATTTTTTTGGAGAAAATAAAGGACAAATCAGAAATTGTTTCATAATAAAAATAGGTAGCGTTTTTTTTGTTCCACTACAACTAAAAAGCTTTATAATATTTATTATTAAATATAATCATAGCATTTTAAACAATATTATTACATAAAAAAAAATTATTTTGATACTTTTCACAAGAATTTACTTTTTTTAATAGCAAAGGTTTGTGTTTTAAGAATTCATAAAACTGTATACAATTCATGTCAAAGTTGCGTTTGGTATAAATGCATGCTTCCAATGTTTCGATTTTCAATTGGGTTTTTTCACTGGTTCACTAATGAAAATACTATTTCAGTGGGGGCCAGTGAGATTTTTAAAATGTATTTTAAAAGATACGTGTTTATCTGTGAAATATTTAAAAATTTCAAACCATCTACGGTGGCAGAACTCGTCATTTTGTCGTCATTCTTCGATCTATACACTGGTGACATAACTTTTAATACACGAAATTTCATGAAATAGTTCGCGGTCATTTATATTTAAGTTCCAGTGACTGGAAATTAACAAAACGCTTTCCTCGATTTTGTTGCATCTTTTAATATGTATTGGATTTTTTCGTTCAATTGACTTTAATATATATTGTTGAAATGTTGAAGCTTGGCTGTGAATAAAAAATAATCATGCCCCAGCAAACACATCATTAAAAAAGTTTTTCATAATCGTGGGACATTTTTCCAGTTTCAAAAAGTACGATTTTAGTGACCTGAGTAGATATAATATTCTTTCTAAAAGCTGGTAAAAAAGTTACCCATCGCATTTTGCTGTAACCCAGTAGTGAACATCTACATACATATGTATGTACATCATCAAAAAATTCTTTCAATTTTTTCACTCTGATTGTGTAGATGTAAAAATGTGAATAAATTTTTACTTATATCACTTTAATATCTACCGGAAGACAATCGACACCTAGTGCTTATGCAATTATTGCACTGCGTGATATGCGCCAATATTCAATTTACAAAATAAAGGACAAAATGGTCATTTTAGAAAAAAAAATAATATTAAAGACAGAGCAGTGTAATAAATGTCCTCTTAAATAAAGGACGTATGGTAAGTATGTATAACAGAACAGTGACAAAGCAGAAATAAGATACGACAAAAATAAATATTTTATTTTTCCCCTGTTCTGAATTGTCACGGTTTTGTTATTCGCTGTTTTGTTTTGTCACTGTTCTGATTTTTCATGTTCTGTTTCGTCCGGTTACCGGAAAAGGGAATAGATTGGTGCCAAACAACGAATCGACTTTATAAAATCCGATACGAATGAAACATTCTAATATTGCTATAGTGGATATGATGTATGTATTTACATGGATAATAAATTTGAGTGGAGTGAGTATTTGACCTATGAATCTAACGTTTTGGTACGATTTTTTTTAAACGTTTGAACGTCAAGTTTTGCGTATGTTAGTGTCTTTTAAGGGGGAAAAGAATCATTGATAATTTTTCTCAATTGTAATAAATTAAAATAATTCTAAAATTGAGCAGAGACATCCAAGAGAGTGAGAGTACGACGTGGTTTCCCGCTAATGGCCTTAACTGCCGACCATTATCGTCCCGGTCATGTAATTATTTTCGCGGAAAAACTTTAAGGGCGCATCGCGGTAAGTTTTGCCAATTAAAACCGACCAGGGGTTGCCAACCAACCCTCTAAACGAAACTACACAAAAGGAGGTGACCGTCGCCCTTTTTGACGTATGCGAAAAGTTTCCTCTTTGGATGATAAATCTCACCCATTGCATTGGTCTCGTTTTTATAGCGTCACTTTCTATATCGGTATGTGCTTGTTTTTACTTTTTTTTATTTTATTTTTTTTTTATTTATTTATTTAACCAGCGGTATCTTTGTATCGAATATCGTAAATTAAGTCGAACTTTTTGTCATCGAGGATAAATGGCGCTAGTCGGGAAATTTCCGTCGGCGATAATCGGACAAATTGACCGGAATAGAACTTTTGTTGAGATTCGCCAACGCGCACCATTTAATTGTCCGTTAAAAGCGTTCATCATATTTCATTCGTGGCTTTATCGCCATTTCTTTTGTTGACGTAGATTGGTGTCAAATTATTTCAATTTGAAAATTTTACCAGGCTCCTCCTCACGAAACCAATATTTGATATTTGAATGACAATTTTCAACTTTTATAATATCGTCAAGTGAAACTGAAGCTTTGCCACAAAAAAAATGTTGAAAAACGCACTGAGACTTAAAGTTATATGAGAAATATCACTTTTTCGAACTGAGAACAATTACTAATAAATTTTGGACCATTCAATTTTCACAAAAGATCATAAATGCTCCTGTAAACTGAAAGCTCATTTTAATATTTATAATAACTTAAACTAAAACTTTGACTTCGTAACGTTTCATAATTTTTTTCGTCTGCGACTCGTAAATACATTTAGCATATAATATACATTCGTATGTAGGTACATATAATAGAATGAGGTGTGAAATGTTCGCAGTTAATGAATGGGAATGATTTTACTCGAAAACAATCAACGTTTGCTATATAATTATAAGCGAATTCAACACTAATAATAACCAATCAATTGATTTAATCGTTATAATGTATAATTTTAGTATTGCAATTGTTCATTTATGTATGATTCAACGATTGATCAATAATATTACACTGTTCGACAGATGATTCATAGACGAGATATACATACGTAACTTGTCTTAAAGATTAATGCTACGTGAACATTGTTAATACTTTTACACGAAAACAAAAAATTGTGTGTTTAAGCCACCATCTTCATAAACGTGTTCAAATATAAAATGCGCTGTATGAAATAAGATTAACTAAAGATTTGAACGATGAAACGTACCTACTACAAATGATAGGTAATTATCTGACTATAGCTTCTAATATTCATTTTCAAACAAAAAATTCACAGATTTTGTGAAATAGACAAATCACTCGTATCTCCGAATCTCGAGTTAATCAGTACATTTTATTACCAGATTCGTGTTCGCTCGGCATAAATCTACAAGAAAAGTTACAGCCGTTTTTGTGTTTACAGTTATCTTAAGTGTATGTACATATGTACATACATATACTGCCGTCCTAAGCCCACTTAACGTAACTGACAAAAATTACGAAAATGAGTTAGATTTGTTTTAGGGGTTATGGGAGTGTATTCTTGCGGTTTTTCATATCAAAATGAATGTATCTTCATCCAAAAGTGACTTTTTTAAGCTATTAAATCTAACATATCTGTATGCGCAGAGAAATACCTATAGTATCACCAATACTTAGCGAAAATAACGTATCCAATATTTACTTCGGTCACTACCTTATCATGAAAGATTGAAAAGATTGAATCTCTCCACATTGGAGACGAGGAGATTAAGAGGTGATTTAATTGAAGTATTCAAAATAATAAATAATCATTATTCATGTGAAATGACCAACCTCATTATGTTCAATGAGAACCCCCATCTACGGGGTCATACTCTTAGACTCCGAAAAGAAAAATCAAATAAGATTGTTAGAGATTCATTATTTTCAAATAGAATGGTTGAAGTTTGGAATAGTCATATGTATACATTAATAATGAATAATGAAGTGACGTAACTACTAAAGTATTCATTTTTTTTTAATTTTTCCTAATCCAAACACAATAGAAAATAACCTCATGCAAAAAAAAAAAGTTTAAATAAATCAGTAATATATGAAGAAAAACACAAATTTAGAATAAAACTTTCAAGTCCATTTATCTCGATATTGTTGTTTTGTCAGTTAAGTTAAGTGGGCTTAGGACAGCAGTATACATACATCTACATACTTACTTAAACAGATTTATTTATTTAATTAAAATATCTTAAGAAGCTAATTACAAACAAAGGGTAACTTAAAGCTAAAATTACAAACAAAGAGTAACTTAAAGCTAAAATTACAAAATAAACTTAATTATTCATTAGCACTTGTACAGAGGTGTTGTTTTAATTCTACCAGGAATTAATCAATATTGTTTGTATTTGTAATCTCTTATGGCAGTCCATGGTATTCAACAACACCCCTGGGTACAAGATACTTCTAGATCAACTTAATTTTAAATTCTCAACTATTAACTTATTCTTACCCCTAGTATTATGACTATGTATATTATATCCCCTCATTAAACACTTGGTAATAAATTCTTATCTAACTTAAAAATGTATACTAACATGCACACTTTTAAGGTATCATCCAAATTCAATTAATTCAACATATTTCTTTTACTAGTTAATCTATTTACATTTAAAATCTTTAATCACTAAATTTATAAATGTAGCACGGCACATGCGTATAAGACAAAACCCATCGTTCATTTTAACAATTGAACCACCGACGAATTTACTTACTAGTACATACATACAACGTGCTTACAAGTACAGTGTAACAGCACGGCACACGGTAACATCCAGAAATGACGTTTCGTCCAAATTAACCCTTTAGCTTCCTCGGTCAATTCGAAAACTTTACGACCGTGTGTGCGTTCGGCAAGATTGCTTTTTTACAACACGACCGTGTGTCTATTTTATAAATACGTTTGTCCCACTACGTACAGCGTAGGCATTACGTACAGTTCGGCCACCTATGTATGTATGTACATAGGTATCCCCACAATGAAAAACTACACATTCTACTGAGTGACCTCATTTCCGCGAGCACTTAAATTCCTTTCATTATTCTTTACGCCCACCCACCCCCTTTTTCCCCCCCCCATTTTCCGACCCCATTTTCCCACCCCCCATTTTCCCACCCCCATTTTCCTACCCCAATGATTCGTCGGCTCAACCCCTTGGCCGCACCTGCCACTCCTCTAAGCTCCGCATGATTCAATTGCTGAGTCGAACGTGTTAATAATGCTCGAACGTTGTGTTGCCGTACGCTTTTGGCGGCGCCTCAATTGAACGCTTTTCCCTCGCAACCACCTGTCCGTATTGTGTATTTTTATATATTATACAGGTGTATAAGTCGACTTGTATGCATGAGTACATATATGTGTAGCAGAATAGTGTTCGTTGAGATCGAGACTGGAAATTTTTCCGCACACGCACACTTTTCGACTGGTATTCCACGTTGAATTTTACCGTTTGAATGTTCTGTCGGTGGTGAATTATAAGTATGTACCTATAAACTTTCTGTGATATGTACCTATGTATGTACCTATAAACTTACAGTATAAGGTCACTTGTACACGTACCGACGTGTCAGTCTCCCATAAAACAATTTTATATGTAGTGATTTAAGGCTTCATTAGTAAAAAGTCTCGGTGATTACGACAATGTGTCATTTACCATTCGGGTATAAACATAGGCTCCCGAAACATAATCTGTTTTAAACCTACGATTACAGTAATTCAATAGAAATAAGAACGTGTCTGCATGCATATTGTATTAAAAAATAAAATTGTAAATAGGTTTTTTTAAGCTTAACTTTCCTACTGTAAAAATAAACACTGACGATAAAGTAAGATTATTTTCCTTATTATTACTAACACACATTTATTGTAAAACGGATAATGGCCACTTGACCGGGAACTATTAGGATACGTTTTAAGTAAATAAGAAATAGTATTATGAACATTATATGGATAAATAAAAGTTTTTAAAAATTAAAAAAAAATTATGTATTATCATTTTATACAATGTGTGAGCGTTTAAGAAAAGTATGAAATAAATGAATTTTGTTGTCCGAAACATTTTTTTTTAATCTCACCAGTAAATGATCAGGTGATTCTGAAGAAACAATTTTTTAACGTGATCCTTCTCAAATTTTGGTATTTCGTGCGTGCTATTTCAGTCTCAATTAATGAAGCGTAGTATGTACATTTTGTACATAATTTGGGGGATGTCTGTGAAAGGTCTAAGATTCTTTTGCAACCATAACCAAAAAAAAAGCACAAATAATAAATACTTAAAATATATACATTATGAAATTGTTATATATGATCATAAAGAGTGGTTCTGCAAAGTTACGTCCATAATTCGTGTACGTTAATGCGTGTAAAATAGGCAATAACATTTTTGAGGTAAAAAAATAATTGAAACGTTTTAACCTTTAGTTATTTTATTTTATGCGTACAATTTTAAAATTTACGCATTCTCTTTTAGCCCGACTGAAACATAATTTATTAACAAAGTATCGTTAAAGTGCAGCAAAAATTTTCAATGGCCATTATTACAACTATGTATGTATGTATGTATGTACAACAAAACCATGATTTGCATGCGTTGAACAATTGAATTGTTATGAATATAATTGGATAGTCTATGTAATTATACAAGAGTAAACAATCACTTGATATTCAACGCGAATTCAATCTCGTGCGGTATGATGAATATATGTACATACATATGTGAAAAAGCGAACGTATAGGGTTCAAGTAGGCAATATCAACTTTTTTTTTAATACGTTTCCTTTATGGTATTTTTTCGCAATGTTGACTCTTTGCATTGGGAATAATGGCACCCACCGCTGTGTTACATTCTAGTGGATAGACATGAAAAATGGATTTTTCTTTGTGATAGCGAGAGGCGAATTCAGCGAAGAGAGTGGAGAATTGCATCATTGCAACGAGAAATGACGCTTTTCCTGATGTAATAGGAAAGCGTGAAGATTTTTCCACACACACAACACATCACAGCATGCCAGAGTGTACAAGATTTTTCAAATGAAAGTTTTCTTTTTAGTCGCTTTCTTCACACCTATGCCGTTTTCTTCGCTATCTTTCCCTTTTATTATTCACTCCGTGTGAGAAAATCTGATGTGTATAACACACCATTTACAAAGCACTGTTTTGTATTACGAAATATACATTTTACCATCGGTTACTTTTCAATCAAAGGAAATAAGTATTATTGTAACGATTAATTTATTTTAATATTTTACTGTAGCTTGCATTTTTTGCATGGTTTTTGATTGAGATTTATGTATGTACATACATATGTACATTGTACGCAATTTCATATCCAGACTTTCTAATTGAAGATAAATATTTTGCATTCGAGGAAGTATACAGAATTAAATTGATAGGGCGACGAATCAATTTATACCTCATTTTCAATCAATCTAAAATAAATATTATATTTTATTCACCATTTATTTCTACACAATTTCATTTCAATAGAATATAAACATTTTACACGAAAAAGCATATATGTACATATGTAATACGCACATCGACGTAGCAAGTTGCGATTCATTCAGAATGAAGATTAATTACACCGTATCGTTGTCTTTAAATATTATATACATAAATTAGCAACTAGCCCAGATTATTCCTGTCATAATACACGACGCTAACGCTAACCACTGCCAATTCCCCACTGTAACAATAACAAATTTCAGATATTTGAGCACTGCCATTTAGACTTATGAGAAGACTGCCAACACGTACGTACATTCATATTATTAATAATTTCGACAATCCTAAAGGATCATACATATCCATCTATCACGGATAGTCGGAATCTATCAATGGTGTCGGAAAGGATTCTCGGTTGTAAAAGTGACCCGGTCACGGAGGTTTCGAATAGATTGGTTTATCCAGGATTACGATCCCACTGAACCAACCCCTCTAATGGGGTATTAACCGCATCTCACGTCCCGTTAGCAAATCACCATTGCCACTGTACGGCATGGGGTGAACGTCGAATAAAAATACGCGAAGTTTTAAGGTTTTGTTTCGTAGGTGGAATGAGATTAAAGTAATACGTACACCGGGAGAAAAACGAGCGGGGTACGTGGCCGACGGTTTTTTCAAGTTTTCCCGCGGGAAAATTCCGTGGAAAATGGATTAATTCAGGGTGTGTGGGAGTTCGCATTAACGCGTCGGAAAACGCTTCCGTGCGACATATCCCGGTGTATCCGAACAGGCCGTGTGACGAATGCGAGCCATCATTCAAAAAACTGGTTCAATGTCGTCGGAAAATTCGTCGGAAAAATTCGATAAAATCGTTGTCGTGTTCGCGGGAAATTTACCGCCACCCCTTACCGACGTTCGATTTTATTTATGAGGGATTTTGGCACTTTTTGATCGTCGAATCAAACGACTTATAGTTGGTAGGGTGCGTTGAAATGCTTTCGCGTATACTCTTTTGACTTTTGTTCAAAGTCTCTGTAATGCGAAAAATTAACCAAAATCATTTAAATATCGACTGCGCGATTAGTTAATTATGATTTGGAGCCGAAAAAAGAATGATTTGATGTTGGGTTGCATGATTTATTCAAATTTGAATAGTGCATTACAGAGACTTCAGATACTATGTAATTCAATAGTATAGATGAGTGGTAGGGAACCGTTTTCGAGCTAAGAGTCAAATTAAGGGAAAACCTTCCAAAATTGATAAGTTTGTTTGGTTGTTTATCATCTTCGGATTATATAGTTAATTCAAAATGAAATGAGCTATATTCGTGATATTCGACAGTTTATTACTACAAAGTATTATTGAAAAACGATTTAAAGTTTTTTATTGCCATGAAGTTACATATGTATGTATGTATTTAAAAATAGGATTCATTTTGATTTTGTGTAACTTGTGTTTGGCGCAAAACTTTGGATGACAGCAAGAGTCGCAGGTTTTCATACAAAGAGCCGCATGAGGCTCCGGAGCCGCCGGTTCCCGACTACTGGAATAAATAGTATGTAAGTAATCACTGTTTATGGTGATCATTAGTACCTTTAGGGCTTTTATATTTAAAATACATAATATAATTAATTAGAAAAAAATACAATAAATTATGTTAAAGTAATAAAATAAATAATAAGTCGTTGCGTTAGAGACGACAGATTAATGTTAAAAAAAATCAATTAATTCGTAGTATTTTTTGCCATATCTAATCATTCTGGGGATGTGAAAATGAAGGTAATAAGACTAATAAGTATTACGCGAAGTACTTTCATTAGTGTATTTATGTACATACGTATGTACATGTCAAAGCGTATATAAATATGTAGGTGGCAAACTAGCGCTACGCACTCGAATCTACTATAAATAATATTTCAAATGTGAAAGTCTATTTTAATATAATGGTATACTCTAATAGAAATGCTTCACGAGTTTTATAAAGCCATCAATTGTAAAATATTTTTGTTAAAAAAATTGCCGAGAGTAATTTTTCATTTTATACAACAAATCAGTAGTGGGAACTGATTCTTAATGAAATTGTTTTACGTAACTAGAGTATTGCCTGTTGAAAATCAACGAGTGTATGAACATATGAGTGGGGGAACAATAGCGGCAACTACGGGCTATAGGAACAAAGCAGAAGTCAAGTGTGCCTAACAGACAGACATAAATACATTAAAATATACCTTTTAATGTGAATATTCCTGTACCTAGTATATACAAATCCGACAAGCAATAAATTCAAGTTTAATAAAATTTTATGATGTAATAAGGTTTACGATTTAAGGTGACACAGAATCCAATTATCATTATGCATTTAAAAAAGCTTCATTGTATTGTCCATTTTACGATAACGACTTTTCCCTTCCCGTGTGTGCGTTTGTTACACCATTGCGCAATTTTCATCACGGTACAACTCTTCCCAATATATTTGCAAACATGTTCAATACAATTTTCGGTGTTTGGTTATACATAAGCTTGTGCTTGTGCTGAGTGTTTAATGTACACACGCGCCAGCCCATAAATTAACACTGCACAATATTACTCTGGCGACGAAACGTATTAATCAATCTAGAAATTTAATTTCGAATTCAATTCGCGGGTCGCGGGGGCTGATTGCGAAATTGCGAGTTATTATCGAGTGAATGGTGACGAAAACGCTTAATCTAAATATTATACCTACCTACATATTTACTCGGTAGTTTCGTCGTTGAGTTTTCGAAACGTCGCCAATTTAAAGTCAAAGTCTAGTTTGAAGTGTGTTTTGATTGAAACGCGTAGAAATAGATTGCCGATACTTGGAGATTCATTATGACGTGTAATTGGATTTTTTGCCGTTGGTAATTTTGCATTAGTAATAATTGACGGTGTGTGTAAACGCTATATCTATAAATATTTCGTTTTCCGCATCAAGATAAGCACAATTATTTTGATGATCCCAATTGAAATTCCGGAAACTTTGTGAGCTTATCCGGAATCACGACAAATATTCCGACAAAAGATCCAAACCTTTCTCTCTCTCTGACTTTGTTATCTTGAATACGCAAATGTTAATTTCTCAGATGTTTTGCATATGAAAATAAACATCAATCTCGATGATATTGTACATATGTATGTATGTATATGTATTTAAAATTCGAAAAATCTAACTTATTTATGATCATGTCATAATTTAAACTATCATTACAGAATTGCATTCCTTCTAATGTTTTATAGCATTTCAAATTAATTGTTATATTGAATGTTTTAATCGCTTAAATTTAAAACCACGACACGTTCCATCCATCAGCTTTTGTATTATGTACACATGTACATATATATCTACTATTAATGAATGAGCAAAAGTTAAAAAAATTTCAAAAAATGTACAAACGAAACATTTTTGATTTTTAAGGTTGGATTGGATTCATCCTAATAAATTTTTATTGAAGAAATTATATTATTGTTATAATCGAGTTCATTGTATGAAAATTATTATCATATAAACTGTATGTATGTATGTACATATGTAAGCTCGCGTGAAATCTAAAATCACCGAAAATACTATAAAGCCAAAAAGCTTTCAGCTATTGAAGGTATACAAGTAAATTTTGGTTATATTTTTCCTCAGTGGTTGTGATTTTTTACACATGATCCTTTTTTTATTATTTTTTAAGTGATCAAGTCCATTTATTTTATCATTTCGAGTTACATTGAGTTTCCATACCATAAATTGTACACTTAAAGTTTTATAACATATTGTTATATCCTGGCCCTTTCGCATTTAAATCTTATCATATTTTACTTTTAAATATCAAATACGACAATGCATCAACATATAATAGAATAGCATATCTGTATTTAATATAACGCTAATCAAAAATGATCATATCGATGGGTTAGTGCGCAGATATTGTATGTCAAGTTTTGTTTTAAAATATTTTAAGTGACATACATACATCTCTTTTGCATGAAAACTATGGACGAAATGGACATATTTTACATTTGAATAAGGCAATATCTTCTCAAATATACTATTTGGACATACAATACTTTTTAAACACGAAGGTTTGATGCGGAGGGACGTTTTGTGTATGATAATAAAATTTATTTAAAAACTGGACATACAATATCTGTGCACTAACCCATCGAGTTGTACATCCATACCTATATGTATGCAATTAGACAACCACAAATTTTCTCATTAGGTTTTTTTATTAAGGTTTTTTACCTATAACATTTTATTATACGTGGAGTAACAATAAATAAGCTAAAGAAGAATAACAATTCTTTCAATTATTTAGTTGGTTTTGTATTTCGGCAACGTTTTCACCAGTCTCTTTAGAGGTGTGGGATACTTTCGATTCATCCCCTCCAATTCATAACAGATACATTGGTGGCAGCGGTGGGATTAATCCTACTAGTATCATCCCCACTAGTTTGTAACAATTATAATTCCCGTCAATTACTTAAATTCAGGTATATGAACATAACTGGTATAGTTAATGTTTATCTATTTATTTAAGATAGCTTAAAAAGCCAATTACAAACAAACATTAAAGCTAAAATTACAAATTAAACTAATTATTTATTAACACTTGTACAGAGGTGTTGTTTTAAGGCTGCCAGGAAACAATCAATTTTGTTTATATGTGTACGACCTTATGATATTCAACAACACCCCTGTACACGATACTTCTCCTGGATCTACTTAATTTTAAATTCTTAACTATTAACTCATTCTTACCCCTAGTATTTTGATTATGTGTATTATACCCTCTTATTAAATATTTTGGTAATAAATTCTTATCTAATTTAAAAATATATACTAGCATGCACACTTTTAAGGTTTCATTTACATTCATTCAACATATATCTTATACAAGTTAATCTATCGACATTTAAAATACTTCGCACAGCTCATTTTAGCAATTTTTGCAACCTATCTCTAATTACCTTATTTACTAAATTTAAAAATGAACCACAATATATAAAATGAGGACGAACAATTGCATTATAAACTGATACTTTTGTATTTATTGGAAAGTGAACTGATACCACTATCAAACAAAAAGGCTCACATATATAACGATGCAAGCTTATTGTTGAACTATTTTTTTTAAATTTAATACACATACATACATATGTACGTATTATACTATACAAAGCGAGCTCGTGCAATTGACGCGTGTCCACCGTTTCCAAATTGAAAGACACCTCGCCATCACAAAAGATATATGAGGTCGCATATGAACGCTCTCAATGGACGTCTCAATATACCGCCATAAAAAATAGCGTCCTTAATGGATTTTTTTCTGCGGGTTTCGCACAAAAACGCGAGCGTTAATTCCGCGAGGCGAGCCCTCGCTCCACGTACTATATATAGGCAGTAAGGTAGGAAGGGGTGACAGGTGGTGAATATTAAAAAAAAAAGCCTCACCGTAAATCTCGGAATAGGGTCGGCTATGGTGTGTGCATCGTTCTAGCCATCATAAAAAAAGTTCAAACAAGAATGTGCTAACAACGGTCACCTCGACGGGAAAGTGTGGAATTTTTCACGCGCATATTTACACACTTTGCAGCACTGCATATAAAATATTTTATGCTTATTTGTTTTAAGTGTTTGTTTAAGTGGAAATTTTTACACATTAATTTGTTAATTTTTATGCCAAATAGACTACAGAATTAAATTTGAAAATCTTTCCCTTATACTGCAGTCACATCTATGTATGTATGTAGTATGTAGTACATATGTATGTATTATATGTAGATACATTAGGCCCTAATGATTAGGGTCTTGTATGAAGAAATTTTTTTTTAGTAATATCAAAAAGATTGGGTGCTGGATTAGTGCTCTATCAGATACCCATCATAACTGCAAAATATCTTCTGAAAATATTAATGTTTAGTACTGCCCCTAGCTGCTTGAATATTGGCAAAAAATATAAAATTTTCCCCGGTTTAGGTGAAGCGAAATAATTTTTTTTGTAAATCGAAATTCTTGGGCTTGGAAAAGTTGCTCTATGGGTATACAAAACAAACGGCGTAATTATTTTTTTGATATTTTAACTCTTTAAAATTTAGAAGAAAATTTTTTTTAGCTAAAAGCGGAATTTATATTATTAATACCGCACATAAACACAATTTTTCTAAATTTTTGACCCCTTTGGGGCAATATAAAGAATTAAAATATTTAAAAAATAATTATACCGTTTGTTTTGTATACCCACGGAGCAACTTTTCCAAGCCCAAGCATTTTGATTTAAAAAAAAAAAAAAATTCGCTCCATCCTAATGTACATACATAGGTACATAGCTGCGCGGCTGTCGTTTTCGTCACGCTAATATAATTGACAAAATTGCTAATATACATAATTACAAAAAAAAATGTACAATTTTTTTTTGATAATAAATTTCATAAGCTTGTACATAGTATGGTTTTAATTAAAGAATATTTTTTTCTGCCTTTTAAATATGTAGTATCGTCACAATATCGTAATGTTGTAATCCTGAGAGAAATTGCTAGTTACGAAAAAATAAATCATTAAAATCAGTCGAACGGAAGTAGGGTTTTTTTTTTGTCGAAAAGTTTACTACAGAATATTGCAGAAACTGCACCATTGATCAATTGATAAGGTTTTGATCAAAATCCGCCGACCGGATTTTTTTTTGAATATATGCCGAAGATCGTATCAACACAGCAATTACATAATATGTATGTATGTATTTTGGTTGGTGTGGTGGTGTGCATGCGTTTAATTTACTGACGTACTTAAAAAAAAAAAATTTCGTTATTCTTCGTATTCCTCAAATATATGGAAGTCATGGGTTGGCCACACCCGAATTTTTTTCGTTTATTGCAACCGACTTAATAGCGCAGCCATCCAATATAGCTTTATGCGATCCCCACCGGAAAATATCTATGACGGCTGGCCGTAACGATTTTCAAAATATTTAATAAAAGCGCAAATCGATCCGAAAAGTTCGGACGCACTCTTTCCGACATAACGGCGTAAAGTTCGCCCCGTTAAACCGGAAGGAGTCGGCCAGGACCCACGAACGCTCCAATCCGTACCCAGCTACCCCGCGATATAAATACTAATATTCTTCAAATTATTAATATTATTGTTTTGAAGGGACGAAGGAGCCGGGCAGGGGGTGGAAGTTTTGTCTGGGTACGTACAAGTGTACGGCGCTGCACCCCGTAAATAACGCTCGGAAACGCGCCGTTAAATTTAACCGTCGACGAATAAAACAGAGAGAGAGAGAGTAGGAAAGCTCGCCAGTGGGTATATGACTTATCGGACAAACTTGGCCGCGGGGGTGCCTTCTCGAAAGTTCATTTTGGGTACCGTTTGGGCCCCGTAAATCGTCAGGCTCGTGCTGGAAATGGGGTCCTTGCACACGTCACTGTGCAACGCTGCACTCAATGGCGGTCGGGTCAAAACCCACTTATACCGGGGCCAAATGCGGTTTTATGCAACTCTTTTTGGATTTAAAAGTTTCCAACGGAACGGTGCGATCGCAACTTCGAGGATTCGCCCCGACGAACTGTTCGTTCCAACTGTGAAAAAACATTGGAGAGTTGCTTCATTCAAATCCTCCACACTGGCGTGTTACGGTATCGCAAAATGAAAAATGTGTGTGTGTGTGTGTGTGTGTGTGTGTATTAGAATTATTTATTTATTTATTTTATATGGCAGATTTTCTCCTAAATTATTCAATGCGGTGCTGGAGGACATGTTTAGGTCGCTGGAATGGCACAAAACAGGGGTTAAGATTAACGGAAGACATTTGAGCCATCTAAGATTCGCTGACGACATAGTTATAGTCGCATGTAACTCAGTAGATTTACAAAATAGATTAACAGAACTAAGCAACGAGAGTATGAAAGTAGGCTTAAAAATTAATTTTAATAAAACTAAAATTATGTTTAATGAATTTTGCACGCAAAACGTAGTCACAGTAGATAATCATATTGTAGAGATAGTTGATAGTTATTTATACCTAGGACAATTAGTGAATATGACTGGATGTAAAGAAGAAGAAATAAAACGAAGAATGAAACTAGGATGGAGTGCTTTTGGAAGAATGAACATAGTTTTTAAATCCAACATTCCGCTATGCTTAAAAAAGAAGGCGTACGACCAATGCGTACTGCCAGTCATGACGTATGGGTGTGAAACTTGGACGCTAAATTCAAGAATGCTACGAAAGATCCAGTGCACACAGAGAAGCATGGAAAGATGTATGTGGCAATGGGCTGGACACATAGCGAGAAGAATGGATGGCAGATGGACGCGAGAAGTACTGGAATGGTATCCGAGAGGATGCGAAAGAAAGCAAGGTAGACCGAGTGGAAGATGGGCTGATGAATTGAGAAGAATGTGTGGAGTCAAGTGGATGCAGATTGCTCAAGACAGACTGGAATGGAAGAGGATTGGAGAGGCCTTCATCCAGCAGTGGATGGTGAACGGCTGAAAATGATGATGATGATATACTATTAGCTAATTAGCCAATTGAACTTAGCTAATCTCTCACAGAGGTGTCTCCTCACACTTTTCAAGAATACATCTATGGTCTTAGAAGACTTGACGCACTCCGGGAGGGCATTATACATTAATACACCCCTGTGAAAAACACCACCAGCTGTCTTTGTTTTCCTTACTCTACCTACAACTAATTGGTTCTTATTTCTAGTACAATAACTATAGATATCACTATTTATAATGATATAATTCTTAAAATAATTTGGCAATAACTTATGATCTAAACAAAAGACAATGTGCTTAACTTTAAACAATTTCTAATACTCACCCATCCCAATTCATCTAACATACTTCTAATACTTTTTAGCCTACCAACATTCAAAATACCTCTCATAGCTCTATTTTGCAACCTTTGAATTGTATCTAAATCTTATATAAAAATATACATAATATTAGCTAATTAGTTAATTTAACTTAGATCTATTACATATTTATAACAACTACATACATGAATCTATATAGTAGTACACATTATACATATCTACTGTCCGTCACGGAGGTGTCTGAGATTCTGAACTAGGGAATGCAACACACAGGCACATAGAGGCGTGGGAAGATGTATGCTTGAAAGCACAATAAGTGATCGAAAAAGGAATACATGGGTGAGAAGCATGACCAAAGTGGCAGATATAGCGGTGCGTGGGAAAAAGTTGAAGTGGACACATAGCGAGAAGAATGGATGGCAGATGGACGCGAGAAATACTGGAATAGTATCCGAGAGGATGTGAAAGAAAGTAAAGAGTGTGTCAAATGAGTCAAATGAATGCAGATTGCTCAAGGCCAGCGGTGGATGGTTTACGTCTAAAAATGATGACGAGATTTGAGTTGAATTTTGTGCTATTATAAAAAATCTATCGAATAAGTTTATTGAATATACGGGTGAGTGACAAAATCCGTTGCGATTGTATGGAATATGCCATAATATACAATGTATGGGCATGTAAACAAAACAGTTTTGTAGTCGAAACTAAGAAAAGCTTCAGGAGCTGTTTTTGTGACTTGTTGAAATCTTTGTAAAATTGAAATCTTGTTTATTTCCTATGTATGGATGTATGTAATATATACGCACACATTTTGGCTAATTAGTACCCAAACTTTGGATTTGATAAAATCAATATACAGGAATTGTTAACCTATAACTAATTGCACTCAGGCAACGCCCATTACTTGCAGAGTATAATTATCTGTATGCATAAAATTGAATTGTTGTTCGGCTGTATGTTTATTCTTTATTATACATACATACATACATTCATACGTATATTGTCGAATCGATACCAAACGTCGAAGAATTACATTATATGATCTTTAGTATTGTCTGTTTTAATTCAAGCACTACACTTGTGCGGCTACTATTTCACTAATTTATCCATTTTATAACTTCAAGACTGAAATCTCTCGGTGATTTGTGAAAGCTCTTTGATTTTCTTCAGTGCTACGGAAAATTGAGCGGCCAAGTAAAGGCCGCGATTGCGATAGCGATTGAGTAAAATAACAACAGTATCGCATTGCGGATAATCACTATCGACTCTTTTTCGGGTAAACGTTCGAATATCTACCGAGTTTTTTGACTTAACATCTCAATTACGTTTTGAGTCTTTGCAAGTCGCAAGAGAAGCAGACGTTCAAAGCCCCCGATTTCATTTTAACGAATTCTCCACTTGGTTTTAATTAGGGTCGCCTGAGTCGCATTTTAAATTTGAACCGTTGCAAAAGATCAAGAAATCTCATCGAAAGTTTGATCGAGTTGTATACTGTAGTAACCGCACTAATTGAAATCAAATTCGTTTTTCAATTCGAAATTAATTTTTCGTGGATTGATTCTCATTCTACAAACGAGCCGAATCGAGTTGTAATTATCTCTCGCGTTATTTTTCCGTGGTTTACGTAATATATTATGTATTTGAAAGGTCGATGCTTGATCTATATAGCGCAGGGCCGCACACGTTTGACATTTCGTGATTATTTTTTTGTTTTTGTTTTATATATGTGCATACTCGTATGTATGTACCTATGTACGTAGAATCAAATTCTTATATACATAATAAAAGTGTAAAACGGTTTCGTGAGTACCTATGCCGGCCCATTATTACCATCCACCGGTAATTCCAGCATGAACATTATGACATTTAAATACTAACACGACCACCCTGAATATATTTCTCGCTAATGACGGCGAACCGACATTTCAAATATAAAATAATTATTATACTGCACTGCCATTAGTTGCCAGCTTGATTTTATTAAAAAAAAATACCCAGTTCTTACCCACAAAAAGGACAAAGTATTCAGGTGCTAATTATGCAATAGCTGGTATGAATTTCATTTCTATTGAGATACACAAAAATACGGATTGATGGAAAGAAAAACAGATATAAATATAGAGAAACAGAAATATAACAAATAGCTATAGGTACATAGATATAAAGACACATAGATAAACAGACAAACAGACAAGTACATATTCACTTGTATATATAATTATATTTATTAAATAGTTACGTCTGCTGGAGGGTTGTTGTAAGTATTCACCTGATGACAAATTACTGTTATTGGTCATGTCCAAAAAGGGGCGTAACGTTGTGCGCAGGACATCTCCAAAACGGTCAAGAAAAATGTCCTTAATCAGGACAGCGTACAGTTAATAAGCAATTACTTCGATATGGATTCCGTTCGTTTTTGCACTTATTCTTCTTCTTCTGTAATTAAGGATTAGATCCTTGTCTGTGAGCCTTATTCCAAATATTTCGGCCAGTGACCTTTTATATACCTTTTTTCACTATACCTACGAATTTTGTATTTATTATGTTGATTTGCGTTCGTTCCACATGTTACCATAGCTGTGTGCAAAAGCTCGACATTGTTCGAAATAAAGAAACTTTCGCTGAATTGACGGTGCAGATGTTCCACGTATAATATTTTTGATCTAACTTAGACAATAAGTGTTATCGTATATCTAAAAATCTCAATGCAAACAAGATATACCTAGAAAATATATACTATTGTATTTATTATGTATAAAAATAAAATTAAAACACAAGTTTTAAATTCCACTAACGGACAATCATAGATTCGTATTATTCAAACTGTGTTAGTAATTAGTATGATGAGTGACGTTTGAATACCGTTTTATTTTTACATTAAAATTCCGTAGTCTGTACATTTTGTTTATTAAATTCTAAACGATACTAGAAAACGCATTTGAATTGTAAATTGAGTCTATTATATAATATTAGAATATAAATATGATTAAGAACGTGTTCATATTAATAATATCTATGTACGAAAATTGAAATTGTTATAATTGTCATGCATCTCACGTATTTTGAAATTATACGCATACAGGCAATTCAGAAAGGAAACGACAAAACTGTTGAAGTGTACATAAGTCAAACGTTACACAAACACGTCTTTTAACGTAACACCCACAAAGGAGAGAGATTCGTTCCTTTTGGGACACGCTGTATAGTATTATGTCTGCTTTAATATGCTTTTGATGCATCGATATCAAAGAAGTATCTATCGTTAAATTGACGATCGTGATTTTACTTACATACATGCGAGGAGCATTTCTTAGAATAAACTCTTGAATGTTTTTTTTTGTATGGAAATAAAATAACATGTATTGTATGAATATGAAATCGTTAAAGTGGAATTGAAAAAAAAACTGACAGTACATATATTATTACAATGGTTATTACTATATTTATATAATATTTTGGGCTTTAGACTGTAAAATAACTAAATATACATATAGTATGTTTAGAAAGGGTTCAAAGAAGGATTATAGAAATGCTATCTGAACTTCGATCACTACCCTATAACGAAGGTTTGAAGGGATTGAGTCTCACCTCTTTGGAGACGAGAAGATTGAGAGGCGATCTAATATATGTACATAAGTATTCAAATAGAGTGGTCAAAGTTTGGAACCGCCTCCGCCTAATGCGCCATCTATGGCGCTACTATCGAACGGGCCATGGGCTGTACTGCTATTGTACAAACCGGCGCACACGGGTAGTCGTATGGCGTGTCCACCATCGCGTATTTATTTTTGTATTCGGATGAACTTTAAATACCCATTACGAACCATACATCATTCTGTACATGCAACTATGTATACATGTATGTACATAGTATGAATGTGACAAAAGAGACAATATAAGCGGCCGAGATCAATTTATTTTCACCTCTGGAAATAAATCATCAGCCGTTCACCATCCACTGCTGGATGAAGGCCTCTCCAATCCTCTTCCATTCCTGTCTGTCTTGAACAATCTGCATCCACTTGACTCAACACATTCTTCTCTATTCATCAGCCCATCTTCCACTCGTTCTACCTTGCTTTCTTTCACATCCTCTCGGATACCATTCCAGTATTTCTCGCGTCCATCTGCCATCCATTCTTCTCGCTATGCGTCCAGCCCATTGCCACTTCAACTTTTTCACGCGTACTGCTATATCTACCAGTTTGGTCATACTTCTTACCCATGTATTTATTTTGCGATCTCTTCTTGTTACACCAAACATACATCTTTCCATGCTTCTCTGTGTGTGCACTGGATCTTTTGTAGCATTCTTGAATTTAGCGTCCAAGTTTCACACCCATACGTCATAACTAGCAGTACGCATTGGTCGTATGCCTTTGTTTTTTGTTTTTTTTAAGCATAGCAAATAAATACATACAGTGAATCAACATTTCAATCGATTATATACTTACGCACACGTGTTTCAATGTGACAGATTTTTTCACACCTCAGAAAAGGGTATACCCCTTACTGAATTATCGAAACACATACACGCGCGCACGCTATATATACATACATACATACGTATGTACATATGTAGTCGTCAGATTACGCGCCCACTTTCATCTTTTCACATCTTCAAAGGTGAAAAGATTTCCGATCTCCACTTCACTGAATCATTCATATTTTCCCATCAATAATCATAGAGGGGAGGTGGGAACATGTACGAGATGAATCGCGGACGAACTCCCACACGTATGTACGTATGTATGCAGTAGGGTTGAGTCCTTTTTTTCCCGTTTTTTTTTTTTAATGGGCACCCACGACAAAACAGGAAGTGGCCAGGGTCCTCATTTGGGGTCTCAGGTGATGGATCGGGGGGCCCCATAGCGATGGGCTATCGGGGGTCCTGAGGGTGACCACCCGCGTCGTTGTCCCGCGTATTATATTTGTAGTAAATCATAGGCGACCAACGGCCGGTGATTTATTTCTGCTGTTACTTACTATCGCCACGATCGTCCCGAATGAATTATCGATGGGGAGTGGGAGTTTAGGGGTTACGGAAGAGAATCCCATTCCTGGATTTTGTGCGCAGGGGTGTTTCGTGGGGTCCCTTTGGATAGCACCTTGGGCTGGAGCAACCCTTTGCCCGCCGCCAAAAAACGACGTCTCGTAAAACATTATTCATAGCGGGGACCCTGTTGGAATTTACGACGCGCCATCACGGATAAAGGGTTAACGTAGAAATTTTGTCGCGCCGGCCGTAATCCCAATAATGCCGCGAGCGCAATCCGTTGCGCTCGCATTTGAATTATGTACGATAATGTTTTTTTTTTTGGTTTCAGTTTTTCTTATGCAAAGTCGATGTTTGTATGTACACTCGCGCGTGTGTGTGTGTGTGTGTGTGTGTGTGTATTTTTGCACAATAATGACCAAACGATGTTAAGTATCACCCCTATTCCGACCGATGAGCATTCAACAGTTCAATTCGGGTGCAAATAGAGAGCAATTGTATACACATACTAGTTGTAAGCCCGTTGAATATCAACGGAGCGGTTTTTCATCATCCGTACTGAAAAATAATATTAAATTTTATAGTTTTAGTTGTTGCATAGATGGCGCGTTGTTGTACAACGACACGTAACATTTTAGCAAAGTCGCGTGCCTATTGACAGGTAATTTTGTTAAATCGTAGCAGGCACTAGCGCGCGGACGGTTCGTGTCTTTTAATCATTTACCTCGGCGAGCGTTATCAGCAGACAGACAGATTTCCGCTATTAATATATACTAGTGTAAGCCCGTTGCATATCAACAGAGCGGTTTTTCATCATCCGTACTGAAAAATAATATTAAATTTAATAGTTTTTATAGCGCCATCTATGGCGCGTTACAATAACAACGTAACAATTTAGTAACAAGTCGCGAGCCTATTTTTATTATATTCGGCTATATCCCTATATGCCCTACATCATCTGGTTTGGTTCACAGCGTAAGCGCTCAGTGTACCGAATCAGCGGTACTGGGTTCAAATTCCATTCGTGCGACGTTCTGATTTTTTAATTATTTACCTCGGCGAGCGTTATTAGCAGACAGACACAGACGGATTTCGGCTATTATATACATATATATGTATATGTAATAATATAGTCTGTTTTTCTCAGAGTTGTGGAGTTGGAGTCGTAAAAAATCGAGCTACTCCTTTTTCCGCATTTAATTTGATTTTTAAAACAAACGTTCGATTGTTGGTTAACTCAACGAGTCATAACTTCCACGCTCGAGACGCACCTAGTACTCCAACAATTATTCGTTCGGTTCATCGTTTTCGGGACGAAGGAACTGTCTAAAATCTCTAGATGTTTCGGAAGACGGCGTTCTGTTCGAATCGAGGAGAATGTTGCTCTTGTGCCAGAGAACATTGAAGAAAACCACAAAATCTTCACGAGAAGACGTTATCAACATTTGGGGAGCCCAACAAACAATCCAGAGATGTTGTTCCATTAGGATAGGGTTATAAATCACGATACTGTACTGATTACGTAGCCCGTCAATGTATGGTTATTTTTTTGATGATCATTGCGTTTATCTGATTTGACCAGCTTCTCAAAGTCTGGGGTGAATGTGAATAAACCAATAACCATCCAGCAGCTGAAGACTGACATTAGAGAAGAGACTAACAAGCGTTAAGACCTGAAATTCTAATAAAAGTGATGGAAAATGCGTTCAAATGAGCCTGACAAGTTGAAGCTAAAAATGGCAATTCGAAAATTAGTCTATTAGTTGCATTGGTTGGTGAAATTACGACTATATCGACGAGTACCTGGAAATGGTCTTACATGTGTACTATGTACATATGTACATATATGAACAAAAATGTGGAAAAAATTCAATTTGACATTTAAAAATTTTTGAAATCGGAGTTGGAGTGGGATTGTTGGAAAATGTCGAAGTCGGAGTCGCGTTTTTTTTTCACGACTCCACAGCCCTGGTTTGTCTTCTTACTTTACAAATACGACCGTAAGCACATTAACGTTTTTTGTTAAAGTGAAGTATCTCGGGAAAGATACTTCCGAAGAAGGAAGTGTAAGAAAGAAAGCAGGGAGTGAAGAAACGCGTAATGATTTGTTTTGTTAGATGGGAAGGAGTTTTAAGTGTCGCAAAATTTCATAGAAACATCTCGCAACTAAGTTAGATAAATTGGCACATTCTAACAGGAGACGGCTGATTTGGATTTAGCAATATCTTGATCTTGACATTGACGATATTTAAGGTCGAGAAGCATCGATAAAATCTTTCGATATACAGGGATCGAATCTCGGAACCATCGCTCGAGAGACTTACGCTCTAATCACTGACCTATTGCTTGGCTCTCCGGGACGAAAATACGAGTGGCGACACGAAATTCTACTAACTATGTAGTATAAGTACATAAAAAATGCACTATAACGTGCTGAGTTACCTTCTCGTAGTGACAGTTCAATTATACGGGAAACAATGGGCATGCAAGTATTTTTGGGTCGAGCGTTTTATCCTATAAATTAAAAATAATAATAGAAAAAATAGTTGGATAAAACTTTCGATACACTCCACGCTACGAAATTACTCAACCTATTTCGCACTTCATAATAAAATCTCACTTTGTAAGTCATCTCGTTTTTGAGTGTTGTACATAGTTTGTAAACTTATTTATATAATCACATTATGAACTTTAAATTAGTTAGTGGCTTCGGAAACTTACCAGCGAATACATTTTTTTTTATTTCGCCACCTACAGAACTTAAATAACGCGTCACGTAAGCTATTTATAACATCACAATTTTAAATTTCTAAATTTGTACATCATTTGTTTGCAGAATAAAACAACAATCCCTTCACAATTACGTTTTGAATATTCAAACGTGCATAACTCACTGACTGTAAATTTTAACACTCGTGCTCGTGTGACTTTTTTGCTCTATATAACCTTCTCTATCGTCCCGTATAATGTTTATTTGCAGTCGTGAATCACTCCGTATAAAATACGGCGATAACCAACAGCGCGCCGAGGACATAATTATGCGTTTACCCCAAATGCACACGTCAGCGACGATAGCTCGTACATACACTGAAAAAATTAGCACACACACACTAATGTTTTTCTGCAGACACAGGCAGAGTAATAAATTTATTTTAATTTTATCTCGACTTTTAAGCCAGTGGTTTGGTTGGTGTATACGCGCAGATGAATTATTGACGCCGATAAGGGCATCTCGCCGAAAAGAACAAGTTTTCATCCAGTTTGCATCCAGTTTCGATTTATCGCGTTGCTTTCTCCAATGTAGCCGGTGTTGTGGAAAGGGTTTTTCGGGGAGGTGAATTTTCGAGCTTCGTACAGAAATCGGATATTTCTAGGGAATCCGGTCGAACGGAAGTCACTGTTTGCGAGCGGAAACGGGAAGATGTTGCAAACTTGGCGGCCGCCCTTTGTGCTCGCGCTCTCCGTTCGCAGTCTATTAAAAAAGTTTTCGTTTTGAAAGTTTGACGATACGTCTCTTATTAACTGTTATTTTTACGAGGAGAAATAAAAAAAAAATATCTATAAGTCGAAGTCGTGTTCAATATCATTAGACGCGAGTTACAAATAAAAAGTGAGGGTACGATTCTTTGCAAAGATCTTATATACTGGGGTGTAACAAGTTAACTGGGTTAATTAGCCGAACTTTAAAGTTTCTAGTATCACAAGAAATTTTTCCGTGCGAGAAAAAAGTATCAAAAGGTCGAATTGTTTTACAATTAATTACACTGTGCAACAAAAAAAAAAACTGCCGGAGCGGAGACTAGTCAATCTTTACTAAATTTGATCCACTGAATTCGAATATGATAATGAAATTTATTGGTTCGCTTTCGTTTATGAAATATGAGCGGTTAAAAAAATTGACACTGAGCAACAAAAAAAAATACCCAGAGCGGAGATTGGTCAATCTTTACTAAGTTTCACCCACTGAATTCGAATCCGATAATAATCGTTGTTGATATGCTTCCGTTTATGAGATATTCGCGATTTAAAAAATGTAAAAAATATCCATTTTTTTGGCTTTTGCGGTCTATCAAAATATAGTATCGCTGTGCTCAATGTGAGTATTATGGACACAGCGAGAAGAATGGATGGCAGATGGACGCGAGAAATACTGGAATGGTATCCGTGAGGATGTGAATGAAAGCTAGGCGGACCCAGTGGACGATGGGCTGATGAATTGAGAAGAATGTGTCGAGTCAATTGGATGCAGATTGCTCAAGATAGACAGGAATGAAAGATTGGAGAGGGCTTCAGCCAGGAGTGGATGGTGAACGGCTGAAAGCGACAATATACAATATACGTTATATTCTTTTTGTACGATTCAAATATGCAGTTTCTATTACAAATTTTTGTTGCCTTTTTTCGCGTCACGTAAACTTATTATGAAATGTCAAGTATCGCGTCCTAAAAATGTATTGTTTTTTAATTGCAAAATTGTTCATATACAGCATGAAAATTATTTTAATTGAGTCTTCATAATTATATTAACAATACTTTAAAATTATATTAAATAATATTTTAATGTAATAGTAATGTTAAAAAAAAATAAAATCACATAAAGTGAGATGATTAATTTTGGCCCACCTCGGGCGCCCACTCGCACGTCGGCGACCCAACGTCATATGTAACACTTCAATATCATTTCATCGGCGTCATAAATACCCCATTTAAAAACCGAATATAAAATAGCCGAAATCCGTATGTCTGTCTGTCTGCTGATAACGCTCGCTGAGGAAAAATAATTAAAAAACCAGAAAGAGTGGGGGATCGAACCCAGGACCGCAAGCTCGAGAGTAATCACGCTAACGCTATACTCTATCGCCCTTGGTCGATTTAGTCCTTTTTTTTTTAAACATTACCTATAATTAAAATAAATAGGAAATGAGGAAAAATAATTAAAAAAACCATAATGAGTGGGGATCGAACCCGGGACGCCAGGTCGGGAGTTATCGCGCTAACGCATACGCCACGGCCCGTTGTTGATTTGGTCCTTTTTTTTTTAAACATTACCTATACAAGGGATCGTATAGATGACGCTATAAAAACTATTATTTTTTTGTCTACTTACAACCGTGCGATCAATTAGTGGGGATCTCTATTAAAAAAGCGCTTTACGTAATTTAAAATTCAGCGGGCGTTGATATTCAACGGGCATACACTAGTATATTGATATTCATATTCCACGATGATACATTTGGCAATCTATGAATACGGCAGCGATATACGGTATGTAAGTACGCAAGTGGCACGCGAATAATCGCGTGCAGAGAGAGAGAGAGAGTTCGACCGTCATTTGTCAACAGGCGCGTCCTTTTGTATACGGGGTACTAAGAAAGTCACGGATTGTTCGCCGGCATTACAATAAGTAACGTCATTGATGGCGATAATGGGCGAGCATAAATACGCGCCGGGTCGTTATTACCCCGTTACGTCGTCACGGTTGGCGAGCGCGAATTTCCTGAGGAAATGAACGGGGATCTCGCATTTTCTTCTCCCGTATCTCTCTCCTTACATTTCCCTCATTTCTCTCCACCCCCCCCACTTCTCACCCCTGTCGTTATTTAGGGCGCAACGGATCCGGGCCGATTTGCATATCGTACATGTGGGATTACGCAGTTTCCCCTCCTGTGCCCGTTTTTTTTTTTCGGTTTGGTGGTCCGTTATTAAAAAAATACACAATGATAAAGCCGAAGATCTGTTGTTTTTTTTTTTATCTCGGTGAGTTGTCGTTGTAAGGCGCCCGAGGCGAATGCTCAGGGTCTTTGTGCGCCCCTGTGGTGACAGGTGAACGGCGCCGGATAATAGAGAATTTTCGCGAAACCTTGAATTTGCGTTTGCGAAAAAAAAATTATAATTCCGGATGCGGAAGCTTCTCTCAAAAATAAAAATACCGTTCGCCCACAACCGCGCCGCGTTGGCTTCGGCTCGTATTAATAATAACAATCTCATTAATTCGCACTAAGCGTTCGTTCGCTTATATAATTATATACGAATCTGTGCGATTAATCAAAAGATGACCGAAATATTTGCATGCTATCTTATTTAAATGAACGAAAAAAAAAATTATGTGTATTTTCCGCGTTAATTTTGTATGAAACTAGTGTGTCCAATTCGAGCCGGAATTAAATACCTATTACATACATACATAGTGAAATTTTCTTTAATATCAAGTTTTAAAGTACTGTGTTAGCGCTCAAAAAAATTAGACTAGATTGAAAAGCAAATTAATAAAAACAAGAAAACTTAAAGTTCATTAAAAAAAAATTCCGCTGTGGCCAACCCAACCCCTACGTGAAAACTATAGATATGAAATTTCAGCTTGATAGACTTGATAGTTTCGGAGAAAAAGTTAAAAATACCGAAAACCAAGCGTAAAAGTACTATTTCCGGTTGGAAAAAAAATTAAAAATTACATTATTTTGAAGGTCGTACATATGTAAAATTTCAGCTTAATATGTTTCACAGTTTTGCTGGAAAAACCTTGCAAAGATTACAAAAAATTAGGTGACTTTCGGTTGACGGAAATTTTCGAAAGCCTTATGGATTGTAATGGCCGGCAAAAAACATAATACAAATATGAAGTTTTATAGGATAAACGGTTTTTGAGTTATTAGCGATTCTAACCGCAGACACACAGACGTACAGATATTTTCCAGAAATCATAAAAACGTGATCGGGGAATGATACCCGATACAAATCAGTCAAAATTTCGAGGTCGAATTTTGGCACGGTCACAATACAAAGTATATATTGAAAAACGACTAACCAGACTTTATTTATGTACGTATGTACAATATTCTTTGAACTCACCACGCTACTTAAATATATACAAAATAAATTTTTATTTGTGTTGTATTTTTAATTTTATTGTTAAAATAAAAATTTTGATCGTATACTTTAACATACAGGTCCATTTAAAATAATGTCAGTTTAATTTTACATATGTAGGTTTATTGAAATTTTTAAACTAGCGTTCGAAAAATTCCCTGTAAATCAATACAAAATTTATTACGTCGTTAAATTTTTGACATAGTTGTAATTTTTCAATGTTGTAAAGAATTCCTTTCGTATGTTATGCAAAAAATGCTTATTTTCGTTTGATTTTATTTTTAAAAACGCATACAAACACACACGTGTGTGTAAAAGTGTGGTTTCAGTGCGAAAGGGGACAGCTGCTCATAACGTTATTTCACAAGGGAGAGCCAAATTGAATTTTTATTATATACTAGATAAAATTTGATAACCCTTGTAACCCTTCTATTATAACCTTTTTAAAAGAAATACTTCCCTATTCACTTTCTTTTCGTGTTTTTTTTTTTTTTTTATTATTTTTTATTCAACCTAAAACGCACTGCAACGCTCTCACATAAGCAAGTGTTCATGCTTGGAAAACGCAAAACAAACATTCGCAGGTACATTTCGACTGTTTACAACTAAAAGACTAAGCATATTAAAATATTACAGTTTAGACCGTA
This sequence comes from Parapsyche elsis, assembly GCA_022651745.1. Classification (NCBI taxonomy): domain Eukaryota; kingdom Metazoa; phylum Arthropoda; class Insecta; order Trichoptera; family Hydropsychidae; genus Parapsyche; species Parapsyche elsis. Next base: position 668,222 of record JAGVSN010000041.1, read on the forward strand.
TTTACGGGAATCGTTTTAAGCACACCGAATGCTAATTCACCTGTACAAGTGAGTATATTATGCAGGTGTTGGCTGAATTTGCCATACAATGCAAGTCGTTTTCGTTTTGAACCTAAGGGGAGTTTCGAAGAGGACTACATTTGGTTTATCTACTTAGGTACGAAGTGAGTCGCTTGCAATTCAGTTCACAAATTTTTATTTTGTTACGTTGGCGAGTGGCAAACTCGTGATTTCGAGAACAAACCGAGAACTTTCTTTCGTTGTTCAATTTGAATATAAATTCGTACACAACAGTCGATCGAAATGGTCTCAAGCCGACCCCCAATCCGCAATCTTTATTGCAATTGTCAAAGAAATGTTCAAATAGAGGAAATTAGCCCATGGCTCCTGTTAAGTGCTGAAAGCTGAAAAGGCACAACCTGCAAGGCGACTTAATTTAATTAAGAGTCAAGAGTAGTTCTTTTAAAGAGTCTGCACCGCCCGTTTTCGTTTGTCTATGCAAAATATATTAGCGCTTTACGTTTGAACGGCCAGTGTATCTAAACCTTTCTTTGGCGTTGGAAAATTCAATTTTGTATATTCAGATCGACAAATCGGTTACGTACGCGAAATAGTGATTGAAAATTATTAATGTAAATTCCCAAACTCAAATCGAGGAAAATTGTCAATCCGTTCGATCGTGTAATCCAACGTCACAACTTTGCCTGTAAATTTTATTGTAGTTTGTCGAATAGCCAAATTCGATTGTTCAACATAATCAATGCGAATTATGTATTCGTACGGTTATAAATAATATTACAATTGTGGTTACACAAGAGCAAAGTGTTAATAGTAGATGTAGCTAAAAATTTAAAATTCGTGTATGCACTTGTATTCCGAATAGTGTGCTTTATTTTAAATCTCAAAATTTAACATACAGTATACTTGTAACATTTGAACAAAAAATTTCAATATTTCGGTACCGATTTTAACCACAATTGTCTTTTAAATTACAAAACTACGAACATTGTTATAAAAACAATACACTATCCTTTTGGAATAGTTTATCAAAAATCAAAAGATTAAATTTTTCCTTGTGTTTATAGTATGTAAATGCAGAATATCAAAAATTCACTAAAAAATAACTTTCCAAAAGGACTGACAATAATATCACTGCTTCTAATTTAAAAAAAAATTAGTAACCATACAATTTTAATAAAAAAAACAAAAAGTCTTTACGTAAAATTACCTCCTTAGTTTGGAACTACCCCAAACTTTAAGGATTGATAGCTGAATTTACTGCGAAAAAAAAATAAGCCTTAGGTTTTAATATAACGTAACAAAGACACGCGTATGATATACGAGCGTTATAACATTTATAAGTAATAATAAAATGATCTATGTAGCTTTGAGATTATCCATTTTTATACACGAGCTTGCTTTAGCAGTGCCATTCATTAAAATAATATGAAAAACGGCATCCGCTATTAGGCCAAAGTCTCACATTATTCGTTATATCGTTCGCCGAGTGGTTGGCGACCCCTGCCGTTGCGCAATAGCTGAGGATATAAAAGCGGCACTTACACAATGCTGAACCCCACAACCTGTACATACATACATAACTATCTACATATATGTTTTATATATACATATATACAAATATACACACACATACTCACCATGGAGATATATTTTAAATTCCTCGTAAAACTACCGAATCACGTGAAGTTTATACTGTCGAATCTGAACACGAACGATTCGCCGTTTTAATTAAAGCAAATCCCGCATTACTTATTCAGACGGCGATGTCGCTCGAAGCTCTCTCTCTTTTCAGCTTTTTCGCGCCGATAATCTCTCGTTCGCCTTTTGCACCGTTTACAATCGGAAATTGAACGAATCGATTATCTTATTTGTTGTATGTATGTATGTGCATAGTATAGCTACGGTATGGCTCGATTGTTCGCGATTAGAATATTGTATGAATTAAATTGAAAGGGAGTACTTTCAGTTCGAGCACTCGTCGATAGCTCACGGTCAATGGATTCGTTAGCTTAAATAATAATAAAAGAAAACGACACGATTTCCATCTCGAAACAATCTAAAATTATAGAATGTCGTAAATACTTTTAAAAAATCGGCTCAATTTTGCATCATCTTGTGACAAAAGTTTGAAACGATTCAACACTCTTAAATGTTTACATTACAATGTAAACGCGATACAAAATCACTTTCGAATCGGGTCAATTGTTGCGAGTTTTTTGGTTTTGTTGTTGTTAATTTAATCAATATTGTGCTTATTTGCTTATAAGTGCAAATGTCAAAAGATGCTCTATATAAATTTTTAAATTCCAGAATAACAGTAATTTGTTTTTCTAGAGATACAAGTAAAAGTAATTCACCCAAATACTGTTCCCAAATAAACGGTTCCCGGTCAAGTGACCATTGTCCGTTTTACAATAAATGTGTATTAGTAATAATAAGGAAGATAATCTTACTTTATCGTTGGTGTTTACAGTAGGAAAGTTTAAGCTAAAAAACCTATTTACAATTTCCAAATACGACGTAAACATATGGAAATTTATACTTTTGGTATAAAACAAAACCATATGAAAATTTATACGTAATTTTGTTCATTCATTCAATATAATAGTGGAGTTGTTTAATTTATATTTTACAATCCTAATCTGTGTATTTGAGTTACAATTTTAATACTAAATATGAATATATGTATGTACTATGTATGTATATGTAAAATCAAAAAAAATGTTAGTCATTGATGAAAATTACACCGTTATTCTCGTTATATCCACTTGAAAGCTTTTCATTGTACATACTATCGTCATACTACTTCGCTTAAGTTCAAAGTCGAGCTTCCATTTAACTTTCGGGCTAAAAATCGCAAACATCGATCGCCTCAACGTGTGCGGTATTTTTCACCAGGCGTTTCGTGTTATACAAGCAGCTATTTAATTAGTTAAAGAGCGACCGGTAACAAACCCCTAGTTAGTTGTAGCGCACACTCACTCAAAAAAGTGTCAAGCGGCAAAAAGAATAAAAAAAAAAAAACATCCACAAACCATCACTCTTAATTAGATTTTTGCTTTCGAACTCATTAACTAAGGGTCAATTGAGTACCATCGAGGTATATTTATAGCGATGATATTCTTTATTCGTTCAATATTTGACTGTAATATGGCGATTACCATAAATCTGTAGGTGAAATTCTCTTCGCGTTCGATGTTTGGGTTATCCGGGACTTCTGGAAACCCTTCCTCTCTCTCAGTTCGGGGTTGTCGTAATTTAAGTAGGCCATCATTGCTCCCCTCGCCATCCGGTTGCAAGTCTGTGGCTATTGTGGCACAGTTGAGGAAGCACTTGGCGATGTAGATGAAGCCTTTGATATTGTATATGTGCTGTGTGCTAGGCTGGGTTTGTGCTGCGGAAACGCTCGCTGAAAACACTGAATTTTCTTTTGTGTTGCCAAAGTTGTATCGCCACCAACTACTGTCATTCCATTTTTTTTTGTAATGCTATTGAATGCTTTAACAAAAAAGACAATTACCCGTTTAAAAGTTTCGTCTTAAACATTCTGTGGCGTTGAATCTTTGAGCGAACGAGCTATGCAGCGTTTTAATCGTGGAAAATCCGGAAAAACGCGCCTCAAAAGACTCAATTGCAACGTTTTATATTTTATATCTGACACAGTAGGATACAATGTATTCGAAAGTGTTGAAATGTTTATGAGTTTTGTGTTTGATCGATTACAATTCTACCATCAACACATGGATTTATTTACCAATGAAGATTGATTGTTTGTACATATACGAAAAATCTATTGAAACGAGTCATAATTCAATGGTGAATTTTTCAATCAAATATTTAATTAATCCCAACTGAGCTTGCATTGATAAAATGGTACATTGCATACAATAATATGAATTGATTTAATTTTGTATGTAATTAATTGTACATTCAATACTGTTTTAGATTGCTGTTTACTTTAATCGACGAAAATAATATTGTTTTGTTTTTTTCGAATCGTATCGGCGCAATTTGAGTATCTTATTTGTGTCGCTGTTAATTTTAATCGCCGAATTGAAAGCATGCGAAAAATAAAATTTCGGCGAATCAACAAGCATACCGTTGTTTGTTGGTATATTACGGTTCGTTTGCACGTAAAAATAAACATATTGTATGAAGGGAAAAAGAGGTCCTATCATTTTTTCGCCGATATCCTTTTTTCATATTTACGTAAAGCTGACCTGTTTACAGCCAAATAACCGTTTATAGCAACAATATCTTTTCGTGTGGCCTTTTTTCCGCAGATTCGCGGAAACTTTCCCTTTTTGCCCTTCGGATTTACGATTTAAAAAGGCGCGTTTCGGTCAACATACCGCGTCCTGCGACATTACCCCCAATGTTGGTCATCACTTTCAATATCTACATACATATAAAGGATGCTATAAATTTTAATAGAAACACTTCAAAACATACGTATGTACATACAATGCAAATAAATAATTTATAACCGTACCCACACTTGCATAAGTTCAAATTCCAATGTTTAATGCAAGTATTAACATGATAATTATTAATGAAGTTATCAGCCAACATTATTTTAGTATTGCAGAATATTTTAAGACACACGGTGAATCAGTTCCACAGTTACGCACGCAACATCTGAAGAAAGTTTTGACACTTTTGTGGTGAATAAAAATTTAATTACACAGCGCTTACGATGGGCACATAATAATTGCTCTTAGTTTCGTTTATCTGGGTTCACTCATTAACAATGGCGGTGTATCCGAGCCGGAAGTTTGACGAATAATTACGATGGCTAAGGTGGCAATGTCGCAGCTTACCAAGAAGATGGAAAGATATATGATTAGTATAAAAGGAAGAGATCGTAAGAGGAATACATGGGAAAAAAGCATGACCAAAGTGGCAGATATAGCGTGTGAAAAAGTTGAAGTGGACATAGCTAGAAGAATGGATGGTAGATGGACGTGAGAAATACTGGAATGGTATCTGAAAGGATGTGAAAGAAAGCAAGGTAGACCGAGTGGACGATGGGCTGATGAATTGAGAAAAATGTGTGGAGTCAAGTGGATGCAGATTGCTCAAGACAGACAGGAATGGAATAGGATTGTTGAGTACTTCATCCAGCAGTGGATGGTGAACGGCTGAAAATGATTATAAAGGCTTACGATAACAAAACAAAGTCTCAAAGAAAGCTAGAAGATTTTTTTTCAAATGATACAACGTAGTTTAATGAGAGTTGCGCTCATTTGAATCAAATACTAAGATTTTTGGGATTTTTTTAATGAAAAATCTCTTTTGACAACTGTAAAACGTTAAATACTATTTTCATTATAGAATACATAAATATCATAACCTTTCAATCCTTCAGATTTATTCAAAAGCACATTGCTATTTTGATCGTACGTTTTTATATAAAAAAAAAACTGGATACCGTTTGCTTTTCTTCCGAGTAACGAGCGATTGAAACGAAACAATTACATTAATATTTACCTTTACTACCATGCAACGTTAACGTTATTTTTTTTAGCCGGAAATCAAATTATACAAACCAAAACATATACAAAAAATGATTAATTGTAGAAATACTCGAAAGGCTATTTTGAGAGTAGGTAATTTAAAAATAACCAAAATTGTAACTGACTCAACTGTCGTGCATTACGGTATCAATTTCAATCACAAATATCTTTAAAACTATACAATTTAGGACATTGTAATAAACGCAGTGTAATACAAAACTCTTTCGGGTTAGTTGAAATAAGTTTAAATTAAAAATTTTATTGTACAATCAGCTTAAATCAGAGTCTGTTGAATGCGCGCGTTAAAGCGTTAGCCCGTTAGCGTCTTGTCGGTCAAACTCAACCTGTTGAGTGCGCGACACGATTACGGTGCCACCGAACAAACTCGTTAGCGCCAGTTCGCCGGTTGCCAAAGCGTCGTAAAGTGGCCGCCGTAAAAGGGCTATCGACAAGTCATAAACCCTTTCCACCAGCTGTGAATATTTGAAATTTGCATACATTTCGGCCAACCCGGTAATCGGTAACGGTTTGGAGGTACAGTGTGTGTCATTCGCGTTGTCCGCCACACTCGTTCGGCCACTTTGACCCACAATTGTGTACGAAAGGGGAATTTCATACAGCAATATGTTCATTTTCATCAATGGATATGGGTCGTAAATTGACACGAAAATCATTCCACATGGCCCCCCAATTAATATACAACTTTTAAATGTAATAAAATCTATCTATAATATGTATATTGATAAAATAAATAAACAAAGCCCAAAATGTACCACGCTTCATAATTGAAATAAATAAAGACCGTACGAAAAAAAAAATGTTCTTCAGAATCGAGTGACAGTAAAATTAATTTATTTCACACTTTTTCAAGTCTCTTAAGCGTTTTACACTTTTACCGTAATGCGCATACAAAAATAATCCATTACAATTTTTAAGCACAACCTTTATTGCACGTATATTTTATTACGCATCGCGTCGTCGAAATATTGAAAAAACTTTCAGCGAATAGAAAAGTTTCGCTAAAATCACCCGACGATTTCAATCTCATTTTTTCCTACAACTTATTTCAATCGCTTAACTTTTGAAAAACACTTAGGTATACGAGAACGAATATGGGGGGGGGGGGCTCACTATATTAATGGATCAAATCACAATTTTGAAAAATTTCACTTTTCTCTGAAATTGTCAATAACAATTCTAACTGTAAAAGTAATTCGACAAATAGCAGTACATGTCTCGAGTTGCAGTACTACTAGTACTAGAGCTTTTTACATTGTCTAAATAGAAAATCAGCGAAAAATCCAAAAAATTGCAAATTTTCGGAGCCTCCACATATTATTTAATAAAATAAAATATATATATATGTACATATATGTATGTATGTATATATATATATATATATATAAATTTTACTCACTTGCAGGCTGTAGAGATATTACTTACCGTTACACAATTCAGCTCTGAAAATAAACAATTTGTCTGAAAACGGATTTTAATGTTATTTTTAAAAGTTAATGCGACTTTTGAACTTGTACATTTTCGGAAAATTTACATAAATTCGGAACCTATTTAGTGTTCTTCAATTGCATCAGTGCATTAAAACTTTCGTCACTTAATTAATTACGGTACAAATTTTTCACAAATTTCATCGAAGAAAAAGATTGTTCACAATTGTATGTGGAACCAAAAAGCGTCAAGACAGCAAATGCAAGCTTTCTGACGTTCAAATAATTGGCTGGAAATGATTGCCAACATTTGAATATGATACCACTTGCCGTGCTCTCTTTGGTGGTTAGATTTATTTCCACTTGTCTAAACATTTCCGTTAGTTTTTCAGTCCAAATACTTATATTTTTAATTTCTATAAGACGCGAGTAAATTTAGGGTCAAAAAAAACTAATTTACAATTTTTTTATTTTATTTTACGAAAAGTGTTGGATTATAAGCGGAGGCGCCAATTTTTGCGCCCGGAGCCGCATGCGGCTCCGGAGCCGCCGGTTCCCGACCACTGCATTAAATAGTGAATCCTCCATATGCGAGTATACGTACATATGTAGATCTTATTATTAGTACGTATGTATTTCGGACCGGATCGAGCTATGGGGGTGAGTCGAGCTTTGGCTGGTGAGGTTGAGAAATTTCCATTATATCACAATGAAGTTTATGGTTGTAATTAAATTTGGGATTGATGAAAGCAGACCCAGAATCAAACTGTGGGACGCGAGCGCGAGTTCACCTCGCTCCGCGTATTTATGTAATTGATTGCGAGTCGCGCTGAACCGAATTGAAATGACATGAAAGGCCACTGAATAATAATTATTAATATAGTAGAGCCCGGTTTCGGTCTCTACGAACCGACAAGACGTGCCTCTGATTTCCAACCGAGAATCAATTAAGAAAAGTACGTCTCACCGACAACAGAGATCGACAACGACAACACTCTTCTCATACACGTCCTTTTCAAGTTTCGCTTTGTTGAAGCAGATCGTCTGAGCTGTATACAGTTCCTATTATATGAAGTGTTTTACAATTATAATGGGGTGGTTATTATACCTATAGGTATATCATCATTCATCATTTTCAGCCGTTCACCATCCACTGCTGGATGAAGTACTCAACAATCTTCTTCCATTCCTGTCTGTCTTGAGAAATCTGCATCCACTTGACTCCACACATTCTTTTCAATTCATCAGCCCATCTTCCACTCGGTCTACCTTCCTTTCTTTCACATCCTCTCGGATACCATTCCAGTATTTTTCGCGTCCATCTGCCATCCATTCTTTTCGCTATGTGTCCAGCCCATTAACACTTTTTCACGCGTACTGCTATATCTGCCACTTTGGTCATACTTCTTACCCATGTATTTATTTTGCGATCTCTTCTTGTTATGCCAAGCATATGTACATCTTTCCATACTTCTCTTTCCATTCTTGAATTTAGTGTCCAAGTTTCACATCCATACGTCATAACTGGCAGAACGCATTGGTCGTACGCCTTCTTTTTTAAGCATAGCGGAATGTTGGATTTAAAAACTATGTTCATTCTTCCAAAAGCACTCCATCCTAGTTTCATTCTTCGTTTTATTTCTTCTTCTTTACATCCAGTCATATTCACCAATTGTATGATTCACCTCTACGATATGATTATCTACTGTGACTACGTTTTGCGTGCAAAATTCATTAAACATAATTTAAGTTTTATTAAAATTAATTATTAAGCCTACTTTCATACTTTCGTTGCTTAATTCTGTTTTGTAAGTCTACTGAGTTACATGGAACTATATATATGTAGGTATATTAATGAATCAAACTACAATTTTGAAAAATTGCTCTTTATTATCCCAAATAGCCAAGAGTGGTTAGGGGCGTTGGTCTATTTCAGTTGCTTCGATCCCCGTATGTCGAAAAAGTTTTTTGACCTTAAAAATATCGTCACTGGCAAAATTTGGTTAGTAATTATTTAAAACGCTTATACATATGTATGTATCTTTTCATATACGAGATCTAAGTGAAAAATTTCTTCATCATATCCGTTCATGACCCGAAAACGGGTCAGAATACATAGGTAAATATTGAAAACACTTCGCTCAAACAATGTTTTTGAAAAATATTGTAGAATATTGCTAGTCGAAATAGATGTATACATAGAATAGCATTCGAGAAAGTTTATACTCAATATATATTACATAATAGTTATTTGCAATCAAAAATGCACCGGACAGGTACATATGTAGGTCCCAACATACATCTGTGAATACAATTGGAATGTTCGTTCTTTCGCGCAATAAGCTTGGGAACACTAACATCTCTTAGTGTGCTCGAAATTTATTTGAGATTTGAATGAGGAACGTTTCTCGTCTCAACTTGGTATTTTTCTTATTTGATTTTGTGGCTCAATTGCGCGTCTTTTGTGATGTACATACCTATGATTTTATTCGTACCTACGTTTCTAAAGGATTTATTTTATTTTATTTTTGATGATGTTTGCTTGTGTAGTACAGTTGAGTGGCGGTGGCATATCGGATATGAGAATATCTGCAACAATACACAGACTAATCGCAAAATGCATTTTCGAATGGAAACTTGCAACCTTTCTGTTCTTGTAAATTTTCAATCGATTTTATATATTCTAAAGTTAGTTTGATAAATTTATTTTATGTACAATAAGTATTGTGAATTTCTATCGATTATAACAATCACGAAAGGTAACACGTGTACAAAATTGTAAATCGTCTTACACAATTCACATTTTTTTCGTCGCAAAAAAAATCGTGGCAATAAAATTAAAGTTATTGATAAAATCAGTTTATTTTTAAATTTTAACAAAAAAAATTTGCACATCACTCTCTCACACCTCGATTCGTTCGCCAGATTTCCACGATTTAATATAAATTATTATTAATTAAATGTACATTCCTCTGCGTGTTTAGGCAACACGCCATCAACACACACAACGTGCTGAACAGTTACATAGACATGACAACTCATCCGCGAGAAATTCAACTCACTTTTATCGTTTGCGGGAATGAGCACATGTAAAAACGAAAAACCACTGCAAAAAATAAAATAGCACAATTGAAACGCACGGGTGGGCCTTTTTAAATAATTAAATATGAAATGATTACATTAACGTGTCACCTGTTAAACATTTGCAGGCCCGCGAAAGCTCCGGGCAAACATTGCCTATGCAAACACATATGTACATATGTAGTTCTTACGCATACGTACATACATATGTGTGTGTGTGTGCTGTTTGAATTATAATCGCGTACCGGATTAACTTTTGCAAAATGTATCGCGCTTTTCAGAGGAGTTTACTAAAGGTAACTTTACCCCGAGCGACTTTCAACGCCTATCCGGCTAGTTACGAGCGCGTCGGGCAACATTTAAATTTTTACTTTTTTTTTCCCTCCACTCTTAGCACCACAGTTCAAAAATATTTCGAGTGCCGTCGTCTTAAGTTTGTTTCGAATTAAAAATGTGCAAACAAAAAAAATAACAACAACAACAAAGAATAGCGAACAAAAATAAATAAAGAAAAGCCGGTGCAATTTTTTCCGTATCAGTGTTGAGCGGCACCTGCGGTTGAAAGCTTTCCCGGATGTTAATTCGAGCGGAAAAATCCGCGCCAGGAAAACTTTCACTCGGCCCCCTTAACCGCTAATTGTCTTTTTGGTATTATGCTTAAGAGACCAACGTTGCCAGCAGCGTTGAAAATAAATCTCTCAATGCGATAGTTTAATTATTATATGTACTTATCTCAGGTGCTCTCCGCACGCGGTTTGTTCTTTCACGCGGTGTTCAAACGTCGCACCTTTGCCACGATTCACATTTTTTTTTCACCTGCTACTGATGTACATATGTACATTGTTATACGGGAGCATTCCGAAACAATGGTCGCACCTGTCCACATAAACAAATAAAGTAAAAATTCGGGTGTGGCCAACCCATGACTTTATCCATATATTTGAGGAATACAAAGAGTAACGAAATTCATTTTTTAAGTACGTAATTAAAAAGAATGCATGCACATCACCACACCAACCAACATACATACATACATACATATCATGAAATTACTGTGTTGATACGATCTTCGGCATATATTCAAATAGGAAAAACTGCCACTTCCGGTCGTCAGATCTTGACTAAATCTACAATATCTCTTACGGCTAACGTGAAAACTATAGATGTGAAATTTCAACTTGATCAATGCGGCAGTTTTAGAAATATGATTTTTAACAGGATTTTTGAATTTTCTGCACGAAAAAAACCCTACTTTCGGTTGACTGATGTTGACCAAATTCCTTATTTATTTTTTATAATAATAGCTAAATAGCTAATTTAACTACATCTATTACATATTTCAAAACACTAAATCAAAAACACATTATACACTATACTTATACATAACTACTATTTCTCACAGATCTTACACCTTACATACGTAAAAATAATAGATATGAAATTTCAGCTTGATAGACTTGATAGTTTCGGAGAAAACACACACACACACACACACACAGTACACAGAAATACAGACATTTTCCAGAAATCATGAAAACGTGATCAGAGGATGATACTTGATCCAAATCAGTCAAAATTTCGATGTCGAATTTTCGCACGATCACAATACTTTATCCGATTAGGATAAAGTAAAAATACTATCATCCATCAGATTCAGGCACCATTAAAACTATACAATAATTATTTCCACAAAAAGATTCACCCATTTTTGTAAAGGAAATAAACTATAACTACATACAATTATAAAGGGGTTCACCTATTTTTGTAAAGGCGAGAAACGTCTCATTGTAACTTGTTACGTCCCGGAAGACTTTTAACCATTTCATCCTATAATACAATCATACAATCATTCGACACACAATAGCCGAATGATTGTATGAGAACAACAATCCCCCCCCCCCCCCACTACATTTTCAAAAGTTTATACCTATATCATCATCATCATCATCATCATTTTCAACCGTTCACCGTCCACTGTTGGATGAAGGCCTCTCAAATCCTCTTCCACAGATTCTTCTTAACTCATTAGCCCATCGTCCACTCGGTCTATCTTGCTTTCTTTCACATCCTCTCTGATACCATTCCAGTATGAATCGCATCCATCTGCCATCCATTCTTCTCGCTGTGTGTACAACCCATTGACACTTCAACTTTTCACACGTGCATACATATGTACATATTTCCATGTTTCTCTGTACGCACTGGATCTTGCGTAGTATTCTTGAATTTAACACCAATACGTCATAACTGGCAGTATGCATTGCTCATATGCCTTATTTTTTAACCATAGCGGAATGTTGATCAACAACACTATTTTTGAATTATTTGTATATTAATAAAAAAAGAAATCTTAACCATACAGTTCAATATTCGATTATTCAACTTTTTGATAGCGGGATGTTGGATTTAAAAACTAAGTTCATTCTCTCTATATATGTATATATGTACATATGTTTACATTTTAATGGAAAGCCTTTTCGACAGCTTTGATATTACACGTACTTTTTAATGTGAGTGTGTGTACTCGTTGTTTCATTTTCGAATCGTCGAATTATCGCACGATTACAATACTTTTACTACGTATATGGATAAAAATATTCCCATTATTATTAAACTGTTTCGCGATAGAACGATTTCACCCTTCCACTATGGACTATTAATAAATGGATTGTTTATTCTTTTGGTGTTTGCTCGGTTGTGGTTGGCCGCATTCGTTGAGCAAAGATTGCTTACGGCAAACACATTGAATCTGATCGGTGATTATCAATAGTGGGGAAATAGAGAGAAAGCGGGACCGGGTTTAGTTAGCCATACACAATTCGATTATGTTCAGTATACGCATGAAAGTGTTATTTATCATAGTCTCGTGTGAAAAATGCGAAATTTTAAGATTACCGCCGCGGAAGCGTTTCCTGCGTTGTTGTTGTTTTTATTTTATTTTATTTCCTTCGCTATTTATTCCTCGACATTTCGTGACGTCATCCCATTGTCTCGCATTGGATTATGAACGCACTGTTGACATTTATCTCCTTTTGTCACGGCGAGAGTGCACGCATTAATTTGGGCGGGTCTGTTCATTTGTTAGAGCGAACTTTCGCTCGCACCTGTGTGGACATTCGCCGCGAAAGCTCGCGAGCTTAATCTTGACTTTCGTGGCGACGCACTTCGGCGGTTCAAAATAAAATAAAATAATATAAAAAAAGGGCGTGGGAAGTGAAGCGAAGTCTCCTGTTTGAAATCTGCGACGAGCGTAGACTTGAAAATTACGGGGGGAAATTTGCGCGTTCGCTAAATGAATGTATGGCGCGGAAAGCACACCGGAAAAGGAAGTCCCGAAATAAATGGATAGAATTATGGGCACCCCTTAACGCTTAATGCCGCCCAATTTGCTTCATTGTACACACACACTGTGTTGAAAATTTGAACACGTGAAGTTTATGTCGTAAAATATGAGGGTAAGTCAAAAAATAATGGTTAATTTGTCTTAAGCCAGCCTTTATACGTAATTAAATGTCTGAAAATTTGACAATAGCTAAAATGTTCTAAAACAATATATTAAAAATGTATGTGTGTACACGGTGTATATTCTACTGCTCTCGTGTATGGCCGTGTCGTGAAGCGCGGGTGAAACATTAATCAAACAATTTGGTTGCCACAGCGGTTCCTGGTTGCCACCATTACGGCAATTTATTAATCGGTGGTTATAGTAACGTTAACCACGCAGATTTCACTTTTATATATAGTATGTACATTGCTTGGCGTAACAAGAAGAGATCGTAAAAGAAATACATATAGCGGAACGTGTGAAAAAGTTTAAATGGACACAGCGAGAAGAATGGATGGCAGATGGACGCGAGAAATACCGGAATGGTATCCGAGAGGATGTGAAAGAAAGCAAGGTAGACCCAGTTGACGATGGGCTGATGAATTGAGAAGAATGTGTGGAGTCAATTGGTTGCAGATTGCTCAAGATAGACAGGAATGAAAGATTGGAGAGTGCTTCAGCCAGGAGTGGATGGTGAACGGCTGAAAGTGATGATATACATATGTACACATGTAGGAATGATTTTTGAGTAAATGTGGCGAACAGGCATACGAGGTGACAAGAACGCTAACGAGGGTGTGAGAGAGAGTAGTTAGTTGTCTTTGGATAACCCGGAGTGACAGATGTGCTTGGGGAGCAATAAACATTGAAACTACAAACACGGTATCTATTATTTCCCACGATCGCCAGAAACCAGATCCCACATGTACATATGTATATGTATGTACATATGTAGTAATATTTATATTACTACATATGTACATATGTAGTAATACATACATACATTCCTCTATCGATATAATATTTAAAAAAATTAAAATATCATAATTTAATACTTACCGAAATGAAAATTAACATCCAATCGCACACCTATCTTAGGATCATCATAGAAAGTGTCTCTGTAAAATTTTGTTTCAACTACTCAAACGGCTTGGGAGTGTTCCTTTATTAGGAATAGATATACAAATTTGCAGGATATTGTGTATTTTTTCCATAACATTGATACAACCGAAAGTTCTGTATGTATTATTACTGATCGATTACCATTGTACGAATTTTTCAGTTTAAGTACTGAAAAATTACTGTAATTAATAAAAAAAAAATTTGTATATTTGATTGGAGCCTTAGCGAGTTAACTTTCTCTCTATACGTATGTAGTAGTGTAATCGTACATTTGTATATTTAATATTAATTCCAGTAGAAACCGCTCTTAGACACATCTGACACAGAGCTGATAGTGACGTTTAAAGCTAATATTGGCAGGTATAAATTGAAATTTTCAAACGATACTTAACGTTGACGTTTTACGTTAAATGTTTTCCTCGTTTTGATCGACAATCAAAATCAGCCCAAGTACACGTGGCGAGATTGATTGAATTTGCATGTCGCGATTGCAAAGCTATGTAGTCGTCTGATATTCGGTAAGTGCGGTTTTTATTTTACAGTCTTTAGACGGGGTCGCTTTTCGCGTATAATGTGACGTGACGCGCAAACAATGATGAAAGAAATAATAGATGAAGTATAAAAAGGAATGATAAAAACTTCGGTCATTTCTGAAAGATATATCTCGCCGAAAATAGTAATAAAAAAAGACGTAGCCGAAGGACGCACTAAAAGTGATATATCTGACGTTTATAGACGTCGATGGACATGGTCGTCCTCGAAAAAATGCGGAATGTCATAACGATTCCCTTTTTCTTATCGTGGAGTGGGAATTTTCCCCGTAACTTGGCAAGGATTTGTTTATCAACGATGTAAAAATAGTTCAGTCGAATTAAATTTAAACACAGCGACCGGAAAATGCGACGCTTAGTTGAAATAGTTCAAGCGAAAAAAACATTACTATATATATTAGCGTACGTGTCTGCTTGCCTAACTGTCTGCTTGGGTCTCTGTGGTCACGCTAGTACTGTCAACGTAACAAACAAACAGTTGGCAACAGGCCGCTATCTTTCAAAGCTGGTTAGAGCCAAAAGTACTCCATACACTCATTCATAATCAACGGTATTCTCAGCAATTGATTTGCTCGCTGTCAAATTGGTTATATGATGTACTATTATTGTACAAACCAGCGCATACGGATGGGGGTTAGGGTTAGAATCTACCGTCATATGATGGGTAAACCAGCTAAATTTCAACGAGATTAATATTGTGCACTAAAATGTAATACAATTTAATAAGCTTAAATCTTTGCGTGTAGGCAGTTTTTAATTTAGAAAATTTCATCGAATATTATTCGTAGAAAAACTATTTATATTACTCGTTATTATTAGAATGTCATTAATTTGCGATGGAACTTAAATATTATAATTTCGCTTGTTATTCGTATCGATTTCATTTTATTTGCAGAAAATATGTCAAACTGCATTACATTTTTATTTGATTTCCAATGGCTTAAGAAAATATCTGAATGCTTTTTTTACATATGATAGAATCAACATATCACATTTGTCCCAACTTATGTAATAAGTAATTTAAGTAGAAACTAATTTTTTTCAAATTGAAATAGAAAATAGTAAAATGTAAACACGCTATTAAATGAAAACGGCTAGTTTTTCCGACATGCATATTGCACACTACAGAATCGATACACAATTATTGGCAAAATCTAATCGAAAGCCCATTTACTTGAAAACCACAGCAGTTCGATTGATTTCAAATGAGACAATTCACATTCAAATTTAACCCCTTCGACGTTGATTCGCGGTAAAACGTGCAATATTGAGATCCCTCTCACTTGGAGGCGTGCGTGCACTATTTATTATAATTAATTGCTGCGTCCGCACTTCAAAGTTTCCCAATCGTGGGGGCGCGCGTCGTCATTAGTTATTCAAAACGACCGATTAACCGGCAAACACGAGGCGCAATGAATAAATTAAACGGTGCCAACGTGACAGCGCAATATCCGGTACAAAAGCTTGCGGGTCCGCACACGTTCGATATCAGTGTAATACATGCTCAATACAAACATCACAACGCAACGCGGCAAATTAAAAAAAAAAATTCGGGTGTGGCCAACCCATGACTTTATCCATGCATTTGAGGAATATGAAGTGTAACCAAAAACTGAAAAAGTCAAAAAACCGTGCACAAAGAAAAATAACAGGATTTTTGACTTTTTTACAGGAGAAAAATCCTACTTCCGGTTGAGCGATTTTGATGATTTTTTTTAAACAGATTTTAATTACCATTATGATTATAGTATTACAATATTATGAAGGTTCTAAATATTTAAAAGCCCGATCGTTCAAGGGTACTACCCACTTTACAGTTGGCGGATTTTGATCAAAATTTTACGCCTTATGTGAAAACTATAGATATGAAATTTCAACTTGATCGGCTAAGTATGTATGTATGTAGTTTCGGAAACATTGCGCAGTAACAGGATTTTTGACTTTTCTTCTTTTATTTTTTTGTAACTAGATATTGCTTTAAGAATTATAATATTACAATTTTATGAAAATACCAAATATATAAAAGGTCGAAAGAAATAAAAAATAAAATCTCGTTCAAGAGTAAACTGCCACCCGCGGTTGGCGGATGTTGACTAAAATCATAATATCTCTTTATATAATAACACCTTACGTGAACTCGAAATTTCAGCTTGATAGACTTGATAGTTTCGGAGAAAAAGTTAAAAGTACCAAAAACCAAGAGTAAAAGTACTTGGTCGATATTGTTAAGAAATAGAATCACACACCTTTTTCACACGCGATTTTCCAAACAAACATATAAAGCATGTACATATGTATGTACATACATATATTGAATATCTACAATCCCACTTTCAACAGTTTGAATGTAATTAAATGCTTTTGATGAACGCGCCCCTATCAATCACCTGTTTTCAAAGTGTTTAATTTATAATGACCGACAATTAATTACAATCACGTTGAATATGGAATTTGATTCTGTTACAGATACGATCGCACAACAACGGTGCCGTTCATTACAAAACGCTCAATAAACAAGCTAAAGCGCAACCCATTACATGGTTGTCATATTTACGAACAGTGTACATACATATACTAGTGTTGTAAAATTCTCAGGAATAATCTTTTGGAGAATATTCTCCAAACCGAGAATTTTCTGTTTTTTTCGTGAATTTGCTGTTTAAAATTGTAGTACATAATGCAATGTACCCTGGTCTCCATCGGCCACCATGGATTTTAAATAAATAAATACTAACTCTTACTGTATTTGCTTTAATATACAGTAAACTCCCTCTAATCCGGGCTAATACTTGTGAGAGGTGATACGGATTATTATTAGTTTAGTATCCGTGACAAAAACTAAATTTGATGGGACGTGAATATGACAAATTTTTTACGATCTTTTGTGATAAGTTTAAATGAATGATTTATATCATAAGTTGGAACAGTTTCGCTGGAATATCATAACCAAAGCAATAAAAATATGTACTATACACATTCCTGTGAGAATTTTGCGGAAAACGTTCATGTTAGTAGTGCGTATGTTAAAATGACGAAATGACACATTCAGTGTCGTCAGAATGAAAAAATGTCATTCAAAATGCTCTCAGACACTCCAGAAAGTCCTATTACTCCTATTAGGTTCTGAAAATATCCTAGAATCCTCTAAAAAGCTATTAAACCATCTAGAGATGTTTTATTACCAAGAAAAAAGAAAATTCTCGAATATTCTCGGAGAATAATCTTTTGGAGAATATTCTCGACTTACAACACTAGTACAAGCGCATATGGGTAATATTTTACTATGGTAAATGTGAGACGTTAGAAATAAAAACGTCCAAAAAATGCGATTCACTTCTGAGCCGCCGTGGAAACTTTCGATTGTATCCATTGGACCCGATCGCTTTTATACACATCCTGTGCGTGCTTAAAGTCACTTAAAGACACTTTTCTCCGCGTATAAAAGCTCCCTTTGAGATATTCATTTTATTGGACGTCAATGGGCGTCACCGTGTATGGACAGATTATCGGCCTTTTCGGACTAGCAGCAGGTCGCCAGTTCCGGCTGGTTTAACGTACATTATTTCCGAATCCCGGGTGTGTTGCTGTTCTTCGAGGCCAGGATTCTTTATCTGCTTTTCTTTGCCACCTCCTTTCTAGGATTTTCGTGAATTTGGCGAAAAAGCTGGCGAACTCGAGACATACCGCGGGGAGTCCACGCCGAATCTCTGGGGATTCTCGTCGAATCGAGAAAAATTCGCAATGCTGTTGACCGTTCTTCATATAAGTATATTGCAAAACTCACTAGAAGAAGCCCATGTTGACTTTTGTGGTATAAAAAATTATACACGAGCCTCCATGTCAACTGAGGCAGACAATTTCAATTGTCGTTTTCATCTTACAGTATGTACATACGTATGTATTTAAATATGTTTCAAATGATAATTTGAAAGTACATATGTATGTAGATACAAGCTATACTTTTGAATGTTCATTGTGCGGCTTAAAATGATGCATTATAAACGCCCACAACTTGAGTATTGCCTGTTGATGATCTACAAGTGTTTATTATTAGGATACGAGTAACCTAATACTAGCAATAACTATGGATTACGCCCGCCCCTCACAGGAACACATTTAATAAGACATAAATGTATTGGTTTTTATAACACTTGAATACTTGTTTAAGTTTTATTTATAAAATTCAATTATGTCATACCGGGGCGACATTAGTCTATTACAATTTGCATAGTTCTCAATTAATTTCTAATTTAAGTCACACGTGAACTTAGTTTCCTCAACACACTCGACTACTAAACTTTTCACTTGTCTATTAAAGGGAAGCGCGACGAGTTTTCCTTTCGTATAAGATTTTCCACTAACCACTTTCTTCCCCCCCCCCCCACCCGCTTTCTCCTTTTCATTTCCTTTTTGGTCATAAAAAGAAGTTTCAACACGAGCTTTAAGAATTCAAAGAAAAATCTAAATTCACGACAGGTAAGAGATTGCATTTTTACGCTTAAAACTCTCGGCGAAAGTCTCAACTTTTTCTGGTTCGATAAAGCTTTGAAATTTTTTTACGAGAGTTGTGCAACGCTTTCCTCTCGATAATGCGTGTTTCGATATTTAACAGCACTTATCTCCCCTATTCAACCTCATACTTTGGATCGATCGAATAATTTCACATTTGAGAATGCTAATTTATGTGCATATATATATATATATATATATATATATATGGATATATACATACATATGTACCTATACAATGTTCAAGCGAATTCAAATTTAAATACGACAACTGTCGCAAACATCCGAAACACAATTTGGAAACAGCTTGCAAGATATGTTTTGACGAACTCTTTCGAATTACGAATTCAATTATGTGTGCTTTATGTCTAAATATATACGTAAATAAAATTGATTTTTGTCTGTCTGTATGTTAGTGGATAGCATCTCGGTACAAACGTTACATTTGAATAAAATTTTGACACTTTTGTTGTGAATAAAAGTTTAACTGCAAAGCTTAGTGGATAACGTTTATTATAACTACTAGGTACACTTAGCTCTATATTAATTTTAAAATTAAAATTTAAGAAAATTAAATCGTCACTGACGCAACTGAATAGGTCGTGCATCACTGTACCAATTTCAATCACAAATACCTTTAAAACTGTACAATTTAAGACATTGTAATAAACGCAGTTTAATACAAAACTCTTTTGAGTTAAAATAAATTCACATGAAATTTTGATTTTAGTACCAATTTCAATCACGAATATCTTTCAAATGAAAAAACTTTGTAACGGAAACAAAATGGAATGAAAATGAACTGCCTAAATCTTCCGTATTTCGTTAATGAGAGACGCTATGTTGCCAGTATAAATATATTGCAACAATATATGTAATATACACAAAAAGTTTTACGTTTCAGTTCAAATTAAATTTAAACCCAGCCAACGCCGGGTTCTTACATCCAGTTCACTATAAAACAATATAGACGAACACAATTAGTACTTACAATATGAACCGAGGGGCGATAAAGGAGCTTTTTATTATAACGACTACAATTTAATTATCTTGAGAAGCGTTTAGCTCGAATTTATATTCATCGTAAAACTTAAATTATCATTCACCAAGAGTGATTATCTCGCTACTATTGTCTGCTGCTCGACATCTACGATCAAAATATATATCTCACCCTAACAAATAATACTTTTCAATTACGGATAAGTTTTTATAGTAGGTGTACCGATGTGGTTTTTGAAAATAGCCAATCTCGGAGTTAATAAATCTATCATTTACCCTCGGAGTGTTTTCATTGTTGCCTCGTTCGTTTCTTGTTCGATCTTTCTTCATTATATGGTCAGTGGCGTGCTGTTTGCTTCCACCGCAGCTTTATTTGGCATACATACATATGTATATGTATATATTTTTCACGTATTGTTAGTTTCTCGTTTAATCGATGGATTTTGTCCATTTATGGCAAATCTTGTGGTGTGAGACCACCATTATAAAAGAAGCATCCTTTCCAACCGATTCAATCAACGTCGTATTAGTTTTTTTTTATTTATTCTGTACAGATTGAAAATATAATTGAATGTCACGTGTTTCATTTAATGTTCATAGACTGTGATTACGTACGTGCTTTCATATTGCCAATGTCAAATCATTCATCTTATATATTTATTGTAAAAAAAAATATGAATTCAATTAAGCTTACTAACTATTTGCAGAATAACTAGAATGGGCTATTTTCATCTTTGAGGTCCCGTTTCTCAAGACCAACAATGATTTATTGAAACATTCTGTGTATCTTCAACAAATGTTGCACAAATGTTTTAGGTATTTTATTGTGGCAAGTTAAGGTTACATTTGATTTATTGTCATTTCAAATGTTCATAGAGGCTGTTGGGCACGATTAACGATGCCGAACTGACGAAAATAAAGCAAAGCCTAAAATAAACTACCACAACTTCCGGTCAGCATTATTCAATATTTAAAAAAGTTTTCCTATACTATATATAAATATATATATATTTATAATACCTATAAATATATATGTACATACATACATATAATAAAGACAAAATATATTCATTTGTAATATAGGGTGCAAAAGTTTTTAAAAATGTATTAAGTTCCTTCGCATTATAATATTATAATTATTACATACTACATACATACACTAATTACATAAACTATATACATATTATAATATGTATATGTATGTAGTTTGTTTAACAGGAGCGAGTACAGTTTGAGTTTCAAACTATCCGATATCTGTTTGTTTTGACTGTTTTTTTTTTAAAAGGCACAATATATGTAGTTCATCTCGAAACGAACAATCAAAATCAAACCGTATTATCGCTCGTTAAAATAACACGATTAATATTTGAATATAAACGTTTAAAAAATCAACAATCAACAAAAAACAACAAAAATCATTTTCAGCCGTTCACCATCCACCGCCTGGATGAAGGCCTCTCAAAACCTCTTCCATTCCTGTCTGTCTTGACTTGACTCCACACATTCTTCTCAATTCATCAGCCCATCGTCCACTCGGTCTACCTTGCTTTCTTTCACATCCTCTCGGATACAATTCCAGTATTTCTCGCATCCATCCACCATCCATTCTTCTAGCTATGTGTCCACTTCAAATTTTTCACACGTTTCGCTATATCTGCCACTTTGGTCATGCTTCTTTCCCATGTATTCCTTTTACGATCTCTTCTTGTTATACCAAGCATTAGTTATTTATACCTAGGACAATTGGTGAATATGACTGGATGTAAAGAAGAAGAAATAAAACGAAGAATGAAACTAGGGTGGAGTGCTTTTAGAAGAATGAACATAGTTTTTAAATCCAACATTCCGCTATGCTTAAAAAAGAAGGCGTACGACCAATGCGTACTGCCAGTTATGACGTATGGATGTGAAACTTGGACGCTAAATTCAAGAATGCTACGAAAGATCCAGTGCACACAGAGAAGCATGGAAAGATGTGAATGGATGGCAGATGGACGCGAGAAGTACTGGAATGGTATCCGAGAAGATGTGAAAGAAAGCAAGGTAGACCGAGTGGAAGATGGGCTGATGAATTGAGAAGAATGTGTGGAGTTAAGTGGATGCAGATTGCTCAAGACAGACAGGAATGGAAGAGGATTGGAGAGGCCTTCATCCAGCAGTGGATGGTGAACGGCTGAAAATGATGATGATGATGATATCTTCTTGGTAAGCTACGACATTGTCGAACATCCTCTCGGATACCATTCCTGTATGTCTTACGTCCATCTGCCATACATTCATCTCGCCACGTGTCCATTTTTTTATTTTTCACACGTTCTGCTATACCTGCCACTTTGGTCATGCTTCATACCCACGTATTCCTTGTACGATGTCTCCTCGTTATACCGAGAATATGTACATCTTTCAATGCTTCTCTGTGTGCACGGGAACATTCTTGAATTTAGCGTCTACGTTTCACATCCATGCGTCATAACTGACGGTATGCCTTATTTTTTAACCATAGCGGAATGTTGATCCAACAACGCTATTTTTTAATTATTTGTATATTAATATTAAAGAAATCTTGACTATACAGTTCAATATTCGATTTGAGCATAGAATTATTCAACTTTTTGATAGACGCCGTGTGTCAGAACGTGTCTGAAAATCTTTTCGAGCAAATCGAATTTGCACACACTCAATCTCCTCGACTGCAACACGCTCGCACTCGATGCACTTGGTCCCCGTTAAAAGTGCATTCAAATGAGAAGTTCAGTGATTTCGTCGACACTACCTTCCTTTCCTTCCATACAGCCTTCCTTAATTTACTAGCACCTTTCCACCCCCCCCCCCACCCTTCTTTCCCCCCGCCTTGCTACGTTTTCGTCCTGGCGTTCAAAGGAGCGAAATCTGATCAGATTATCGCGTCCACTCGCGCAGAATTGATTCACGGGGGCCAATTACGCGCTCCATTAACAATGCAAACGCGGCGCTTATCCCGGGGTCCCGGGGACCCCCTGCCTAGGGATCGCGAATTCCTACCGATTCAATAAAACTCCCGCGGATGCGGTGGAAGCCTCTCTCCCGAATTTACGTCGACAATCCCGACACCATCCAGATGGTTACGAGAGATACGAGGTCCCGTAAACCGGGATCCGCGTTGCGGGAGAGAAAGGGTTAAAGGGGGTGGATGATACCCGTAAAGCGGCCTCGAAGTGTCGTCTGTAATTGCGCTGTAAAATTATCTTGCAGTGGTGTAGCGGCACCGATCGATGTCGAAATTAGATGTTACGACGCGTCGTTAAACCAACGTCGTTGTCCGAATTTACTCTTCTCGATGTGTGAAAGGCTGTCACGTAAGCCAAGCTGGCAAACTGCCTTAAAAGAGTGGACGAAACTGTCGATTTTATACAGAATCGAAAAATTTTATTAGTCCTAAAATTCGTCAATCTCTGAATTAATTTTGAGCACATAAAAAGTCGAAAATTGTAAAAAATTCGCCCTTTTTAACCTACCTTGCAAAGCAAAGAAAATACATACGTTTCATTATCATATTCGTGTTGAATGGGCAAAAATCTATATTAAAAAAAAAAAACGCTACACTGCCGATACATTACCCTATAGAACAGTTTGATTGAAACCTTTTTTGTACAGTGGTTTATCGGACGAGGGAAAAATGATTTTGTCATAAAATGAGCTTTATGTTGGCCAGGTGTAACAATAGACTCTAAAAAGAATATATACATGGGTAGACATAAAAATTTTAAATTTTCTAGCTTGCTGTACGTAAAAATATAGTCCTTTAAGTTTAAGCGAGCGCCGAGTATATTTGCTTAAGCAATTTCATTTCTCTAAATGTGTTCAATGTGCTTTTTTATTTTTTTCAATTAAAATAGCTTGAAAATCTAATACCAATAAAAAAGTAACAAAGTTAAATTACAAAATAAACTTAATTATCTATTAGCACTTACATAATATATAATATATCAATTTGTTTTATTTTTCTAAGACCTTCTGGCAGTTCATTGTATTCAACAACATCCCCGTACAAGATACTTTTTCTAGATTTAATTAATTTTAAATTCTCAACTATTGTATTATTATTATTAACCAGTAGTATTATGACTATGTATATTATACCCCCATATTAAATACTTATGGAAATAATTCGCTAATAAGTTCTTATCTAACTTTAACATACGTATGTATATATGTACGTACAAACATGCACACTTTTAAGGTTTCACGTATTATATGTATGTACATATGAAGACTATCTAACGAAATTCTCATTTGTATGTTTTTTTATAAATGATCGACTTATGTAATTTATTTTGCCGAATATAGCCTTATCGCGTAGCATTATATGTTTAGTACACCCTATTCAAGTGGCCCATTGTATTGCACGTTCAAAATGGCTGTGTAGGAGACCTTTGAAGTTTAGATTTCGCTCAGTACAACAAGTGGACTATCAACTACGGCAACCTGTCACTAAAACGTGAACATACATATGTATGTACGTTTTTCGTCTGGCGAATCTTAATCTCCGGGCGCGTACACTAACTATGTATGTAGTACACGAAGTGTGAATTCCACGCATTGTATAAAATGCCCAGTCGCTTTGTACACAACGCCTAAACGTTTTAGGCAAAGTAAAAAATAAAACTGAACAACAATATATTTTAATCGGTTTTCTTGATGCAGTCATTCTAAAACTTTAGCTTTTTTACATTTCAATGTGTGAGGTGTACATTTTGCACTTTGCCTGACCATTTCGGTCATTGAATACATTTCCTAGGCACTTTATACGACGTGGAACGTTGTTTGTAACATGCATACGGTATAAACGATAGTTTGAATTATTTAAAATTACATTGAATCGTCTGACAGGTCGAAATCCATCTTCAATTCAATACAAAATCCCAGTCAATTGGGAAGTACTTTACATTAGCTATATATGTAAACTTTCACTTGTATATATGTATGTATATAGCGCGTAGCGTTTTTCAACAACCGAGCATAAAGAAAATGCGATATAAAAAGGAAAATTCTCATTTCATCGCCGCCGAAAAATATAACCATTCATTTTTGGAAATATAAAATTACGAGGCCCGACGAGTTTTTACTCGCGTCAATACATTATATGCATAATAAAACTGGGCACCCCACCAGTTCCGTTTTATTACCATTGGTCCCCTAATATATACGCATATATAGGTATTATGTACATATATAAATTTCGCATTCGTTCACGGACCGTAATAATATTATTTGTTAAATTTTATATATCCGCCGATCGCGAAACGGTTTTAATTTCGAGAAAGCTCCCAAGATTTCTTCCCTTCGCGTAATAATAATGAGTTGAGTTTTGAATTCGGTAGTAGCTGTAGGCCCCCGTCTGTGTTGACTTTTCGCGCAAAATCTCGCCTATACATAATTTATACATATTTAATTGCTTCCGGCCCACCTAAAAGGGTTAACCGAACGTAATTACAATATCAAGTGTAATATAGTAATATATGCTGCACGAAGTTGTAACTACACGTGTTACATCAACTCGTGATTTATTACAACGGTGCACGTATCCGCTGAAAGAAAATAAAATAGGAAGCTTTTAATTTGTACCGGGAAAATACATTTGCACACTTTTCGCCGATACTAATCGTTGCTGATTCTGATCTGCCGAGTACGAATATGATAGTGAAATTTGTTGATTAGCTCTACTACATAGTTTTATTATCAACTATTACAAATTAACACTCAAAATACGGCGATTCAGTGTTTCAAGTAATTATTTTAATACCCTGTATCAGTGCTTGCCAAACTTTTTAGTACCGCGACCCACGTTTTAGAAGGACAAAGTTTCGCGACCCACCTAGTTTTTATGGACATGATAGGGGGTATTTGAATTATTTTTAATACTGTTTTTATACTTAAAAATATCCTGAGTTTTATTTATTTTTAAATAACTTATAATTAACGAAAACAAGCAGCTGGGATAAACCTTTTACATTCGTGAAATCGTCCAGTTGCAATGAGAAACATGCTACTCACTAACTCTGTGGATCAGTTTTTTTGTTAACTCTTTAACTCTTTGGATCAGTTTGGATTTGGATCGTTTCGACTTATATACTTCTTTCTTGCTCTTATCACCAAACATAATTCCAACCGTGTATTTTATTGATGGTAGCACTAAAGTCTTGCCAATTGTGTGCGGCTTACTAGCTTGCGCGATTTGCAAACTAATAAGGTTAAAGGCGTGGAGAGATTTTTCATTAATGCTGGTGTAATGCGAAAGCTTCGATTTCGACGACTTAAGCTGTTCCAGTTGTCTTTCAAAAAATTCTAGTGGCTTGTTTTTAAAATCCGGATCCTTCGTCACAAAATGCTTGTCTTGTTTTTTTTTAATTTTGTTGCATATTATTTTTACTTTCCCATTTTACATATTTTACTTTTTAAATAATTAAAAAAAAATCGCATTCTTTGGAATGTGAATTTTGAACTTTGAATTTTTCGCGACCAACTAAAAATCGGCTCGCGACCCACAGTTTAGGAAACGCTGCCCTATATGTATATGTTCAGATGTTTTATTCTAACAAATTTAAAATTTAATATGCTTTAAGTCGTGCAGCTTATTTTAAAAATGTAAAAAGTATGCGAAAAACTGGTCCGTCTTAATTATCTCAACACATTTACTAGCAACGGGTCCTTATTACGTTATTAATTTTTTTTTTTGTTTTCGTCTTAAATTGTTAATTAGAGCTGTACGTGATTTCAAAGTCGCTCAAGAGATGCCCTGCGTAGTCTCAGTAGATTCAAGCTTTCTTAGCTGTTACGAGCTAATTTCTTAACTCTACAAAGTAAATCATCCAATTTTACGATCTAACTATACAGTATGAACTTTAAATTACTATTTGCATTCGTTTAAATTTAAAACCAATGTTGTTTTGAATGCCATAATTCATTTTAAATCTTCTTGTGAAGTACCTGATATTAAGTTGCCTCTTGACTATTTGAATAAAATTGTACCGTCATACTAAAGTAATACGGGAAATCTTTTATACTCTTCAGTTGCTTTACCCCTTGCTTTATGGAAGAGAAGATGAAAGAGAAGAAGCGAACTGTGACTTGGTAGGTAGGAATTTCTTTGTGTGGCGCCAACTTTGTGGAACAGTCTCACAATTTAGTTGGATACATTGTTAAATTCTACCAATAGACAACTGATCTAAATTTACTCATATTCAGATCTTGCCAATGACCATGTTTACGGTTGAAAACTGTTAATAAAACTTGTCAAAATGCGGGGCTCAAGCCCCGGATCTTCGCTCAATAGTCTAACGCTCTAACTGTTGACCTATCATTTGAAATACAATACATATTTAAACTTTCAAGGTTTTTTTTTTCTTTTGACTCACAATTTTTGAAACGTTCTGTAGTCGGTTTCAACCGGATATCGTCGTAAAAATTGATAAAATCAATTGGTACCCGAAGCGACATCACGTTTTGTACAACGGCGTGGCGGTCGAATTTCCTTGTGAAAGCATTGAAATCGTAACCCGTGTCATATACTTTTATGGGCTTCCGCGAATTAGCGAAAGCAGTTCAGCACAGATTAACCCTTTGATTCGGGTCTCGGTTATATTCACCGTCATTACATTATTATGATTTACATTATTACCAAGGCGCGTACAAGCACACGCGCATATGTATGTAATTATGTACGTGTGAAATTCGCTCGATTTGGGCGAATTAATTCAGGCTCGACCGCGGAACGCAGTTAATTTGATTTGCTTTGTTAACCGCGGGGTTAATTGTTACCTGCGCTAAAGGTTCACGAGCGATTGAATCAAACTCGGCCGAAGACCAAACGGAAGGAATGCGGTTAAATACACAATGAATATGTATGTCGGTCGGC
Organism: Parapsyche elsis; assembly: GCA_022651745.1. Classification (NCBI taxonomy): domain Eukaryota; kingdom Metazoa; phylum Arthropoda; class Insecta; order Trichoptera; family Hydropsychidae; genus Parapsyche; species Parapsyche elsis. The sequence continues at coordinate 696,685 of JAGVSN010000041.1, forward strand.
GAAGGGTTAACGGCGTGTAAACGGACTCCTAGCCCTGCGCGATTTTAAAAACGATTTATTATTTTCGTTAAAATTTTGCACTTACATTTTAATTGCCTTCGTAATATTATTGTATTATTCAAATGCTCCTCTGGCTGCTGCGACGGATAGCACGGCGTAATTGGCATGGGATAAGAGAAGTCCCTAATGGACGAATATATTTCGGAATATAGATAAACATTTACGACTCAATTGGTGTTTGAATCCCTCGTGAATTGCTTGTGTCCCATATACGTAGTCACAATTGTGATCTTAACGGTCACGCGTCAGTTTAAATATACCTAGAAGGTACAATACATGTAATAATGTTGGAAATTATAGTTTGACAAAATTTATACGACAAGTTACATTTAATTCTAACTGTATTCGAAGCATATACAGTCTAAAATGTATTGTAAGCTTAAAATCTTAAATTTTATTATGTTTAGTTTTTGAAAAATTGCATTCTATTGCACCGTTCAGCATGTTTACAAATTCTGGTACGTTGTATCTACATACATACATAATTAGGGTACAATACTAAATGTCAAGAGTTAAAGTCTCTTTTTTTAGTTTGACGTATTGTTAAATTTTGTAACCCGAGCTACCCATTCTCAAGTCACTATGTACATACATATGTATACATATACGTAAATAAATATATAAATAGCCAATAAATATTAATAGCGCGTTGATCGTCAACTGGCAATATGCTAGTGTGCATACGGGCTACTCTGCAAAATTCTGAAACAAATCATGGAACCAGAATATGTAGAATTTGCTGCTTATACTAAAACGTATATATACTCTCAAGTATATTTTTACGTGGCTTAGTATTGAAACCGCTATGCTTAAAAAATAAGGCATACGACCAATGCGTACTGCCAGTTATGACGTATGGATGTGAAACGTGGATGCTAAATTTAAGAATGTTACGTCACTTCCAGTGTATACAGAGAAGCATAGAAAGATATACATATACTTGGTATGACAATAAGGGATCGTAAATGGAATACATGGGAAAGAAGTACGACTAAAGTACCAGACATAGCGGACACAGCGAGAATAGTGGATGGCAAATGGACGCGAGAAATACTGGAATGATATGAGGATGTGAAAGAAAGCAAAGTAGAGTGGACAATGGGCTGATGAATTGAGAAAAATGTGTGGAGTCAAGTGGATGCAGGTTGCTCAAGACAGATAGGAATGGAAGAGGATTGGAGAGGCCTTCATCCAGCAGTGCATGGTGAACGGCTTAAAATGATGATGATGAACACGGTTACATAAAATTAAAAAAAAAAACAGCAGTAAACCGGCACGTTTATCGTCAAGCAGCGACACTGAATGTATATATTTTCTTATATTAAACTAAATCGAAAACCATGTCAATCTATTACTTTATTATGTATGTAACTTATGAAAATACTTTTATGTACCTATGTATATATGTATATAAAAAGTAAATTCCATTTATTTTTGATTGTACGACGTACATATATTTTTTGTTACGCGGTTTTTTTTGCACGGTAGGTCCTGAAACGTATCCCCCGTGCAAAAAGAGAAAAAGAGAATGCGTAAGAAATGTAGAAATACAAATTTTTGATGAAAACAAAATAAGAGTGTACCTGATGGACAAGCAGACAAGACAGACATACTCAAAGCTATTATACATACATGTATTTACATAGTACTACAGTGTAATGATTTTCTATTACCCTATCGTTTTCGACAAATTTGCTTTTCGACGAATTTATTTTTGATATACAATATACACAAATAAATTCGAATTATATTTGTAATCGATATATATTTTTTTAGTCAATGTAGGTACATTTTTTTATACGGTTTTTTTGCACGGTAGTCCCTGAAACGCATCCCTCGTGCAAAAAGAGAATCGGCTGTACATACATACATACATATATACATTCATAGGTGCTTATTGTATAAGGTCAATTTGATCGTTGTACTGTTTACGTGTGCTTAAATTGACGTGTGATTATTGAAACACGTATGAATGTAAAGCTTAGAACCTAATTTTAAATTTTTTTTATTTTATAAAGCAATTTAAAAGTTATAGGCAAATTCAAATGAAAAAGTTTTGTCGGAACTACTATTTGCTTGCTGTATGAACTTTTCCGTACACAATTCTAATTGTTACACTTTCTAATGCGACGATCCAAACAGGGCCGGCTCTAGTAACTATATGAACCATTGAAAAAAAAATAGGAAAAGCCATTCCGGCCCTGAATTCAATTTGTCATCAATCGTCTCTGATTCGTCGGAGACTGAGGGGCGCCGAAAAACTCACTTAGTGCCCCCGAGTCTCTCGAGACTCTTTCATAATTTTGCCGTCTTCAATCTATCCCGAATTCACGCAGAATTTAATCTTTTGCCCGGCGAAATCTTTACCTACCCACGAGCGAAATAAAAAAAAAAAATATATATATATATATATGTATATACCTACCTATACTTTATACGGATGTACAGACGTTATACACGCGAAAATTAATTAACTTATTTACGCCGGAAAAGTTAAACGTGTACGCGCCGCGCCGTGTGAATATAATCTAATCCTGTTTTCGGGGACGCGAAAACACGGATTTCGTCCGACGGCGAAATTCGAAAACTCGACTGACAGTTTTTATGAGCTTTCAGTGGGTATAATTTACAATTAAAGCACGCGACTGCGATGTTCAACCGGTGTAAACGTTCCCGTGTGACGCGCGAGCGGAAAACTTGGACAGAATTTTCATTGCATTTTTGAACAATAAAAATAATATCAAGAGGAAGCATCTATTAAAATGCATCCGCCGTGTGAAAATGTGAAAAACTATCTCACTACTGTGTATTCTCGTTGAAAAAATACAATAGGATAAACTTTCTTTTAGTTTCCTCTCACTTATAGGTACGTACATAGTAGGTATTCTTGGTTCTTAAAGAACCAATAGTAAAATATTTATTTACGACTATTACTTTGAGCACAGGGAAAATTGTTTATGTTTCGATTTGTTTAAATTATTTCAAGAGAATTTTGTATTTATCTCGCGTTGATTTTGCTACTAAACGAAACATGTCTTCAAGGTCTGTCGATTTAAGTCGTAAAAAGTGAACTGTGTAAAATATTTGTTGGTGAAAAATCAAAAACAAGTCGAAAATAATCTAAAATTTAACAATGTCGGCTCATACCAATAGAAAATACAAAAAACGTAAATTATCAGAAAGAGGGTGTAATCAAAATGTCTGTGACAGAACGAGTGATACGGTATCGGGAATTTCGACTTCGAAATTCGGAATTCGACGCCACGCGAGCACCTTGACGGCCACTGTTTACCACAGGCCAATTATAAATAAAATTGTAATCGATTACCATGTAGTTAAGGCTTTATTCGTTATGCTAAATAAAAATATATTAATGTATCCATTTCGATGCTTTCATTTCATTCTCATATTCCGAATAAAATTTTATATTAGCCGCTAACGCAGACGTATTCACGGAAAACCCACGGCCGTGTTCGACACAGCCACAAACCGATTTTTTTTCAGTTGCGTCAGTGATACTTTTGTTATCTCAAATTTCTCACCTTCAAAACAACAATTAATAAATAGCTATAATTTAAGCTGTGTAGTTTAATTTTTATTAAACAGTAGACATTTGATGTATCGCTCGTTCGACCCCAAATTTGACATCGGTCCTTTTGGGGCCAAGCGATATATAATACGAAGGAAAAAATTATCACATAAATATCGGTGAATGCGAGCGTTGATCAATATGAACCCCTTGCGGTCGTCTTTCCGAAACTCAATCGTCTCACATTTCCAATAAATCTGGAGAGCTCCGCAAAAGGGGTACGCACACGTTCAGCATCGGTTATTTATATGTACATACATATGTATATGTACAATGTGCTATAAATATATATACGCATATACGTGAACATTCGCATTTCATACTTCTGCATAAATTTTATATCCCATTTTAACTCAGACAGCGATCCTCAACCTCGACAATAGTCGTATAATGTACAAATGTACATATTTCAGGCTCACTCGGAGAGCTTTTAAATAGATTTTTGATTCAATTACATATATATACATACATATATTTATGCGAAGCGACGACTAACGTCATATTGTTGTTTTGTACATTCGCTAGAACCACTTCACGGATAATAATTTTTAAAAGTTGCTTCCGTTTTATTTATTTATTTTATTTTACACGGTTATATATCATTTCGGCGAGGCGTTTTGCGCCGAACCATTTACCAACCGTAATGTTTATTTAAAGATCGGCCAGATTTATTGCTTTGTCCCTTTTATCCGGTAGGAGAAATCGAGCCTTTCCCATATACGCGTACATATATTTACACACCCCCATATACACACATAAAATGCAGTTAGATATATACGGGGTCTTCCAGTAAGTCATCCCCTCATTTGTTTTACTTATAACAGACAAACTTTTAAACTGACCACAAAACAATAATTTAAATTTAAAGAAATACGCCCAACGAAAAGTTTTCTTCAGCATGTCGATACATTAAGGACGTTTTCATTAACCTATCTAAAGCCTTTCGTAGATATGTATGTACATATTGATTTTTTTTTTGACATAGGCGTAAGCCCTAAACGTGTTTGAGCTTCTTTGAACGTTGTATGGAGACTTGAATAATTTCAAGCTTAACAAAAAACATTTGATTGAAACAAAAACAATGAAAAATATCGATTTTTTTTGTCAATTTAATTGTCAAGGGTATATGTAGGTAAGGGTTTACATCTCTGATCATCAATTATTGATGTATTCCATTTGCAATATCGCATACATACATAAAAGCTTAGTCTGTCAACTGGTTTGTTTATCCGCCCAGAATATTTGAAACTTTGTTACAAGAGTGATCGTTAAACGTCTTTCGTTACACGGACAATTTGAATTATTAGTTTTTCCCCTAAATACATGCCGATATTGTATGTTCACTCATAACGTCATAACATCCGTTGATGGGTTATATTATTATGTAATCTTTATTTTTGGTATAAACATCATTAAGTTTAGCTGGTTTTTACAGTGTGTACGTTTTTATAATAAAAATTTTAATCACATCTTTAAAAACCACCGTAATCAAAACACACGGAAGTCTATGTACATATACATATACTGATACTAGACTAGATTTTATGTTCGTTTCATTTCCCCGTTAAAATCCGCACTCACTGCGAATTTTATACTGTGGCGAGTACGTGCGTAGACATACATACATACCTCGAATTGACAACGGAAAACTAATGGTGCTTTTAAAGTGAATAGAGTTCGTTCCGCGACACAACGTATCTACAGTCGCCACCTATGTACAATATGTTTGACGGTATTAAAGTTTCGCGGGGATTCAAAACCATAAATTGGGTCGTTGAATTTATGCTGATTGCATAGACGTGAAAGTCTGCAGGTGGATAACTAACTGTAACCCGGCGAGTTTGCTTACTAATCTGAAAATTTTGACAGTTATACACACTCGCGCAATTCGGCGATATCCACTGCGCTATCAAATATTCATACGGAGTGAGTATTTTATACAGGGCGATTCACCGACGATAGGGGAGGTCATTTGGAGGAAAAAAAAACAACAAAATAGATCCGGAAATCGATCGTTATCTATGTATGTAGTTGTAAGTGTTTGAACATTTCGTACTAGCGAATTGTTGGCGAATCAAACGCCACTGAATTCAAAAATTAAATATGCAATTTATATCAAACAATTTATATCACTCATTATAAGACTAAAGTCGCTTTAAAATTTGAAAGCGGTATGATTTCATTCTTAGTGTTTTGACACGTAATATAATACTGTAAGACGACATCGAATACGGAGAAGACGTGCTCTTACAATACAAAATTTTCATTCATATTTACTGAAGAGTGTAGGTATTTTTGTATTATTATTTTATTTACTTTTCTGAACCAAAGGGAAATTTATTTTTTTTAGCCGTGAAATGTTACACATTCAAACAATAAATTTTCTCGAAAACAGTTTTGAGCCCACCGCGAGAAAATCTAATAAATAAACTTCTTTTTTCATTTCCACATATTAATACATACACATAGTGCTATTAGTTTCAATTTCAACTTAATTATGACGTGATATTACATTGTATTAAATATACACACATATGCACATGTAAACTTGAATTTTGCTAATTTTGACATTGAAACAGCAATAATCGCTCAATGCTTTGTGGTTAGTCTGTATAAATTACAGACAAAGTGTATAATCTCCGTATTGTTAAATGCTTAGTCATTTTTTGCAATGTTTAAACGTTTTAGATTAAAGTATGAAATAAACGAATCATTTTCATGTCACCGATTGGACCAGCCGTTACCCGAAGAGAAATTTCAACCAGATGTCTTCGTGTAGGGTTTCTTAAACTTTAGTTTTATTTATATATCAATTGCGGTGTACAGAATCAAAACTCACAAACTCCACCATAGAGCAAAAATGAGATTTAATTTTTTTTCGTCATATTACGCACCTACTGATGATTTCAAAAATTTGCATAATTCTCTAAACTGTAAAAATGGGTTTAAAATGGCATTTATTTTCAAAGCTCACAAACTCCATGTACCAGTGGGTTTCAAAACTAACATTCTTCAGTTCATCCAAAGGGAACTAGTTATTACAATGATAATTTTTACTGTCATTCCCCATAGTCAATTTCACAAGTTACAAAATCCAACTGATTGAATATCAAAACTCTCAAACTCCCATACTTGAGATGCAAAACTCAAAATTAAATCGATAATTTTCTGTATTTTAAGGATTATATATCATAATTTTTCTAATTAATAATATTTTTTGGTTTACATTTAAAACATTAGCACAAAGAAGTATTTAAAAAATGTGGACTGTGATGAGAAAACAGTTTTTTGTTGATTTCACTTATGTAGGTGGACTTTGTGTGTTTTGATTTTATACCCCTCAATTTATGAAGCGTAGTGTATTTTGCACTTCCTGAACATTTTGGCCATTGAATAAAATTCGTAGACACGTGCCATGTCTGTCTATCGGAGACTAACGCTGTCGTGGCCGTCAATACACATTACACAATCGATTGTTTTTCATAGGTAGAGAATACATATTTTCGATCCTTTGGCTCCGGGGTCCAATTAGGGTCTCGGGGGTGCGTTTGGGTCGATCTACCGCCTTTCTCGACTCGGTTAAGAGTTGTGCGAAAGCATTTTTGCACTGTCGGCGGCCATTAATTGTGATTAGATGGCGTCTGGCGCCGCGAGCGCTATCTGCCCGCTTAATGGCGGCGAATTCCTTCCGAAACCCGCTCGCAAAACAAACATTAAAACCACGCCTAATGCATTCCTTACATTTTATATATGGAATTAAATACACACTAACGGCCGCCGACAACGAGACACTCGTCGTGCTCGTAACAGTTCGAAAATTCAATGCCGAATTGAATTTAATGCAAATATGGCGCGCGCCAATTTCGACACTGTTGGAAATGACCCTTCCCCATTAATAGTTGTACGGTGTCTTGTAACTTTTGGCGCATTTACTCGAGCTTTAGTTTTAAAGTCGTATAATTTTCGTATTTTGTGCATACTGTACTGTATTCTAAACCTAATCTAAGCTAGAAATTAGCATAACCGTAGAAAGTATGTAAAATTCATATTTGTACAAGGAATCGAAGAAAAGGATTACTCTTTTACCTTCCATGCGATTCTCTTCTTGAAAATTTTCCCCAATCGGTTTCATCAAAGATATTGTTCAATATATAATCAATGCAGGTCCCAGGTTTCCAAAATATTTGAAAAGGGCAAAAAAATATTATTCAAACATCAAGACACCGATTAAAAATGAAAATTGCATTCATCATCATTTTCAGCCGTTCACCATCCACTGCTGGATGATGTAGGCCTCTCCAATCCTCTTCCATTTCTGTCTGTCTTGACCAATCTGCATCCATCGACCCATCTTGCTTTCTTTCACATTCTCTCGAATACCATTCCAGTATTTCTCGCGTCCATCTGCTATCCATTCTGTGTCCACTTCAACTTTTTCCTCTATATTGCGATCTCTTCTCGTCATACCGAGCATACATATTTTCATGCTTCTCTGTGTGCGCTGGATCTTACGTAGTATTCTTGAATTTAGCATCCACGTTTCGCATCCACACGTCAAAACTGACAGAAAATTGCATTATAGTCGATATATTTTTTTAAGTTAACTTGTTAGGCCCGAGCCTCACCGGGCAACTAATCTGCCGACTAGTCTGCAGACTAGTCGGCCTTAGTCGTCGTGTCGTCAAAATGTTAGCGTTTAGACGGAGCGGACCTCACCAGGCAACTCAGTCTCCGCAACTATGGACGACTACCGACGACTACAAGCCGTAACGGCAACTCTGGGAGACTCGCCATTTTCACGACCCGAAAGGACGTTTATATAGGCATGGAAATCCAAAACCGACTTCAAATATGGGTTTCTTAGACAATTTTGTACAGGTAACACGAAAAAAAAAAAGTTTTTTTTTTAAAAAAACGAAAAACGAAAAAAAAAAAGACGAATTTTTCATACTACGAGATAAACACTACACACAGATAGTGATTTCCGAAGAAAGTTTCACCCCAGATCCTTATTTTTCTTCTTATTTTCAAATCTTCGCAAATCTTCAAATTCTTCCCATCATAGCATACAAACATCTCCATAAAAGTGTATAGCTCTGTAAGAGGCCAAAATCGACGAGAATATAATTTGATTATTAGGCAATATTATATAAGAAACATGAAAAAAAAAATAAGTATTTTTTACTTTTTGAGATTTGTCTATTTTGAAAGTGACGTAAATAAATCATACAGAGGTGATGCACTCGCCGTTGTCTCGCTCGCACTCTATTTGCGCGAGAAAGAGACGTTGCACTTTTAGTAACGGATACAACGTCATACATGAACAGCTGGACAACAACATAATGAACAGCTGGATTCGGACAAAGGAAAATACGAAAAAAAGACGAATTTTTCATAACTTTTTTTTTTCGAGTTTCATTTATAGAATTGTCTAAGAAACCGATTCTGCGGGTCAGTTTTGAATTTCCATAATAATTAAAGATAATCAAAATCGCAATGTGAGCAACTGAGTCGGCGGAGCAAATTGCTCAATGCAACTCGCCGCAGACTAGTCGGCAGACTAGTTGCCCGGTGAAGCCCTGGCCTTACAGTTGGCGACCACACAGAAAACCCTTCGCGACCCCTTACATATTGAATTTTTATCTTTTGCACTATGTTACTATACATAATTTACTTTATCCTAATCGGATAAAGTATTGTGATCGTGCGAAAATTCGACATTGAGATTTTGACTGATTTTTTTAGTTACATGTTTGTATTATGATTTTATTGTGTTTTACTATTTTTTTACGCTTGTATGTGTATTATTTTTGTAATTTATCCACAAAGACCATTTGGTTAATCTGTTATGTTATAGTGGATGTTTCTGTAAATAAATAAATAAATAATCTATTTGGGCCTGACACATTGCGTAAATCTTACGATGAGTGGTATTATTTAAAGTTTAAAGTAAAAGCTCACTCAAATTATTATATGATACAAATGTATTGTTTGAATCAATTTATATAGAAAAAAAATTATGTATTAACCGTATATATTAAAGAATATTTTGTGTATATTGAGTTTCATATATTCATATTCACTTGGCGTTTGTCGGGTACATTTCGACTCTTATGTAATAGTTAATAAATGTTATCTTAAATAATATAAAGAGAACAAGCAACCCCGTATACATATACATACATAGGTAGTAATGGAACACATTAAATTCGCTGAGGTATCTCGATACGATGTCACACCATTTTAATATCGTATTCCGAATATTATAAGTAATTTTGCAACAGCGTCGTTCGTTCGAGGAAAATGCGACATCGTTATTTTGATTTTATCACGATTATTTCCGTGTAACTCTTGTCGATTGTTTTATTTCCATCTAAATTGCCTGCGAATTTCAATTCAGCGAATGCCTTCAATTTATGTAAATGCTTTTTGCTTTCAGACGCCGCTGAAACAGCTTCGACAATCCGACAAGCAAACGTGCAAACGGTGAGTTGTTGTTTTTTTTGTATTTTTGTGAATTTTCCAAAAGCTTAAAATTCATATCGTCTATTTTAGCACGCGCGTAAACGATTGTCTCGATTTTCATTTTCACGAGTGAAAATTAATTACGGCGATACGCACGTTATCGTATAATATAATTAATAATATGAACGGCCCACTTTCTCTCCTCGTTCTCTCACTCTTCGTAAAAGTTTTGCATATTTACTAATCACACACGAGCATGTGAAGCGTAATCTAATTTATTAGTTTAATTTTAAACCCAATTTAGTCAACGTTGATTTCGTTCGAAAATTTACCATAATAGTTAGTAGAAACGTGTTAATCAATTTTTAAAAATAATTACACACAAAACTTGTAGTAAGCACGCAGCGCTGCCTGGCTACAAATAGTTATGCTTTTTTAACCGTATATTTATTTTATAAACTGTGAATACTCAATCCGGTTTTTATTAGAATTACTACTCAACTATTAACACACACTTGATTGTCTGTATTTAGGAGTATTTCTATACCTTTTGTGATATTCTAAACTACATACATACATATGTAGTGACACTCGAACTGTTTCAACTAGCGATACTTTAACTATCATTGGCTAAATGCTATAGTAATCGAATCTTCGTGTGGTAGCTATACAAAAGAAAAATATTCTATTGCACTCAAGTACCCTATATTCATCTATCTTCTATCTTCACTGCAATATCCCTCGTATTTTGACGTGGATCAGCTTCGATTAGCGCCTTTATTTTGTCTTCGTCTGCGATTACAGGGTCTTTCTTCTTCAGCTGTAGAAAAATTCCCAGATCGGAATTTTGAAAACCACCTTTGACTGGTTCAAACGTCCATGGCAGCTCTCCCGTATACATCTAGGATGTTTTTTGTTGCTTGTGTTGCGTTATGGGCCTTTATTAAATTCGAATAGTAAACAATGTGGAATATGCACTCTATCGTCAGCCATTTTGAAAATTCACAGAGGCTCTATATTGTACAAACGCAGGGTAAAAACTGAAGCCTATGTGAAAAGAACCCTCCTTTATATAATGAGACCATTTAAAACATATGTTTTTGGTTAGATTTGAGAAGAAGGGAAAAAAACGCTCGCCCTAAAAAAATACGATACTACTTATGCATCAACCTTATATATGTATGTATGTACATATGTACATGCATATAAGACTAACATGATTTTAAGAAATACCGTCTAAGACTAAACAAGGAATCGTTTTTATACAATTTCACGTGCAAGTTAATCTTATTTAAATTATTTTCTTCAATTATAAATTGGCTTGGTTCATTATTACGCTTAAACTTTACTCGATGTATTAAATAACAATGTGGCTAAATTTTCAATCAATTTCATACCGATTGAAGGCTACCTACCCGAAGCTTTTCGTTGGAGGGATTTCGACGTAATCATTTCCCCTCTCATTCCACCACCATTCGTCCAATAATTATATACGGAAGGGGAATGTGTGGGGGGGGGGTACAGGGTGGTTGTCGAATAGAACCACCTGTTGTGGTGGCTATCGAGACCCCATTTTTATCGGGACCCTTGGCGCTCGCAAGTTTCGCCATAAATTCCAAATCGGTCGCTCGTTTATCTCTCTTTATCGACTGTGACGCATTGACCCGTCGATTATGAATTCATACGAATTTCGGGTTAATTTAAAAAAATATAGACCTCCAAATAAAATATATATATATTTAACAGTTGTATAATTAACACTTAATCGTGTGCAATAATTCTACTGTGCTAATAAACGGTAGCAAAGAGAGGCAGTTTAGTTTTGGAGCATCCATTTTGTTAAAAGCTCAATGCTTTGAATACGATTTGATAACAATGTCTAATAATTTCTATTTTATATGAATATGTAGGAATTTGAATAATGTGCCTCAACATCAGCTAGACCAGTGCTTCGCAAACTTTTTAGTACCGCGACCCACGTTTTAGAAGGACAAACTTTCGCGACCCACCTACATAGTTTTAATGGACATGATGGGGGGTATTTAAATTTTTTTATACTTAAAAATATCTAGAGTTTTATTTATTTTTAAATAACTTATAATTAACGAAAACAAGCAGCTGGGATAAACCCTGTACATCCGTGGACTCGTCCAGTTGCAATGATAAAAATGTTACTAACTAACTAACTCATTTATTTATTTATTTATATAATAATAGCTAATTAGCTAATTTAACTTACATCTATTACATATTTATAACAACTACATTAATCAAATACACATTATACACTATACTTATACATAACTACTATCTCTCACAGAGGTGTCTCCTCAGACTTTTCAAGAATGCATCTATTGTCTTAGAAGACTTGATGCACTCCGGGAGGGCATTATACATTAATACACCCTTGTGAAAAACACCACCAGCTGTCTTTGATTTCCTTACTCTACCTACAACTAGTTGGTTTTTATTTCTAGTAGAATAACTATGAATATCACTATTTCTAATTCTATAATTCTTAAAATAACTTGGCAATAACTTATGATCTAACTTATAAACAAAAGACAATGAACTTAATTTTAAACAATTTCTAAAACTCACCCATCCCAATTCATCTAACATACTTCTAATACCGTTTAGCCTACCAACATTCAAAATACCTCTCATAGCTCTATTTTGCAACCTTTGAATTTTATCTAAATCTTGGCCACTGAACATATTAAGTACAGTGGCACAATAAACCAGGTGTGGCAAGACAATTTTATTATATGTAGACTAAAACCTTACTTTTCCTACTTAAAATATTTCTTAACCGACATTACTTACTCTAAAAATGTCTTACTAACTCTTTGGATCAGCTCATCTTCTGCTCACTGAGTCATTTAATCGATTCTGCGTGCAATTCTATAAAATACATCAATTAGGGTAACCATTCAACTTGAACATTTCGAAGAAAAAAAAACGATATAAATAAGAAGACTACGGTAAAACAATTATCAAAGACGGCCCCAAGTGGCACGAGTGCTGATAAAATCGGTTAGCGTCGAAAGTTAATCGAGCCCCACCTGAGTGACGTCGAAGCCTCTAATTTCAACATCACGTACATAAGAGGATGATCAGACCCCAGCCTAGCACGTGATCTTGTAGAAGAGACTATGTATGTACGTACTCTTCTTCCCCGTTTTTTTTTTTATATATACATTTTTTTGCGTTTGGATTTTCGCGCCATCTCCCGGGAGAAAATCAGCGCGCACAACACACAACCCTCTAGCGTTTATCATGTAAATGTGTGATTTAATTTAAAAAATGCACGAACCTAACGACTGCTCTCGCGCATTATACCGACAGCTCCGAATCCATTATTCTAACGCATCTGGTAGAAAAATGGTTTTCTGTCCGTGCCAGACGCACGGGAGCGATCTCCGGGAAAAAGCACACACCCACTCAAAAAAAAAAACCAACCCGTACGTATATATTGTATAGGAAGAGCCACTAACGACTGGGTATTGTTTGCGAATCTCGTGGGTTTTGTTTTGTGTGCGTATGTCGCTTGTGTCGTTTCGGTGCCGATTCGTAATGGGGTGACCGCGCGTTAAAACAATGGCTTTACGGGGACTGGTTGTGAGTGTTTAAGCGTGTCGCCTGTCGCTCCTTTTTATACGATTCCATTAATTCGTTGCAATTTAAAGTGAATTCGCGTCTTTGATTTTGCCCTTTTACTTGTTTTAAGTGGTTTAGTAATTACTAATAATTTGAGTGGTTTAGATTTTTACTTGTGTGAATTTGAGGAACGCTTTTGAATTCTGTTGGTACTATACATTTACGTTCGTGAATTAGTTAGTTCTGCCCAATAGAATAAATAAATATGCATAAAAGTATAGGACTATTAACTTTTTTTTCTTTTTTGTGTGCTTTTTAGGGGTTAAGCTTTAATTTAAAAATATGAATATGTCAAAGTAATTTTTACTTTATCGTAATCGGATAAAGTATTGTGATCGTGCGAAAATTCGACATTGAGATTTTGACTGATTTGTATCAGGTAATCATCCCCTGATTACGTATTTATGATTTCTGCAAAATGTCTGTATGCATGTGTGTCTGTGTGTCGGTGTATTTTTTAACTTTAACTTTTTCTCCGAAACTATCAAGTCTATCAAGCTGAAATTTCATATCTATTATTTTCACGTAAGGTGTAAGAGGTGATTTTGGTCAATATCCGCTGACCGAAAGTGGCAGTTTACTCTTGAACGAGATTTGGTTTTTTATTTTTTTTATTCGGCCTTTTAAATATTTTGTATCTTCATTATATTTTAATATTTTAATCCTTGAAGCAATACCTAGTCACAAAAAAATAAATCATTAATATCAGCCAACCGGAAGTTGGTTTTTTTTTTTGTTTTCTTGCAGAAAAGTCAAAAATTCTGATACCACGGAATATTTTCATTATCATTATGCTGATTACAATCTGTGCAAAAAAAAAAATCATCAAAATCGCTCAACCGGAAGTAGGATTTTTTTCTTGTAAAAAATCCTGTTATTTTTCTTTATACGCGCTTTTTTGACTTTTTCAGTGTTTGGTTACTCTTCATATTCCTCAAATATATGGATAAAGGCATGGGTTGGCCACACCCGAATTTTTTTGAATACTTTTTCACCAAATGTTTCAAACGTGACTGTATTTAATTGAAAATTCAGTCGAAAAATTAGCTCGCTAAATATTCTTAAGACTACTGAAAGAAGCTGTTGGAAAAAAAGGTCGTGTAAAAAAAAAATACATTCGTCGATCTTAGCCTAAAATACAGAAGAAGAAGAAGATATTGTTATTTGTAAGGTAACTAATTTAATTCTGAATGTTTCTACCCAATATGTAAATATGTTTTTGATTTGAAGCTTTTTTCGTTGATTACTTGATGCTGTACAAGTAGTCTTTAAGTATAATTTTATATATGTACATATCGATGGGTTAGTGTGGACAGATATTGTATGTCCAGTTTTGTTTTAAAATATTGTAAGTGACATACATATGTATCTTTTGCATGAAAACTATGGACGAAATGGACATATTATATATTTGAATAAGGTAATATCTTCTCAAATATACTATTTGGACATACAATACTTTTTAAACATGAAGGTTTGGTGCAGATGGACGTTTTGTGTATGATAACTCAATTTTGGTAACAACTGGACATACAATATCTGTGCACTAACCCATCGATATGTACATACATACGTATATGTATATTGTTATTTAAAGACAATATCAACAATGCCCCTATTCAAAAGTTTCGATTATTTTACAACATCTCAAAGATAATCAAATATAAACAAACGTTGTCAATAAGTTATCGCACGAGTTTGTACGCGTAGAATACATACACAGTGAAAAGTTTATGAAAACACTTCACCGAAGGGGAGCAAATGAAAATTTAATAATAAATCGTAACGAGCCGCATTGCTCATAGAAAATCGCCGTAGAAAACAGCACAATTTTGACGCGGCCCAAAATTTATTATTTCACTCATAAAAAATACACTATATAAAAATATATATTCTTTGAAAATAAAGTTAGCAAAGTAGTTCCACCGCGAAAATATTGAATAAGTAACTTTTAGTGGATGGTCACCTTCGGAATACTTTTCCTCTTTCGTGTGCGTCCCTATCTGCCGCGCGTCTGCAAACTTTCTTATATAAGTCATTTTCTTTCCTTTCAGTAATCCCGTCAAATTTCTTTTTGAACTCGTGCGAATATCGTCAAAGCCGACTTCGTCGATTAAATATATCGCACATATAAATATATTTATTTCGCCCCAAACTTTTCCAAAGTTACGAGTAATTAACAGTCAGATTTAGAATGTAATCGTGTGCGTGGGGGGGTTTCTTCGAGTGTGCAACTTTAAAGTATACTAAGTGTGCGCGAACGAACGAACGCCTTTCATAAAGTATAAAAGCGAAAGCTTAAATTGTAATATCAAACAAAGGATCATAATTATTTGAGCTCTTTAGCTTTCGAAATTCACCGCAGAATTTTCCCGCCAGCCACACACACCCACTCGCACCATTGTTGGTAATTTTCGTATAATTTTACTTCGCATGGAAATTTATTTGACTGTGGAAAGTAACGATTACAATACGTTACGCTAGCGGGGGGTGTACGACGGTGGAATTAGACTAAAATTGCAATAAATCATAACAGTTTCGACAAAACGAACGAACGTTTTTGTGTACTGTGCTGCGGTACTGACTGGATGCGCGTCTACAGCTAACACAATTAACTCTGCTACAATTTCTTTGTACTAAAACCTACTTTGAAACAGTTTTCCATATGAAAAGATCGCATGCAATGTTGTGACGATTGTTTATTTTTAATAAAACACCATTTCAAGTACCTAGGGTTGCTTGTGTGCCTCTTAAATTGAAAATGTCAATGAATGTAATTTTATCGACTGACAACCTGCATTAATCAAAGTCATCGAAAAATATCATATCGCAATAAATTACATCCGCTGGAATACATACATACATATATACATAGGTAGGAAGTATCTCTACAAAGTTTGTTGCCCTTCAATCAAACTAAAAGTATATGTAACAGACAGACACAATTCATTTAGATATATGGTATACTCAAAGTGTAAAATTCAAAAAAAAACAATAAATTGAAATAGAAATAGCACGCATGAAAAACTAAAGCGTGATCGCAATGGCAATAAACTGATTTCAAATTGTTATTCTTCAGGATCGGTTGGTCAGATTGGTAAGATAAAAAATGATTCCGACTAAAAAAATCAATAATTTCATACTTTAAAACCTAAAGCGCTTAGGCATTGTATACTAAGTGTGAGGTTTTAACACTTTACCTCTAATGTGTATATATATATAGAAAATTTAGCCCAGTACGCTGAATAACAACAATGGTTGATATTTTCGCAACTTTATGATGGACTGTTTTAATGACGTGACTTTTGCCCACTTCCTGTGCATTGCTTTGTCTCATGATACCGTTTACTATATACGTATGTATGTACATATGTATATATGCGTTTCAGCTAAGAAAGTTCATCTCTAACGAACAGGTGGTTATTTATATGCCCGTATTCGAAACATCACAATAATGGTACGGTATTGTCGTGACTTAAATTCAATTCCACGGTACCTTTTACTGTTTTTTTTTTCTGTCTTCTTTTTGTCGCTGTTTCAATATTGCATTTTCATCGAGTTTTCTTCGGTCGTGCTTCGGCGTTCTCATCCTTGAAAAAATATCGCGGTTCATATCATCATCATACGGTCTGGAGGAAAACCCTTTCGAAGATGCTGGCGTCCGTTTGTCGGGAAAACGGGATTTCCGCTCTCCGGTCAGATTCGGTGAACCTTTTTGATGTGCCGAAAAATATGAGGACGCTTCGGTAATTTCACCCGTAAGAAAGAAGTACATATTTTATTTGAAGGTAAAAAAAAAAACAAAATAAAAATATATCACGCATTTACAAACAAGGTTTGACTTGAGTTATTTATAGTATGTAAAAGATTCTTTGATTGTCGTCTTAATAAGAACATACAAATTAGAAATAAATAGTTTCTATGTATGTTTGATCAAGATCAAATATCGTCGACTTAGCTATGAAACTGAGTATCTACATATGTAAATACAGTTAAACGAATT
Organism: Parapsyche elsis; assembly: GCA_022651745.1. Taxonomy (NCBI): domain Eukaryota; kingdom Metazoa; phylum Arthropoda; class Insecta; order Trichoptera; family Hydropsychidae; genus Parapsyche; species Parapsyche elsis. The sequence continues at coordinate 714,462 of JAGVSN010000041.1, forward strand.
GTTTAATGTACATATATATGTAGATACGCGTACAAGAGCCAAAACAACAATAAAATTCTATGGTATTTAAGTATTTTACATGTGTATGTATGTATGTCTATAAAGACATATTTATTTTTTCAATGACATCTTCTTACTATACGTGACGGCGTTTTTAATTCTTTTTCGACTAAATCTGTAGATAAAAAGACTCTTATGATGGTCATTTTAAAATATTAGCACTGCAATATCTAAAAATTTTCAATTTATAAAATGTAACAATTTTGTAAGTACTTGTACGTTAAGTTATTAAATAATATAATACTAAGCCATTTTATTGGGTTCCATTTTGGACTGTAAATATTTAATAAAATTCTTGTAATAAAAAAATCGATTTATTTTTGATTTCGAGAATTTTGTTTTTGTCGATGTATGTATGTATGTAGGTAGATATCGTTTTTTTTACACGGTTTTTTCTTTGCACGGTAGTCCCCGGAGCGTATCCCCCGTGCAAAAAGAGAATCGGATGTATAATATTTTTCTGCTGAAAATCGTTGTGAATAGAACCAACGTTGTCGGTGACTTTCTGTACTCTTTTCTTTATTTTATGCAATCGTCGACGATTTTATATTGAACTTGTAAACGTAGTACAGAGTTCAGGTATTAAAGAACCATACATACATACATACATGCGGTTCCTTTTCCAAGCAAAACAGTTACTATTGATGCAGCAGATTTTTAAGACTTTTAAATTTACATTATTAGTCCAATTCAATATATGTATACATATACTAACGCTGTTTTTGTATATTTTGTGTTTGATCAAAGTGATTTTTACTTTATCCTAATCGGATAAAGTATTGTGTAAAGTACTCTTGAACGATTTTTTGTTTTATATTTTTTTCAGCCTTTTAAATATTTAGTATCGTCATAATATTGTAATATTATAATCCTAAGGCAAATACCTATACCTAGTTATGAAAAATAAATCGTTAAAATCAGTCAACCAGAAGTTGGGTTTTTTTTTCATTTAGAAAAGTCAAAAATCCCGTTACCACAAAATATTTCTGAAATTACTTAACCGATCAAGCTGAAATTTATATTTATAATTTCCATATAACATTTAAGAGTTGATAAGGTTTTGATCAAAATCCGCTGACCGGAAGTGGTAGTTTTTCCTATTTGAATATATGCCGAAGATCGTACAGTCATCACAGTGATTTCATGCTATGTATAATATGTTGGTTAGTGTGGTGGTGTGCATGCGTTTTATTTACTTACGTACTTAAAAAATTAATTTCGTTACTCTTTATATTCCTCAAATACATATATGGATAAAGTCATGGGTTGGCCACACCCGAATTTTTTTTTAGTAGGTACGTACGTGTAGCCTTTCAACAGAGTAGCCTACTACCATTTACCGCACACATAAATAATCGATACACGTTTTCTGGCGAAAGGAAACGCTTTACGCCTTTTCCAGCCGCTGACAACGAATGCCAATATGTTATTTGAGTCGATTGATTCTTTTTAAAATTGGCGAGCGAGTCCTGAACGAGAAACGGCAGTCAAAAGGTTCGCACGCGGTCGACAACGTTATTAACCCTTTTACTCGCTCTCCAAAGCCGGCTATCCAAACTACTCCCGGTTCAGTCGAAACTTTTATTTTTCAACAGTTTAAAACTTTCAACTGCAACTCAAACCCATAATAATTTACTAGGTTGAGTCAATTGCTAACCGTAATTTATTTTAATAATGCAAAAATCCAATTTTATAGTCATAAATTGGATGATTTTTATTTTTACCTGTCTTTTTTTGTTATGTAGTGTTTTTTTTGATCTCTTCACTTAAAAAAATTGTTTGAAAATCGTTAAAAGATTTCAAGCGCAATTACAGTATTACATAAATAACCCATATAACGTGTGAATTGTATTTTTGTTGAAAAGTATTATGCTTTCAATGTTAATATCAATAATATGCTTAAGTTTCATACACCAGTATACAAGTTATACAAAATAGTTCACACAGAAGCGTTGTTCATTTATGTAGTTTATATTTGACGCAAATTTATGAGGTGTATTGAATCGAAAAGTACACATTTCAGTGTTTGAAAGTATTTATTTTAGAAGGCAAAGGAATATATCATGGAAATTGTATACTTGAAAGTTTTAAATTGTTTCTGTAATAAATGTAATAAATATTACAATTACTCACTCTCGTGCGTACGTTTTTCATTAGCGTTCTAAACGTTATAAAAAAGCGACCGTTTTGTTTGCGTTGTATTTGATTTATTGCACTTCTGAAAAAAAGAACCACGTTTATAATTGCCATTTCCCATACAAATTAACACGAAACACGGATATTAAGTCGGCAGGGCGTTCAAATATATGCACAAACACAAGTTTAACGCTTTACAAAGACCGCGTAGTACGTGGAGAGTGAATATTATAATGTACGGTGTGTTTGTTAATACGCAACACAAACACAAAAGTTAACAAACGTCGCATCTTATAATGGCAATACAAAAAGCAAACAAAAGAGAACTCGTCTCTACGGAACGAAAACTATTGAAATTGATAGTGTTGTTTCGAGACACGAGAGGCGGTTAACTTTCGTTCTTAGCACGCGCCGCAAATCGAAAGCGTCCCCCTGAGCTTCTTATATTTATGGTTGTTTATTTTTTTTGGGTTTGTGTGTGTGTTTTTGTTTTTATTACACTCATATTATTCATTTTTCGACGATCCTTTTGTCACGTTCGTGACGTGTGTGTGTGCGACACGATTAAAGTGATTAGTTGCGAAACACGTGTGCATTTTGATTGGAGTGCAATTGATCAAAAATAAATTCGTCCAAAAGCTAATTTGTCGAAAACGATAGAAAGGATAGGGAAAATCATTACACGTAGTACTAAATACATGTATAATAGCTTCGAGTACATTAATACCTATGAATGTATGTATGTACAGCCGATTCTCTTTTTGCACGAGAGATACGTGCAAAAAAACCGTGTAAAAAAAATGTACCTACATTGACTAAAAAATATATATCGATTACAAAAATAATTCGAATTTATTTTTGTATATTTTATATCAAAATAAATTCGTCGAAAAGCAAATTTGTCGAAAACGATAGGGTAATAGACAATCATTACTAAATGTATTTAGTACTACAATGTAATGATTTTCTATGTCATGTCATGTACATGTACATGTATAATAGCTTTGAGTATGTCTGTCTTGTCTGCTTGTCCATCAGGTACACTCTTATTTTGTTTTCATTAAAAATTTTAATTTCTACCTTTCTTACGCATTACGTTCTCATCACCCGCACTGAAAAATAATATTAAATTTAATAGTTTTTACAGCGCCATCTATGGCGCGTGATAAAACAACGACATAACAATTTAGCAAAGTCGCGAACACAAAGTCTAGAACAGCGGTCGCCAACCTTTCGGACCTCGCGGACCACTAAACTCAAAATCTCGAATACCGTGGACCACTACCATGATTTTTACTTTATTTCCATAAAAATAACATTCTAAATATGAAATGGTAATTATACTTGTATTTGTACTCCAAGTTGTTTGAAAAAAGTTGGATATCACCTTATAATGTTCGAAAAATTATAATAAATAAACGACATATTCATTATTCATTACGAAAACTGCCAGTTATGGTGTATGCATATGAAACTTGGATGCTAAATTCGAGAATGCTACGTAAGATCCAGTGCACACAGAGAAGCATTGAACGATGTATGCTTGGTATAACAAGAAGAGATCGTAATAGGAATATGTACACATAGCGAGAAGAATGGATAGCAGATCGACGCGAGAAATACTGGAATGGTATCCGAGAGGATGTGATAGAAAGCAAGGTAGATTGAGTGGACGATGGGCTGATGAAATGAGAAGAATGTGTGGAGTCAAGTGGATGCAGATGCTCAACACAGACAGGAATGGAAGATTGGAGAGGTGAATGTGAATCCAGCAGTGAATGAATATGATGATGATTATGAAAAATGCGGACCACCGGTTGGCGACCGCTGGTCTAGAACGCTCGAAATTTCGTTCCAAGAGAATCGACTTTTGTTTGACAACAACAACAAACCCGCCGTTGATTCTTCAATACTGAGGTATTTTATGAAGAATGCAATAATTGTTATGTTTTTCCGCATGCTAATTATCTCCAGTGTGTTGCGGCCAAGCGTCGAGACCCCGAATAAGCGACCCACCTTTTTTTTGTTCAATTCTAAACATGGACACAATACAATTCTAGAGCTTTTTCTCCATCTCTCTCTCGAGAGAGGGATTGAGGAATTGAAAAGCGTGTCTGTGTTGTTGTTGTTGTTGTAGCGTGCGCTGTTGTTTATTCTGTATGTCGGTCGGTAAGATTTAAAGGTTGCGGTCAGCGTGTCCTTAGGGATATCATTTTTAGCCGCAAGTTATGGCATTACACGCGCCTTGGGTGAAATTTAATTAAACGAACCTGCTCCACTCTCACTTGCCCCACTCGCTGGAGAGCGTGTACTGTTTGAATAATTCAGAAAACGGCATTAGAGTTTTATTAATGAAAATTTAACGTCCCTATCAAACATGTATGGGAGCGCCTCAAACTTCCGTAGGTCACCGCCATGGGAATGCGGACTTACTCCAGTGCCACATTTCACTACTTTCTACTACACCTGTGTACACACACAGAAGAATGAAACTAGGATGGAGCACTTTTAGAAGAATTAACATAGTTTATAAATTCAACATTCCGCTATGCTTAAAAAATAAGGCGTACGACCAACGCGTACTGCTAGTTATGACGTATGGATGTGATCCAGTGTACCCATAGAAGGATGGAAGGATGTATGCTTGGTATGACAAGAAAATATCGCAAGTGGAATACATGGGTTAGAGCGGTGCTTGAAATGGAAATTTTCACGAATGGGAGCGCTCGATAATTTTCAAAAAATATCAAACGACCTTTTTTTTTTAAATTATGTACATATATATGTATATGCAAAATCTTACCGAGATTAATACCGTTTAATGTCTGTAAGTCAACTTCAACAGGTAGATCTGAAAATGGTCTCTGATTTTTTACTATCCTATATACTTTTCTGAAAACTCTTTCAGTGGTTAAAATATGAGCATTAATGACTGTTTTGTACAAATTTATACATTTCATTATTATTGGCCGATTTTATTATAGTGAGATATTTAACCAATTTTTTATACTCATTTTTGCGGTGGTCGTCGTACAACACGACAATTCAAAGAAAGATATCGTAAATCATCAAAATGACCGATGGCTCGAAAAGGCACGTTGCAGTTCGAAATGCCGATTGCCGGCTATAAAGTCATTAAACTTTTTGCGCAAAGCCGACATAGATAATACACAATTGACACACAAAATAGTTTTATTTAAAATAGTGTGTTATTGGGTGTGTTCCATTCGTAATGTTTGCATTTTTTGTGTTGAAGGATCGCACACCTTCCCGAAACATTCGTGACGCATGATATGCATTGGTTAGACGAGGATCGTGATTCCTATAAGGTCACTGAAAGTTTTTATTTTGCTATACACGTCAATTTTTTTTTTATTAAAAAAATACTTTTTATAGCAAAGTCACCGCACGCCATTGATATATACACATATGTATACCTACATATATACATATATAGGTATATGTATATATATGTATGTATGTACCTATTGGTAATTGTATTTGACTTCATGCTATAAAGAAAAAATGTCCTGATTAATTAATTTATTTATTTATTTTATATAATCTGTCCTGATACATCAACAGCCTCCATCCAATTAATTAGAAACCACCAACTGGATAGCGGTTTCGGTTCAATGTCTTTCCCTGAATCCAAACTGTTCCACAACCAAACAATCATTCACACTAATAAACTCTTTCAACTGTATCACTACTATTTCCACCTGTATCTTTTCAACAACCAGTAACATATTAATGGTCCAATTAATAAATCATCAAGCGTTGCCCCTTTAACATTTTACCTTATGTCATAATGAACCAACTAGGAAAAGATACTCTCCAGTGGTGTGACCATTGCCTTCTAAAGTCCCGAGTAAAGGACGCACTATGATTTGGTACGTTGGAAGGAATTTTTTACGTGTTGCCAATTTTGTGGAACAACCAAACTAGATAAACTGTAAAATTGCAGCAGAGGAGGCGGATCTGTATTTAGTAATATCCAGATCTTTCCAATGACGATATTTAAGGTCGAAAACCTTTCAATACACATATAGTAATCAGATGATGGATCTTCGCTCAAGAGACTAACGCTCCAACCACTGAGTAGGAGCGTCCCTAGAGTAATTGATACTTAAGATACCTATTTGTTTTCACCCTATAAACAATTTAAAAATGTTGGTAATTGGTCAAATTACGGAAAAACCCACGCATTATCTACGAAATACTTTTTTACCTTTGATTTTTCCCCTGTTCTGAATTATCATAGTTCTGTTCTGTTTTGTCACTATTCTGATTCGTCCGGTTACCAAAATAAACATAAGAAACAAAAATAAAAACTTACGTTAATTGAAGTCTGCATCAAAGTTTGCGGAAGAATAACAATTGAAAATCCAAACTATTCGCGATGTAACGAAAAAAAAAAAGAAGTTGGAGGAGTTCCGTAAAAGATTGTGATAGCAATGCAGGTATTTCCAACTTTTCATTCAGCTTACGTATGTATGTAATTTGACAGTTGATTTGAATTCAGCCTTACTCAAATGGTTTAATCAAAAACGAAATGAAGATGAACGATTAACAGTGACTTTGTGAGTTGTAATATACAATTTAAGGTCAGTCTTCGAAATATTTACATATAAATAATAACTCTTAACCCATCTCCGATCCAATGTATATTTTTATTGGTATTTCACTGTGGACTTTGTGAAGTTCAAAGGCTCTCTATTAGCCCCGTGAGCAGTGTAACGGACGTAGTGTAACAGTGTAACAGTGTTACGGAATTTGTACCAACTATTGTATGTATTTCTGCCGGAGATGTCAAAAAGAACACGTACACAACAAAAGTGTTTGTATAGTCTGAGGCTAATAAAGCGCACCCCAAACACAATAATCCAAGCGTGACCGCCAAAGGTTTTACTTTTAGTTTTTCGGACTAAAAGGCGAAACGTGACCAGAAATAATAATATATACCTACTTTCATGCCGCGATCGCGTTAATTCCTTCGTAGCACTGAAAAAAATGTATAAATAGCATCCCAAAAACCCATAGGAAGAATGAAATGCAAATAAACACAACGATAACACGTACACCATGGTGTATAGGGGCTGTTTTACAATCCATATGGAACATATGCACACGGAGAAAAAATCTCATACAAACATATTATATGTTTGAAAAAGTAGGTAAATAGAAATTTTATTGATTTACATAACATTGATGAATAAACAATTGATAAAACAATCAATTTACACTCAATATGGTAATTAATATAAAAAGAAAGCAATTTGGAGTGTATTTACATATTTAAAATAATTTTTCGTGAAAGATACTTGAACGTTTTCGTAATCTTGCAATAATAATTTAACAACAATATTGCGAATTTAATTTTTCAACGTGAGCTCTTACAATATGTATAGCGAGTCATCATGAATCACGCTGTATACATTGACCGAAAATAATTCAACGATGGACGAAAATCGATCCACTTTTTCCTGAGCCATTGGTCGGCAACCAGGAACCGACTCTTTGTATGACAATTTGCTGCTCTCACTGTCATCCAACGTTTTGCGTAAAATACAAAATGTTGACACACAGTTTACATAAATTTCAGTATGAATCCCATTTCCACAACGTCATGGTTATAAAATGCATTAAGATCGTATTTCAAATTAAACATTATAATAATTTTTAGTAATAAACTGTATATAATTCGAAAATAATGTTGCGGCTCCCAAACTTATCAATTTTGCAAGATTTGGCACTTGGCTTGAGAAAGGTCCCCGACCGCTGACCTAAGCGGTATCACACACAAAACGCGACGTTATATATGTAATATTGACCGTTAACTATAGACTTAAACATTCAATTGAACGACAGTTTTGGGACTGCGAAGTGTACTTGAAGTTCTTAAGATTTAAATTAAATCGTTAATAATTAATTTTAATCACATTACACACACATACGAACGTAATGCCACGTTAACCGATTGACGACGGTTAATGCGTATTTCCAACGCTGCGCCAAAACAATTAACGAATTAATAAAGGAATTGAATAGGGATTGCCCTTTAAATGCAAACACTTAATACGGTCTCTCGTATAATTATATGGCGTAATTTTCCCAACGTCCTCAAGCCCCAGATTGGCCATTAAGAGCGGTCCTTCTCTCAACCCTTCTCATATCGAAACGAGAGACAAGTCGGGGACGTGTCCTGGCCACGGTGCGTTTGTTCCCTGTGGACTTTCACGCGTCCGGCAAGTTCCTGAAATATTTACTAGCAAAACTTTCCAGATTATATGGAAGAAGATAAAAAAAAAAATAAGGGCGTATCCCTTGACGTGATATACAACCGGATCGGCGGACGATCGAAGATCAATCTCGTGTTCCGGAAACACGAGGTAGGGGTGAGCATTCGTCGAGTGTCTTCAAACGGAACGGTCATGCTTAGTTGAAATATTTTCAAAGTATCTGTATCAAGATTGAGTTTTCATTAATTAAAAATATTTGATTAGATTTTATGTAGTTTTTGGGTGCTCCAAAAGTTTAGCTTATGCTTAGACTACAGTAGTGGAACTAAACTTAATAAACTTAATATAGGTAACTCAGTGCAATCGCACCATTTATCAATGGGAAAATACGGTGATATTAAGTTACTCGTAAATACTTACTTTCAATAAAAACGCACATCTCAGAGGCCATACACTGAAATTACTAAAAGACAAATCGAACAAAATTGTCAGAGACTCTTTTTTTTTCAAATAGAGTGGTCGAAGTTTGGAACCGTCTGCCAAATCAGCTAGTAACTTCCGAAAATACAAATCTATTTAAAAATCATCTCGATAAGTTTTTGAACATAAATGGATTTTTGCAATCCTTCAAATATAAATAATTAAGAATTGTATGTACAAGTTATGTCATGCATTTTAAATAAATAAATCATATGTGTCGAGTAAACTGAATGCAGATTGCTCAAGACAGACAGGAATGGAAGAGGATTGGAGAGGCCTTCATCCAGCAGTGTATGGTGATCGGCTGAAAATGATGATGAATGATACTCACCAAAATCCAGCTATGCTTAAAAAATAAGGCATATGTACGACTAATGCGTACTGCTGGTTATGACGTATGGTTGTGAAACGTGGATGCTGAATTCAAGAATGTTATATGAGATCCAGTGCACACAGAGACGCACGGAAAGATGTACAGTATGCTTGGTATAACAAGAAAAGATCATAAGAGGAATACATGGGTAAGAAGCGTGACCAAAGTGGCAGATATAGCGGACGCATAGCGAGAAGAATGTCAGATGGACGCGAGAAATACTGGAATGTTATCCGAAAGGATGTGAAAGAAAGCAAAGTAGACCGAGTGGACGATGGGCTGATGAATTGTGGATGCAGATTGCTCAAGACAGACAGGAATGAAAGAGGATTGGAGAGGCTTTCATCCAGCAGTGGATGGTGAACGACTAAAAATGATGATGATGATGATGAATTATACTAAAGCTTATATTAATATGAAGTTTAAAACAATATTTGTTTAAATTTAAATTACACAACAGTTGAAATCTAATTTTTAAAATATAGACTGTACGTAGTTAGCTTGATAGTTCAGGCAATTGAAATATATTCTTACACGAGTGTTCTTTTTACATTTAATACAACTTTTCATTTAAGTCTAATTAAAACATATGATTTTGTCAACACCGTGTTTGTCGAAGTCGAATTTCGACAAAGTAAGCTTAAGTTTTATTTAAGTTATTCTATATCCATTCAAAGTTTGTACGCGTATGAATGTGGACGCAAGCTCGAATTAATAACTTTCAGGACCTGTACATACATATATATGTACATACATATATGCTAAAAAGTCTAATTGAATAGTTAAATTAAGTATTAAGTATTTAATGCATTGAGCACAGTACTCCGGTGGTATTTTTTTGCAACTAAACCAAATATCATTTGATTATATAAAAATATATCAATCATTAACTACAATGACGTTCATTTCCATTTAATACGCCAAAAAAAGTCTAGAACTACATATAATATGACGAGGTGCGAATTTTATTAAAATCAAATAAATAAAAATATTTCCATCTTTTACGTGTTTATTAATATAAAAACAGGGCTCGAATTGGACTGGAGCTCGTGTAGTTCTTAAATTCCAAATTCCACACATCATCGTAAATTGCAAATTTACTAAAACTGTTTAATGTTCAATCTATGACACAACCTATGTATGTATGTAAATCCTAGACTGTCCCGCATCTTAATAATATACCATCAAGCTAAATTTGACATCCGTATCAAAATTTCTTTTTCAACTGTCACGTTGACAGCTTAAGAAATCCATACACTGTCCAATTCACGCACTCGGCAGATAATTTGCCTAATTCATGAATTTTTTGCCGATATTACATGTTATAAGCAATTTCACGGATTCGGCGTAACATACATAGATATATGTATGTATATTGTTACATGTACAGATGTATCTAATAGTTAAATGTTGCTCATCCTGTCGAGTCTTTATATTTGAAAGTTGATCTACTTTTGAGAGCCGTCATATGTATAATATTTATATATGTACATATATATATATATATATATATATATATATATATTATTTACCACGTTCTAATATGTTGAGGATGAGGAGTGCGCAGTCACCCTACTCGCCGAAAGCCCTACGGTGAGTTTCAAAAAAAAAAGAAAAACAGTGTCGAAAAACTTGGCCGAGTTTTGTCCCAGGTAAAGCTCCCACCTTTAGAACCCCCTCCCCCTCCCCCCCCCCATACACCGGAACGCTTCCCTTCCCCTCGGTCGTTCTTTCGGAAAACTTTTGCGAAAAATCGTAGGGATTCGCGGCGAAGGGCATCTTAGCGTACACAGTTCACGTAGCTGGCGTCGGTTCCCTTTGTTTGATATCCTGATTCACGGCCCTTCGTCGCCGGCAATAAACAAAATTACCGAAATGCCGGCGGTGGGGTTTTTCCGGAAGGGGAAAGGGAGGTGGGGGTGGGTGGGTGGGTGGGGGAGAGGGGTCGGTGCAAAAAGACGCGAACAATAAAAGGTCGAATAGGATTTTGGGATTTTCCGGAAGCGAACGACGGCCGTCCACGACGACAGGATTGACACTGAAAAACAATTAAGGTCGATCGGCTGTTATCAAATCGAAAATAAAAACAAATGGATATCAATTTGGCGCATACCTACGAGGGTTATATGTATGTATGTATATAACTTGACGATATATGTATGTATGTATATGCGTACATTAAGAGACGTGTGTAATTAGGGATTCCAAAACTACCGACATTTGCAAAAACCGGTATTACCGGAAAAATCCCACCGGTGGTGAAACCCAATTTTTACCGGTTTTTTATAAATAAAAAAATCATTATTTAAAAATTCACCATTTACACAAACTTTTAATGTTGGAACACTGATGTATGTATATCGCGATGAATTATGTATGTATTATAACATTAATAGCACTGAAACCGAGCCCTTCTATGCTGCGCGAATTACCGATCAGCGAGGACGTCAAAAGGAAAGTGAATACACTTTTTTGTACTTTTTGATCTAAGAATTTTTGTGTGGAAGGGATGGTTTTAGAATTTCAGCTGAATTCCGAGAAATAAATCGGCAGATGGGTAAGTTCAAAATCGACGACATACTTGTAAATTATTATATGTATTCAAAAATAGTCTTAGGACTAAGTATGATATTTTCAACGTACTTTATTTTTGCTTTCAAGCTTATAAATTTATGGTACCTACCTATACTTGATGGCTCGTTTGAAAAACAGTTCGAAAAAGGTGCTGAATGTCGAAAGGGTGCCAATTGTTTTTTGATCTGCTAGTCAAACGAACCGGCAAACTAGCCGTTAAAATGTTGTTTTCCGAATTTAAAACAATTCAGTGTTAGTACATATATTGGGGGTCATAAAGTTTAAAGGTTTCCTTAGAAATGTGTACCCATCTTTTTCATTTGTATTGACGTAGACCATTAAATGCAAATATGAAATAATCTAGGGCTGAAAATAAAAAATATATATAAATTTATTTTTCCTAATTACCGGTAGTCTATTTTGTAATCCCGGTTATAATACCGAAGACCATATTTTGCTAAAAAAAAAAGAAGAGATCGTAAGAGGAATACATGGGTAAGAATATGACCAAAAGGGCAGATATAGCGAAACGTGTGAAAAAGTTGAAGTGGACACATAGCGAGAAGAATGGATGGCAGATGGACGCGAGAAATACTGTAATGGTATCCGAGAGGATGTGAAAGAAAGCAAGATAGACCGAGTGGAAGATGGGCTGATGAATTGAGAAGAATGGGTGGAGTCAAGTGGATGCAGATTGCTCAAGACAGACAGTCTTTATCCAGCAGTGGATGGTGAACGGCTGAATATGATGATGATTATGAAAAATGCGGACCACCGGTTGGCGACCGCTGGTCTCTATCATTGTAATTGGGATTGTTTATATGATGACCGACTCGTTCGTAGACCCGTGGTCATAATTTCAAACTTTGAATCCTTGCTTTTCAATTGACTTCGACTGGCGTTGAATAAAATTATAAATTCAGTCATAAAAAATATTATTCCAGCGCGAGTTTCCTCAACTTATTGTTATGTGATTGTTGCAATAGTTAAAACTATTCAACCAATTTACATACTATATTTTAACAATTTATTTAATCCGAATACAAAGTTTGTTTTACTTTTCATTTCGTCTTTTGATTCATGCGCTACAATTTATAAGCTTTTAAAATAATATGTTTGTAGATACTATATGTATGTATGTACATACATTGTTTTGAAAGCACTAAATTCATAGTGCCGTCACTAGAACATGCTGCGGTCGCCGTTTTTTGCTTGTTACTCATTTTACAATTCATACCTTTCAGTTATGGAATGTTGGACCCAGACGTCCACTGCTACTATATTTAGTCATTTTATGCTGAATCAATGTTGGAAAAACTAATGAATTTTAATTCAATTTCAAGTCCACACAATACCGTAAACTGTTTCCTTTAGCGTATGCGAAAAATGTAGAGTGGTCAATTTAAGCACACGTAAACAGTACAACGATCAAATTGACATTATACAATAAGCACCTATAAATGTATGTATGTATTCAGCCGTTCACCATCCACTGCTGGATGAAGGCCTCTCCAATCCTCTTCCATTCCTATCTGTCTTGAGCAACCTGCATCCACTTGACTCCACACATTTTTCTCAATTCATCAGCCCATCTTCCATTCGGTCTACCTTGCTTTCTTTCACATCCTCTCGGATACAATTCCAGTATTTCTCGCGTCCATCTGCCATCCATTCATCTCGCTATGTGTCCACTTCAACTTTTTCACAAGCTCCGCTATAACTGCCACTTTGCTCATGCTTCTTACCAATGTATTCCATTTACAATCTGTTCTTGTTATACCAAGCATACATCTTTTCATCTTCTTGGTAATCTGCGAAATTGCCACCTTAGCCATTGCAATTATTAGAAACTATGTAAGAGCAATTATTATAAGTGTCCACCGTAAGCTATGTATGTGTAGTATTTTTATTCACAACAAAAGTGTCGAAACTTTCTTCCCACCTTCCACTCGGTCTACCTTGCTTTCTTTCACATCCTCTCGGATACCATTCTAGTATACGATTCATTCTTCTCGCTATGTGTCCAGCCCATTTTCACTTCAACTTTTTCACACGTTGTAACAATAAATTGCATTCTTCATAAAATACCTCAGTATTGAAGAATCAATGGGTGTTTGTTGTTAAGTTACCGAACAAAATTACATATAAAATTATAGTAATTTAAACTTTCAATTAAACAAAAGTCGATTCTCTTGGAACGAAATTTCGAGCGTTCTAGACCAGCGGTCGTCAACCGGTGGTTCGCATTTTTCATAATCATCATCATATTCAGCCGTTCACCATTCACTGCTGGATGAAGACCTCTCCAATCTTCCATTCCTGTCTGTGTTGAACATCTGCATCCACTTGACACTCCACACATTCTTCCCATTTCATCAGCCCATCGTCCACTCGTTCTACCTTGCTTTCTATCACATCCTCTCGGATATCAGTGTCCGGCAAAAAAATCGTGTCGTTTCAACCATGCAAAAAGAGAATCGGATGGGTACTGCAATATAATCGAATATTAATAATAACATCGCACATTTCATGTCATACAGAGTTGGATCGTTCCGACGTGTCTTTGTTCGATTTTTATCACTCGACAAAAGCCGACTAGAGCTATGCGGAGATACAAAAACGCTTTTGTTTAGTTGAATTATTCTACGTTGATAATTTACGGGCACAGTTTCATCCCTTGACCCTTAACTCGGCGAGGATCATAAGGGCGCACCTCACTCCGACATAATCATCGGACATTCGCTCGGTTATACCTCGGGGGATTATTTGCCGGGTCGGTTGATAAATAAAAGCCAGCTTTGGACCACCTACAACCACCATCCCCTCAGCCATCCATGTACTTCACTCGTGTCCCCGTATTTTCTCGACCACCCTCGAAAATGATATATCGCGACAGTAATCCCGGTGCATGCTAAAAAACGGGCAACGCTAACCCAGACATTGCACAGCGTAACGGAAAAAAGCGTACACGGAGTCGTTTTTACGACTTTGATCATTCTGCAGTTTAAAATGGCGCACGTATGGTTTCCATCTAGACTCGACCGTGTAATAAATTGCTGATAGTTTTTATCGAATGTGAAATGAAATGGTCGATGCGACGGTGCGATTTTACATTAGCGCCGTGTGCGATTCGATTCGACTGTCGATTTGTTAATCGACTATTCGCCGCTTTCGAGTGAAAATCGCGATTTTTCCGACCGATTTCCCGAACATCTCCTATACCCCACCCCCCAGTTTAATTTTATCCCCCATCCCCGCGGAAAATGGGATATATAGAGACGTTATGGCAGCGAGTTGTCAGTGAAAAATATGCGCGCGAGATAATGCCACAGTTTATCACGACGCGAACGTTGAAAATTACGTGTACACATTTTCCATTTTCGCAGATGTGATTTTCCGTTTGAAAAACGAGCGCGGATTTGCCGCCAAGTTTTGCAAAACCGCAAAGTCGCTGTGACTCGTGCGTGGCGTGGCCCACACATACAGGGTGAGGCGTAATATAAATAAAAAACGAGAAAATAAAATAATATACATAAAACGGTGGGCCGCGTCGTACGAACGTTCGATTGAAACATTTTCTGTTTTGTTTTACAATATTCATTTGCAGTGTCTCCAATCGTGATCAACGACGTAATAAAATAAGTTCAATTGTTGACACAAAAACCATACAGTTCGTGTGCGGTTATGGTGAAAAAAAAATAATATAACTTTTTCATTTTTTGCAGTGGCTGAAATTCAACAATAGCTCTTTTGTCGCGGGAAAACATTCGCAATTCCGTGTTTGTATTTTAACGCTATTAAAAAAAAAAAAAACAATTTGTAGCACTGACAGTAGTTGGGAACCGGCGGCTCCGGAGCCGCATGCGTCATCGTCATCGAACGTTTTACCCGAAATGCAAAATGTTGACACACAATTTTACACAACATCAAAATGAAAACCCATTTCCACAACGTCACGACTATAAAAAAAGCTTCATAAATGAGTAACATTTAAAATCAATTTGAATATATAATTATATATACAATATTTCGTCTGTCTGTCTGTGTCTGTCTGCTGATAACGCTCGCTGAGTTAAATAATTAAAAAAAAGCAGAACGAGTGGGATTTGAACCCGAGATCACCAGGTTGGGAGGAGTCGTGCTAACACTATCTTCCAAACGGAGGCGATTACGGACGTATTATAAATTGGTCAATATTTATCCTTAAAGGGTTCGCGACTTTGCTAAATTATTAGTTTGTTAACGCGCCATAGATGGCGGTTGGTTGCATAGATGCAACAACTATAAAAACTATGAGAAACCGCTCCGTTGATATGTTCAACGCGCTTACACTAGTAAGAAAATAATACCAAACTTTGCAAGGATTTCCCTAATTTGGCTCTCAGCTCGAAAAAGGTTACCGACCACTGCACTGAGATATTAATAGTGTAATTTTTTTGTGTCTAGTTCTATGTATGCAGTACAATAAGAGTAGAAATAATTTGCTTTTGTATGAAAACTAATACAATTCAAACAAAACCTTTGCCGTACTACTAGATAGAAATATCAGGTTTCATTTACTGTAGGTCTGCCTTTTGTTAGACTTTACGATTTAAGAAGTTAATTGAATGTCCCATTACAGCTATAAGAACGTTACTTTCTACACATACATACATACGTACAACTAAGTGCAACGAAATTCTCAGCTGCCTAAAAATATCTATATATTATTTGCTATGCATATTTTCGAACGAAACTCACGTACGTGTTCTACGTTGTACATACATATGTACATATATTGTTTTTCCTTCAGTATCATTATCTAAATAACTCCGGTGAGTTTCATCGGGTTAAAGGGGATTTTCCACGATTTCATCGAACAGACAGAAGCGCACGCCTCATAGGACTTTACGACCTGTTCTTGGCTGAAAAATACACATTTTTTTTCTCTCCTCGCACAGAAGTCGCACTCGCACCAAACGGATGAGTAATATTACGAAGACGAAATGGTAGGGGTAGGGGGTAGGATGAAGGGATGGGATCAAGGGAAGTAGATGTAAGTCGAATGGGAGGAGGGGTAGAAGGTCTGCCGATTATGAATGAAAAATGAAGGGTTTTACGGCATAATCGTGTACTTTCGAAACGAACAAGATTTAAGACTGCGATCAAATAAATCACATTTAGCCATGGAAAGTTGCACAAACACACGCATACATTCACATATGCTTTTGATTTTTCGTGTAAAAATATGCAAAGAAGCGTGTTTGCAAAGACAAGGTACGAGATATCAAATAAAAATATTTGAAACATTCATTAACCAGGTATCCCTCTAATCCGGGCTAATGCTGGGGAGAGGTGGCACGGATTATTGAAAAACACGGATTACACGATTAACATTTATTTTCATCAGAATTACACAGATATAGGCTTAGAAAAAAAATGAATGATTTTTGTTTGAATTTGCGAGTCTTTAAGTCGTTTTTTTTACATCAGTGCGTACTTTCCTTACTGCAATCGTGTCGTTGTAATCGAAGTTCCACCGATTCATGTACTCTAATAAATCTTCGATTCTAAAATAATTTATTCTTCACTATTTTCGCTTTCTTCATCGTCAATTTGAATCGTAGTAGCAGCAACAATATCTGCATCGCTCGTATGTTGGAAACCTTGTTCATTTCAATCACAATGCTGATATCCGATATATGTATAGTCGCTTTCTTCGTTGGAATCTAAAACATCATCTTCTACGTTATCGAGAAGCTTCCTCCACGATCTAACTAGAGTTATTGGCTTAACATTAGACCAAGTTGCCGACACGCCATATATAGCATCTAGTATTGTCATTCTTTTCCAAAAGGCCATCAAATTTTCATCTTCGTTAGAAAGAATTCTGAGAAGATTCGCTCAATTTAGTCGAATTGTTTAAATGAGAATGACGAGCGTATCCAAAACGGATCGCAATTTCAATCCTCACACGACTGACCAAAATCTCAAAATTCCAATCCCATTACACATTCTCCCTTCTTGTGAAACACATTACGTAAAATGAAAACGAATTTATTAAGTTTAAAAGAAGGAGAGTAAACAATGGCATTGGAATACATATCGTCAACAAAGCACTAAAACTTGTCGGTTTGTTCTAATTTATTGCTTGCGGACTTAATAAGTGTTCCATTTATTTGAGTATTTCGCAGAACTCATTCGCTGGCTGTGCTTATGTAGTTATGACTTTTCACGGTACATTTTTTTTACAATAAAGCGTCACCTGGCTTCGATTGGTGTGCTGTTTTACGACAAATATGCAGTTTTTTATTTTTTTATTTATTTTTTAATTTTTGGCTAAAAAAATGCACGGATGAGCCGCAAACCGGATAAGCCGCGCACGGATAAGAGGGAGTTTACTGTAAATATTTTTTATATATTTGATGTTAATTAAATAACAATATACACAAGCAATCCCGAGTTTACATATTAAAACTTAATCACTGATTTTTTAGTACATTTGTGCATTTAAATTATATTATTATGAACGTTTTTAAATTACATAAATACATTTTCACGTATTATATATGTATGTACATAAATACTAGTGTAAGCCCGTTGAATATCAACGGCGTGGTTTCTCATCACCCGTACTGAAAAATAATATTAAATTTAATAGTGTTTATAGTTGTTGCATAGATGGCGCGTTATAATACAACAACGTAACAATTTAGCAAAGCCTGGCAGCCTATTGAGAATTAATATTGTCAAATTGTAGCAGGCTCGTCGTCACATCGTAAGCCCGCACTGTTCCGAACTGGTGATCTCGGGTTCAAATCCCACTCGCGTGCTGACGGTTCCTGCCTTTTAATTATTTACCTCAGCGAGCGTTATCAGCAGACAGACATACACACACACACACAGAGAGGCGGAATAGGGCTATTATATGTACATACACTAGTGCAAACCCGTTGAATATCAACGGAGCGCTTATTAATATTAAATTTAATAATTTTTATAGTTGTTGTATAGATGGCCCTTTATAATAACAATTTAGCTTTGATTTAGATTTATATGTTCAAAATAAATGGGATCATCTGGTTTGGCTCACCGCGTCAACGCTTTGTTCCGAATCAGTGATACCGGGTTCAAATTCCACTCGTGCGACGTTCTGGTTTTTTAATTATTTACCCAGGTGAGCGTTATCAGCAGACAGACACACACACACACAGACAGACGGAATAGGGCTATTATATATATGATATGATGATGTCTCTACAAAGTAAGCCTTTTTACTGTTCCTTCGATTAGTTATAACTTTGTACATAGATTTTTCGCTACTGAATACGAATACGATGCTAAAAAAATTCTTCTTGAAGATGATAGTGAGTTTTTTTTTCCCCCATTTTCCGACGATTCGTGTTTTATGATGAATAATAATATCTGCATTCGAATTTTACGTTCGAAACAATTCATTTAATCCTAGTGCGTGTAAATTTGTTGTTTCGCTTGTTGTTGGTTTTGTTTTTTTTGTTTTAGCGAGATTTTCCCGTGTAAAATAGAACATG
This sequence comes from Parapsyche elsis, assembly GCA_022651745.1. NCBI lineage: Eukaryota > Metazoa > Arthropoda > Insecta > Trichoptera > Hydropsychidae > Parapsyche > Parapsyche elsis. The sequence goes on from JAGVSN010000041.1 coordinate 733,856, forward strand.
CGTGGGCGAGTGAGGCTGATGGAGTTTGAAAATCCCTCTCGTTTTCCCTTCTTTTTCTTGTCTTCAATTTATGTGCATGCCACCGTGTAGACCCGCTAAGATTACCATACGATGACTTTCATGACAAAATGATCGATAGCCCCCCCCCCCCCCCGTATCCTTTGCGAGAACCGGGTCCCGCAAAAAGTGCCAGAACGCGAGGCCACACTACCACGCCGCGGAAAAACTACCCTCATCCGAAAACCGCGTTCGGGTAGGCGAAACAAGTGGGGTAGTGGTGGAAAATGCTTGGAAATTTATGCTGCAAAACCCGCCCCTTTACCCCAAAAAAAAAAATTTTTTTTTTCTATATAAACTCCAGACCCGGTGTGTGTATTTTGGATAAAATCGTTTGAATTAACCCTTCAGCGTCGCATTATCTTTCGCACAATAGCCGAGACGTTGGGGAGTATTTTTTTTTTTTTGTTTCATCCTCGCCGAACCGAAATACAAGTCTACGTTTTTTCACACCTCATTTTCGCTATTAATAAAATATTTTTTTTTTTATTCAAATTATTCTTCAGAGAGCTTAAGCACTTGTAATTTATTAGACTTCAGATTTTAATTTGAAGTCGGTATATGTATTTATATGTTTTTCATCCAATAAACAAAGCTCTTGTACATTATGCTTATACTTAAGTGTTTGCTTATGAAGTGTTCTTCGCATTTCCTAATTACAGAATTATGTTCTACTTGATTATACAGATTGACCTTATATATTAAATCTTATATTGCATTAGGAATAGAGCCAACTTAGGCGTAGAGCTCGACTTTTTATAAATGGTTTATTTGATTAAAGTTTCAATACAACGGTTTTCTTATTTCAATATAGAATTTGTACGTAATTTTGAAAGAATTTCCAACAACTTAGATCAAAAGGTACAAATTTTTGTAACTAGCATTTATTTATTGTAGGCCTGTTAGGGCTTTTACAAAGAAAATATATAATATATTATATTAGAGAAAACATAAAGAAATAAATCTAATAAATAAATTATGTAGAGTTGATAAAATAAATATTTTGTTGCCGACAGATTAATATGAAAAAAATCAATAAAATCAGAGTATCTATTATCATATTTAATCATTCTGGGGATGGGTGAATGAAGATATTAATTGTTACGCGAAATAGATTCATAATCTAAGATGATAATAATTTCATAATAAGACTATTGTGATTATTAAAAATTTTGGTAATAATCATATTTAATTTAGCTTTTTTTAAGACTTATAGGCATTGACAATATTACGTATACAAAAACGGACGATTTGCATACAATACGATATTTTGCATTTACTCTAAGATCACAGAGTTGCAAGCCATAATAGGAATAGTAATTTTAATAAAATTTTCCTCGAGCACTTTCAAATGGAAAAAGGTTGTGAAAAGGTTGCTTTAATACTATATTATTCCATGGAAACTTTGTTTAACTTTTGAGATGAGTTTTTGCATTGATAACGTTTCCCCCGAACGCGCTTATTGGGAAAAATGTCAACGGTGAAAAAATTCAAAAGCATTAAGGACACTTTTCGAATATAAATCTGGCACACTCATCAACCATTCCTCGTTCGTTGGGGAATTCAAAAAGAAATGCAAGTTGACAATTTTTTTTATCACACGCACAACTCGCCGAAATTGTTTATCTTGGATAACCCTTTCGCCGCGGGCTGAGAGTCCGCGTGCCCTCCAGGAGAGGAACGTCAGACTCGCGCGGGCTACTGTGACTTTTTAAAGCATTTACATGACCCCATCAATCATGTGTGCCATGACAGCGAAAGGGTTACAAAAGGCCGCCGGTTTTGCCACTGGCAGAGTTACAGCGAAGCAACCTTGCGAACACCCGATCGCGATTTTCTAGACACTTGCTAGCACACATCGCCAATTCGATTATACATATCTATTATACTATATCTATATACATATTCGAAAATGTTGCAAACAACTCGTTTGCCTTCACGTAATCCATAAATACAGCAGCGATCATTGCAATAAAATTGCATTCGTTTTCTGCCATTGTTTTTCAATTAATTTAGATTGTTTTACTTTGCGTATGATTTTTATGCGTTCTGTCAAATTTCAACCATTTGTTAAGCTTTAAACAATATTTAGATAATTTAACTGTTACTGTTATATTTAGCTCAATTGAGCTAAAAAAATCATTTTTTTCTTCATTAGTGTGTACCATTCAAAGTATAAAAATAAATAAATTTGAAGCTAAAAGTGTATACAGACGAGTATATTGGTACTTTTAATATAATTTTTAAAGCTACGATTCACTCGTATGGATAATTTCAACTACCGTTAAATTGTTGCCGATTTCGTTATATGTATGTAAGTTTCAATATCCAAATCTGTACGCGCCTAAGGATTATAAACATAATCTCGACTTAGTTTAAAATACAGTAGAAACTCGATTATCCGAACTAATTGGGGATGAAGGTAGTCCGGATACTGAAAAATCCGAATAATTGAAAAAAATATTTCAGTGAGAAAGTTTCAGTTTACTTTTTGTAGTAAAATAACGTATACTCTTAAAATATAGAAGCCGAATTGAGTCACGTTCTCCCTGTCTTTGAAAGCACTTCATAGCAACCTACATATAAGCATTGAAAAGCTTCAGAGTTTGAGGGACTAAAATTTTCATTGTCTTCAATCTCGACCTGATCTTCTTAATCCTGTCCACCTACATAGTATGTTCGATATACATACATAGGCTCTTCATCGTTCAAAATTTGGAATTCAGGATCGCAATTTAACCACTCACCGACATCTTCGTTGCATATTGAGTTGTCTTTTATTGCTTCTGTGATTTCTAATGTAACATCTTCGTTTGATTAATTAATGACATTTGTGTCACCTTTTAAATATTTTATTACGTGATTTGTGATATAATGTTGACACTTCAATAGAATTTCAACATTCTGATGATCATACGAAATTGCGAGATTTATTACGCTTTTATAACATCTACATACATAGGACTCTTCGGCTTTCCAATATGAAGCAGTGCCAGTCGGTGTCCGTATGTTGAATTGGCAATTAAATTTCTACCACCAATTACGCCACAACAGTTAATCAGCTGTTTTTTCTCGGTTAAATAATTTGTGTAGTGAAATCTGAATAATCGAAAATCCGAATAATCGGGGTCCGGATAATCGAATTTCTACTGAATAAAAGTTTCAACTTGATGAAAATCAAAACGTAGGTATGTATGTATATACGTCATATCTATGTACATATGACAGGTGGATGCTTAATTCGAGAATGTTACGTATGATCCAGTGCACACAGAGAAGCATGGAAAGATGTATGCTTGGAATAACAAGAAGAGATCGTAAGAGGAATACCATAATGGTAAGAAGTATGACCAATGTGGCAGATATAGTAAAACGTGTGAAAAAGTTGAAGTGGACACATAGCGAGAAGAATGGACGCGAGAAATACTGGAATGGTATCCGAGAGGATGTGAAAGAAAGCAAGATAGACCAAGTGGAAGATGGGCTGATGAATTGAGAAGAATGTGTGGAATCAAGTGGATGCAGATAGTTCAAGACAGACAGGAATGGAAGAGGACTGGAGAGGTCTTCATCCAGCAGTGGATGGTGAACGGCTGAAAATGATGATGATGATCTATGACTGATACTGTACACTTATATACGTAACCCGCCAAATTTAATCATTTACTTTTGAGCCCCGAGAAATGCATTCGCGTTGTCTCGCCGTACACGTGTACACCACTTATCGGAATCTTCGCACGCGTTTTTCGAATACGAATACCAACAACGACAAAAAAACCTCCCAAAATCGTTTATTATTGCGATTTTTTAAAGGGAAACTATACAGTATATGTACGCGTTTATACGAGACGTCCTTTCACCGGCGGCGACATTCGCAAAAAAAAAAATAAATAAAACCGGCACACGCGGTAAAAAGGCGCGCCTAAAAACGTTACCGTGTATCGATCACGGGGGAATTGAAACATCTCTTATAAATGTCAAAGCTTTAATCCTTTGAAATTCGGGGATTTTCCAGGCTAGGGCCAATAGGCCGTAAACGCTGGGACCTTTAGCACCCCCCTCTATATGTGTGTGGACCCTTGCCACGAATGAAAAAAATAAAAATAAATAAAATAATCGGATAGTATGAAAACATTGCGCGTGCGATCGGATCGGGTCAAACCCGTATCCGTATCAAAGTATTGACTAAGTATTGGTTACGTTAACGTCAATTTATCGTCTTTTAGTGTATATGCTAAAATTTATAGGCAAAGTATGAAATGTCACATTGCGTAAAATCGGGCAAAGTTTTCGCCGTCCGAATCATTTTTTTAATAACCAATCTGACCAGCTGATTCTTAAGCACAAATTTTGACTGATTTTTTTATGCGGTGTGTCTCAAGCTTTAGTTTATCTATTTCAATTTACGAAGCGTCCTACATTTGCATTTTGCACGTGTATATACATACATATGTAGTTTTGTTTCGATTATTTCAACGCCGCTTTATGTTCTGATGTTGATTTTGTTCGAATGTGTTTGAAAGTAAGAAAAAAGTTCAAATAATTCGATGTGTGGTCTCATCTCGGTCCATTCTTATTTTTGAAGTAGAATTATGCGACAACTTAGAGTTATAATATTCCAAATTGACTATCATTTATGCATGAACTGTTTTAATTAAGTAAATTGTTCAATGGGCGTGAAAATGACTTTCTTTGTAAACTTTTCTGGAAATCCTTCGCACAAATTCAACTCGCTTAGTTTTTTTTTTTTACTCGATAGACGCTATTAAAACTTTCGACATGATTTTCTTTTCTTTTTCAAAACTTTCGTTTTCGCGTGAAATTAAGAATTGTGCGAATTTGTGCGTGGTTGCATTAAAGCGACTGCATTGTAAACAATTTTCAAAAATACTTTGTTAGCAAAACTCTAATTGCTTAAGTCGGTTCATTGGACATGGAGTATTGACGCTTGTAAAAAGTTTTTACTAAATATTGGACTACTTATTTATATACACGATAGTAACAAAATTTAACCTAAGATTAATCTTGGTCAAAACTTATTATTAGCACTTACTTTCGCAACACTCTTATTAATCAATTCCACAGAACATTGTACAATGAAATAGTTTGTTTTACTGAGTTGAATGTATATTTAATTTACGTTAAATTTTTTGTCTTCCAAATTACAACGTTTGTAGGAAATCTTTTTCCTTTGCTTTGAAACGATGAAAAAGAAGCAGGAGAATGTTTCTTCATTCCCGAAGTTTCTCGAGCGAGAAAATTAGGCCAAAAACGAGATTTATAGGCGGGAAACACTCGTCCGAGCAACAACGGGTTATCATCGTTATTTTCTCCACTTTTCAGTTTTACGTGCGGACTAGTTGAGTGACGCTTCAGTAAATTTCAATTACGAAAACGACCGTCGTCCACTTTTTCTTAATACACTAAAGCGATCGCCAAAATTAAACGAGAAAAAATAACAAAAAAAAAATCTCCAAATTTGACGTTCTACAGATTTGAAATCGAACCAAGAACTACATACATATATATATGAGCATAAAAATTTACAAACTATCCATTGATTTGTTTATGGCTTTAGAAACGCATACATGTACATATAATAGTTTTCATTGTAAGAAAACGTAGTTTTAGTACTTCCGCGTCACGTATAGAACGTGCCCATGTTTAAGTGTACAATTCTCTCCTACTTACAGGATGTCGGATGTCTTTTATGACTTCTTTTATGGATTATACTTTGACGCAAGTGCTCAGAATATATTTTCAACATTATAATTCATAGATTATGACGAACAGATTCCAATTTTTATTTTCAACAAATGAACTACACACTGGCAATTCAACTCACTGTTAACTTTGTGTGAATTTATGTCATTTATACTTGTATGAAATAGTACATGGAATGAACTACGATTATGTTGAATATGCAAATAATAAGATTGTACTATACATATGTTGCATATATACGAATTTAGTATAGCGTTGACTCTTAATGTAAAATATGAAATTGAATAAAATGAGACTCGTAAAAAAATATACACCGCTGTTTGCTTTTCGCGACGTAAATTTTGATTAATGTTCCTTCGATAAGACGAACATTATTACGATGTATACTATAATAGAAAATTTACGATCGTATCGAACGAAAGAACCTTTCAAAATTCAAACGGAAAACAATCAAATTTAACCACGTCGACATTCCCGCGTAAATAAATTTGTGTAAGTCAATCAATAAACTCACTGCATACATATATGTACATACATTGTACACACACAACGCAACATACACTACTAAATTTCGTCGAAATAATAAGTAAAATTTTACTGTGAACTTTTAGTCGTTATGGATCGAGAAAACGTATCGTAAATCGCCGCTGTTCAACACAAAGGAAACGTGTAATTTCTATTTGAGCGAAAGATTTTCGCAAAATCGCACATGTAATATACATATGTATGCAAATCATACGCGCAAATGCAGGTATTGCACGCTTATTATGCAAATTGTATGCGATTATTGCTCCTTGATTATGCAAATCAATCAGCCAACCAAACCGAGTATAAATTATAAGCCGAGTACTAATAATTTCAACGAAAGAGCAAACGTTTATTTCACATATATTCGTTCAAGTCTATAAAATCGATACTGAGATATTTAGCTTAAGCGTAAAAAGCTCTATTACTGGTACAAAGCTCTATTGTAGTACTGCAACTCAAGACTTTTACTGCTATTTGTTGAGCTATTGTTAAAGTTAGACATCTGTTAGACACATGTGTTTTAACTACCCAGTTCAATAGAAAAGAGTAATTTTTCAATATAGTCAACCCCCCTCCCCATATATTAATACAAACTTTCAATCAAAATAGCGTCCTTCTTCAAAAAATGTCAACTTATGATGCCCAATTTATTTTTTGATACTTTGTAAAAATATATACATTTATGTTTGAGTGAGTTTCTTGTTCATTTCGACGACTTGACGTATTGATACTTACCATTGTTTATTTTGCCATTTCGGCACAGCGTTTTAAGGCTGTGTTTGCTCACGGCTCCCGAGCATCAAATTTTCGCTCATTTTTTTTTTTTTTCGTCGCGGAAAATGCGCGAAAAGAAAATTCTTTCCAGTCGGCGGGCGACTTTTTTAGGCGAACATTAAAATGCGCGCTAAATGTTTGATTTATTCTGTTGTTATACCCATGCCGCAATAGCGAATCGGTTTCTTTCTATTTCCAGTTGGCTTTTTTTATTGCATTTGTGTGTCCGATGAAAAACAGCCATTCGTCAACGAGGCGTATAATATTCTTATTAACGGGAAAAAAAAATCAGCTATTTTTAATAATATTTCAATTCGATGTTTAACATTTGTTAATATACCTACATATGTATACTATCGCTGAGAATGATCCGAGATATTGCAAGAAATACTTAGAGAGAGGCTTTACAAAAAAAAATACACATTCAAGTAATAAACATTTTAAATAACATCCCCAACTAAGAAAATAGTTTTGAAATCATAAAAAAATCAGCAAATTAAAAAAACTGGTGTTGTTTCAAATTTTATATCTACGAAACTAATTACAATCAACGTCATTTTCTGCCGTTTAACATCCACTGCTGGATGAAGGATTATCCAATTCTCTTCCATTCCTGTCTGTCTTGGGAAATCTGCATCCATTTGACTCCACACATTATTCTCAATTCATCAGCTCATCGTCCACTCGGTCTACCTTGCTTTCTTTCACATCCTCTCGGATACCATTATAGTATTTCTTGCATCCATCTGCCATCCATTAATCTCGCTGTGTCCGTATTCCTTTTACGATCACTTCTCGTTATACCGAGCATATGTACATACATCTTTCCATGCGTAACATTCTTGAATTTAGCATCCACGTTTCCCATCCACAAGTCATAATAATTACAATGTGGTGATAAAAATAATCTTACTGTTAAGTTCATACTGTCTTTTGATTTTGTAATACTGTTCAATATTATTTAGCAAGGACTATCAAAAGAACCCACGTGACATTTTAAAAATAGAAAAAAAATGTTGTGACGTCACCTCCAAGTTAATATAATTAATATAGCTCGATAACGTTCTAACTTCAAACGGTCCATCATTGATCCGTTTGTGTGTAATTGATATTCGACAATATGATGAATATAATATGCCTAGAAATTGTGTGTAATTTGACACTTCTTTACAAAGTAACTAAACGATAACGACGATGTCGATACGAGCGTAGGCGACTATCCTCGATAATCTGTAACCCGAGATGAGATCCCATTTATTTTTTAAGCTTCCCTCACATCAGTCAAGCAAATTTTGGCTTTCCTTTTGCAAAGGTTTTCCTCTGACCCCCCCCCCCCCCCCCAACAAAGCCCGAATTGATGAGCAGAACAGGCGCTAAACCGACTTTGACGCTTTCGCAGGTCGCCAGAGTTTGATCCTCGGGTTCGACGACGACGAATCTGCGGAACTCCTAATTCTTCCAGATCATCCCGGCTTCTCGGTAAGTTGACTTTTATTATGATTTCAATTTTATACGGATATTGGCTGCGACCTCGCCCCTAATCCCATATATACCCGAGGGACGCATCGACCGCAACCGGAAAGAGTGTCTTTTATCCCTTACACCGGGCTAAGCTCGAATGTTTGCGCGTTTTTTTAATTTTATTTTTAACTAGCTATAGTAACCGGCACATTGAAATGAAAAAAGTCGATGAATTAATTTTTTTAGGTTGGAAATTAATTCTCCATCTGTCACAAGTCGTCAAAACTGTCCTGTGCAAAAAACAATACGATTCATAGAATCATAAAGAGTAGTTTTGCAAAGTGTGACACGTATTAGTTTAACGGAAATGAATGTATAGGTATATAAAGTCAACTCACCGAGGTTATAACATATAAGGTTCAACAAATTCATTTTTATATACATACTAGCTGAATTGCCCGGCGTTGCTCGGGGAGTGACATTTATTCTCCAGTACAAACAAAAATTGAAACAAATGAAAACATTTATTCTCCAGTACAAAATTTTTTTCAGGTTAAAAAATTTGTATGGGGCCCCCTTGACCTTTTGATCCGACCCCTTCCAAAACCCACCTACGGTCTGACTTGGGGTATCATGAGTTCTAAGTTGAAAACTGTAGATTTGCATAGCGGAATCACAAACAAACAAACATTGAATTTTATATAGTAGATGTTACGGGCAAAGTGTATTGTATTGTATGTATGTATGTATGTACAATACGTACATTTATAGGGCTAGGTACATTGTATAACATAGGCAAAGTGCAAATGTGCTACGCTTCATCAATATTGAAATAGAAATACATATAGGTAGTATGTCATCATCATCATCATTTTCAGCCGTTCAATTCATCAGCCCATCTTGCACTCGGTCTACCTTGCTTTCATTCAGATCCTCTCTTACCATTCCAGTATTAGACAGTATGTACATATGTGTATATGAAAAACTAAAGTTTGAGAATGACTGCGGATATCGCTTCAAATTGTTCTTCAAGATCAGCTGGTCAAATCAGTGAGATAAAACAATGATTCGGACAGTGAAATTCGTTTGTTATACTTTGCCTAAAACGCGTTGTATGTATATAATCAATCACAAGACATTTTATAGGATGTGAGTATTTTACACCTTTTCTGTAACATATATTTATGCACATAGCTTGAATTTATTGGGTTTGACTATCAGTGATATCAATAGGCTTAAAATTGAAAAAATCTATTATAATACAGATAAAGAAAAAAAATTTGATCGCTTTGCGAGCCATGATATTATAGGAATTTAATGCTTTGAGATCGATAGTAAATCTTGCCGGTGACATTTTTCGTTAGAGAGTGCCCCTTTGTCGGCAGTTTGTCTATTCTGGTTATCTATTAGCCCTTCGGATGACAAAACTAAACCTTATCCCACATCAGTGCTACTCAAACATAATATATCACGCAGTGTTGTAAGATAATAGGCGTGTATAGTATAACGTTTGATTATTTATTTTTTTTTTTTTCTTTTTATTCTTCGATAACAGTGACATTGTATTCACTTGACAAATCAACAAGTGAAAGGTGCTGAAATTTCATTTTTCTTTATTATATTTATAAGTGTGACGTTTAACCTTTTAAGAATTGATAAGAAACTACACATTTTCCCAACGTATTTATTTATTATTTGTGATTTATTTTACATTTGTACTGAATTACTAAAATCATATACATAATATGTAGATTTATTGATTAAATAAAAACAAACAAGCAACAAGTTTTAAATTTAAAAAAAAATTGTAGATACAGAGGCGTATTTTCCGATAAAAACATGTAATTTGAACATGTTTTTATCACATTTTAACACACGTTATTTGAACTTGTTTTTTAGCAGAAAAAGTCAATTCTTTACAATGTCGTGTAATGCACATTGAATTTTGAGTATCGATGTTCTTGTTCATAGTGATATAATAGCAATACTTCGCTCATATTTTTTTCGTACTATTTTTTATAGATTTACATATCAAGTGACAATATTGTGTATGTACTGTGGTATTCAAATTTTTTATATTAAATATCTCAAAACTTAAATAGATTGACGTTATTGAATCAGACAGATGTCTTCTTTGTAATTTAGAAGTTTTTTCATTGAACTTTTTTTATAAAAATGAAGATATAATCGTTTATACCTTACAGACAATATAAAAAAAAGAATACATACTGACATTTCAATCATTTATTTAATACTACATTTTCAAAACCTTTCCAGTCAAATTTCTCGAATCAACGTGCTCGGAAAACTCTCAGAGCGTTTTTCCGCGACACTGGATATTACACCAGTGATGAAATTTTGATACGCGTCTTGAAAAAATTCCTCCACAAAGCAAAACAAGGACCACTCAAAGTGGTCTGAGGGTGAAATTGGTGAGGAAAACCATGGTGTAAATCTCAGTTTTGGCGAAATTCAGCTTCGCGTGAACGGATTGCGGTTTCGGCTTGTATTTGCCGCGCAAATTCCACACCCAAAGTATTAACAAATTAAATACACGCGCGCCGCATGTTTTAACTTCCATTTTATATAATATATATCCCACGAAGTGTGGGTATTAATTAAGGAGTATATGTATGTATATCGCTGCGGTGAGTTTCGGTTGTTTATTTTTAATTTTAACGAAAATATGTATACGAATATACCCGATTTATTATCTGTATTTGTACTAACTCTAACATGGATACATTAACTAGTATCAATTTTTCATTTAAATCGCTGTTTTTAATACGTCACCATGGAATATTATTTTATTTTAAAATTTCGAAAAGTTGTTGAGTGAATTTTTGTTGCATGTGCATCCTTTATAAGACCTACATAAATTAGAATTTGCTGTCAATGTTTGGAACCCCCTACTTACTTAAAAAAATATATTGTTTGTACGATCACAAGAATGTCACCTGAACTTCGATTACTACCCTATAATGAAAAGTTGAAGAAAATGAGTCTCACCTCTTTCGAGACGAGAAGATTGAAAGGCGATCTAATAGAAGTGTATTAAAAAATAAATAATATAAATCTCTAATAAAAAACCTCCTCATGATCAATAAAAAGGCTCATCTCAGAGGTCATACTCCTAAAAAACATAATAAAAGTTATTCAATAAGCTGTTAAGTTAAATTTTTATTCGTAACAAAAGTATCAAAACTCAAATGTACCTATGTACATATGTACATATGTCTGTATAGGTACATATGTGACGTGGATTGAAAAATTTGGTCAAGTGTGATATATTTTACGTTTTACACAATGCCATATTGAATATAAAATACAGCTTCGTATTGATAATACGTTTATTATGTGTATGTTTGTTTTTGAATACGACAACTTCACCTGAATATATACGATTATTTCATATGCGCTTCGCAGTCGCGGCAAACTTTGAATTTATTGCCATTCTTTTTACAAAAAAAAAAGTTAATGTATAAATTTTCAGCGTTATGTAAATGCAAAACGAAAATGAAATACAGCGGGAAAAAAATTCTATTTTTGTGCCGAAGTCTCCGAATTTTCTTCGCAGTAAATATTATTATAGTGCATATATGGATATGGTCTGTAATATAATATAAATATTAGAAATAATTTATCATTGTGAATAAACATATATTTTTTGAACATTTATAATGAATGATTTTCAGTGTACTTTTCGATGTATTGAATAAATATTCAATTTTTGTTAAAAATTGTTATTTTGATATTGTATTACATTGAGTATGTGATTTGATTCTAAAAGGGAATTTATTATATGTAGAATCTAGTAAGATATATATGTAAGTACATATGTACATACATATATGTATGTATAATAGAAACTAGCTTCTCGTCACATTAATACATATATTATACAAAGCGCTTTTAGACAGAAAAAAATAGAGGTAATATTAAGATTACCTCTATTTTTTAAAATAAATATTATGAAACACTACACAGTGTTGTAAATTATGTTGAAAATATCATATAAACTCGACATTTCAAATCGATTCTATTAGAGAATGCATTTTCAATGTTATGCTTTAGTTCAGTAATCGGGAACCGGCGGCTTCCGGAGCCGCATGCGGCTCTTTACATGAAAACCTGCGGCTCTCGCTGTCATCAAACGTTTTGCCCAAAATGCAAAATGTCAACATACAATTCATTCAAGATCAAAATGAATCCCATTTCCACAACATCATGGCTATAAAAAGCTTTAAAGTCGTTTTTTTAGATTAGCTTTTTAGTAATAAACTGTCTAACATTAAGAAATATCACGATGATAACTTATTTCTTACATATATCCAATTCATAAATGAGTAACATTTAATTTAATTTTGAGTATAAATATAATCTGAAACTGATATGTTGCGGCTCCCAAACTTACCTATTTTGCAAAGTTTTCCTTAATTTGGCTCTTAGCTCAAAAAGGTTCCCGACCACTGCTTTAGTTAGTTTGAAATGAAAGGAAATTACATTTGTAACATGAAACTCGTACTCATTGCAAATTTTCAATACGAATTCCCATTACAAACTCGCCACGGTGCAAAATGAAATAATTACCTAACTTTATTGCATCTTAACAGTTGCCATTCGATATGATAAAAATAATAAAAATTACCAATGATACGAAAATGATAAACGATCAATTCGCTAACAAGAGTGAAGTGTTACAAATTCAGATTGAAAAAAATATGTATGGCTTATACATATACATATGAATATACATATGTACATATATTCACTTTCATCGATTTTCCATCAATTTTGCGTAAAAGCCTTCGAGCCACGAAAAAAATTACCAGGTGCTTCCACAAAAGCGGCACACTTTTTTTTTATACATTACACGCATATATTCGTATAATACGTTTCTTTTTTTGTTACTCTGGGTATATGTACAGGTAAATATAATAAATGAAAAGGTGAAAAAAAGTATAAAAATGCGACTGCTTTGACCGGAGAACACGGCTGAGGACATCCGGTCGGAGAGCGTCTTTTTGGCGCACGGGGGCCTATTAAGGCACCCCGTTGCCAATTAAGGAAACAGGAAATTAACGCAAATTCGGTAAAAGGAGAAGCGTCAAAGTTGTCAAACCAAAAATGGATAGCGGATCCTTGGAAGCAGTCAAAGTGTGGCGCGAATCTGATGGCAATAAATTGCAAAATGTGCGAATTCACGTAAAGCGAATCACGATTGAGAAAATTTTTATTCATTTTTAGCAAACTTTTCAACTCATTCCGATCAACCTTATCTCATTTGTTACATAATTGTGTCTTAAGAATATTAAAATCCTCACATTAACTGCAAATAGTTAATAATTCATTTAAAATAAGAACAATTCAATACAAAAATAAAATAATAAACCACACATTAAAAACTCGTTGAAATTCGTAAAAAGATTGTACAAAATCGATCCAGTACATTCGACGTTATTGACGACCAATATATATGTACCATACTATTTTATGTGTGGCTTAATTTTAAAAGAACCAGTTAATACTTTGAACGTTACCTTGGTTAAATGATTGAGTTAAAATAAATTTTGACACTAGTCATTTTATATACAATATCCTATAAAAAAAGTTAAAGTCTTTCGACTGTAACTCGAATCGGTTCAAAATTCGACATTGGCCCTTTCAGAATCCATCCACAGATGTGTGTATTACAATGTACATATAAGAAGTTCGCCGAAATAAAGCAGGGCCGGTTCGGGGGAAAAGCTCCCGACGAAAGTAATTTACGCGGCCGAGAACAAAAGCAATTTGCCAAAGGGAAGAAGAATAACAAGAAAAATTCGACCTTAATACACTCGTCTGTCTCTAGACGCACTTAAAATATACAATAGCTTCAATAGCGCGCAATATCTAGCCGAGAAGTATTAAACGAGCCCTTACTTACTTACGTGAGCGTCGTTCGTTCAAATGTGAAAAGGGAAAATCAGCGGAAAATCCAATACGAGATCATAAGCCAATCTTCTCACTGCAAGAATAATTTATGGGACGCCGTTAGATTCGATTCAATGACTTACATCATTATTTTTCGATATACAATATCCGTGCTTGGATTCTTAAAGGAATGTTAAACTTTTGCCAAATTGAAATTTAACCGGGCAGGTAGTATGTACATACACTCATATGTATATGTTAAAAATATGAACTTTCATCTAATAAAATTCCATTCTCTAAAATTAAATAATAGACGATTCTTATTCATCCAAAACCAACGCTCACGCTCGTTGTACAGACGTAGCATCGATCAACCAATGATCTAAGCGTGACCGATGAATTGTTTATCGGTCGCTATATGTACATATGTAGTTACGTTTCAAATCAGTGAGCATATTTATCGGTTTCATATACATATGTATATTATAATAGGTCCTTGTTAATTTTCGTTTTAACAGTTAAGCGGGTATTACACAGGAATAGTTTACTCGCTACTATCTTGCTAGTTTACTAGCCGATACGTAGAGCTAGTAGCTAGTAATCCTATTACACTTGTTTTACAGTATTTGTACACAGTCTACAGTACTTGTTTTACTTCCCTTTTTATACATATTTTAAAATAAATATCTTCTATGTATGTACATATATATAAAAAAATCAATGTCTGTCTGTTTGTTTGTTTGTCTCTTATAGGCTCCTAAACCACACAACCGATCGCGATGAAACTTTCAGAACTTATTGTGATCATGTCGGGGATGGTTCCTGTGAAAAAAAATCGGGAAAAAACGGGAACGGGCCTGCTCACGCGTCAGATAACGTACTAGGAACGGGAACGGGATCAGGACCGGGAATGGGAACGGGAACGGGAACGGGCCTGCCCCGCGTCAGATAACGTACTAGGAACGGGAACGGGAACGGGATCGGGAACGGGATCTGGAACGGGAACGGGAACGGGATCGGGAACGGACCTGCTCACTCGTCAGAAAACGTACTAGGAACGGGAACGGGAACGGAATCGGGTATTGAAACGCATGCCGGGTCAGCTAGTAGTTAATAATAATACAATTTTGACTTAACCTTCATATATGTGTGTGTTGGGAGCTGAAAATGAACCGCTTAACCCCAAACTGACAAAATGAAGTGACGTCAAACTAGCCAGATAGTAGCGAGTAAAGTTCAAACATTCGAACTTCACTCGCTCGATCGAAAAAGCCAGACAGTTTACTAGCTTCGCCTATTACACGAGCTAGTTCACTAGCGAGATAGTAGCGAGTGAAGTATCCCCGTGTAATAACCGCATTAGACTGTGTATTGTAATTGAGTTGAACTTTGAATCGATCCATTTTGTTTCTTGGTATATTTATTTAATTTTTTATCCAATTAAAAATTGAGTAATGTATCGTTGTCAATATATTTATGTAAGTTAACGTTACGGATGAATAGGTCGTTTTTATTTAAAGCAATGCGGGTATTGATACGGGCAGGTCGTATCGCTCATACTGTACCCGAATTTACTCTAGAGCCGTTCGCAGTGAAAGGAAAACGGAAAAGGAAAAGGAAACAGGAAAATAGGGAAATAACGGCTGCGATCCCGAGACAACCTCGTAAAGTTCACGAGACAACTTCGAAGTCAAATAACATTCAATAAATAAAAAGCGAAAAAAAACAAGTCCGAAAAATTTCACATTCAACAATTGTTTCTGCACGTATACAATATACAAGTATACGCGCCTCGATTACGTGTGTTGTAATAATTTTAAATTAAAAATTGATCGAATCGTAATGTTGCCGAGCTTACCATACACCCGTACAGTAAAATATGTGCCCGTTTAAAAAAATAAAATAGCCAACTTCGAATCGAAACTTGCGCTTTGGTGGCCGAGCTGACGTAAAGCAACCGCGCTCTCAAGCAAATTGGAAATGCAAATATGGGGTGCAAAAAAAAAAATCGACATGGATGACGGATAAGAGACGTTGCCTTACACAGCAACCGTTTGCCTCTCGAGGTGGTTGGAGATGAGAAAATGGGGATGGAAGGGGTTTCGTAATGAGAAATTTTCCTTAGACCGGTATTTCAACTATGTTTACTATATATATATGTACATAGGTATGTACCTACCCATTGCCCGTCGTGATTTATACTCCAATGTGTGGCCGTTAGTCACTTGACTTTCTGCGTAAGCTCTATACTGCTGTTAAAAGGTACATTTGCATACTCCCTATACAGAATTATAAGTGGACCGAAATCGATCTAAAACTATAGCATCAATAATAATTTGAAATTGCTTACTTATTACTTACTTTAACTGATTTTTATCAAATGCACACTTTGGAATGATTTTTGTGTGCGTTTGTGTTAGTCTGCATATTTTCATACAATCTTTATATCTCAACATTGTATGTTTAACGTCGAGATTTAATTTTTTTGAATAAATCATACGTATGTGTAATATGAATAATAATTTAAGCTCGACTGTCTTCAATGTACTGTTAGCTTAGCTTAGGTTATGTCAGATTAGGTTACATTCAGTTGGGTTACATTTTACGTTAATTTTATTGAAATCGATTAAATTAAATGAAAAACCTCACACTTATCATTATCAGCCGTTCATCATCCACTGTTGGATGAAGACCTTTCCAATCCTCTTCCATTCCTGTATGTCTTGAGCAATCTGCATCCAGTTGACTCCACACATTTCTCGCGTCCATCTGCCATCCATTCTTCCCTCTATGTGTTCAGCCCATTGCCACTTCAACTTTTTCACACGTTCTGCTATATCTGCCACTTTGGTCATACTTCTCACCCATGTATTCCTCTTACGGTCTCTTCTTGTTATACCAAGCATAAATCTTTCCGTGCTTCTCTGTGTGCACTGGATCTTACGTAACATTATTGAATTTAGCATCCAAGTTTCACATCCATACGTCATAACTGGCAGTACGCATTGGTCGTGTGCCTTCCTTTTTAAGCATAGCGGAATGTTGGATTTAAAAATTATGTTCATTCTTCCAAAAGCACTCCAACCTAGTTTTATTTTTTCTTCTTTCACTAATTGTCTCTACAATATGATTATATGCCATTCATTATTCTCGTTCTATCTTCCAATGTGGTCATGCTTCTTACCCATGTATTCCTCTTACGATCTCTTCTCATTACACCGAGCATACATCACGCTTCTCTGTGTGCATATTCTTGAATTTAGCCTTCCACTAAAAGTATCGAACGAGCCCACTTTACTTTTGCACTACGTAGTATTTGCATCAACGGCTTACACATTCTACAGTGATAAAGTATTCCTTTGACCGTCATTCGTTAAATTTCTTAAATTCCTCGAATCCCAAAATACACGAGCGCGCGCACAAATCGTTCGCAACGTAAAAATTACCAATTTGCAAAAGTTTCACACATACTTTTAAACGAACGCGCAAGTTTTCGCGTAATTAAAAATTTAACCCCATCAACCCCCTCACTTTTGTATTAACCCTGTTTTTGAGTATGCGTATTTTTTTTTTTTTTTTTTGCGGTTTGAGAATCTTGTCGCATTGTGTTTACATACGCTAACGTATTCATCACATACCCTTTCTCCTTCACCCCACTCTCATACATCATCTCCCCCGCCAATTTAACGTGTTCCAATTCATTCTTTTCGATATGACGTCAACCCTTTATCACTTTTTTTTTTTTATTATTTTTTATTCAACCCTCTCCCCGTTCCAGAGTCCCATCCGATGCGACACGGGGCCAACTTTATAAAAAAAAAGTGTCACATTGTGCACGGTTACGAAATGCTACATACATAGATGTTTGTGTTTGTTTACCCTCACCGAATTTTGAACGAACGAAATTTCATTAATGTGAACCCCTTCCCTTGGCCCCAACCCTACGTGTTTACACAAGCGTGATTTATATTAACTATTGTAAATCTAGAGAGGCCGACAAGATTGTTTCGAAACAATTTCGGCACCGACACAACACGGACCCGTGTTGACTTTTATGAAATGCGCGCTCCGAGTTTCGGAAGTGTGAAATTTGACAGTTCACAAACGCGAATTTACAATTTAAAGTAAGATAGGAATGTGAACGTTTTGTTCGCACCGCGCAAATAGCTCTGCGAACAATAAAATGGCCGCGTCGTGAATATTTCTGGAATTAATTCAATGCCGTCTTAGCACTTACGCACTTTCAAACACTGTTGTACGATAAATTCCTCGATAATTTAATTTCAAACACGGTGTTCCCTTGTAATTTTACATAAGTTGAACGTATCATATCGTCTATAAATAAGCCTCGCACAAACCAAACTGAATAACTTCTAAAGGTGTGGCAAATAATTTTCAGTCGCGTACCTCATTACTGAGGAGCGTGATCATAAAGAGTATGCTGCCTAATGACTCCTCTTTGGTGCTCTTAATAGACTTTTATTAATTACTAGCTGACCCGGCATGCATTGCTATGCCCGATCCCGTTCCCGTTCCCGTTCCGTTCCCGTTCCTAGTACGTTTTCTGACGTGTGAGCAGGCCCGTTCCCGATCCCGTTCCCGTTCCTGTTCCTGGTCCCGATCCCGTTCCTGTTCCCGGTCCCGATCCCGTTCCCGTTCCTAGTACGTTATCTGACGCGTGAGCAGGCCCGTTCCCGTTTTATCCCGATTTTTTTTTCACAGGAACCATCCCCGGCATGATCACAATAAGTCCTAAAAGTTTCATCGCGATCGGTTGAGTGGTTTAGGAGCCTATACGAGACAAACAAACAAACAAACAAACAGACAGACATTCATTTATATATATGTATATAGATAATACAACTACATACAATGTAAATTATACGTACATACATATGTATGTGCATTGCTCTATTGTAACTTGAAAATGGTTCCTCGAATTAACCATTAACTAAAGCTTGTCAGATTCTTTTTAACCAGTAATTTAGCATTATGTTGCTTTAAATGCTAAATTAGAGTAACTGGTTAACAACTGGCGTACTTGAATATCGAAAGTTGCCTCCTTTACGAATTGACAAACATTTTACCGTCTGTCATAGTAAATTAACTAAGGAAAGATACTCTACAGTGGTTTCCCATTGCCTTCTGGATGGGGAGTAAAGGATAGAAGGAACGGACAATCATTTGATAGGTACTAAGGAGTTGTTTCGGTTGTGCAAATTTTATGGAACCGTCTCACAATAATTAAATTATAATTGACTTTGATCTGAATTTACTGTATCCAGATCTTGCCAGTGACGATATTTTCAAGGTCAAAAACCTTTTTTTCGACATGCGGCGATGGAACCCCAGACTTTTCGCTCATGAGACCAACGCTCTAAGAACCATCGAGCTATCGCCTGGCTTATATTGCATGTCATTGAAATCACATGCTCACAGTGTTTTTTGTTTCTATTAAACGTTGATGACATTGTACGTTGATTAGTTTTCAATAAGATTATTACGCGCGTAAAAGTTTCGCGTACATTAAGCGCGCGAATGACCAGTGTTGATAAAATTAAGCTTTGATTTGATTTAATTTACATAGGCCCTTTTAGAATCGAGCCACAGCTATATTGTTACAAAAGACGAGTTGATCGCATCCGACTTTTTCACATTGGAGAAACATCGCACGCGCCCCACACTTGGTTCGCATTCGCATTCCATCATCAACCAAACCGTGGCGCGCGACCTATTCAAATTGCATTATTCAAATTTCAATCCGAACCAGGCACCTGAAAAATAACGTCACGAGCACAATCTGCGAAATGTATGTATGTATGTACACGTTTTTTACACGGTTGAACCAAAACCAACGAACCTTCCAGTGCGTAGCAAAAACTAAAAGCACCGTAAAATTTAAAATTTAAAACAATCACATTCGTTTTTAAAGGTTTTGGCGCTATTTAAACAAAAAAAATATAGGAAAAATTAACAATTCAATAAAAAAAAACTAGTTGCAGCCTTATTTTTTTATTTTAACCATAAAAATATTATCAATGTACTAGCTAGTTTGTAGTAGCTAGTCAAATGACGATGGATTCTAAGCCCAACCTCCACCCGTGCACGGTGGTCTTTGTACAATAACAGTACAGCCCCTAGCCCATTTGACCGTACCGTTGATTGAATGGGTGTACGGCCGTAAAATCGCACTGTCCACTCGTGCCAACTTTATCAGATAGCAGCTTGTTGCCAAAACACCAAAAAAAAAAAAAATATTATTTTGAACGTCGTTACACCTACTACATTTGCAAAATTTCAGCTTAACGTGTATCATAGTTTGGCTGGAAAAACCTCGCAAAGATTACAAAAAATTAGGGAAATACCACTTCCGGTTGACGAAAAATTTTGAAAGCCTCGTTGATCGTAATGGCCGTCAAAAACATATAAATATGAAGTTTCAGTGTAATAGGATGCACGGTTTTTGAGTTATTACCGATTTTAACCACAGACATACAGATATTTTCCAGAAATGACAAAAACGTGATCAGGGGATGATACCTGATACAAATCAGTCAAAATCTCCAGGTTGAATTTTCGCACTATCACTATACATCAAAGTAAAAATCTGTTTGTAATGTTGGCAATGCTAGCGTGACCGCAACGATCCAGGCAGGCGGCTAGTCAAACGGGATGGCGCTTAGAGCGATATTACATTGAGCAACAACACCAGCACCAGATTTTTTTTTGCGGTGGCGAGCATCTTATTACATTGCACCACTTTTCACTCACCAAGCTACCTGCTCATCTCATAATCTTCATACAAAAAAAAATACTATACGAAACTAGACGTAGAAAATATATAAAATTCAACCTCTCGTATTTCTTTCTGAATTTCATTGTTTTCGAAACAATTGCGTTGACGTTGCGTTGCGTTGACAATTGAGTACGACGATGCAAAAAAAAGGTCAGAACATCGTCGAACATTGACTTACAAGAAATTTTCATGCAACTTATGCGAATCGCATAATGTAATACGCAGCATCTGAACCTGTATATCTATCTGGTCGTCGAGGTTCAAAAAAAACCTGGTGTTGGTGTTGTTGCTCAGTGTAATATCAGTCTTACATACACAGTAATAATGTGTGTAGCGTAAGTGTAGTGTAAAAATGATCTATTTGCAAAAATGTTTGCTTGCGGTACTGTTTATTGTATTTTAAATATAAAAATAAAAAAAATTGGTCTCTTATTATTTATGTATAGAAATTCTATAAAATTTATACAAAAACGCGTTAATACGGTTGGGTAATAAATCCGTTCAAGTGATAGTTTGACGTCGTGTCCATGGGTATACACTTTGCGCGGCAACGCAACGTAGCGAGGAAGCCTCGCGAGGCAAAATGGCTACCGTGTCTCGTGAGGCAAAGTGGTACACACATTGCCAGGTCGCCTCGCAACCGTTGCCTCGCAAAGTGTGTACACGCCCTTATAGGGAAGATCGGTAGAAACCACCCCTTTCTCGCCCCATCCTACCCCATCTACATTTGTTTGGATTATACGAGCCTGGCGTGCATAAACATCTTGAGTCTTCTCCGTTAGCCTAATCCCGACATTAAGATTTCCTAAAAGGTTCACCCTGCTAGAGAGAGAGCTCCTCGCTTAACAAGTGCTTCATTTCGACCGAATCCACCGACACGCTAATCCCGAAGAGCGTTAAGCAAATTTTCGCCCGAATTCCTCACGATCAGTCGCCACCAACCTTTCGACCGCACTCTGCCGATCTGTCTCGGACTTGAAAAGTCTCCAGTGGACTGTTGCGAGTGGGTCGATGTCCTTTTGATTTATTATTACACTAGCTGTAAGCTGAGAGGGAGAGTTGAAGCTGGTTTTGCACCCAGCTAAAATATGTATATGTAAACGTAGTTTGAAAGTAATTGATATTATTTTTTTTTAATAAGTATTATTTATGAAAAATTTATTTTAATAAAACCAAAATTATGTTTAATGAATTTTGCACGCAAAGCGTAGTCACAGTAATCTAATCATATTGTAGAGATAGTTGATAGTTAATCATACCTAGGACAATTAGCGAATATGACCGGATGTAAAGAAGAAAAAATAAAACTAGGTTGGAGTGCTTTTGGAAGAATGAACATAGTTTTTAAATCCAACATTCCGCTATGCTTAAAAAATAAGGCATACGACCAATGCGTATGGATGTGAAACTTGGATGCTAAATTCGAGAATGTTACGTAAGATCCAGCGCACACACAGAAGCATGGAAATATGTGTGCTTGGTATAACAAGAAGTGAACGTAAGAGGAATACATGGGTGAGAAGTATGACCAAAGTGGCAGATATAGCAGAACGTGTGAAACCAATGAATCAGAATGGTTTACTTGAATTTTTACCGTATGATGTATCGTCTGCTGAGTTTTTATTTCAAATTCAAGAATGTTACGCAAGATCTTGTATACACAGAGAAGCATGGAAAGATGTATGCTTGGTATGGTATGGTACATGGATAAGAAGCGAACGTGTATAGCAGAACGTGTGAAAAAGTTGAAGTGGACTCATAGCGAGAAGAATGGGTGGCAGATGGACGCGAGAAATATTGGAATGGTATCTGAGAGGATGTGAAAGAAAGCAAGGTAGACCGAGTGGACGATGGGCTGATGAATTGAGAAGAATGTGTGGAGTCAAGAAGATGTACATAGATTGCACAAGACAGACAGGAATGGAAGAGGATTGAAGAGGCCTTCATCCAGTAGTAGATGGTGAACGGCTGAAATATACTTTTTATTAATTGCTGAGTGCGTCGGCTCGTGTATGTACATGTTAACACGCAGACAGTGACTAAACATCATACGGCTTCTTCATCTTAGAAGAGAGTTTTCTTCACCTGACGCTCTTTTACACCGTTTTACACTCTGGCTTTGAGTGTAACCCCTTTACCAGCTCCCCTTGAACCTCTTCACAGCCTAACATAACACCGTTTTGTGCGCCAACACCAAATACAGTTCCACTCGCGAATCATACTCTCGAGATTACCTTAGTGCGTACGACAACGCGCTCACGTGATGCGTCGTCGAGCTTTTAACCCCCGAACGACCGGCGCGTGCCTAGCACGGAAAATATTTATCGGCTGTTAAATGCTCGGATGTATGATTGATCGAAATAGTTGATCTTGGCTACGTGACGGCCGATAAACGAATTCCGTTCGTCGGCGGGGCCGATCGTGCGCCAGGGGTTAAATCACTCTCGATATTTAATAATGCCCCGATCGTTTCCGTTTTTACACTCGTAGTTTTATCGCCGTCGAGTATTATTGTATACGTATGCCGAATTCAAAATTAAATTAAACGTATTCCGGAAAAAGAGGCACATACACTTTTTATGGAAGTCTTTTGGCTGTGTGTATAGGTATATGCATCGATCTTTAGTATAGTGTATAGTAGCGCGGGAATCTGCCTGGCTGGTTGAGTGGCCTAGCCGTGGAACGCTCGCTAGCTCACACGACACGAAATGGTCACGCTACACAACCTCATAAGCACTCCACGCATCGCATACCATGGTACGGGTTGCTAACCACCCGATAACACTGTCAACGGGCAGTTGCTAGTAGCAGAATAGTTGTAGTTTACCAAAGCTACCAATAAAATCACTTCAGTGAATCCAAAAGTGACTAAAATCTAAACAAAATGAAGAAACTGCCTAGTTAGACCTAGTTTTATAAAATTGTAAATCATCAGATCATACCTAACTCACAGGAAGTTAGTGGTTAACGTAAGTACCGAAATATCCTCACCGAAATCAATCTCAGCAGGGGTCCCACAGGGAAGTCTGCTAGGCCCTCTCTTATTTGCCATATTTATTAATGACATACCCATTCCAAAAAACTGTCACAGCTCTATATGCAGATGATACTGTCTGCTTCACAAGCAGTATCAAACCGGTTGCTATTCGCAAAAACCTTGCTGTAAAGACACTGACGGACCACTTCACTAAGTGGAAAATTAAAATTAATCAAAACAAAACAGACGCGATTTTCTTTAGTGTACGAAAGCATAAAATTCAGATCTGAAAATCCCATCTGGAGAAAGTCTGAAATGGCAAACACAAATAAAATACTTAGGAATTACATTCGATAAGAGAATGAGATGAACCCCCCACGTAGAGGCTGCGAAATGCAAAGCAATTCGCGCCATATCTTCAATATACCCTATATTCAATCGACATAGTGCTTTATCACTACATAATAAAATTAAACTTACTAACGTACGCTGCTCCCGTATGGAATAATGCCTCCAATACTAACCAATCAAAGCTTCAAGTAGTTCAAAATAAATCATTAAAAATCATTTATAACACGCCCATCTATACTAACCTAAAAAGACTACATTTCCAGTATAACATCCCATTAGTCGTAGATGTCACTAACAGATTAACCAGTAGATACTGTGATAGAATTACCAATAACCACACTAACAACTTAGTGAAAGGTCTCGGTGATTATAGCAAGATGTCTTTACCCTTTAGGTATAAACACAAATTACCTAAATATAATTTTATTTAGATCGCTGACTCTTAAAAGTATTATGTAAAATATATTATAAACATTTGATATGAATTGCAAATAGATTTTTGAGCTCTTTCTCCTATTATGCTTTAAACACTAACATTAAAATGAAAGAATCTTTATAAATACTAACAAAATGAACAATGTGTAAAATAGATAATGGTCACTGGAACAGTAGCTATTTAAATATATTTAAGATGTATTGTGAACATAGTATATGAACAATAAAAATCTTTTTTAAAATAAAATTGTATTTACGACTCGTACTGCATATTCTACAGGCATAATAGAAAAATGTCGCTTGGAGAAGAGTAAACGAGTCATACAAAATTGATCCATTTTTTTGATTATTCATTAGAATTTTATTAAGTTTTGAATGTTTTGAAGGTTAACGTAAAAATGACAATTTTATATTTATTGAAACAGTTGATTTCGCTCGATGACGATTCATTTTTCTCCAACGACTTATATGTACATACATGCACTTTAATGTGTGCAATTTCGTATCGATCAATGTTTTATAATATAATATAATAAAAGTGCTGCAAATTCGCCTAGTTGAATTACAATACATTTTCGTAGTACAACAAGTCAATTTATAATATTTACCGTGAAGCGTTAAACTATACATATAAATAGCTTAACGGGCTTTTCAATAGAAAGTTTATGTGGTATGTATGTATGTACACATTCGAATGTACAGTTAAATAAGTTTGCGCAAACGATTTATGACATCATCCACATGGATAAAAAAAAATAAAAATAAATCGAGATTAACGCTGTACGATCAAAGCGAACGGTTAGAAGTAAAGGGTGGTTCAATTTCGTATATTTAATGTGAGCTTTGCAGGGATTAGTGTCTTGGTGCGGTTGCGCAATAAAGTATCAATTTAAATAGGGGTGGGGTGTGAAGGGTTGTTCGCCAGGGGGTTAAAAGAAGGGGGATGAAGGGGTCGGTTTCTGGAGTTCGGCATTTGGCACAACCTGGGGAATATATACGCGTGGTTTGGCCGGTCAGTAAAAGGATTAAAAATTACTAATTCAATAGTGAGAGCGGGCGTACGTTGTTGTTCTCATTGCGCGGACCGCGGCATAAAGGTTAAATTAGGCCCAACGGTCAAATGCGCACATTATCGACACGAGAAATGCCGCTGAATTGTTGCCGGAAAAATTCGCAACGGCCGGTGAAAAATTTATGAATGTCGGAAAATTTAACACGGTCAGATTGTCTAAAACGCCACTACGGGTTGATTAAAAAACTCCATTGACCCAGTTAAAATTAACTGGACTATCTAACGTGCGACACCGGGAAGTTTGGCAATGCCGTGCAACTTTAACTGTTAACATTACGATAACTTGTGACATAATCTATAACACTGTGAAATTATGCGCGTACACTGTACAAGTGTATCGGTCCTCGGATTCGCATCACTTTGTTGTAATTTTTATTTTTTATTACATTGAAACAATTTTACGAACCTAATACTTGCTTGAAATGATAAGATTACACTGTTCGACAAATGACGACTTTTTCTTTGCTTCCGAGACGAGATATGACTTTTCTTATAGATCTATGCCCAGTGAACACGAATCTGCTAATAAAAAATGTTGATTGGCTCGAGATTCGGAGATATATGTGTTTTTTTAAATCACGCGATTTTTCTATTTCTTGGTGTTGTTTGTTCGATGTCTCAAAATCTGTCGATTGCTTGTTCAAAATGAATATTGGAATCTATAGTTGGATATTTTATCTTTCATTTTTAGTACTTTTCAGCTTTCAGATCTTTCTAAGTAGTCGTCCAGTTCAAATCAAAAGTCAAAAGTATGTATTTTCACTTAAAACTATTTTATATTAAGTATTTTCTATTTAAACATGCTTATTGGGATAGTGTTCTGGCCACACTATTTTTTGTTTTCGTTTAAAAGGGTTAATTGGAAGTGTGCTGAACTTTAAATCGGTAAAATAGCGAACTTAAATCGCGTACTACTGAGACCAAATTTGTGCTAAATTTCGAGATAAATTTTTAAAAAAACTAAAATCATTAACAAAATTTATTTGCTTTTTTATTTTATTGGGGCAATTCCTGGTATGTATATTGAAAAAAAAATGCTATTTCGTATTCGTAGTATAATTTAAAACACGTCAAAAAGTTTTAATTTGTTAAAACTATATGTATGTATATAAAAACTACCACACAGAAATGTAAAAAAGACCAAAAAAATTACACCAATCGGAATAAGTGATGCTATTTCAGTGCCAATGTATAATACATGTACAGTACGACCGAAAATATTAAAAAAAACTATGTATTCTTCATTGTGTTTGGTATTACAGTCTGTTTACATCATATTTTTTGTACAGATTTATTTATACGTGCATATAGATAGCGTGGAAATTTACGGAGTTTTCACAACGAGATAGGTCCATCTAGAAAATTTGTTGACGCTAATGTAATTTTGCATGCTTACACTCGAAAAGATTAGTTTATTACGATAATAATAATATATATATACCTATGTATGTATATATATATGTATGTACTACCGCTAACGTGTTTGTAATACCTCGTGTAGGTAAATACATACATACATATACCTTATATAATATGAGACAGCCATTTTATTAGGATAATATCCGAAAGCGAGTCATGTCGTACATACCTATGCACGTGCGTAGGTATGTAGGTACGCTAGGTTATATAATACGAAAAGTCGAATGTTTCCGAGAAATAACTCGCTAATAACTTTTGGCGGTATTACCCGCTAGCACGCACACGACGTTGAAGACCTCTGACAGTTTTTATTATCATAATGCGATGGCGATTTATTTTGTTTATCTTTTTTTTTTTTTTTTTGTTTTTGGTCTTTCCTCAAACTCCCGTCGCGGATTTAATGCGACGCAATATCAACGCGAAGGTATTTTCCGCGAAATCCCCGGCGAAACTTTGCCGTCCATCATATTAATGAGAAAAATTAGGCGTATTAAGCGTAACGCGAAAATGAACGCAACCGTGAAATGTCGAAAAGCGCTCGAGTGCCGGCAAGTGAGCGCTTTTCCTTTTTTACCCGAGCGAGCGAAACTTTGCATGTGCGAATAAGAATTTATCGCGCTGTAAAGACCGCGTTATTATGACCTTTGACGACAAGCGAAACGAGCCTTTGAAGGGTACCTGGATACCGCCACCGGCACTGGTGTACATAGATATATTACACTTACCCAGCTCTGTAAACGGTTACAGTATTTGCCACGTATTCACCGGAAGTTCGCGCACTCGCCGAAAAGTTCGCTTTGTGCGATTATCATGCCGCCACTTCACCATCGCGCGAACGTTCGTCAAATGTTGGCCTTAGCGTTGTGGTCAGCTGCCGCTTAGCGCTCGCGCTCGAGCGCTACGATCGTATCGCTAGTGGCGCCACTCTAGTGTCAACTAGCTAAGCGGCAGCGAACGAAGTGTCGCGTCACTGCGTACAGAAATGTCAAGCGTACAAGACATCGCAGTAATTTATGCGACCACCTTGTGAGCAATAAGCACATACAACTATTATCTGGCGGTATGCAATGCCTGGAAGGTAAAAAAAAAAAAAAACGGTGTTTACATGTTTACGCACTAAAGGCACAGACAACACTGAATTTCGCGGTTCGCTCAACTTTTGTGCCGGCTCTTCATATTGGACGAGCGGTGCCGAGCGCCAAGGTGTGGGTAAACATTCGCGCGAAGGCCAACGTACTTTATAAACATTCGCGCGGTATCCGCAAAAGTTGAGCGAACGCGAGCGATGGCGAAAAAATCGAGGTGACGAACCATTGTATGTATATCAATGTGACGAACCCTTCCCCCTCCACATTCAGTGTTGTCTGTGAGTTTACTGCGCAATCATGCGGACAAATTCAGTAACCGTTTTTTTATCTTCCAGGCATTGCATACTGCCAGATAGTAATTATTGTATGTGATTATTGCGCACATGGTGGTCGCATATATTACTGCGATGTTTTGAACGCTTGACATTTATGTAGGCAGTGATGCGACACTTCGTTCGCTGCCGCTTGCTAGTTGACACTAGAGTGGCGCCGCTAGCGATACGATCGTAGCGCTCGGGACGGGCGAGCAGCGGCAGCTGACCACAACGCTAAGGCCAATATTCCACAAACATACGTCATAACTGGCAGTACGCATTGGTCGTATGCCTTATTTTTTAAGCATACCGGTATGTTGGATTTATTAACAATGTTCATTCGTCCAACAGCACTCCATCCTAGTTTCATTCGTTCTTCTTTACTTTCAGTCATATTCATCAGCCCATCGCCCACTTGGTTCTACCTTGCTTTCTTTCACATCCTCTCGGATACCATTCTTATTGCTATGTGGCCACTTCAACTTTTTCATACGTTCCACTTTGGTTACACTCTCACCCTTTCTCTTACGATCTCTTCTCGTTACACCGAGCATATTCCTTTGCATGCTTCTCTGTGTGCACTGGATCTTACGTAACATTCTTGAATTCAGCATCCACGTTTCACATCCATACGTCATAACTGGCAGTACTCATTGGTTTATAAGCATAGCGGGATGTTGGATTAAAAAACTATGTACATATGTACATTATTCCAAAAGAGCTCCATCCTGGTTTTATTTCTTCCTGTTTACATCTAGTCATGAAAATTAATATTGTAATTAAAATTGATACGCTTTTTCTTTCAATTTGGATACTATATAGGTACATAGTTTTTAAATATTATCGTGCGGCTCGTTTAAAGTGAAACATATTTTAATGTTAAAGAATCAATTAGTAAAAATGTTGCGTTGCACGGTCATCATATTACGAACATGCCGTACAATATACATACAGGGCAGTGTATGTTACAACGAAAATGATCAATATGCTCGTTCGAGATCGCAGAAACTTCGTAGCTAGCTCGTGGAAGCTGCAATCATATTACATATATTTAAACTAATTATATGGTGTCAAAGTTGCCGACGGCTATCTAAACGTTGTACAGCGTCATCATATAATCAACTTATCACAAACTCTGC
Organism: Parapsyche elsis; assembly: GCA_022651745.1. NCBI lineage: Eukaryota > Metazoa > Arthropoda > Insecta > Trichoptera > Hydropsychidae > Parapsyche > Parapsyche elsis. Next base: position 763,904 of record JAGVSN010000041.1, read on the forward strand.
AAAAAACTGCCGTGAAATTGTATTGGTTTGAAATATAATATTGACTTCACTATGATTTATTACATAGTTATTTTCATTCATTCATCAATTCATCACTTCGAATAATGAATAATGTCACATTGAATAATGTCATATTGAATAATATCATATTAACATTAACTCTGTGGGTTAAATACACTGTAGGTATTAAGATGTTAACATCAATATGTTATACGTGTACCTTATATGATGTAAAGTATACTAATTAGTATTGTTATTTAGTAAAGTTGATTGATTAAATTTTTATATCAGAATACATATGTACTTGTGAAACTTTTAAAAAAAGTCCATTTAAACTTATTACACCTGAATGTTCGCTTATAAAATACGATATTACTTCACACGCACATACATACATAAACTTGTAGTGCGTTTAAATAAGGTTCTCAAATAAATCTCAAACGGAGATACTCCATCAGCGGTGTGCGCATTCTAGTCAGCTAACGGAAGTAATAATAATTAATTTTAGGTAGGGGTTAAAAGCGAAACGAAATCGCAAGAGGCCAATGGCGAGTTAAAACTTAACTATCTAGCAATTATACGACACGATGCGGCTATTAAGCTTGATTGAGACATAATTATTTCCATTAAAAAATCAGATAACAACTATAACATTTTTTAAAAGTTAAAGCTGATACATATGTAATTAGTTAGATGTTTCACATTGAGTAAATTCAGCGTTGAGGCACGAGACGTCTTTGAATGCAAAACGTGTCAATTATTTTTTTTATAACGCATACGGCTCTTTCAAACATTGAATGACGGATATTCTTAATGAAATTTAAACCATAGGCATGTACAAAAATTATTGAGACGAAAATTTTTACAGTTTTGCTGTTGATATAATTCAACTACACAGCTCAGTGGTTTACTTTTATTGTAATCATACACAGCTTTATATTAATGGTACCTACATTTATAAAGACTATATTGAAATCGGAAAATTCAAGGAAACAAAAACAATACTGACGCAACTTAAAAGGTTTAGCATTTCAGTACATATTTGCATCACAAATATCTATCATATTATAAAGCTTCGGACATTGTAATCAAAACAGTTAAATACAGAATAATTAATATTAACTTTCACAAAACTTCATCCAAATATGTAGACACTGTAATTTAACTAACCTAATCCATTAGCCTAAATAAAAATTTCAACAGTGGTGCATCTCAACGATCCTTTCAACTAAACTAAAGCGATTTATGTCGTCTTATAAAAATATGGCCCAAAATTCTGAAAATTAGTTCGAGAATGGGACTTATTTATGTTTACAAGGGTTAGCCACCCCTGCCAAACATATAGCATACAAATATACAACTGGTAGTAGTCTGTATAATATGTATTATTTCCCTCGTTATTTTCGCCCAAGGATACCCAAACAAACCCTTGGAAATCTAGCGTTTTCCTAGAGCAGAAGATCAGATTGTATTCATTAAAACGGTGGTGGGTGAGGGGTAATGGGGTTAGATGGGGGGAGGGGGAGGCGATCGCTTAAAGCTGTTACCCTCCAAACTGCGAGTATAATTAATATCTCGGCGGAACACGATAAAGTAAAATTAATATAAAGTTCTTCAGATTGTAAATACGATAGTTTAATTGTACAAGGCACTCGATTTAATCTTCCAGAAAGTTCACTCGCCCTTTTAGAGTGGGGAGTTGACTGTATTTTTCGAATGTAAAGTAAATACCGGATATATGTATATATGTATACATAGTTACTTACATATCTATCGAGGAGCGTATTTATCGCGCTAGTGGATATACATAATATAAATTGTTCTCTATTGTGAAATTAATAGTTTGATTAAAAACTCGATGAATCTTTTTCACATTCAATTTATATCAACAATTAATCATTAGAAACACGATAGAAAGCTTGATACTTACAGGTTTGGTTTCGATGATTTTTGTACTGTAAAATTATAGTTAGACTTTCTTTGATGTTAACGTCTCTCATTAATTATGCAATGTAATATTTTTAGCCCTTGATATGATTTTAGAAACCTTAAATAATTTCTGTAAAATATATTTAAAATAATTCAAGCCACCATCCGAAGATACTGTAAAAGAGTTATTATTTTAATTCAACATACATATTAATTAAGGAATCGTGCTACATGTAAAGTATTTTAGATGAGTTTAATCTGGAAATTTAACGTTGTCGAATTACCGTTCAAATATTTAAACATCTTGCTTAATTTTTCAACTCACGTATGTCAACTTACAATATGAACATTGTTATGCAGATGAAAATCGATCGAAACGCTTTAAACTTTTCATCCGTGACAAAACATTTGGAATACGACTTTTGATCTCCAAATTGCTTCATCCAATTCATTATGTTTATTTAATCTTCACAAGATATTTCCGTTTCTACTTTCACACGCTTCCGGCTAAACGGCTTAGGAAACCGCTGTACGGAAAATATTTCCACTTTAAATATTACCTACCGACAGATAGATCTAAAACATATACGCTGTGTAAAAAGTATGATCCTTCATGGGCATTGAGAGTGAGGTAGGAAGGACGGATGCGCAAATTTATATACATACATATATATGTACATATGTATGTACATAGGTACATTCAGTTTAATATCGAATTTCGTGTTTAAGTTTGAAACGCGAACCGGAAGTAACACTCCGCAAATCTGAAACGAGCCCGTGACTTCGCACAAAAGACGAAGCTCAGACTCTTTCTATTATACATATGTACATATGTTGTGTGTGTACAGGCCGGGCCAGAATGAGCTATCGCATTTGAATTGGATATAACTTTGAAAATATTTAATAAAATATAAATATGTAAAACGTACACTACACTTTAAGCCTTCAAGTTTTATAACAACTCAGTTATTGTAAAATATATTAAATATTAAATCATTTTATTATAAGACGCTTACTTTGTTGCGTTCTTTGAAAAACTGTCAACAAAATTAAAGGTATCTGCATTATTTTGTATCTTTCTCTCTGTTCTATCTAAATTTTTGATTAATCAGAAATAAACATTGAATAGGTACTTTCCACGATCCTGCTTATATTATACGGTACTTAATTACAATAATACATTTTTCTTTATGGTTAGTAGCTAATTGAAAAAGCCTTCTTTTCATACATATTAAGTTTTCCAGTTAAAACAGCCTTAATTTAGCCAGTTAATAAAAACACAATATATACAGCTAGTTTAGATTTAAATTTTGTAATATAATTTAATACAACTAAGCAACGTAAGTGTGAAAGAAGATTTATGAATTAATATAAATAAATTATGTTTAATGAATTTTCTATGCAAAACGTCGTCATAGAAGTTAACCACATTGTAGACACAGTCGATAGTTTATACCTCTGACAATTTGTGAACATGGCTAGATGTAAAGAAGAATAAATTAAACGAAGAATGAAACTAGATGGATCCCTTTTGGAAGAATGAACATAGTTATAAAATCCCGTTATGCTTAAAAAATAAGGCATACTACCTGTTATGACGTATGGATGTGAAACGTGGATGCTGTATTCAAGAATGTTACATTAGATCCAGTGCATACAGAGAAGCATGGAAAGATGTATGCTTGGTATCACAAGAAGAGACCGTAAGAGGAATACATGGGTTAGAGTAAGTATAGTGTATAATGTGTAATAGATTTATTTAGTTGTTATAAATATGTAATAGACACAGCGAGAACAGTGGATGGCAGATGAACGCGAGAAATACTGGAATGGTATCCGAGAGGATGTGCAAGAAAGCAAGTTAGATCGATGGGCCGATGAATTGAAAAGAATGTGTGGAATCAATTGGATGCACATTGATTGCTCAAGACAGACAGGAATGGAAGAGGATTGGAGAGGCTGAAAAAGACGATGTTGATGAATACAATTTACATTTTTATACGTGACTGGTTGTATACTGTAGTACCTGGCGTTGCCCGTGTTCATTTTCAATTGAAAATAGTCAACGAGCTTAATTTTTTCGGCTTGAAATACTGTATATGTCAATATTGTCATATACACATACATACATCGGAGTCATCGAAACGTAACTCTGTATGGTTCTGTAAAGAAAAGTTTCCTATCGCAATCAAGTATCCAATGACACCCGCTAGATCATATTAAGTACCACTACAAAGTTTGACGATGAAGGGGGGGGATACAAGAGGACTCTTAAATAATATATATTGATTTGAAAAGTTATTATTCGGGAACAACTGTATTGGAAACGAAACTGGAGCGACGGGTTTTTAACGTCCACATTCGACGGGTTCGAGTCGCGATCGCGTGTGTTTAATCCAACGTAAGTTCTCAGAATTTGAATAATATTGCGAACGCTTTTCAAATTTCGTATTTTGCAAAACTAAACGGTCATAAACTACGTATGAATGGGGGAAAACGCGAGAAACGAGCGCACTCAGAATTGAGACTCCGCCTCTCCGTGCCTTTTAGCATTCAACGGATGCGAGCTTTCATGCCGATTCGAATTTATGGAAATTATTACCTTGTGTCGGAGAAAAATGCCACTCGAAAATTAACATCTTTAATTGCGCGCGCAACGGCATTGTATGAAATACCTACATATATATGTATGTATGTACACAAAAAGGCCGGTCGTCGCTTTCGTGTATTGAAAAGGTCGTGAACGTATTATAATGGTATGATATATAGTATGATCCATTTAGCTCGGCAATGAATCGTATCTAACTATATGTACATATGTAGATACCTGCATATTTGTGTATATACTCGTGACAAACCATTAAATAAGATCAAAGGATGAGTTGTTTTTTTTTTTTTTTTTTTGTAGGGGGTAAAGAAAACCAACAGGTCTTAGAACACAATTACACTAGGATCCAGACCCAATAACAGTTTAACACACGAATAACGAATCGTTATGTCCAGATCTCGCCAATGGCGTTTATTAAGGTCGAAAAAATCATTCGACATGCTGTAATCGAATCAAGAGACTAACGCTCTAACTACTGATCTATCGTCTTTTTAATTTTTAATTAGTGCTTCAATAACAATATACATATATACATATATGATTTTCGGCAACTTTTTATGTACCTACTACATATATGTATGTAACTAGTCATTATATAGATTAACTCAAAACGACTATTAAATAAATAGTTGATATAATTTATTTCAACAGTAAAAGTTTTACCGTAAGTGCGATTCTTATATTAAAATGTGTTGAATACAAATAAAAAATTCAATGCTACATATAAGACTTTTTACGTTTGATAGATTTTTGTCAAAAATTATGCGTATTCTCTTTTAACATGACACGTTCAAGTATACATGTTAGTTTTTTTAAGCTCTATAAAGTTAATTGAAAGCTGCAATGTTTTAACTACCATATTTGGTAAAAAAAAAATTAGTAGGCATATTATGTAATTATTATGCAATTATGTAATTATTTTATATATAGTTAAATTAAAACTAAAATAATGTAAGATTAAATATCATTAGCCATTCAATAGGGATTAAATTGAGAATATCTTTAGAGATATTCTCAATTTAATAATTTAGATCAGTATTTAATAAACCTTAAACGCTCTGTGTGGTATAGTAAAAATAGCTAAGCGTGTTCATCAAAATTTAACCGTCAATCTTTTACAGGATAGCATAATACGAATAACGATAAAATAAGTATCTATAGATAGTGAAATAGTTCTAGAAAATCGAATCGTTTTTATATAATGAAGAATTCATTGGTACATATATTTGCACTAAAGTCATCTAACATTTCCGGGAACAGTTTTATTGTTTTATTATACTAGAGTCTTTTTGGGTGATCTTGCCAACTATCTGTAAACGAGCTAGCATTAAAAAAACAAAATATACCAGTTCGTTTAGTGGACGTATGATGATATTATTGTATTGTATATCCACAAAAGACCACAGAGCGTTTCAAAATTACGAGCGCCGGAAATTGAACGCCGTAAAAGCCTTTTGTTTCGTCCTTTATTCGATACATTCGTTTTGCATTGACCCGGCGAAATTGAAAGCTCCAAGTTTGCATTGCAAAAATCATGTAAAAATAATAACAAATCAAAATAATAATAAAAAACGTATCCGAAAAATATATCTTGTCAAATGTACGACGGAGAAGATGATACAAACCGTACATACATATGTACATATTTGTCTTTTGTATATTTATGTTTTTTTTTTTTTTTTTGATTCCATTATGACAATTTGTCAAGTCGGAATATGAGCTTAGTTTTACGTATGCGAAATCAAAAAAAAAAAAATGTACGCGATGGGAAGAATGAATTCTTCCCCCAAGTTTCTTTTTCGAGATTTTCTTTATATTTTCCTTTCACCGACCTATTCTTATATTGATAAAGTTTTTTTTTTATTGAATTGGAGCAAATGTATTTTTTGGCCCATATAAATGAAAGTTATTTCATATTTTTTAGCTTTCTTTCAATAATAATAATATATGGGGAAGCATATAACTCTCGTAATACGTCCCGTTCAAAGGCGTATTGTTTCATATATTATATAAAAATAGCTTTTGCGGTAAACACTCGACTGTATCCGAATAATACATATTATATATAAATAAAAACATTCAACTTATAAACAAACATGACACACGATTCAAATTAAATTGGGTCAATGTCAAATTTTGACTTAATTGATCCATATATATGTAGTATATCAAATTTGCTTATAAAATTTTGTAACTTCTTTTCAAATTCTATATTTCAGCACACGTATGATGAAATTTGCTGAACACAACGAGCCGTGCGTATCCGTACGTGTATTTATCTCAAGTCTCCTGAAGACTTGCGTCAGTCTACTGAAAGGGATTGTTTCAGACGCATTTGTAACGCACACATGCTTCGCGGTTTTAAACTACTCCGACGAAATATTTCGCTTTGTATTAAGTTGTGACCCTCGAGAGCCAAAGACTCACCCCGGCTTAGAATTATTACAAACTAGCTTTATAGTAGCCGGCGTTGCTCGGACTCAAATTCCATTTGTATTAAAAGGTCAAACTGTTTGTTCGCATTCTGCTTTTCTTATCTGACAATACTCGATGTGTGTTTAAATGTCGTTTGCACACGAGTTACCCGAATGATCATAAGATTTATAAATTTTATCTAATCTTACTTAACGTAATAGCCTAACCTTTACGTAATCATATCTAAGGAAGACTGAATACTTTAAAGTGCAATATAAAGTCCCGCAAATACACAATATATTTCAACTGAGCCTAACCTTTACGTAATCATATCTAAGGAAGACTGAATACTTTAAAGTGCAATATAAAGTCCCGCAAATACACAATATATTTCAACTGGTAACATTACATGTGTCATTCGTTAGTTTAAGTAAGTCATCGAAAGGTAACTTTATATGGCTGCTAACTAAAATAATACATAATATCTTTTTGTACTCAAATATGTCCTTTGAGATTATAAGAAGTACTTCTATACCCCGTTCAAAGTAAGATGTCCTTTTTTCTGCACTTTGTATGTCGCAAAATAAAGCATAATTTGTGAATACAAAAGAAAGACCTTCGACTATTCAGAGCAACAATTTTATTTTGTTCAATTCAAGAGTTGTGAAAGTGTGATTAGCTTTCGAATACATGTGAACTTTCGGGATGTGTCAATTGTTTTTTTTTTTATTATTTATGCTACTTCATACATAACCCTATACTGTATACTTTATGAATCAATAAAAAAATTACAATTTTTAATAAAATAACCTGTGTTTTCTATCAAAATTACTTCTTGCGTGATTTTTGGGACATCATTTAGATACTTTCTAAATCACAATCCTTTAATACAAAGTAGGAATATTTCGCTTGATTTTTTCTCTGCAAGGTGTTTTTTGCTTTTTTGGAAATGTGCAATGATGTTCATTTTTGTTTTATATTCATTGAAAAAAGCACCAAACTTTACTTAAAAACCTGTGTTTTCTAACAAAATTACTTCTTGCGTGAATTTTGGGACATACCTTTATAAGTAGTAGTAAAGTTTGATACCAATTAATCAAACAGTTTAAGGAACAAACAGGCAGATAGACGACGATTGAATTTTATATGCATATAAATATTCAGCTAGAGGTTTTCCGTTTATAGAAAAATTATACTCGTTATCTTCAAAGTATATTTCATTGAATTTTCGCATCGCATCGTCCAAAATGAAAATGAAGTGCAATTTTATGCCCTCGACGACGACGGAGCAGGAAATCGACGAAACGAGAGCGGATATCCTCATTAAATCAAACGAACCGCTAATTCTCCTTTTTTCTTTCGATATGCGAAAAATCACGGAAGAGCAGTGAGATGAAAAGGGAGAAAAAAGGGAAAAACAAGGGAAAATTCCAAAAAATCGTACTCGAGCACCACGATTGATGTTTTCCGTCGCGCCGTATGAATTTATTATTCGAATCGGGGTGAGTTGGTTGGTTTTTTTTTTTTTCTTTTTTCGCCGGCGATAAGCCGGAAAATTCTCTCGACGTCGCGAAAAATTAGACGCCAATTTCGGACGCGTCTCCTCAACCCCGTCAATTTATTACGGGGTTATTACCGGAGGGTTAGGTTATGGTGGAGAAGGGTGGGTGGACTTTATTATGCGTTTTTCTTGCGCTCATTCTCCCCCGATCGGGTTGCCGAATGATTAACTACTCACTTTAACTTCACAGGTCGAACGTCATAAAAGATAAATGACCTGAAGTTTTCCTGATATCGGTGGGTTCGAATTATACAGGATTTCGTTTTTCTTTTTACTTACCTTATTATTATTTTGCCCCGGGTGACGTTCGTCTGGAGATGTAGAGATTGATGTCCTATCTATCACCGAATCTATGATGTTGGGTCGCGTTGGTCCATTTGACGTGTCGACGTTTGTTTATTACAACGGGTGGTTAGTATATTAATGTGCAATCGGTAGTTAAAGTGCATATCTACATACATTTTGTTTCAATAACAGAAGTCTAGCTTTAACAATAACTCCACAAATAGCAGTACAAGTTTCGAGCTGCAGTACTACTAGTACTAGAAGCTCAAGTCTAAATATCTCAGTGTCGATTATATGCATGTACATACATACATGATATAATCTATATATATATATAAATGAATGTCTGTTTGTCTGTTTGTCTGTCTCTTATAGGCTCCTAAACCACTCAACCGATCGCGATGAAACTTTCAGGACTTATTGTGATCATGCCGGGGATGGTTCCTGTGAAAAAAAATAGGGAAAAAACGGGAACGGGCCTGCTCACGCGTCAGATAACGTACTAGGAACGGGAACGGTATCGGGATCGGGAACAGGACCGGGAACGGAAACGGTATCGGGAACGGTATCGGGAACAGGATCAGGATCGGGAACGAGACCGGGATCTGGAATCGGGAAAAACCGGGAACAGGAACAGGAACGGGCCTGCTCACGCGTCAGATAACGTACTAGGAACGGGAACGGGATCGGGATCGGGACCGGGATCGGGAACAGGACCGGGATCTGGAACGGGAACGGGATCGGGAACGGGCCTGCTTACGCGTCAGAAAACGTACTAGGAACGGGAACGGAAACGGGATCTGGAACGGGAACGGGAACGGAATCGGGAACGGGCCTGCTCACGCGTCAGAAAACGTACTTGGAACGGGAACGGTATCGGGCATTGCAACGCATGCCGGGTCAGCTAGTATAATAATAAAATTGAAAAATGTGCGAGGTAGCTACATAGTTTGGCCGGTTACTATAACGATCGATAAACAGCACACGAAACGCTCCGGAATGCGTCGGATTATAGGCCGCAGATTTTTATACAATTTTCCGTTCCCGATGGACAGCTATGTACATATGTATAGGTACATAGATACACTAAGGCTTCTAACATATGTGGTACCATTTGTTACCCATGTGTATTTTCGATCTCCTGTAGGGAAAATAAAACAACTGAGATAAAATGAAACAGAAGCCGGCCGATCTGATTTTATTTAATATCTACGTAAATCTTGTCAAGGACTATAGAAAATCTAGAAAATTGAATGTAAGCTAAGTATTTTTTACTTTATCCTAATCGGATAAAGTATTGTGATCGTGCGAAAATTCGACCTCGAGATTTTGACTGATTTGTATCAGGTATCATCCCTGATCACGTTTTCATGATTTCTAAAAAAATGTCTGTATGTCTGTATGTCTGTATGTCTGTGTACTTATGTGTGTGTGTGCCTGTATGCGAGTTTTTTCTCCGAAACTTTCAAGTCTATCAAGCTGAAATTTCATATCTATTATTTCCACGTAAGGTGTAAGAGCCATAACGAATTTGGTCAACATCAGTGAACCGGAAGTAGGGTTTTTTTCTTGTAGAAAATTCTAAAATTCTTTTACCACAGAATATTTCCGAAACGGCTCCGGGAATTTTGTCCAAATTTCATATCGTTTTCACGTTAGCCGTAAGACATACTGTGATTTTGGTCAACATCTGACTACCGGAAATGGCAGTTTACTCTTGAACGATTTTTTATTTTTTTATTTTTTTCGGCCTTTTAAATATGTAGTATCGTCACCATATTGTAATATTGTAATTCTCATAGAAATTGCTATTTAAAAAAAAAAAAAAATTATTAAAATTAGTCAACCGGAAGTAGGTTTTTTTTTTGTCGAAAAGTTTACCGCAGAATATTTCCGAAACTGCACCGGCGATTTCGTCGAAATTTCATATCTATAGTTTTCACGTTAGCCTTAAGAGATACTGTGATTTTGTTCAACATCTGACTACCGGAAATGGCAGTTTACTCTTGAACGATTTTTTTGTTTTTATTTTTTCGGCCTTTTAAATATGTACTATCGTCACAATATTATAATCTTGTACTCCTGAGTAAAATTGCTAGTTACGAAAAAATAAATCATTAAAATCAGTCAACCGGAGGGTTTTTTTTTTTGTCGAAAAGTTTACCATAGAATATTTCAGAAACTGCCCTATTGATCAAGTCGAAAATTTATATTTATAATTATCATATAAAATTTAAGAGTTGATAAGGTTTTGATTAAAATCCGCCGACCAGAAGTGGTAGTTTTTCTTATTTGAATATATGCCGAAGATCGTATTTTATATACGCGCGCGCACTCAACACAGTAATTTCATGATATGTACATATGTATGTATTTTGATTGGTGTGGTGGTGGTGTATGCGTTTTATTTACTTACGTACTTAAAAAATTAATTTCGTTACTCTTTGTATTCCTCAAATATATGGATAAAGTCATGGGTTGGCTACACCCGAATTTTTTTTGGATATAACGCTCTGCTTGATTATCGTTTGGGGAATAATTGAATTGAAAAGTTTTGATGGATGTCTATCGCTGCCATACTTTGGAGCATGCCGAAAGCGGAGCGGCCGAGTAAAAGTTCCCGTCAATAACACAACGATCGACCGAGATCAAGGTCAAACTTTTGAATCAAAACATCGCGTCCGCGAAACTCTCGAGCGAATCTCGAGTCGAAATCTCAACGGGTGTTATTAGTGCTTGCGCGTTGCGTGTTAATCTTTGCCAAATGTTGAGCAATGAGTTGTTTGGCCGACTTTGCCGGATGCGCACTAATTAAGGCCCGCTATTTATTGCCGTTGTAAACTAGGCGTTAGCCGGATAAGCAAAACAACGGCTCATCCCCCCTGTCTGAAAGTCTGTGCCAAAGCCCTCGAGGGTTAGTAGCCCTCCAGGCCAGGTGTAGTAGAAACTCTAAATATTCAAACGATGCTCAAAGATGCCACCGACGTGAAACTGCATAGTAAAGGATCAAGTTCAAATTCTTTAAAGAAGATAATTTACGTTATTCTTTTTATAAATAAAACCATTAACACACCTACTATTAAAATCATGAAATAATCATATATATAATAGCCCCATTCCGTCTGTCTGTCTGTGTGTCTGTTTGCTGATAACGCTCGCCGTCGTAAATAATTTAAAAACCAGAACGTCACGCGAGTGGGATTTGAACCCGGTATCACTGATTCGGAACAGAGCGCTTACGCGGTGAGTCAAACCAGATGATAATAGGCTGGCTTCAACTTGACATTTATATAATAAAAAATAAGCTCGCGACTGTGCTAAATTGTTACGTTGTTGTATTATAACGCACTATAGATGGCGCATTGTTGCATAGATGCAACAACTATAAAAACTATTTAATTTAATATTATTTTTCAGTACGGGTGATGAGAAACCGCTCCGTTGATATTCAACGGGCTTACACTAGTATTCAAATAAATGTCGTTTTTATCCGGCCGATAGCTCAGTGGTTAAATCGTTGATCTATTGAGTCAAGCTCTGGAGTTCGATCCTCGTATGTCGAAAGGTTTCCTCGACAAATTTCCATTGACAAGTTTTTTTATATTACTAAGCCCAGGTCAGCCGTCTCCTATTATAATTTTGTAATATTTATCTTTATTAGTTTTGAGACGGTCCATCAAAACTAGCACAATCCAAAATCATTCCTCCTACATCGATTCCTTTTTCAGAATGCAACGGGAAATCATTGGAGAGTATCAATCCTAAGAAACTTCACTTTGACAATCGCTCGCATGTATAATTAATTAATAAGTCAAATTTTATAATATTATATGTAATTCTTACATGGTTTAAGTTGCGTTCCTCGTTTGAACCCTTTGATTAATACAAAAGCACTGTATATTTTTCTACCTACAATATATGTATGTATGTAGTAGCTGTAGATGTTTGATAATGGGAAAATAATTTTTGCGATTTTTTCCCCGTTGAAAAATTAACTTACTTTTCGGTGACATGTTGTATAATATAGCGTTGGGACCGTCGATATTCTCGTGATGGCGACGTTATTTATTTCAATTAAATGATGAATTTTTAAATAAGTATAATCAATCAATTTCGGTCCCCGCAGTGTTCCGATTCGGTAATAAAAAAAATTTTCGCCCTGACGGAAAACGATTTTTCATTGGAAAACGTGAAATATTGGCGTTAAAAGCGAATTTTGTGGACAGATTCGACGCGGGCCGATAAAAAAAAAACAAATTTTATCCCACTCTTCTAGTAATTTCTCAAATTTTTTAAGTTTTATTTTGTTTATAATGCAATTTAAAAATATACACTGACACTTTATAATGATCAATGATTTTAATTCAACAAATTTACGGCGAATTTTTCCATGTAAGTACTTGTTCCAAATATTTATTTTCAAAGTTTTTCCGTATTCCGCTCGTAAACTCTGTCTAAATGAAAAATTATTTTATCCAACTACCTAGACTTTGAAAAGCGAATAAATAGTATTATTTATTTTACATCAGTAGGTATATCTTTACAAAAATTAAAATCGAACAATTTTACACACACACACACACGGCAGCATATTGAAATTAATTTTAATTTCTAGGAAAAATTCAAACATTTTTTTTATTTTCCAAACTGTACATTTATAACCGTTGTTTTTCGCAAAATTCCAGGTGTTGTAAAATGCCCGAACGCAAAACGCCAAAATCAAATTATCGTCATAAAGCGCCATCGCCTCTCAGCGCTCCAGAATAAAAATCTCGTTTAAGCGCGCATTATTTCGTTATTGCCTTCTATTTATCCGGTCGCTTCCGGTTTAACGAGTCTACGTTTTCGCCGAAAGAGAAACAACGCTAAATAAATATCCGGAAATGGGAGCCGAGTCGCGCACAATTATATACCAGACCTGTCAATGATTTCCATACGAAAAATTACTAAATATGCAAAACAACACAAAGTATAACATTTTTAATAAATAAATAATTAGACAATCACTTTAGAGAAATATAATCACAATTCAATGATATGAGTGATCAAAGTGGGCATCTGTACCAAATCTTTTGTATTAGAAAAAAATTCCCATTCCGAGTTTACTCAAATCTGCATACATTTAAATGCAGAGATATTTAATCTTAAAAAAGATTGTACATATGTACATTGATACAATAGCTTGACAACTATACTTGATCGTGCGTAAATTCGACCTCGAGATTTTGACTGATTTGTTGATCAGGTCCCCCGATCACGTGTTCATAATTTTTGCAAAATATCTACGTGTGTCTGTGTATCTGTGTGTGTAGCGGATGTGTGTGAAATCGCTATATCTTAAAACCGATTTATCCCATAACGCTGAAACTTTATATTTATTTTTACTTAGCGTTAAAAATTAAGTACTACTTAGAACATTGATACTCAAAAGCTGCATTCCTGACAAAAATTTCGATTTGTTTTACTATTTATTTTATAATGGAAAAATTGTATCTTAGAACGCAATTTGTAGCCATGTGAAGGCAAAAAGCACCACGTTTATATAATATAATACAGGAGCTTAAGCTAATTAATTATAATCCTTAACTAAGCACCTGTACAGAGATGTTTTTTTAAGACTGCCAGGAATTTTTCAATAGTTTTAGAACTTCTAATTCCATCCGGCAGTCTATTATACTCCAAAACACCTGTGTATTTATAATTAAATTATTTTTTTAAACCACATTTACCACATTAAACCACATTTTTTATAATTAAATTATTTTTATTCCTTAAATTATATTCACATACATCCATTACTCTCACAATAAATTTACTAAAATATGATGGTAACATATTATTATCTAACTTAAATATAAATACGAACATAAAAAGGATCATTCACATTCAAACAATCTAATTCAATTATCATCTTTTTTTATACTAGCATACCTATCGGCATTTAAAATACATCTCATACCTCCATTTTGTAATATTTGTACTCTAGTTGACTTATCTAACATCTAAATGCCAAAAGTACACGTAACTGAAAAGCTACATACATATGAACATACATATATTAGATATTTATATGTACATATGCTAAATGAAATCCACCGAAAAGGAACCGTGCATCCGACCGGAAATCAAACTACACGCAAATATTGACTCGAACGTCAATTACTGCAATACTACCCGTTCAATTCATACAGACTGTTTGTATGTGGTAGCAGCGTGTGCAAATAAATCCTCTATTTTTTTTTTTTACCAATCGCTTTCGTGTGCGGGGACTTGGTTCAGTTTCGCACCGAACCGAGTCCTCGGCAACAAACATAGTCGGTGGGGACTTTATGTTTGTGTAAATCTAGATTGCGGTCTCGGTTATATATTTAGGTATAATTCGTAAACACCGACTTCATTATCCCCGGTTATGTATTCAATTGAATTAACCCTTAACTGATGCGGATAATTTCGTCGAACGTCGGCATTAGTTAAGAGCAACCCCTTCCCCGTCCCTCTTCACTTTCTCGCCCACCTAATTATACGTATCTCTCACTTAACCCTTTCTGCGAGCGATATTACGCTCGTTCATTCGGTCGAGTGCTGAAAATAGTAATTAAAGCGTCTCGAAAACTTTCGCGTCGGCTTCCCGATGGAACAATATAGAGAAATGTGTCTAAAAAATTGCATCGACGTATGACTTTGAGCTTCGAACTCATTAGGCAACATTCGATATCGATGTTTTTTTTTAATTTACAAATTATAAACCAAATACCAGATACCAAAACAAAATTGATAATGTGACGATATGAAAGTTCGTTTAATCATCTTTCTAATGCTACGTTGGTTATCGCCAAACAAATCCATATTAATGTCAAAATTAGCGCATGAAAAAATTTTACTGTTTCAGTATCAATTTTTTGCTCACCCAATATTTTTTTTTTAAAAGAAAATTTCATTAAAAATCGTGATTATTTGATTTATTTTTTAACCAATATGTGATACTATGGACTAGTTAATCTTATAATTTCCAGTGTTTCAATTTGTCGTTATACTAGGTGGCCACCAAGTGCATATACATAAAGAAAAATTTCGTGTTTCTCGCTAATAAATCATTTAAATTGAATTCATGACATTAGAATTGTTGAAACGTTCGAGAATGTTTACTTTATTTTAAATATACATGCATACGTATACATATATGTATGTACATAGGTATGTTTAGATAATTTTCATAGAATACATATGTATCGTGCGCCGTGAATCAAATTGTATACAAATCGTTTGAGAATTTCATCCCCGTCTTCGATTCAAAAGTTTAATTATGAATAAGTGCGCTTTCCTTTTCGCTCGTCTCGTTCGTCGATTTAATTTGTAGATAGTCGAATAATCGCGTAGCTTCGCGTCAATGTCGTCTAAGGTCGGATATTTGTTAAGCGATCGATCTCTATCCAACTTAGATTAAAACTCCAGATTCTGCCTATCTTGCATCTGCGATATAAACGTAAATCTTGCACGGAGAACGTTGGAATCAAAAGCGAATCAAGTCCATTCCTATGTAATCTCGTAATCTGTAATATCGTCTATTTCTGTGTAATATCGGCTTTGAAAAGTAATTTAACAATTTTTACATCACAAGTATTACGAATTAAAATTGGTTTGCAACTTTTTTTTTTTTTTTTTCATTGAAATCAAAAATTTCAATGAAAATTTTTCCAATACTGCATTTGTTTTTTTTTATCTTTGTGAAAATTCTTAAATTGAAGGATTTATTTTAAACCAGTGGTCGGAAACCGGCGGTTCCGGAGCCTCGTGCGGCTCGCGCTGTCATCCAACGTTTTGCGTGAAACACAAAACGTCGACACATAATATACACAAAATCAAAATGAATCCTATTTCTATGTACTTATAACTTCATAGCTATAAAAAGCGATAAATCGTTTTTCAACAATACTTTTTAACGTTTTTCAATAATACAATAATAAACTGTCGAACATTAAAAAATATCACGAAGATAGCTAATTTCTTACCAATCTTACAAATCTTGCAACTTACCAATTTTGCAAGATTTTCCCTAATTTGGCTCTTAGCTCGAAAAAGGTTCCCGACCACTGTTTTAAACTATTACCTTTGAGAAAAAAAAAATAAACCTATAAAAAAAGAAAAGTTCAGTATTCAAGTACTATTATCTCAGCTTTAACAAGACTGACTTCAGCACGTATTCCTCGAAGCCGTGCAATTTTATACACATAAATACTATAGTTTTATACATTGATATAACATTTCAATATATTTTTACTCAGTAAGCTACATATATAAAATAAATATTCATAGCCGTTCAAGATAAATCTAATTTATTATTTCTAATTTCTTTTTACTTTAAATTGTTTAGTTTTACTTTGAATGAATTTCTATAGCCTTTGATACGTTTACTTCTATGGGTACATACATCCAACATTAAATGAAACTCATCCAATCTTTAATACATATAATACAATGTCGAAATGTCCTATTTGAAAATCATACACTATGTATATTACGTAGGCCACTTTCAACTCTCAAATGATTTTCGCACGCGTTGAGTTTGTTCAGTTTTTTTGCACGATCGAATTTTTCCCTTAGCTTTACTTTAGCGAAAAATATTCAATCATTCAATCATTCGATCAAAAGCTGACTGGCACGAAAATTAACGTATCCGTCACTTATAATCTAAGGGTGGGTGGGTTGAATAAAAGGGGTGTGAGGGTGTGTTTTGTCACTAGTCACTTAGCGTCCATTATCGGCATGGGGGTCCTCGACTCGACTGGCAAACACCATTATCGCAACTGGCGCTACAACCGGGGGCCCCGAAACAAATCCTTCGTCGTATTATTATTAATCTTGAAGGATTGTCCGATGTGCCTGATGGTTGCGAGCATCTGCCGGACGCGTTATTTATGACCGCGCGCGCCAAGCGTTAAATCTCGCGCCAACAAGTTAACTAGTCGCCGAAAATGCTCGTTCTATTACGTATATAATATTATATTTCAAAATAACGATATAAATGGGCGAAGACCATACTATGACGCTATGATAAACACATATATTAATGGTAGAAAGACTGTTGTGAAAGGGTATTTTGAAAAAAGTAAATGAAATCGTCACTGACGCAACTGAAGAAGTCGTGCATTTCAGAACCAATTTCAATCACGCACCTATATTTTTCAAATTTTCAAAACTGAGGACATTGCAATAAAATAAGCTAAAAACAAAATCCTCTCGGGATAGTTAAAATAAATCATAAAACTCCGTATGTTCAAGGTCATTCCGTAAGTGCAAAATATTTTGGTCACACACATAGCTTTCACAAAAATTTTTCAAAGAGACTAAATCTACAAAAAATCATCACCGATGAAAATAGCACACATATAATATAATAAAATAATACTGTTTAAACAATTTTAATAAATTTTAACGTAAAATCGCCCCCTTCGGTTGTAACATTCCCTCTTTGCTACTAATGCATTCCTATACCCACTAAATAGTCGAGAACAAACTTTGCAGTAAGAATTGTAATGATCCAAAGGTCATCGCAAGTCTGCGACCACGCAGAATAAAAATTCCTCTAAAGATCTTTGAAAAATATAGGTGGAATATCAAACAGCCACCCACAGAGCTTAGCTGTAGCTAGTCCTTTGAAGGAGCTAGTTTATCATAAATTTCTCCATATCCACTTATCGGTCCTTAGCAGTGCTCGAGTGTGCAGTGTTTAAATTCAAACATGTGAGCTGATTATAGCTCAGAATTAAGCTGAATAGTTATGGTACGAACAATGAACGGTACAATATACGCAGATCAGTTTCTAGTGTAATTATAATACTATCTGCGCATAAACAGGCTAATTCGTAAGTACATGTTGTATGGATCAATAGAATAGGATATTCGGAGAATTAAAAAAAGTACACGAAACAAGTGCGGAAATTATAAAATTACATATATTTTAAAATTTTAAAGTGTTTACGAAATTTACCCGTGTGAATACATTCAGTGGGAATCTAAAGCCTCGGAGATATGAATCGACTGATCTGTTTTATTTATGTTTTTAAATGAGATTAGGATTTGAAATTAGGAACGGTGCGGATTGTTATTGAAGGTTTGTACATATAATATTTCACTTGTGCGATTCAAAATTGGATTTTTTTCCCTATATTTTCTCGGCGTTTTGAAACTGCCTGAATCGGGTTCCGGATGCGGAAAAAAGAATTCATAACCGTATATATTCGTCTGTCCATATGGAAATTTTACGCTTGGATATCTCTTCGGAGAATACGCAGGATACGTATATTTCTGCTGAGTTGAAGAAAAGAGCCGATTAGGTTTTTGGAATAGTTATTCATATATTCAGTGATTATCAATATATTTTTCGTCTGCTAGAACGTAACCGGAATCGTTAGCTTACTATGGATGGTTTTTATATCACTTTATTACCTTCTTTAATTTTCTTTTTGAATATAATGGTCAAAGAGCTTTTTTTATATTTATTACGTACACATGACTTCTGTGAATTAAAATGATTCACATTATCATTAATTTCGTATATAGAATAATACATTTTAATTTGATTTATTAATAAGGTTGATTTACATATGTACATATGTATATACATACATATATACACTTGTGACCTATGTACATACATACATATGTAGGTACATGTAAAGATCATTTTCAAAAAAAAAAAAAAAGAAGAAGAAAAACTCTGTACTTACTTAATATTCTCAACGTGGAAATCGTGAAATATATCCCACTTAGTTTTCCCAACTGACAGTACACAATTTTTCACTTATAAGCCGAAGCGAAACGAGCGCATTTCATCGATACTTGATGAACTTTTGGCGATTTTGCAAAAAAGAACAAAGTAAAGTAAAAATCACCAACATCCCTCTTTCTCTCTTGCGATCGCTTTCTTCGTGGTTTTCTTTTTTTATTCACTTCGTGAAAATAGAAAATTTTTCAAACGTCTCTTACAAAATATGCAAGTAAATTGTATAATGTATACGGAATCTCGTCTGTCTGTTCGTTTGTTGTCATACATTTTCACACGGTTTGACTAATTGGGACTAAACTTTGCAGAGATACTTATTATGATTCAGCTAGTCTTATTGATTGCTCGAGTACAATTATAAATTGTTCTATATACATATGTAGGATCATACAAAGTTTTGTTTCGATGACTCCGATTAATGAAAGCTGACAAATTGAATATCTACACATTTGGTCAAAACGAGTTAAATATGGCATCTACATAATAGGGACATACATATAATTAAAAAATAAAGCTGTCCGTAAAATAATTATGTAAATATGATAAGTGAAATTCAATTCAAAGTTATTTTGACTGTCCTAAACAATTTGCTTAAATGGAGATACATAGTTTGATAGGTATGTAAGCCAACAGTATGTACGCAGTGTACATATATTGTATATCCAGTGAAAACAAAATAAATTCACTCTGTTATATACCTACATACATATAATACACGAATTCGATTACGCCAAAGCTTTCACCGTAATAACAAAAGGCTGTGTTGCACCGTCGCAAATTGGATCGAAACGTCATCTTGCCTACATCATATACCTAGAACCTCATTTTCCACCTCGTCTGGCACTTCAGAAGGAGTGAATTTTGGTCCTTTGAATCACGAGAGAGCTTAGCTTCACTGTATTTGAGTGGACGGTTGAATGTTGAACATTGCCTTGCGTGATTACCACTCATATGAATGCCACGCGAATAATATTTCACGTTGTGTGTATGTATGTATACATAGAGCTGGTGAAATTTGTGCGGTGTGCTCAAATGGAGGGTTTTATTTACGCATTGAATATAAAACTTTCGCCGAAGAGCTTTCCGCAAACTACTGGCAACTTTTCAGGACGCGGTCCGACGTGAAATTAATTCGTTTTAACGACGAGATCCGAAATTCAAAAGTTTCCGTTTGCTCGCGCACCGCAAAAGCTCGACGTGTCCGCGCAATAAAAAATAAAAACGAAAGCCTAAAAATTAAACTCGAAATTACCTACGCTGCTATCCACTCACACAAAAACCAAGGGTCAAAACATGCGTAGTACTAGAAACTTGATTATTCTGAACGGAAAAAAATGTTCGTACAATCTAATAAACTTTTATTATAGATTTATGCCCACTGAATATGATTATGATATTAATAAATGGCAATCATCTCAAGTTTATGAGATTAAAATTGCATAATTCTGTACAGTACATGTCCAAAATAAAATTGGTATTGGAAGCTGTATTCGGGTATTTTATCGATCAAGTGTAGTATTTTATGGCTCAAAGTATGTATGTGCTTTCGCTTAATATTTTCTTTCCATTGTTATTATCATTTTATACGGCGTGTTTGCTATTCAAACAAATTCAGTGGGATTTCAGACATTATTTTTGTTTTCGTCATCATTTCAGCCATTCACCATCCACTGCTGGATGAAAACCTCTCCAATCCTGTCTGTCTTGAGCAATCTGCATCCAGTTAACTCAACACATTCTTCTCAATCCATCAGCCCATCGTCCACTCGGTCTACCTTGCTTTCTTTCACATCCTCTCGGATACCATTCCAGTATTTCTCGCGTCCATCTGTCATCCATTCTTCTCGCTATGTGTCTACTTCAACTTTTTCACACGTTCGCTTCTTACCCATGTATTCCACCTACAATCTCTTCTCGTTATACCAAGCATACATCTTTCCATGCTTCTCTGTGTACACTAGATCTTGCGTAACATTCTTGAATTTGAAATAAAAACTCAGCAGATGATACATGATACATGAAACTAACTTAATCTACGGTATGTGGAAACAGTAAAAATTCAAGTACATATACGATATCTTTCCATTCTGAAATGCTTCATTGGATGTATTGGTTCAGATAACACCGAGCAACAAAAAATCAAGAAATTGGTCAATCTTTACTAAATTTAACCCACTGAATTCGAATACGATAATGATTTTTGTTGATATGCTCTCGTTTATGAGATATTCAGGATCTAAAAAATGTAAAAAATATCCATTTATTTGGCTTTTGCGGCCTATAACACAAATTATAGTATGGCTGTGCTCAAAGTGAGTATTGAAATCAATAGTCAGATATTTTTCCTTTTAAAATAAAAAAAATATTGAGATAGAAAACCAAATCCTATAAACGTGGTGAAATAAAAAATTGCCTAAACAAACGCCAAATAACACGGGAAAAAAATATGTAAAAAAAAATATTTTTGACCTTAAAAATTTGCTAGATAATTAGTTAAGTATTTCAAAGCAATAAAAAATCACAATCAATGTGAAAAATATCCGACTATTGATTTCAATACTCACTTTGAGCACAGCGATACTATATTTTGAGTTATAGACCGCAAAAGCAAAAAAAAATGGATATTTTTTTCACATTTTTTAAATCGCGAAAATCTCATAAACGAGAGCATATCATCAAAAATCATTATCGAATTCGAATTCAGTGGGTCAAACTTAGTAAAGACCAATCTCCGCTCTGGGTATTTATTTTTTTTTTGTTACTCAGTGTAATTAAAGCTTCTATTGTTTTCTTAACGAATGTGACCTTACACAGTAAACCACCTACCTTTATTGTCATTGAGTAATTTGTTCGCGAATTTGAAACGGAGTATTCCGCGATGCGCACTTACAAAGTGAAACGCCACTCAAAAAGACATGGAACGTGCAAATATGCAGTGTGAAACACGCTTAGGAATGCACCCCTGCATCGTGATAAATCTGAGTGCAAGCGATGCATCCGCTTGTCATATGCTCCAGGACCCTTCCTGCATTGTGTCGTTAATGTCTTGTTTATATACAGGATTACACCCGTTGTAAATATATCGGATTGTTGAGTTGTGCTTCAATGAAACACACCGACGTACATCATACCACTTAACTCGTGACGAAATGCACACTTGACTTTATCTTAATATTCCAGCAAAAGAATGCTGAATGTGTACATATGTACATACATATATACATACATACAATACGATTGTTATGTTGAAATCGGATACTTACAACAGGTCGAACTTTTGCAGGATAACAATGCTTTTTGCAATAATGCAATATCTATTTTATCCAGTATACAGTATAAACAACAATATTGTGAAATAATTTAATTTAGATTTTAATAAATATTAATGTAAATCAATTTACGTAAATGCCTTATGTTATTATTTTTATGCAATTTATTTTATTACATAAATTATCGATTATGTACATATGTATGTACATACATACATATTGTTTTTTTTTAACGTTTGAACTTTTTATATTGTGTATCAAACCAGCTTTGAAGCGAATCTATTGTTATTTGAATGAATCCAATACAAAAACCACTATGCAAAAGAAAGTTTGACATAGTTTTGATTGACCAAAATCACGAGTAACAAAAATTTCAACCAGAATCTTACTTAATAAAGGACAATCATTATGGAAAATGCTGTGTATATTTATGCATCTCTCGTGGTTATTTTAAACGGAAATTCATAACATGCTTATTTCATTGAAGATTCAAATTATGTTCCGATTTTGATCTGTCTATAGCAGTTGTCGGGAACCGGCGGCTCCGCATCCTCACGCGGCTCTTTGTATGAAAACCTGCGCGATGTTTTGCGCGAAACACAAAACGTTGACACAATTTACACAAAATCAAAACGAATCCTATTTCTACACAAAACTTCACAAATCGTTTTTCAATAATACTTTTAGTAATAAACTGTATAACATTAAGAAATATCACGAAGATAACTTATTTCTTACTGCTATCCATTTAAAAAATGAGTAACATTTTATTTAATTTTGAATATACATACATACTTACATACATATAATCCGAAAATTGCGGCTCCCAAACTAATTTGGCTCTCAGTTCAAAAAAGGTTACCGACCACTGGTCGTCACTATAGTATAACATTTTTTACTTTATCCTAATCGGATAAAGTATTGTGACCATGCGAAAATTCGACCTCGAGATTTTGACTGATTTGTATCGGGTATCATCCCCCGGTCACGTTTTCATGATTTTTGGAAAATGTCTGTATGTCTGTGTGTATGTGTGCGTGTGTTTTCTCCGAAACTATCAAGTCTATCAAGCTGAAATTTCATAGATATCTATTATTTTCACGTAAGGTGTAAGAGCCAAAAGGAATTTGGTCAACATCAGTCAACCGGAAGTAGGTTTTTTTCTAAATTCTAAAATTCTTTTACCACAGAATATTTCCGAAACTGCTCCGGCGATTTTGTCGAAATTTCATATCCATAGTCTTCACGTAAGCCGTAAAAGATACTGTGATTTTGGTCAATATCTGATGAGCAAAAGTGGCAGTTTACTCTTGAACGATTTGTTGTTTTTTTTATTTTTTTCGCCCTTTTCAATATTCAGCATCGTCATAATATTGTAATATTATAATCCTCAGGGCAATATCTAGTTTACTTTATCTATATACATACATACATACATACGTGTATAGACAAAATATTGTTGTTTTAGAATAATCAAACTATTCGCAAATAGTGTACATATGTACATTATTATTTCACATAAAAATTTTAGATGCTTAACGTGTTGATAATCACGACCCGAGTATTTTATTCGATTGTGATTCCATCGATTCTTAAAAAAAATCATTCAATTTGAATTAGCCTAATTACTTTAACCGAATCCGCGTTTAAATTAAATATTACCAGACACGTGTCGATCAACCGATACAATTATTGCGGACACACGCAAAGTATTTCCGCGCGCTTGTATGTACATATGTACATACGTACATGTTATTGTGATTTTTATTTTTCGTCCACCACACACATTTTCCTTCCTTTTTTTTTTTTTCCTCCTCCCTTTCCGCATTATATATATTTCATTTCGGTCCCGGGGAAAATACGTACAGTATCGTTCCGGTCGGTGTAAAAAAGTCGACCAAAAAATCGTATCGCAACGTTTGACGTCGCTCTGAGCGGAGATAAAGCGTTTTTGTGACCCTCGGTGTCTGCGCGTCATCCTCAAAGATGAGAATCATGTCCCAGAAAACAAAACACGGTTCCGTGTTATCCGCTAAGTTCCCCTCTTATTGTTTTTACGTTTATTTACCACCATCCCCCTATACATACATACGTATAGGGTGGTGGTGGGTGTACTCTGAAACTTTTTTTTCCGTTCAGCGGAAAAGATTGATCGTGCCCGGCCAAGAAAACGCTCGTTAGAATCAACGTCGCCTTTATTTAGCCGACAGAAATGACCAATGAAACATCCACTTTCATGGCTGGATACTTTCGAAATATTGTGTTACCTGTAAACAACGAGAGAAAAGTGACATCTCTGGAGCGCGGGTCGTGTTTACGCAACATCCCCGTGCTGATGGACCACAATGAGCTATCGTATTCGGTGTGACTGTATCGTATAAAATGCAACAGTGTGATTCAATTTTAATTGTTTCGATTTGGTTGTTTTATTTAATCGCAATCGAATGGTGGAATCATGTGAAAAACATAAGTTTTTTGCGTATGGTACATATGATGCAATCGAGACAGTTTCTTTGTCTCGAACTGATCCTTGATATACTCATTACTATTATATATGTAGGTGTGATTGTTCCATGAAGCAACCTTTGTAATTTTCTCTTGGGAACGTACAATTGAAGATCAACAGTCAAACAGACAAAGCTCACAGCTTACCTATGTATGTATGTGGAACTGTGCGTACTGAAGATATTCACAGAGGAAATCTTTGAGTGTAGTCCACTTACTTCTGCTCAGTAACATTTAATAAATTCTAATTCAGAATGAGTTTTGAACTGAAAAGGCTACCTTACTCGTGCTATCTACAATAATAATAAAATTGAACCTCGTTTACACCTCTCCATTGCGATTGAAAACCAATGTCAATTATAATTTAGTTAGTGTAAGCCCGTTGAATATCAACGAACGTGTTTTTAACGATAGAAAAATGTTTTCAACGTGCTAACTACATAAATAATTTTTTTTCAATTTTTCATATCAAAAATTTTTCGATCAAATGTTTTCGAAATTGATTACGTAACAATTTAGCAAAGTCGCGAACCCCTTTAAGAACTAATGTTAGCCAATTATAGCACATCCGTCATCGCCTCCGTTGGAAGATAGTGTAAGCACGATTCCCCCCAACCTGGTGATTTCGGGTTCAAATCCCACTCGTTTTGGTTTTTTAATTATTTACCTCGGCGAGCGTTATCAGAAGACAGACACACAGACAGACGAATCTGGGCTATTATGTATATTATTATGTATATACATAATCATATCTATTTTTGGTTGGTGTTTACAAACATCCCTGAATCCCCACCTCTCAAACAGGAGAGAATTTACTATGTATAATTTAATATTATGTTTGTTTAATATAATGTTTGTTTGTTTGTCCGCTATGCAAATCGACAGTTTTTACTTTGGAACCACCACATTTGGTATACTATATCATGGTACTCTAACTTAGACCGTAGATGGTTTTTAGAAGGGGTCCCGAAGGCAATCCATACAAAAATTTTAATCAATTTTTGTCTATACTGGAGAATAAATGTTTACTTTGATATTAATTTGTTTTCATAATTCATAATATTCATATTCATAATTCACCGACCCGAGCAACGCAGAGTATTTCGGCCAGTGCTGTGTATACATACATTAATGACATCATTTATCAATCGTCGAAGCTTTGATACCTTATATGTACATACATATGTACGTATAAACATACATATGTACATATGTATGTATCTGAGACGTCGTTGCTTGCAATTCGGGTTGTTTATAAAATTTTCCGTGCGAAATTAAAACTAGCGCACGTCTTGTGTCGATTTGCGAAATTTATTCAAAGGCTCGTTATTCGGAAAATTTCTGAATCCATGAAAAACAATGAATCACGAGCAAGCGGTGTGTGGTTCGTCAATCACGCTGAAGGAACGTGTCAAAAGTCCATCATTTTTCAGCACGTCACATATGTGTCACCGTTTACCAGACAACTGGACACATAATCTATCATATCATTGTGCAATATTTTACCGAACGCGTACGCTTTTCGTATATATATATATATATATATATATACAGGACGAGAGAAAAAAATGCCAGGGGTGGTTTTTTTTTTTTTTTTTTTTTGGGTCGGTTACTTTTTTTGCTAGCTCGTACTAAATCGTATGCCTATAATAATAAACATCAGCGATATAATTAAACGGTACACGCGAATTATGTACCTAGTGATCCGTATCAGGTATTCGATTACATCGTTTCTTAAACTTAAAACTTATCCGCCGCTATCGGGTGTTTAAACAGTTTAACAAATCAATGATTTCAAGGTAAATTTTCATTTTCAAGCAGCAAATGGAATCGAATTAATTGAGTATCGTGAAAAAGGGATTACAAAATTACCAAAATTTGCAAAAACCGGTATTGGCGAAAAATCCCACTGGCGGCAATTACCGATTTTTTTATAAGTATAATATAATTGTATATATTAAAAACTTATCCAATAATTAGTAAAAAAAAATCGTTAATTAAAAATTCACCTTCTACACAATCTTTTAATGTCGGAACTTTGATGTATTTCGTGATGAATTATGTACATATGTATGTATAATATTACATGAAAAAAATCTTGAAAGTTTTTTTACATACATTTTTGTGTACTTTTTGATCTAAGAATTTTTGTGTGGAAGGGATGGTTTTAGAATTTCAGTTGAATTCAGAGAAAAAAATCGGCGACATATGTACTTGTAAATCAGTTGTAAATCATTATATGTATTCAAAAATAGTCTCAGGACTAAGTACGATATTTTCAACGTACTTTATCTTTGTTTTCAAGATTATAAATTTATGGTAGGTACCTGCACTTGGAGGCTCGTTTGAAAAAAATTTGTCGAATGTCGACAAGGTGCCAATAATTGTTTTTTGATCTGCTAGTCAAACTAACCGGAAAACTAGCCGTTAAAATGTTGTTTTCCGAATTCAAAACAATTCAGTGTTAGTACATATATTGGGGGTCATAAAATATAAAGGTTTACCCATTTTTTTTTGTATTGACGTAGACCATTAAATGCGAATATGAAATAATCTAGGGCTCAAAATAAAAAATATATATAAATTTGAACAAAATTATATTTACGTAATTATCAGTTATCTATTTTGTAATCCGGTAATACCGAAGCCTATATTTTGCTTTCGGTATTACCGGTAATGGAATCCCTAGTATCTATGTATGTACGCCATACAAAAAAGTAGAAATTCACGCGCTCAGGGTTTCATCAGATGTGGGTGGCGTGGCGTGTGGTAAGTGTGTGTGAGCCTTTATTCCGAAACCACGTACTTTTTTACTAGACATAAAATGAGTAACGTTGTATGGGCAACATTTATAACTTTTTCAATTGGATCGTTCGACAAATTGTATACGCTTAGGTATAAAAGCCGATTCAATGTAAGATTTACTGTTATTTTCGATTTCCCGTTTGAATGCATACACAAGTTTTAATGTATCGGCCGACAGCGAGGAAGAGAGAGAGAGAGAGAGTCTCGTTTTTAAAACTCTTTCAAAGTCCATTCGTTAACGATAAGGATGATGCCAACGAGTTGAACTAAGCTTTCCAGTTATTTATTGCCGACATTGTACCGTTGGATATCGATTTCTTTCCTCTTGTCTCGCGAATTTTAGCATTCGCCCATTTTCTTCAACGTTTAAGCGTTTAAAATTCGCAAAACGTACATAAATCAAGTCTCGATGCGTAGTTGTATTTGGATCGATTGTGACAATCGCGCGGTTCGGTGCCCATTGCAAATTGTACAATAACAACATTCCGATAATGTTGAAATGCGAAAGCGCGCGCAAAAACCGACTCTAATGCAGGTGTATGATTTATTATTGCGTCATTCATAAGCGGATGTCTCGAGCGAACGTCCTGTAAATACAGACAAAACTTTCCACTTTGACAATTTAAGCTTTGTTTGCGAGTCTATGGAGTGGTTTCGTAAAAGTGATCGCGCAAGCAACTCGAGCACCGCTCGAGTGGATGATAAATTTATAAACGACCCAGTGTTATGTATGTATGTATGTGTGTCTAATTGCGTTTTAAATAGATCAAAGTGTGACCCATTTACAGAGTAAAAATGAATCAAGTTTAAAACACAATTTATACATCATTTTCAATGTAGCGATAGTGGATGGTTAATTGAAAAAGTGATATTTTTATCTTCACTGAAAGTTTGACGTGCTATTATTTTTTCCGCACAGTGAAAAATGCCGAACATGATGATACACATTATTTATTTATTTAAAATACATGGGCAGGCGGCATAGCCGATGGAGCCCAGGGGTCTGATATACATACATATATTGTACATACAGTTTTTAGTTATTTATATTTGAAAAATTCATTTATATTCATAAACTTGTCGAGATGATTTATAAACAGATTTATATTTTCAGAAAATACTAGCTGATTTGGGAGGCGGTTCCAAACTTCGACCACTACAATTGAAAAGAACGAGTCTCTGACAATTTGTTTTTTTTTATTTGTCTTTTATGAGTCTCAGAGTATGACCTCTGAGATTTGCGTTTTTATTGAACTTGACGAGGTTTTTTATTGGGCATTTATATTTATTATTTATTATTTTATACACTTCTATTAGATCGTCTCCAAAGAGGTGAGACTCGTTCTTTTCTGTTTACAAAACTATCGATTAGTTTACAAGTGAGCGTACAACTGTAAGTCCATTGGTATTGGACATTAGAAAAATGTATAAACTTAATATGTACATATGTACATATGTACAGATTTACAACTTTGTCATCGATGGATTTTACGTTCATAATTTCTCCATTGCAAAGTCTCGATTGTTTAGTTCACACTGTCCGACTCCATTTTGCATTGCTTATCCCATCGATGACCACGATTAAGCTCGACCGAAAATTGAAAGAGCCATTGTCGAAAAGTACTCGTCCGATTGCAGGCCATAGGGTTTGGTTCGCCTTTTGTTCTAGACCACGTTCTTTGTGCGGAATGGCTGTGACTTTCGGCTCCTTTTATACAAACATTCGAAAATACTAGAGAGATGAGGAAGGGTGGATGGAGGAGATGAAAGGTAGGAGGTCCACCTCTTACACGACCTCTGTAAATTTTCTTTGTTGCCTCTTTCCATCGGCTCCTTTTCGGCTATTCTCTGCGACCGCGGAGGTAATAAATTAAAATTTCTCCACTATGTACAACTACTGCTCGGTGTAAAATAATGCGGTTCACCAGCGGATAACTGACCGGGCAAACACTAATCTTCAACAGCTTATATGTACATATGTACATACATACGTACACTGTGATGGGAAAAAAATATCGTGAAGTGTGAAAGTGCCTAAGCATTTTATGCAATGCCCAAAACAGCCAGGCAAAGTGCAAATGCACATATTGCGCTCACAAATTGAAATAGAAATGAAAAACTGAAGCTCGAAAAAGACTGCATGAAAATAAACCGGTTCAAATTCTGCTCAGAGATCGGCCAGTCAGATTGTTGCGATAAAAAATGATTCGAAATGCAAAATTCGGCTATTTCACACGTTGCCAAGAACGCTATGTAAAATGACTAGGGATTTTAAACAACGCGGAAGATTTCACACTTGGACATTCATATGTGTATAATATTTTTAATCAAAAGTTGGGATATATTTCGGAAAATATTACAATCCTTTTCACTCGATTGCGTATTAACTAGACCGGTGGTCGGGAACCACTTTTGAACTAAGAACCAAATTAATAAAAAACGTTCAAAATTTTTGATGTTAATCATTTATGAACTGGAAATCTGTAAGAATTTGGTTATTTTCACGATATTTCTTAATGTTAAAAAAATATTATAGGGTTACATCTGAAAAACAATCTTATAGTTATAAGAAAATTAGATTACATTCATTTTGGTTTTGTGTAATTTGTGTTTCAAACACCTTTTGCAGATTATTTATTTTATTTCACGCAAAACGTTTGATGGCAATGAGAGCCTCAGATTTGCATACAAAGAGTTGCATGCGGCTCCGGAGCCGCATGTTCCCGACCACTGAAGTAGACAGTAAAATTCACGTATTTCACACTTTTCCTAAAAGCTTAGGTATTTTATACAATGCGGGGATTTTACACTATTTCAGTAACATCTACCTATATGTGAGCCATTTATTTCACTTAAAAAAAAGGCTCATATACAAAATTGGATGTGTCTGTTTGATTCTTATATATTTCCACACAGTTTGACTAAACGGTACTAAACTTTGCAAAAATACTCGGGTGAAATCCTGCGGCTCTTAGAGTATTTGGTTGCAATAGGACATTTTTTTTATTTCGGATAGCTGCTATACATAAGTTTTATTTCGAAAAAAGAAGATCAGATGTGAACTCTGTACGCTATTTCTCTGAATGATATTATTAGTAAAGTAAATGTGTATTCGTACCACTTGAATTGGTAAGCTTTGGTCTCGTAATATTGTACATACACATACATAGTTATCTGACGTACTTATCATACTCTCTTCCGCGAGCGCCCACTCGATACGTATCTATTTATGCATTCAAACAAGTGCACTCGTAAATATAATATTTTTGAATGCCGAACGGTACTATCGATACGAAAATGCATAACATTTAATTTTCGATTCGGTGCATTATTTTACCTCGGTCGTTTTAGATGTTCCTATCTTTTACAGACTATTTAACAGAGGCGGTCATTTCAGACACGGTTAACGTAGCTCGAACTTCACAAACACCAGCACTTCTCAAAATTGATACTTAGATTATCACAATCATTTATATAAATAATATTTATGTGTTTAAAGTTACAGTCTCTTATATTTTTTGTTCGATTTTCAATTTAACATACGAAATTATTTTAAAAAAAGCGATTTCATACACAACATTGAGTGGATTTCTCATTTTCAGCAAAATGTGTAAAGTATTTATAAACGTCATTATTGAGTGTACAATAAAAATTAGTTAAAAACTCAATTGAAACCCACTGTTTATTTTTCAATGAAAATTCAATCTAAACTAAAACGTTAAAGGATTACGCTATTCCAGCAATTTATATACAAACTTATAATTGAAATTAAAGCGAATCATAGTTTGCACATCGATGCATTATCAACTTTTTCTCAACGATGCTTAAAAACTTTTAATGAATGCAAGATTAAATTTCAAAGTTTAACCAGAGTGAAATAATTTCATATTTCAACAGCTATTGTATAAACGACCATTGATATATGTATGTACATTCACATAATATATTACTTTTATTGTAAACGAGATACATAAATTAAAACGCAACACACACACATACCCACATATTTGTCGACACCGAGTAAAACTCATCAGCTTTGTAAACAATATATAAAAAGTGCAAAAGTTACGCGTGTAAACAAAGTCCACACCTGACCTTTCACATGTGCGCTTAATGATAATGTGTATTTAATTTTTGTTTTCAGATTCAAATGCTTCAACGTCACAGCAACTGAAAGGAGTTGCAGTCGAGCTATCAAGTAATTCATTACATTTGAACTATTTTTTTATATACATACATATAAAGTTTGAGCTTTTCAAAAATCTCAATCAATAAGAAAAATATCTGACTATTGATTTCAATACTCACTTTGAGCACAGCGATACTATATTTTGAGTTATAGACTGCAAAAGCCAGAAAAATGGATATTTTTTACATTTTTTAAATCGTGAATATCTCATAAACGAGAGCATATCATCAAAAATCATTATCGGATTCGAATTCAGTGGGTCAAACTTAGTAAAGATTGACCAATCTCCGCTCTGGGTATTTTTTTTGTTGCTCAGTGTTATTGATTCCATTTTATAAATTAAACATTCTGATCGATTAAGTTTTGGCTTACACAATATAAAACATGAGTTATTTTCAAATGAAATTTTTTCCTTGGGAAATTCATTTCCATAGAAAACACATCAGTTTTCTCAAGAAAACTGTCTTTATAACAAAATTTGGCAATTATATCTTCAAATTTTTTTAAATTTATTTACTATTTTTATCATTGTGTATGTATAGTCTACATATCTTATCTAAACACGCTCACTATGATTGTATCTTTACCGAACATTTTTTTTTTTCATTTTAAAGCATTAACTTATGGCTCGAGTCACTCTTTCCCAGAGGCAGGTTGCGTTCGAACTTTTGATACTCTATTACTGTAGCACGTATTTTCGGCATTTTCATTGCTCGCGAACGGTCAAATTTAGCAAACACGATCGACCTGATTTTCCCATAGCGGACAACTTTGCACGAGTTACTTTTGCATTTTGAGAGCGTCGTCCACGTTCCGGAATATATCGATTCCGGACACAACCAACGTCGGCATTCCAGAATTGCCGGCGCCTCTCTATTCCTTTTCTGGGAAGTGTGTGTATGTATTTATGTCGGCTCGATTCAAGTGCATCGGACACGTGCATGTCAATGCACCGGATGCACTTCTGGAATCTTCCGGTTTTTACAATGCACCGCACGTTTCGAAGACGCAGCACGCGTGAACGCCTCAATACATGCAATTCGTTTAAAATACGTTTGGAATTTTTATTTTATAGTACCTGGCCTTTTCCGTGTGCATTTTCCATGGAAAATAGTCGACGAATCTAACACTTTAGGTACTATCAACTATCGCCAGTCAGAAATATCGAAACGAAACTTTGTATGGTCCCGTAAAGAAATGTATCATATCGCAATCGAGTACTATATGACACCCGCTCAATCACAGGAAGTACCTCTGCAAAGTTTGGCGCCGATTAGTCAAATGTACAATGAACATAGTTTTGAAATCCAACATCCCGCTATGCTTAAAAAAGAAGGCATACGACCAATGCGCACTCTCGGTTATGACGTATGCATGCGAAACGTGGATGCTGAATTCAAGAAATCTTAAAAATGGGTGATTGTAGAAAACGGTCAAGTGAATCTCAATACAAAAAAAAAATGCCTAAGAAAAAAGTTACAAGGAAAAAGTGATATATTGTATGGAATTACGTACGAGTATATGTAAGTATAAATACCTTGGTACGGTGAGTTTCTACAGGTACTTTGTCTAAATAAAGTTAGACTGCGAGGCTTACTATGTATGTATGTATGTATGTAACGCTCAAGGGGTATCTGATATTTGATCATCATTGTGGCATCCCGACAGTGTAAATACCGCTAAAAGTATCGATGCAGCATCTCGAAAGCTCAGCGCTGTTGTTGTTGTCGATAATTCTCCGATTTCAGAGTAAAAGCAACGTATTGACTTTTGCGTTTGATAAATATTATGTGCAATAGAAACTATTATTATTAAATGCTGGAAATTTCATCGAAAATCAAAACTAGATAGTTTTGAGCTCATTTAAGCTTGATATGTATAATATATGCTTGCTGTATTTATATACCAAATATTAAATATTGAATAGTACTCTGCATTGCAGATTACAATTCAATAAAAATTCGGCAATATCGTAAAGCTGACTAGTTCAGTGTTTTATGACATGCAAATTTCCGCATTTGTATATGCAGAACAATGATGGTAATATGCCGTTACAATTTGTTTGTACGATTTTAAACCTACAAATCTTAACAGTACGGCTACGAAACTTGGCAAGCTTTCCGATACGGCAAAAAGACGATTCAAAACACATACCGAAATCGAATAAAGGAACGAAAATGGAGAGAGAGAGAGAGAACTTTTTTTTTGTAGCAGTTATAGTTGAGTCAAATTGGAAACGTTCTAACGCGCTGTAGAGCGTTTCGCAGCGGCTTTAGCCCACCTTTCCCCCACAAGTTCGACAATATTAAGTTTATTGGTATTCCATTAGAGGTGTTGCCGTGTCGAAATGTGTTTCCGATCTCCAGGTATCACCATAATAACTCAATAAAATATTTGGCCCGTGCCGTAAACGCGGTGCCGTGTATTCTGTTGTGCTGTCGCCTCACAATGCGACCCACAGGGCTCGATTCAATTTTTCGACCATAAAAGGGTCATAAAGTCACCCCATAGCCAGCGAGGGTGGCTAAATAATAATAAAAAAATAAGTCTAAAACCCCTACGACTATTTTGCAACGGGGTCAAAGTCAAAGTCTTTACACTGTGCGCAATCGAGCATCCGGCCACGAGGAGACCGTAATTTACGCCAAGACGCTACTTTGTTTCAAGATTAAATTTTTTAAATATCAATTCAAGCCTAATTTATAATGTGACAAAAAATCATAACGATACCACTATTCTAGACAAAGTACTATGTATATTAGCGTAAGCGTTTGCTTGGCCGGCCTGCCTGGCTCACTGCGATGACGCCAGCATTGCTAACGTAACAAACATTTTTTAACAGTGTGTTGACAACAAGCCGCTATCTGACAACGCGATTTATTGGCCATCATTTTCAGCCGTTCATCATCCACTGCTGGATGACGGTCTCTCCAATCCTCTTCCATTCCTGTCTGTCTTGAGCGATCTCAATTCGCCAGCCAATCGTCCACTCGGTTTGCTTCGCTTTCTTTCACATCCTCTCGGATACCATTCCAGTATTTTTCTCGCTGTGTGTCCGCACGTTCCGCTATATCTGCCACTTTGGTCATACTTCTTACCCATGTATTCCTCTTACGATCTCTTCGTGTTATACCGATCTTTCCATGCTTCTCTCTATATGCACTGAATTTAACGTTGCATTTTTGAATTTAGCATCCAAGTTTCACATCCATACGTCATAACTGGCAGTACGCATTGGTCGTATGCCTTTTTTTAAGCATAGCGAAATGTCGGATTTTTAATGGCCATACAGCAATTCAATCAATGTAACACCACACAAATGTTTCACGCACTGTAAAACGGGCTATGGGCTGAACTGTTGTTATACAAACCAGCATACACGGATGGGGGTTTGGGAGTGGAGTTAAAACTAAATATTTTCAATATTTTGTTATTAAATCAATTGTATTGCTTAGGTTTGTAAGCTTGGTTATTTTCAGATATCTACAGTAAGAGTATATTATTGTGTTTTTTATAAAGTAACCTTTTGAATTGAATCTTGAACGTCTATTTAATGTATACAATCAAATAAATACGTTAGGTATTTTTTTTTCAAAGGTTTTCCCATTCGCGTCCTTCTTCTATACAACTTCTCAATTGATACCACGCAATGGCGCTTTTATGCATACATTTTGTTTCGCGCTCACGTGTTTATTTACTTTCGATCGTGTTTTCCAATTTTTCGCAATAACGAATCAAATGAAATCGGAAAAGGTAACCGCAAAACGGATTAAATCCGATCCGAAAGCGTTAACGTTACGCCTGGATGTTTCGACCCGTTGCGGCTTCGGTTTCCGAGATTCGCACAAACATTACTCGCGAAAAACTGAAAAGTCTACTTTGATTCGATAGCCTCGAATAAAGCAAATCAATTACCGTTTGATACGTCTTTGAATGTGGTGTACATATTTATTACGACGAGTTTGAAGCGAACGCGGCCGTGTTGTAATTTAAAATATTCGTATGTCACACTCGAAATCGAGGAAAAAAAAAACAAACAAAAATTAATGCGTCAGGTATTCTGTGTGTATTTCAACCGTTTTTGCCGTTATTTCTAGTTAAGTTCGCTATGTAAAGCTTCGTTATGAGAATGAATGTCGCCGGAGGCTTTCGCGCGTGCAAATGGAATTTACACCGAACGAGTTTCAAGATTCATTCCACCAACTTGCATACCCGAATTAATGACACTTCAATGTGTTTAAGTATGAAATTTATTACAAAAACAATTGAGACCTTACGAGCACATCGCTTTCAGTGGAAAATCCCCGCTTTTCAATACATTTGATACGGAGTTCTATGTACTTGCAAACTTCTTCGGGCTTCATATTTGCAGGTGCTTACGTTCAAACATGAATGTGTTTCATTTCCAATACAATTTCCAAATTTTGTCTTTGACAGTTTGAAACTTAACGTGTCAAATACGCTGTTAGTATTCGAAAAAACTTTGGTTGATTTGAAGTGAACATGAATGAAATGTACCGAAACTTGAGTACAGAAAATAACGCAAGCTAAAAATTCATTATAACGTGTCCTAGTATTTCATATTGCGCTTCATATGAAATATATTTTATTAATTAACACAAACATACACTAATTCGAGAAATTTTTAGCTAGCGCTTTTTTACTGCACTCGAATGTTTATAACGTAAAAATATTATATGTACTTCAATCATATGTAAGTTGATTGAAAATTTCAACGGTTTTTCAAATTCCAATATATGGTAATTCCTGAGAAAAGTGACACTTTTTATGAAGCTAAAGCAAAAAACTTCACAAAGTGTTTGTTTATGCGTCCATTAGCCCTGGAATAACATTATCTATGCTAAAACAAAAAAAAAATCGTTAATTTCAAATAAACCACCCATAATATTTATTCCTACCCCCTCGAATTATAGTCGGTTCCATCACTCGCATTCTCCCCTTCAAACCAGTGGAGAGTATCTTTCCTCAGTTACACACATTCACGTGTTTGTAAAATCGTGAAGAGATAATGCTTGATATCAGTACCTTCAGAAAAATAATACAAATTAATACTAATCATGTTGGGGTATTGGGCCCATTGTTGTTCTTAATTAATACGTGTGACATTATGAGTGATTTTAAATCTAACAACTCCATATTTGCTGATGACATTAAACTTTTTAGCCCTGTCTCTCCGGGTATAAACAGTTTACAGGATGACCTAAACTCTATAAATAGATGGTGCCAAACATGGCTACTGTCTTTAAATATATTAACAAGTGCTTTGTTTTACACATAGGCCAAACTAACCCCCAAATCCATTATTTAATTGATAATGTAAGTGTCCCAAAAGTTGCACCTCAAATGGACTTGGGTGTTGTTATCTCAATAGACCTTAAATGGTCTACTCATATAAACTCCTTAGTAAATAAGTGTTTAAGAAGTTTAGTAGGTATCCAGTTGTTGTTAAAAATTTATAAATCGTATATTATACATACATAGGTATAATATGCTAGTTAGCTAGTTACTTCCGAAAATACAAATCTATTTAAAAATCATCTCGATAAGTTTTTGATCACAAATGGATTTTTGTAGTCCTTCAAATATAAATAATTAAGAATTGTATGTATAAGTAATGTCAGAACCCTGGACTCCATCGGCTATGCCGCTTGCCCATGTATTTTAAATAAATATTAAAAAACCTCCACACTTTCGATAAAAACGCACATCTCAGAGGTCATACACTGAAACTACTAAAAGACAAATCAAACAAAATTGTCAGAGACTCGTTCTTTTTAAATAGAGTGGTCGAATTTTGGAACCGCCTGCCAAATCAGCTAGTAACTTCTGAAAATACAAATCCCTTTAAGAATCATTTCGATACGTTTTTGAACATAATATGTATGTACATAGATGAATTGTTGTAATCCTTCAAATATAAATAATTAATTGTATGTACAAATTATAACAGATCCCTGGGCTCCATCGGCTATGCCACCTGCCCATATATTTTAAATAAATGTTATTAGAGCATGATATATACATATGTACATACATGACAAACTTTTAACTCGAAAAAGTTGTGGACCTGTTCGATCGACGATCAGCTGACTGATATATCAGCGCTTCTCAAAAGCTGAGTCGGCTCCCACCAGGGAAATCAACAACGAGCCGAAAGAAGACAAGGAACGGAGAGTAATTGAAACGGCCTGAGAGTCGTCTCCGAAAACGCCCACGGGACAAAGCCTATCTCTTGTAGAGAATCTCTCGTCATTCCAGACCCCTAGATGTCAGAATGACAGGTGACGAAACACCCCTAAGACTCATTGCTACCCTTCACCCGAATTAAGCTCACCAACCACTGCAAAAATTCCGTGCTTTCAAAGTTCCGATCGTTCATCGGTTGATTTCGATCGAACGAGTGGACACACCTGGACAGTTCACTTCACCTGGACAGTGTGCTTTTTTTTTCTTTGCGTAGGGTTGGTTGAAATAAAATTCCGGCATATTAAAAGGTTACATTGCGGCCACTAATAGCGACAGTATTTCACCCCTAATCGGCCTGCAGAGCCGCACAAAATAATAAAACACCGAGTCGTTACGGTTTTTAACGTTTTTGTCTGTGCGAAAAAAATATTCACCTCTCGCTTACATATTATAGATTACAGTTTAAATTATGTGACAACGCATTTCTCCGTTTCTATTGTTGGAATTTTTCACCATTGCTATGTATTTTCATATTTTATAACTATAAATCGTTGTTTGGTAGGTGCTTGGAGACCGCAACGGAGGCAATGAAAATCGACTACGTATACACGGTGGCCCAAATAAGATAACACATTTTATACAGTACTAAATGAAATAAAACCAACTTTGTACGGTATTATTTCATAAAATGATTATAAATTGGCAAACTAAGACTCAATCAACTCAAAATAACTGAATTTGACTCGAAATCTTAAAGCAATTGTCAATCTTTAAAATCGTTATAAAAAAATTTTGACAATCGCTGGAGCAGTTTCGGAAATATTCTGTGGTAACAGAATTTTAGAATTTTCTACACGAAAAAAACCCTACTTTCGGTTGACTGATGTTGACCAAATACTGTATGGCTTTTATACCTTACGTGAAAATAATAGATATGAAATTTCATCTTGATAGACTTGATAGTTTCGGAGAAAACACACATACAGACACACACACACACACACACATAAGTACACAGACATACAGACATTTTCCAGAAATCATGAAAACCTGATCAGGGGATGATACCTGATACAAATCAGTCAAATTTTCGCACGATCACAATACGTTATCCGATTAGGATAAAATAAAAATTGACGATAACTCGGTGGTTATAGCGTTAGTCTCTTGAGCGAAGATCAGTTTCGAAAGTCATTGAAGTCAACGAAGAAAGGGTTTTTCGAGCTTAATTACAGTCATTGGCAACATCTGTAAATTACTTGTATATCCAAATCGGATCCAGATTCCAATGTTAACCTGCAATTGGATCTGTTACTTTGTGTTCTTAGACCTGTTGGTTAACTTTCCCAAAAAGTTAAATAAATTTCCATAGTGATATTGCAATATCATCATCATCCACTGTTGGATGAACGCCTCTCCAATCCTCTTCCTAGGAAATAGTCTTGAGCAATCTGCATCCACTTGACTCCACACACTCTTCTCAATTCGTCAACCCATCGTCCACTCGGTCTACCTCGCTTTCTTTCATATCCTCTCGGATACCATTCCAGTATTCTTCTCGCTGTGTATCCACTTAAACTTTGTAACACACAATGCGCTATATCTGCCACTTTGGTCATACTTCTTACCCATGTATTCCTCTTACGGTCTCTTTTTGTTATACCGAGCATACATATTTACAAGCTTCTCTGTGTGCACTGGATCTTACGTAACATTATTGAATTCAGCATTCACGTTTCACATCCATACGTCATAACTGGCGGTACGAATTGGTCGTAGGTATGCCTTCTTTTTTAAACATAGCGGAATGTTGCATTTAAAAACTATGTTAATTCTTCCAAAAGCGCTCCATTCTACATAGTTTCATTATTCCTCTTTACATCCATTCATATTCACCAATTGTCCTAGGTATAAATAACTATCAAATTGCAATATATAGCTGATAATGAAACGATCTATAAGACAGTGTGTATTATTACTATTATAAAACTTATGAATCGATAGTTTAGAATGCAATTTACGCTTTTGTGTTTCGTTTGATTTTTGTATTTGAAATGCGATCGTTTATTCAGCATTGGCCAGCTCGTAAAAAAGTCAAAGCCACTTTATCACACTTAATAGCGCATAATGTACAGATAGCGACGAAAAACGCTCTTTCGTATCTTTCACCTTTAAATTTTGTAATAGTTATGTATGATATACCCACCTAAGCCACTATTCGAACCCGAAAACCCTCACTAGCGTTGAGTGCATGTGCAGTATGCGGTAGAATTATGGTAATGAGCGACCGTTCCATAAATTGAAATATTCGCGTTTTAACGTCGAAATTTTAAGCGAAACAACCGCAATCAGCAACCTCCCCCCATCCCCTTCTGGCTTATCCGAGCTTCGATACTAAACCTAGTATTTCCCAAGTCGAAAATAATAATTTCGACACGGGTTCGAAATTCAAAAAAAAATTCCAAATGTTTGATTTTATCGCACCGGACGTAATGTGCGAAACAATTTTGGATTATTAATCCGTTGATATGTTGACTGATAACGTGGCGATTGCGGAAAATTCGATTCATACAATAAAATAGAAAGTTGTGTTGACCAAAGTTTACTGCTAATGGCGTACGGACTACTGATGGACCTACTCGTACCTTTATATATGTATGTACTTCAAACATTATTTTTCAATTTACATATATAGGTATACTTGAATAAATTTATGACTTATTATTTCTATATTACAGGCAACGTGTGTTATCTCCGCATTGGAAAGAATGCTTGAGCGCTTTAGGCAAAATATGAAA
Source organism: Parapsyche elsis (assembly GCA_022651745.1). Lineage (NCBI taxonomy): Eukaryota > Metazoa > Arthropoda > Insecta > Trichoptera > Hydropsychidae > Parapsyche > Parapsyche elsis. Next base: position 805,258 of record JAGVSN010000041.1, read on the forward strand.
TAAATTAATAATTTTTTTATGTCGCCAATCCTGAAAAACAATTCGAACTCTAGCTTTGTTGTCAACCAATTTTTCAATCTTGTTATTTCCATACCAATTTATAAAGCGTAATACATTTCGCATATTGCCTGGCCATTATATATGTACATATGTACATATATATGTATGTACAATGCGCGATTTCAAACTTTGCCCGTGTTATTATTTATTTATTTATATAATACAGTAGCTTAAGCTAATTATACAATCCTTAACTAAGCACCTGTACAGATATGTTTTTTTTAAGACTGCCAGGAATTTTTCAATAGTTTTGGAACTTCTAATTCCATCCGGCAGTCTATTATACTCCAAAACACCTCTGTACAAGACACTTCTCCTATTTCTAAGTATTTTAACATTTTTTTATAATTAAATTACATTCATAAACATTCATTCCTCTCACAATAAATTTACTAAAATATAAAATAAAACATACAAATCCTCAAAGTATCATTCACATTCAACCAATCTAATTCAATCATCATCTTTTTTATACTAGCATACCTATCCACATTTAAAATACATCTCTATTTTGTAATATTTGTAATCTATCTCTAGTTGACTTATCTAACATGTTTAATAATGAACCACAATACATAAAATGAGGGCTGACAATAAAATTACATTATATATTATTATTTTAGTTTCTTTAGATGATAATTTTCTTAGCCGACATAATATTCCTACTTTGTTTTATTAAAAATTGACCGTGTAACTTAAAATCTAACTTATCATCCAATATTATATCCAAATATTTGAAATTATTAACTAGTTCAATATCACTTTCACCAACTTTTAACCTAAAAATGCAAAAATACTAAATAAAATTATGCAAAAATACTGCCATGAGATTTCGCATATATGGTTTGCAGTTAAAAAATTAACCTTGAGATATTTAATTTAAGCAAATTGAAAGTTTCCCTCATCTCTTTTTCGTTGCATCGAAAATAATATAGAGTGGTCGCGTGACTTTCTCCATATTGGTTAGCATAGACTAGCTTTACATTTTCCGCATTTCACTTTTTGATGCCGTTCGTTGGATAATGCGACGACACACCTTCTGGTCAACATATTGCAACTCTAACGTGTATATTTTTATTAAAAAAAAAACAGTCATGCGTGAAAATGGCGCCATACAAGTACGCGGAGCTAAACGGTTTTTGGTCACGCCCGGAAACTTAACTCGAGTGGAGTTACGAGTACCTTAACCCAACGCGAGATCGTAGCTACGAGCCAGTTAGTTACCCACGTCAAAATATGGTTCATTACAAATTCGATTGTACCTGTACGTTGTAGCTCGACCGCGACCCACCGTTTGAGGGCCCCTGTTCGGGCCCCCAGCCCGTATATAACCGTCGTATTGCGGTCGCCTATCGTCGATCCGATAGGTCCTCCAGGACTCATCAAAGTTTAACGCGGCTCGCGGGGCCCTTAATCCCGCCACGTGTTGCTCTCGTTGTCCTTTTCGAATCTGACGCGCGTGCCATTAACCCTTTGAGCGCGTCGTACGTAATTATACTGACCGCGAGTCCATACAGGCGCCGTACGCAAGAGCGGTTCTCGCGCGCGCCACCGTTTGACGGAGTTGCGAAAATTTTCCGACGGTAAATTTTGAACTTTTGGGTGTGGTGGTGGACCTGCGAGAGTTTTCTTCCTGTGTAACTTTGTGCGGGCGCTATCTACCTATTTCCGGTCGGCGACTAACCGTTGATCGTTTTGTGTTACAACCGCTCCTATATATAACAATTTGTAAGTGCCTCGAATTATTCCGGATGCGTTTTGAACAGTAAATAGTTTTATAAACATCGGTGTTATTTGGAAAGTTGCTGGTTTACCCGTCATATGACGGCGGATTTTAACCTTAACCGCCACCCGTATACGCTTGTTTGTACAGTACAGCACACAGGCTGTTTGACAGTACTAAAAACAATTGTATAGTTTACCGTTGATTGAATGGGTGTACGGCCATAAAATAGCATTGGCTTGTTGTCAACACACCGCTAAAAAAAATTGTGACCGCAACCATCGAGAAAGACAGGCAGACAGATTTTACGCTACTATACATATACTAGTGTATGCCCGTTGAATATCAACGGAGCATTCTCATCACCCGTACTAAAAAATAATTGCCTATTGCAACAATATTTTATGCCATCTATGTCGCGTTATAATAACAACGTAAGAATTTAGCAAAGTCGCGAGCCATATTATATTTGGTTGAAGCCTGCCCTACATCATCTGGTTTGGCTCACCGCGTAAGCGCTCTGTTCCGAATCAGTGGTACTGGGTTCAAATCCCACTCGTGTGACCTTTTTTTTTTTTAATTATTTACCGTGGCGAGCGTTATCAGCAGACAGACAGACAGACGGAATAGGGCTATTATGTATTCATTAATTATAATCCGTAACTAAGCACCTGTACAGAGATGTTTTTTAAGACTGCCAGGAATTTTTCAATAGTTTTGGAACTTCTAATTCCATCCGGCAGTCTATTATACTCCAAAACACCTCTGTACAAAATGCTTCTCCTATTTCTATTTATTTTAACATTTTTTATAATTAAATTATTTTTATTCCTTAAATTATATTCACATACATCCATTCCTCTCACAATAAATTTACTCAAATATGATGGTAACATATTATTATCTAAATTAAATATAAATACGAACATACAAATCCTCAAAGTATCATTCACATTCAACCAATCTGATTCAATCATCATCTTTGTTATACTAGCATACCGATCCGCATTTAAAATACATATCATACCTCTATTTTGTAATATTTGTAATCTATCTCTAGTCGTATATGAAGCATAGTTTAAGAAAGTTTGTTCTAACGAATAATACCAACTAATACAATTAATTCAAACCGTACTTCTTTTCGAAATTGAACTACGCCATTTAACAAGTTATTCGATTATTCAGCGGTGATGCGGGAAGGGCGAGCAAAGGGTGGGTCCCCATTTCCAGTTTTTATATAAATCTCTCGCGAGGGGCTGCCGAGCCAACGATAAGAAATTGTATTAGCATATTAATGAGGGGACCAGCTCGTGAGCAAGAGGCTGAGCCGAGAAGAGATGAGGACGATGGCCAATAATACGGAATACCTGTTACCCACCCACTCACCTTCTCACCGCAATGCTAATTCGTATAATATGTCGAGGGCTAGCCTAATGGGTCCCCTGTTCGTTTCTGAAATTATTGGCCGAGATACGTTTCAGGCGAGGAAACGACAACGAGCCAAATCAATAACGATGGCTGAGTTCCGCATCAGCATCCTTAGCCCATCGCTGAATCTGAATCGGGAAAATCTTATGACGGAAAATGCTTCAATTTTCATGAGGTGTCGAATTTTCATGAGGTATGAAGTTCGCATCAAATTCTATAAATGAGAAAAGTTAACTCATTTAAACGTTGCCTAGTAGACTTGACATTAGCCAGTTTGACATTATCTTACTTTTTTAATTATTTAAACAGTATTTTATATTTTCTTTACGTTTATCAGCATAGTACATAAGGTACCTATTGATGGAAGTATTCAAAAGTTCTTACATATTGTTTTAATTGTGACGACATACAACTATATGGTTATTTGCAAGCATTCTATTGCATTTTCCTATAATAAAGCGAAGCAAATGAATGAAAGTTTCTTTGTATTTAAATATAAATTTTATTTTACACTAGCTGAATTGCCCGGCGTTGCTCGGGCGGGTGAAAGTTATCCAGTACAAAACAAAATTGAATGAAAAATTGAAACAAATGAAAACATTTATTCTCCAGTTAAAAAAAAAATGATTAAAAATTTTGTATATGGGGGCCCGTCGACCCCCTGATCCCACCCCTTCCAAAACCTACCTACGGTCTGAGTTTAGGGTATCATGAGATAGTATACCAAGTTTGGCGGTTCTAAGCTGTTGAAAACTGTAGATTTGCATAGCGGAACGACAAACAAACAAACATTGAATTTTACATAGTAGATATTTCGTATGTTTTTTAATGTTCTTTGCGTTATTTATTCGCATGCAACATTCGTTCGAAAACGTAAAATTAAATCGGTACAAAAATTGTGCGTCGTTCGTCTGAAAGTTTAATTATTAATTTTGTAATGCTTTTCCGAGTTATTTTCTGCGTCTTGCAATCAAACACGAGAGCGAGCGAAAAATGACAGTTTAATGTACGGAAAAGTGCTTTATTTACAATGAGCTTTTATGAGTGAAACCGACGTCGACTCCAATTTTATACAAACACACACACACACACGCGTAAAAATCGCTTGCAGACGTGTCGTAAATTTTGAAATGGTACATACTACATATACATATATTATATATTGTATGTAGGTAGCATTTTTGAGCGACTTCGTTCAAAGTTGTTACTTGCGTCGTACACATTTGCAAACCGTTTCGTTTGAAAATTGTTTTTCTTTTTTCGAAGGCTTCCAGCGTTCGTTCGTTCGCTGGTTGAATGCATTAAGTCTAGTAGGTACTTTACCTAAAAATTCAAATCGGATAAACTTTGAGATGAAAAGCCGGTCGCGGTTGATGTTCTCGGTTTGCTAGATTGTAAATTGGGTAATTTGTTGTAATTAGTTCTAAAAATTTATGGGTACCGTAAAGGCGGACGACGCGCAAAATTATCGTCAGATGACGTACTACCCCCTAGGAAAAGCGATGTCGTCAATTTCAAATAGGCCATGTCAAACATGTACGTCTTCATCTTGAAAGTCCATTAAATATTATTATTAATTGATGTAATTATTCATGGAGCGGTACTCAAAACAGTCAAAACTATTCCAGTTTTCACAGTACAATGTATAGATACATACATACTATGTTAAAAGTAAAGCGTTATAGTTCACGATACACTATCAGGTTAATAAATATATGCATTTACAATTTATGTACATATAACAGTATCGCTACGGGTTGTATGTATTTTATTAGAATTTTTCTGCACGAACTGACGTACACACTATAAGTGTAGCAAAATCACAACCCTTTCTATATAGTATGCTTTGGCCCTTTGTCTCAAAAACTAGATTCAATTTGTAATATAAGACATCGTAAATATTATAAGAATATCAAATTTCATCACAGTCATATTTTCAACTGCTTGAACATTGAAAATGTTCATCTTTTTTTTACAAGCTGTCATTGTATGTACATCAATTTAAAAGGCAAAAATCTGCATCTTTTTTATTCATTTAATTTATTTTTTTCTAGATAATGACAGTATTTTAATAAAGACTATATTTGATAAAGTCTGATTTTTTTACACGAAAGATTCCCCCTCACAAGTTGCAAAACTAAACATTGTAATAAAAACGGTTAAAAACAAAATCCTTTCGGGATAATTAAAAAATTCCTTTTGTTCAAAGTAAATGCAAAATATTATCATCACACACGCAACTTTCAAAAAAATTCACTCAAAGACAACTTTTAAAAACTCTTATTGGTACTAATCCAAAAAAAAAAAAATGACCATATTGGAAATATGTACATATATGTACATACATACATATCTGTAGCAACATTTCAATAAAATAAATAATACGGGAATTATAATGGGAAAACAAAATGTCTGTTTCGCGTAGAATCATCTCATTCGAGAGGAACTACCTACTCACAATTAAACGTTTAGCTTTGATTCATATGAAGCAGTTTAAATAATCAAACCGACACAGTCAATTCATTCCGGTCAAAATAGACACAGCTGGAATGTCTTTGACAATTTTGCACCTCAAAGGTTTGTTTGCAGGCACTGACGGCGAGGCTCGATTGACCACCCCTGACTCGATTAATTCACGACATAGACATACATATATACAATATTATATAATACATATATTTCCGTCTTAGATATTGACCCCCCGATCGGATATGCTCGGCCGGGACTCTAGCTATGATAATAATCGAACGCATTAATGGCTGTGGGCCCTTAATTGCCTTAACTGCCACCTCCTCTCCCAACCTCTCTCAACCCCCTAATCTAAGATATTGCCGTACCGATACTTTCACCGTCGATGGCTAATTAGTGTATATAAATTAATTGATAAATAAAAGAGTCATCCATACGCCGACTCGTCGGCAATTAATGTGTTATATTTACATAGATACATAAGTTGAACTTTTGTTATTACGATGTGGTTGATAATTTGGCGATTTTCACAGTCGACTTATGTTGAAAAATATCGACACAATACATCTATTTGAGTGTAAAATGTATAAAAATACGAAAGGCAGTCGTTGTCGATTTTAATTTCTCGTGATTATTTTAAGGAGAGTTACATAATGACGTGGCACTTTATACGTTAATTACAGTTGTATTGCATCGATTTATAGTCTCCTCATGATATCAATGTTTATCTGGATCTAAGTAATTAAGTATGTAAATGGTGTCACATGCTGAAATGTGTATTTATTACTTTAGCATAGCGGTGATTTTTTTTATAAATATCTTTATTTATTTATTTTACAAACAAAAAGTAACTTAAAGCTGAAATTACAAAATAAACTTAATTATCTACAATTAGCACTTATATACATAGATGATATAAATGCCCGTTGATGATCAACTGATGTTCATTAATGATATGTAAGTGTAAGTAACATTAGTGGTAACTATGGGTTATGGTAAAAAAAAATAATATAAAAAAATAACAAGTCACGTTTTCAATGATAACAAAAAAAGGGTCGAATTTAAAAATTTTGCTTAAATAAAATTAAAAAAAAAATAAAAAAAATTTCAATAAAATTCTTGACGAACATATGGACAGACAGACAGCCTTAAGGTATTTATGCACATATGTATGTACATATATGTTTAGTGCTATGCTTAAAAAATAAGGCAAACGACCAATGCGTACCGCCAGTTATGACGTATGGATATGAAACTTGGATGTTACTAAATTCAAGAATGCTACGTTAGATCCAGTACTCACAGAGAAGCATAGAAAGATATGCATGGTATAACAAGAATAGTTCGTAAGAGGAATACATGGATGAGAAGTATGACCAAAGTGGCAGATGTAGCAGAACGTGTGGAGAAGTTAAAGTGGACACATATCGAGAAGAATAGATGGTAGATGGACGCGAGAAATACTGGAATGGTATCCGAGAGGATGTGAAAGTAAGCAAAGCAGACTGAGTGGACGATGGGCTAATGAATTGAGAAGAATTTGTGGAGTCAACTGGATGCAGATTGCTCAAGACAGACAGGAATGGAAGAGAGACCTTCATCCAGCAGTGGATGGTGAACGGCTGAAAATGATGATTTATGTATGCAATAGTATTTATCCGCTAAAAAAAAAATACAGTAAAATAAACTTTTACATAGATTCAAGAGACTTTGTATTCATCGTTTATCTTTTGTATAATCTACATATGTCTATATATATAAAAATCAATGTCTGTCTGTTTGTTTGTCTGTCTGTCTGTCTGTATGTCTGTTTGTCTCTTATAGGCTCCTAAACCACTCAACCGATCTCGATGAAACTTTCAAAAATTATTGTGATCATGTCGGGGATGGTTCCTGTGAAAAAAAATCGGGAAAAAACGGGAACGGGCCTGCTCACGCGTCAGATAACGTACTAGGAACGGGAACGGGAACGGGAACGGGCATTGCAACGCATGCCGGGTCAGCTAGTACATATATAAAAATCAATGTCTGTCTGTCTGTTTGTTTGTCTGTCTCTTATAGGCTCCTAAACCACTCAACCGATCGCGATGAAACTTTCAGGACTTATTGTGATCATGCCGGGGATGGTTCCTGTGAAAAAAAATCGGGAAAAAACGGGAACGGGAATGGGAACGGGCCTGCTCACGCGTCAGATAACGTACTAGGAACGGGAACGGGAACGGGATCGGGCATTGCAACGCATGTCGGGTCAGCTAGTATGTTTGTAGATTTCATATAACTCCATCCAACAGATCTTAATCTTTGTTGTTTTTTTTTTTTTCATTTAATTTATTAACTCCACTCACTGTCGCGTTCTACATACATACATACATATTGATCCGCACGCGATTTTCACATTCGGCGTGAATATATCTCACACTACTGAAAATTATTTATATGAATGGAAAAGCCGCAATGAAGTTTGACGATGATAATTTTACGAGATGTCATCCTTTCGAGCGCGAATGGATGTTTTTGCGTCGATCATACGACGACGACGACCCTCTTCCATAATAATAACATAATAGAGAATATACTAGTTTAATTAAACTCGACTTCGCTAACGTGAAGTTTATCGCCGTAGATGAAGAGATTACGCACCCACCCCACCCCACGCTCACCCCTTCTACGCTAACAGTTCACGTTTAGTTGGGCTCGTGAAGGGTGTGCTAAAGGGGGTGGGATGAGACCAAAGCTCGGTACTAGGTCTCTCCACCGACATTATGAATAAATGCCTGCAGATAAAATCCACGGAGATGAACGCATCCCGGACGGATAAACGGTGATGGTGCGCAGATAACGCGCCAAATTAATTACCTGTAATTAGGGACCGCGAAAATTAAGGGAGGTAATCCTATACCCCCCCCCCTCATCCTTCTTCATCCCCCTATCCTCATCTCTGTTTCTATCCTTCTCTCTCTCTCTTCTTTTCGTTTGTTGTTTAGGTTCACCTGCAATAGAATTGTCTTCCCTTTGTACTTTATTGTATACAAATCTGTGTATACTATTATTTTTCTTTGTTTATACATTACAGTGGGGCATAAAGTTTGATTGACGGTTCGTTCTTATATGTAGCATGGTTCTGAATAGCCCAATGTATATAAATGTCCAGTGAGAATAAATTAAATTTGCAATTCAACTGTGTGACCTATTGTACGTATATTTGCAATGTGTCGAATAGTGTCTATTTAGGCTATGCTTAAAAAAGAAGGCGTACGACCAATGCGTACTGCCAGTTATGACGTATGGAACTTGGACGCAAAATTCAAGAATGCTACGAAAGATCCAGTGCACACAGAGAAGCATGGAAACATGTATGCTTGGCATAACAAGAAGAGATCGCAAAAGAAATACATGGGTAAGAAGTATGACCAAAGTGGCAGATATACAAAGTTTAAGTGGACACACAGCGAGAGGAATACTGGAATGGTATCCGAGAGGATGTGAAAGAAAGCGACGTAGACCGAGTGGACGATGGGCTGACGAATTGAGAAGAATGTGTGGAGTCAAGTGGATGCAGATTGCTCAAGACGGGTAAGAATGGAAGAGGATTGGAGAGGCCTTCATCCAGCAGTGGATGGTGAACGGCTGAAAATGATGATTTAAAATTTAATAAGATAATTTGGCTATGCTTAAAAAAGAAGGCGTACGACCAATGCGTACTGTCAGTTATGACGTATGGATGTGAAACTTGGACGCTAAATTCAAGAATGTGACGAAAGATCCAGTGCACAAACAGAAGCGTGGAAAGATGTATGCTTGGCATAACACGAAGAGATCGCAAAAGAAGTACATGAATACAATAACCAAATACGAAAGGTTCGGGGTATAACATAATACAATAAAACAACTGTCGGAAAAATATAAATTTAATGAAAAATGTGTCAAAGTGCACGTATCGTGTAAAAAAAATTAACTTGTCAACCGTAATTTGAAACGAAACGTCGTTTTTGTCATTTCAAGTTTAAAACGTAATGGACGTTTAAGGTCGCTCTTATGAATCAAACTCTAGACCTGGTAAATAAAACTTTTTCATCAATTTAATACTCTAAAATTTGATCAAGTCATACATTGGCGTGGGTTTTTCACACAAAAACATTTGATCTTTGTTTATATGTATATGTTTGTTTATATGTGTATGTTTGTCTAAAATGAATCTAGATGCCAAGCAAAGCGAAATTTATCACATTTATTCTCTTCGAATGAATAGTTCATACGTCTGAAATTTCCACGTATAAGCTTTCCCACCGAAACTACCTGAAAAGGACATCTCGGCAAACAATTTTCCGTCGAGAAAAAGCCCAACGTTGACGTACTAAGAACGTCAATGACAATCGAATTTGCATCGTGAGACAGTTGACTGTGCAAATACCAAACACCACCTACTTCATCCCCCATCTTTGAGAATCCCTTCACCACCCTTTCCTCTTTATTTATACGCGAGCCACAGCTCGGTTGAGTTTTGTTTATATACACATAACTGCAAACGTCGTCTTTGAAAATAAATACAGGGTGACTGCCTCAAATAACCCGCCATCGAGTTTAAAATGTCTCTGGCTTTTTAAATATTGAAGAAAATAATGATGTGTAAATTGCATTATATGTACATACTTTGAGTCCCTGAAATCAACAATATTTAGTTTTGGAAAAAGGTACTTTTAAGGGATAATGTATTTTTACTCGTTCTATGTATATATAAGCTGAAAATTTTGATGAATCCTATAGTACTACAGTTTTTTCAGAATTTCGCTTTTAACGTTTTTATGTCATTCTGAATCCTATTTTTAAGATCTTGTATAGGTTTTGATTATGTCGATTAACGCCATTTTGTTCAATTTTGCAAGAGTTCAGACCTACATATGTATATGTATTAGTTAATATGTACTAACCATAGATGAAAGAATAAACAAAATCTATTAATTAAACACCTTGCCCTCAACTATTAATTAAATATATAAGTAAATCTAACTTCCCTCAACTAACAATTAAACTCACTATATAATATTAACGTACTGAATAGTCGTGTGACAATAATATTCTCTTTGTTGTAAAATAGTATTTAAGTCATGCAAGTATAAACAACCGGCAGTTCGTAGCCGACCATTGTAACGAGTTAATCCAATACAGTATAATATAGTTATCTATTATTTTTTACCATCTCGTCTGCACAACCCTTTAATTCAATCATACAGAACGATACTATCTTTTGTATATGTAGAATTTCCCAAATACGTTATGCTTTAGATTAACTGGAGCCACCCTGTATATACATAAGTGTATATTTTATCCGAGAAAAGCAACGCACTACTTCATAGTGATTTTCTTTTGAAGACTGACGGAAAATCTTCGAGCGTTTGCAAATGCAAACGTTGCAAAAAAATTCACGACGATTTTGTAATAATCGTTTGTACGTACTTGATTATTTTATTGGTGCCATTTTTCCACTCATATCTATTTCTTCCATTGACGTATAGTTAAGGTGCTTGTATGGGAAAAAAATCGGGTGTGGCCCATGACTTTATCCATATATGTATTTGAGGAATACAAAGAGTAACGAAATTAATTTTTTAAGGACGTAACTAAATAAAACGCATGCACACCACCGTGTAGTGGTGTATTAATATAATATAATTAAAATACATATGTACATACATATCATGAAATTATCAACTCTTAAATTTTATATGGAAATTATAAATATAAATTTTCAGCTTGATCGGTTAAGTAGTTTCAGAAATACTTTGTGGTAACATAATTTTTGACTTTTCTACAAGAAATTTCCGGTTGGCTGATTTTAATGATTTATTTTTTCGTAACTAGCAATTTATCTCAGGATTACAACACGAGCAGCACCAAACCTGACGCGATTCGTAAAAATCTTGAATTAGCTTTAAAATCATTAAACGACCATTTTACAAAGTGGAAAATAAAAATTAACCATACAAAAACGGACGCGATATTCTTTAGTGTTCGAAAGCACAGGCCGAGTTCAGAGCTGAAGATCTCATCAGGAGAAAGGCTGAAATGGCAAGCTCAGTTGAAATATTTAGGAATAATATTTGATAGAAGAATGCGCTGGGCCTAAACTGCAAATCGTGCAAAACAAAGCCATCAAAATCATATATAACACCCTCATGTACATACATATGTATACTAACCTCAAAACGCTTCACTCGCGAAACAACATCCCGTTTGTAACTGATATTAAAAAAAAATTAACCAGGAAGTTTTATCAAAAAACTACCAATAACCACGCTAACAAATTAGTAAAAAGTCTAGGTGATTCCGATAGTGTCATTAACTTTCAGGTATAAACATAGGCTCCCGAAACATAATCTGTTTTAAGCCTCCGATTACAGTGAGTCACTAGAAATAAGAATTTAATGTACGTATCTGCATGCATACCATATTTATTATGTATTGTATTAAAAAAATAATTGTAAATAGGTTTTTTAGCTTAAACTTTCCGACTGTAAAAACAAATACTAACGATAAAGTAAGATTATTTTCCTATTATTACTAACATACATTTATTGTAAAATGGATAATGGCCACTTGATCAGGAACCATTAGGATACGTTTTCTTAGTAAATAAGAAGTATTGTGAACATTATATGGATAAATAAAAGTTTTAAAAAATTAAAAAAAAACATTACAATATTGTGACGATAGTACCTATTTAAAAGGCCGAAAAAAAATAAAACAAAAAACAAAAAAATCGTTCAAGAGTAAACTGCCACTTCCGGTAATCGGATCTTGACCAAAATTACAGTATCTCTTACGGCTAACGTGAAAACTATAGATATAAAATTTCGACTTGATCTGTGAAGTAGTTTCGGAAATATTCTTGATTGTTACGCCCGACAGACTTTTGGCTATATTTCATTTAAATGCATATAATAATACTGATTCTCAAAATCAATAGAGGGCTTAAGTTTGGGACAATTAGTTAAGGCGATCGTTACGCCCCTTTTTTACCCTTTAAATTTATTGATTCCAGATGTGTCGGCACACTTAACTATGTTTGTATATTTCTTTTAAATACACTAGATTAAGTTTCAATAGCAGGGCGAATGTTTACGACCCTTGACTAACATTTCTTTTAAATACACTAAGTTAAGTTTTGAATAGCGATCGTTACGCCCCTTTTGTACCCTCAAGATTCACACACTTGTCGTGCCGAAAAAGATTTATCGTGCACAGATGTGTCGATTTTACATTGACGCACATTAGCCAAATGTTTGCGTGAGAAAAGCATCCACTATCTCTAGTTTTGTAAATGTATACCATCATAAATTTATTCTACATATATCTATGTATGTATACCATAGATATAGAATGTATTATAAATCAATGATGTATACCTATATATGTATATGAGTGCAGAGCTCATTTCAGCAGAGAAAAAAAAGGAGGAAGAGAAATTCACGCACTCTAATTCTTACACTTATACTTGTAACATCAATTTAATAAACGAAAAATGTAAACATCAAACGCTGCGTTTATAATTATATCTCTATGTGTGTTTCTCCACCACGTCAACCCTATCCATCGGAGATCATAACAGATTACAGGATTTTTGACTTTTCTACAACAACAAAAAACAAGAAAAAAACCCTACTTCCGGTTGACTGATGTTGATCAAATTTCTTATGTCACTTACACCTTACGTGAAAATAATAGATATGAAATTTCAGCATGATAGACTTGATAGTTTCGGAGAAAACACACGCACACGTACACACAGACATACAGACATTTTCCAGAAATCGTGAAAACATGATCAGGTGATATATGTAGATATATGATACCTGATACAAATCAGTCAAAATCTCGAGGTATAATTTTCGCACGATCACAATACTTTATCCGATTAGGATAAAGTAAAAATGTCTGTAGTGTGGGTGAAAAAGTGAAGCTTTGGAAGCGTATCCTACGGATGAATACCCGTTGAAATTCGGAGGTAAACTTTTCTGTCGACCAAATTACCTGCAATCCGATTGGGCACAATTGCCGAGGAATGCCCGGAAGAATGCCAGAGTGTTCCGATAATGCCGCGAGAACCCTTCGAATTTAATCGACCAAATAATTTCCGACGTCGTCGTCTACTACAAACCTAAAACTTGTCGAGAATCCCGGCCCTTGCCATGAAGATCATAATAAATTGAATTTCCGAGAATACGTCGTCGGCACGAAGCAAATAATTAGCGGAAATGGGCAACCCACACTGTTGTATGTACGCAACGCAATGTACACACTTAAGCATACTCAATTTCGGATAAATACTAACGAATGTCAATTCCGCACAATACAAAATTAGCCAGGCAAAGTGCGACATGTACTATGTATATTTAAATGGAAACAGTATGAAAAAAACATCTTCGGGATCAGCTGATCAGATTGAATCGCGCATCAAAATTATTTGCATAAAATTATCAGGCATGTATGTATGTATGTACCTACACTTTACTTGTAATACACAATACTATATCATCATCATAATTATCAGCCGTTAAACCATCCACTGCTGGATGAAGATCTCTCCAATCCTCAATGTGCATTACAATTGAGCAATGTGCATCCAGTTAACTCCACACATCGATCTACTTTGCTCTCTTTCTCCATCTGCCATCCATTATTTTCGCTATGTGTCCGACACATGGCGAACACATGACAAGAACAATGGATGGCAGATGGACGAGATAAATTCTGGAATAGTATCCGAGAGGATGTGAAAGAAAGCAAGCCAGACCTAGTGGACGATGGGCTGATAAATTGCGACAAATCTGTGAAGTCAAGTGGATATACATAGATTGTTCTGATGAGTACGCATTGGTCGTACGCCTTATTTTTTAAACATAGCGGGATATTGGAATTACAAACTACGTTCATTAATTCAAAAGCGCTCCATCCTAGTTCAATTCTTCGACAATACTGTATTTATTAGCGTATGTATGTATGTCCGCCTGCCTCAGTCGTTGCGGTCACGCTAACATTGCCGAAATTACAAACAAAGCTGGTTGAAGTTGGTAACGCATTTTTAACTAATTCAATCAACGGTATACTATACAATTGTTTCACGTACTGTAAAATGGATACTAAATACTGTTATTGTACCAGGTCGTATGGGTGAGGGTTGGGGTTAGAATCCATTACTTTTCTATTTGATTCACTTTCAAAGTAAACATTGTACGGTATATTATTTAAAATAAAAATACAAGCAAGACTTTGTTTGTATTATCTACATATGTATATACATAGTGCTTGAAAATTCTACACTATTTTCCTATGCATGATAGGGGATGTATTTAAATTATTTTTAATACTGTTTTTATACTTAAAAATATCCAGAGTAAATAACTTAATAACGAAAACAAGCAGCTGGGATAAACCTTGTACGTCCGTGGACTCGTCCAGTTGCAATGACAAAAATGTCACTAACTCACCAACTCTTTGGATCAGCTCATCTTCTGCCCAATGGGTCATTTCATCGATTCTGCGTGCAATCGTTATTATAATAAGCAAAATCGTTTCGACTTCTATACTTCATTCTTGCATCAAACATAATTCCAACCGTGTCTTTTATTGGTGGTAGCACTAAAGTCTTGCCAATTGTGTGCGGCTTACTAGCTTGCGCGTTTGCAAACTAATCGAGTTAGAGGCGTGGACAGATTTTTCATTAATGCTGGTCTGGTTTTATGCGAAAACTTCGATTTCAACGAATTGCTGTTCCAGTTGTCTTTCAAAAAATTCTAGTGGCTTGTTTTTAAAATCCGGATGCTTCGTCACAAAATGCCAACGCAATTTGCTCGGACGCATCCTATACTCTGTTGTGCCGTTTTGTGACCCACTAAAAATCGGCTCGCGATCCACAGTTTGGGAAACGCTGATCTAATTGATTGATTCTGTTACAAGACTGGTTGCAAAAATAAACCATAACTTGTTGTAATGAAGCACTGCAAGTCATCGATCAATTTCATCTTCGGCAAACGAAAAATGGGACACTGCTTACTTTTAATACCCGTTTTGTTTCTTTGGGCGTATACCGCGAGCAGTGTATGGCGTGTTTCCGCATTCGGGAATAATTTCACCTAATTTGCGATAAATCGAAATTTTCGCATTTTATTGTTGAAGATTGATCGTAAGCCCCTACGTCTCTAACGTCCCCCAATTTTTCCGACGATCATAAAGCTTTTTTTTTTTTTTTGACCGCGATAGTATCGTCCCTTTGCGTATATCTTTTCCGGACGGTTAGCCGCGGGCCCATCGTTTTAGTCCTTATCGGTCGCGACTTTTCAAATGCACTCGCTCGCCCACTTTCCCTTTGATACTCTTCTTCACGTACGTAGCTTTAAATGAAAGATACGTCTTCCTATATAAATCAAGCCGCACTTTTAACTCCGCCTATATACGAACATAATTCGTCTTACTAAAGCAGACTAAATCCCTAATAGAAAAAAAAAATTTTGAAGAAAATATTTATTTATATACAAGGATAAGGGAAAGAATAGACGTAGATGAATAAAATAAAACAATATATGTAAGAATGAACAATGTTTTTAAATCCAACATTTCGCTATGCTTAAAAAATAAGTATGACGTCATCATCATCATCATTTTCAGCCGTTCACCATCCACTGCTGGATGAAGGCCTCTCCAATCCTCTTCCATTCTTGTCTGTCTTGGGCAATCTGCATCCAATTGACTCCACACATTCTTTTCAATTAATCAGCCCATCTTCCACTCGGTCTGCCTTGCTTTCTTTCACATCCTCTCGCATTCCAGTACTTCTCGCATCCATCTGCCATCCATTCTTCTTGCTATGTGTCCAGCCCATTGCCACTTCAACTTTTTCACCCTTACTGCTATATCTGCCACTTTGGTCATACTTCTTACCCATGTATTTCTTTTGCGATCTCTTCTTGTTATGCCAAGCATATATCTTTCCATGCTTCTCTGTGTGCACTGGATATTTCGTAGCATTCTTGAATTTAGCGTCCAAGTTTCACATCCATACGTCAAAGTATGACGTACGGAAGATGAATTCAAGAATGGTACGTAAGATCCAGTGCACACAGGAAAAAATGGAAAGATATACATATGCTTGGTATAACAAGAAGAGATCGTAAAAGGAATACATGGGTAAGGAGCATGACCAAAGTGGCAGATATAGTATGGACACATAGCGAGAAGAATGGATGGTCTGTCTTGAACAATCTATATCCACTTGAGTTCACGCATTTGTCGCAATTTATCAGCCCATCGTCCACTAGGTCTACCTTGCTTTCTTTCACATTCTCTCGGATACCATTCTAGAATTTCTCGCGTCCATCTGCCATCCATTGTTCTCGCCATGTGTCCACTTCAACTTTTACACACGTTCCGCTACATATCTGTCACTTTTTACGATCTCTTCTTGTTATACCAAGCATACATCTTTCCATGGATCTTACGTAACATTCTTGAATTCAACATCCACGTTTCACATCCATACGTCATAAATGGCAGTGCGCACTGGTCGTATGCCATCATTTTTACTATCTTTAAAGTGTAGAAAGTTCTTCTGTGCAGAAAAAGACAACAAGTGTATAGAAAATGAGCGAATTTTATATTTGTATCGTATTTACTATGGTTGTTTTTTTGTTGTTTTTTTTTCGGTTTTTGGCTTAAGCTCACCTTATCGTTGACGATCGTTGATTTCGCACGCGCACGTACTTATTATTGCACGACATCTGTACTAAGTGCCAAATCAGATCAATACTCAATTTTTCGTGCTCTTCGTGCTCGCGCAATATTGCCAATTTCGAGAAGGAAACGGCACGTGAGCGACCCGATATCCTATGCGCAATATTTGAATTTGAACTCACACAACATCTGAGCTCATTTTACTCGTATATATGTATGTACAATATGTGTACATACATACATACATATGTACGAAAAAAAAACGCGCCCAGCAGACGGTGCTCTATGGATAATTTAGTCGTGTATGTCGTGATGTATACAATATAATAATATTTAAACGTTTATGTGTGTACATATTGTAGCTACTTGAAAACCATGTGCTTTGAATTCAGCCGTTAGAAAAATGTCGGTTTTTTTTGCCGAAGGACGAGTCGTAATGTATAAATTTGTTGTATTTGATCTATGCCTTATACTTTTTTTGACTTTATCCCGTATCAAAACATATTCAAATGTGCAAAAATGTTGTTTAGACATCGATATCAATTTTTGCTGTACGTACATATTACCTTTTTGCTGCATAGGACAAGCAAAGCGGTAAAGTAAAAGTTGCGTAAATAATACAGAAGAAATATCAATGTTGAATTTTTATTAAAGATGAAGGTAGCGAATACTTTTGTTATCGCGAAATTAAAGTGTCTAGGGATTGTAATTGTAGCTATGTATGTATGTATGTATACAAAAAAAAAAAAAAAACAATTTTATTATACTTTGTGTTTAATATTAAAAATTCGCTATTTATTGCTCGGTTTCTGGTCGTCGAATAAAAGAAATATCAAATACGTATGTATATACATACATACATATATGTATATAGGTATATGTACATTTTTATTTATTTTTTGAGCGGATATAATTGTTTTTAATTTTTGTTTTAATTTCCCCGGTGGCTTTTCGGCAAATGGCAAATTGCGAAAAGCCGACCCTGTCCATTTGGCGCGTTATTGAATTATCTCATTTGAATATCTCAATTTGCGCGATAATTCCGAACCGCGCGCGCTCTCCTTTCGCAAAAAGAGGGGAAGACTTGAACCAATTCGGTCAATGCCGGGTTCAAAACGTAAAAAGAAAGATTAAATTAAACCCCCGTTCGCCAAACTATGAAGTCTCGCTCACTTTATTTATTCATGCATACACTCTATGTATGTATGAACGAACACACACTATCTTATTATAAAGACCGCAGCCGTATTATTCGAGCGAGAACCGTTTTTAATAGAATCGGTTGCCCTTTACACATTCCCCATACATACTAGCCATTAAAACCATTAAAAATTAATATCTCAGAAACTAGTAACGCCATTGTATTAAAAACAAAGCATTTTAAAGCTCATATAATCGTCTTTTTAATGATATGATGATTTCTGTCAAACGAATGATTACTAATGCCAAAATTAGAAAAAAAAACACATTGTATAGGGCAATTAAAAAAAATGTACATACAAAGTTTTATTTTGTTTGTTTTTACGTTTCAAAGCTATATAGAGCAGTGGTTGGGAACCTTTTTCGAGCTGAGCAAAATTAGAGAAAATCTTGCAAAATTGGTAAGCTTGGGACCCGCAACATAATATCTTCAGATTATATGTATGTACATACATACATACATAGATGTATTCAAAATGAAATTAAATGTTCGTGATATTTCTTAATGTTCGATAGTTTATTATTAAAAAGTATTATTGAAAAACGATTTAATTATTTTTATATCCATGAAGTTATATGTACATATGTAGAAATTGGATTCATTTTGATTTTGTGTAAATTATGTGTCAACGTTTTATATTTAGCGCAAAACTTTGGATGACAGCGAGGGCCACAGGTTTTCATACAAAGAGCCGCCGGTTCCCGACCACTGCTATAAAAAAAACAAAATATAAACTGCATCCCTCAATGCATAAGGAAATTGCAAACTTCAGTGAATCGTGTATGTTAAATGGGGTGGAGCGACGATGTATGGAATTTTTTTTTTTTTTTGGGATATTCGTTTTGAAATAGTTCTAAAAAGTTGCCTCTACAGTCTACATCATACCTCTTGTGTCCAAAAAAATCTGCTTAATTTAAAAAGTTTTTCTTTTTCACTTTTATCTTAACACTTTTGAAATGAAAATTTCCAATTGATTGTTTCCAATCTCTATAAATAGCAATTTTAATTGGAAAATTAGTATTTATTTTTACTATTCATACTTACTACTTTAACTTATATTTACTCGTATGCCTCCCTCCACTGCGCTCACAAATTCACACTTATTTGAATAATTCATGGAATACGTAAATAAATTAGATTTTTACAAAAAGTACTTATAATATTCAATAAATTTAGGGTAATTTTATAAGCATGTTATCTAAAAATTTGTATTCCGAGTTCAAATTTCGAAATTAATAGGCTATTTTTTTTCCTTCGTGTAGAGGCCTGAAGACATATTCACAGATTTTTTTTAGTATTTTAACGAGAATACGGATGAAATTTTTGGTAGGTATAACAATGTCAATTTTTAATTTTTGCATTGTCGCTCCACCCTAATGTACATACAAGTACATATGTACATACATATGTAGATATTCGATAGGGTTGTGACTGTCCGAGAATTACGACTTTAGTTGGTTATCGGAAATCTTTATTCCAAGAAGTTGAGATGGTGACGAAGCTCATTGGTTCATCAGAGCCTAGGTAGTCTGCGCAGATCGATTGTAAATCGGTCAAGACTAGGATGTTTCTTAAGTTGGACAAGATATATGTATGTATGTATGTACATTGTACCATTGTGCATATATTATATTATATTATTTCGGTCTATGGACGTACATACGTATATATCATACTGAAAAAGTAGCACCAAACGATCGCTAATATACGGGGATTATTCGGTGTGTAGTTTTGTCTTCTCTCGCTTTTCCACCTCTCGTATGCGATTTTCCGCAGACTGGCATTGTCCTGTGGGAAAATCTTCTTCATTCCAGCGGTGGCGACACTCGTACATGTCACATGTAGTGACTTTCATCTCGTGGAAAAGTCGCCTAAGAAGCCTACTAGGCATCGGCGACACTAGACTCTCCGTTCATGAATAATTTTGTACCGGAAAAATTGCCGGTGGACCCGAAGCGGGGTAGAAAAAAAAAGAAAAGATATATGTATGTATATACATACATAGGTGAAATTCAATTTAGTATCCGTTCACAGATTTGCATGCATTACTTTATGATATCGGAACGTTTTAACTGGCGAATAGAAATGAACGTATTATGTACTGATGTTGCATCGACATATGGATCTAGGCAAAAAAATACCACCCTATTTTTAAAGACTTATAACGCTAAGTTATTGAAAAATAGCACATTTTAGATTTAATTTAATCATCTTTCCAATGATATGTCGATTTTTGTCAAACAGATAATAATTATTATTGCCAAAATCATTCTTTGAAATAAATGCAGAATTTCATACATACATTTTATCATTTCAATCTATGTATAATTTGAATAACGGATAAAAAATAATTAGAAATAATTCATCATATCTATGTATGTATATGTAGTACAATTTGTAATTTAAATTGAAAGATAAACATTTTCGAATATTTAATACATTACATTAGCTAAGATAAACAAAGCGTTACCTAATCGGACATCTTATTATAAGTATATTACAAAGCAAATATATTCCGTATATGTATCCTATATGCACAATTTTGCAGAGGTATACAAAAAAATAAGCAAAATTCTGCAAAAAAAAAAAAAAACAAAAGTTATGTAGTTTTTTCGGTAACTCAAACTCGATGAAACAAGTATGGAAAAAGCTTTTCCATCTCGTATGGCCTTCGAAACGGTAATTGTTATTTAGCGCTGTTGGTGGAAAGTTTTAAAAACATTTCTTTTCGCATGTGAAATGTTCTCGCGTTTTCGACGAAAATTTATTACGGACACTTTTACGCGATGCTTTCTTTCGCGTGTCGATTGCACACACAACTTCGCGTTGTTTGTTTGCCGTAAATTATTTATTCACTCTGCTAAAGCAGACAGTTTCATCTTCTATCGTTTCTAAATCGTGTTACAAACAATGCATCGACCTCGACGTGGAAACGTAATCACTTTGCATTTGGAGAAAAGTTGCGCCACTTAAAATAATTCACATACACCTCAAATCGACACATTCATACTGAAATAATTAAAAATATGGAAAAGGTACAATCCTAATAAATGCATGCAATCAAAAATACTTCAATTGAGTAAAAAAAAACTGATTATGGATATCAATATTCGATTGAAAATACTGTACGCCTAATAAAAGTGATGTGAATTTCAGATCTATGCATTACACGTACATACATATATTGTGAATTTGTCACGATGATTTTTTGAAGAACGTGACCCTTCTATATAGTATTCATCATTCACTGCTGGATGAAGGCTTCTCCAATCCTCTTCCATTCCTGTCTATCTTGAGCAATCTGCACCCGCTTGACTCCACACATTATTTTCAATTCATCAGTCCATCGTCCACTCGGTCTACCTTGCTTTCTTTCACATCCTCTCGAATACCATTCCAGTATTTCTCACGTCCATCTGCCATCCACTATTCTCGCTGTGTCCGCTATATCTGCCACTTTGATCACGCTTCTTACCCATGTATTTCTATTACGGTCTCTTCTTGTTATACCAAGCATACATCTTTCCATACTTCTCTGTATGCACTGGATCTTAAGTAACATTCTTGTATTCAGCATCCACGTTTCACATCCATACGTCATAACTGATAGTACGCATCGGTCGTACGCCTTATATTTTAAGCATAGCGGGATGTTGGATTTTAAAACTATATTCATTCTTCCAAACGGGGATCTTTCTAGTTTCATTCTTCGTTTTATTTATTCGTCTTGAGCAATCTGCATTCAGTTGACTCCACACATTCTACTCAATTCATCAGCCTATCGTCCACTCGGTCTACCTTGCTTTCTTTCACATCCTCTCGGATACCATTCCAGCATTTCTCGCGTCCATCTGGCATATATTCTTCTCGCTATGTACATATTCACCGCTATATTTGCCACCTCAGTCATGCTCCTCTTCCTCGTATTCCTCTTACGATCTCTTCTCGTTATACCGAGCATACATATTTCCATGCATCTCTGTGTGCACTGGATCTTTCGTAACATTCTTGAATTTAGCACATAGTATTATGACGTTGGGAATAAGCTGCTGTTTCCGAGGTGAAAAATCTACCGGAAAAAAAAAGGAAAGAAAAAAAGAAAAGTGAACGGAACGTGCAAACCCTTTGAACGCGTCACCGTGACGCAGACTTGCAGTTATGTGTCGAAACCTTTTCCGGCAATAAGAGAATCGCTTTGAGGCTTTTCGGGTTTTATTTCACCGAGACACAATGTGATGGTCCCGTTTTATGCGGTTCCTTTTGTGCGAGAGGTCGATTGGTCCAGTCCTCTCTCCCGCAGGACTGGTGTCCGGAAAATAAAATGAAAAAAAAAAAAAAGATCTACAAGGGATAGGGTCAGGACGACACCCGAACTCATTATTTCAACGAATTGTTTTTTTTCGCCATTCGAGTTGACGAACGCAACCTTGACGGTAGTCGACAAAGGCGGAAATGACCCGTGGAAAATCGGAAAAATCCAACGACCCCTCGACGAAAATCCGTTTTCCATTTTCCACCATACCAATTTGCGCACCGGCATGGCAGCCAGCTTGAGAAAATTCGCAGAAAATCTACAAAAAGCAGGTGAAAAGCTCGAATCGAATCTCACTATTGCTAAGTGGTCTAGAATTTCTTTAGTAATTTTATACAGACAAATCAGAATTCGCCAAAATTCAGTTTATATCTTACTTGTGTTTTAGGTTTACTGAACTATTATAATAAAATTTCATTGTGCGAGTACAAAATTCTATAGCGTTGAACTGAACGTACTTACGTACATTTCGGTTCCTTTTCATTGGATACAATAGAATATGTATACAAATTGGCTATTCATAAACAATCAGTTTAAAAAAACAAGCCTTCTAATAAGAAAATTGGAAAAATTTTTGTATGATCAATGTTACATATACAAACCCCAAAAAAATGATCATTTTCAGCCGTTAACCATCCACTGCTGGATGAAGGCCTTTTCCATTCCTGTCTTTGTTGATAAATCTGTATCCACTTGACTTCACACATTTGTCTCAATTCATCAGCCCATCTTCCACTCGGTCCACCTTGTTGTCTTTCTCATCCTCTCGAATAACATTCTAGTATTTCTCGAGTCCTTTAACTTTAACTATTTCACACGTTGCGCTATATCTGCCACTTTTGTCATACTTCTTACCCATGTATTCCTCTTATGATCTCTGATTGTGATACCAAGCTTCTCTGTGTGCACTGGATCTTACGTAGCATTCTTTAATTTAGTACGTTTCACATCCATACGTCATAACTGGCAGTACGCGTTGGTCGTATGCTTTCTCTTTTTAGCGAATACAATCATTAATAATGTAATAATAACATTTTTTCATTGGAGTTTATCTTAATTTAGTCGATTCATTACATTTTCTAGGTAAACATCATACTACATACGTACATGTCAAATCTGTAAATCAGGAATTTCTTATTATGAAATTGTTACCATTTTTACTTTGTTTTTCAAGTAGCGTTTTGTTTTACTGATATTGTTATGCCGGCACTTTACATTGGACGAGCGCTGACGAGCGCCTAGGTGTGGTTATGTCGCTCGAACATTTTCGCGTCAAGGCCAACGTACTGTATAAGCATTCGCGGGACATCGGCAAAAGTTGAGCGAACACGAGCGAACCGCGAAAAAAGCAAGATGGCGGACCCTTCACATTCAGTATTATCTGTGCCACCGATTCTCCACCGAGAACCCGCGATATGCCAGATAATCGTTGTTGTATGTGCTTATTCCACACAAGGTGACCGCATAAATTACTGCGATGTCTTTGACATTTTGACTCGACACTTCGTTCGCTGCCGCTCACTAGTTGACACTAGAGTGGCGCCATTAGCGAAACGGCATTCGTCAGCATTCGTCGACGTCACTAAGGCTATGGTTTCCTAGGAAAGCGGTGCTGTTATCTAGCGGCTGTAATGTAGTGGTGTATGACGCCACTAAAACGTTGTCCATTAAATCAGATGGCGATGGTTTCCTAGAACGCATTGACCGTAAAATTGCGGTGCCGTTATTTGCACGGCGTCCGTGTGGAAAACGTTTTAGTGACGTCTTACACCACTACATTAAGCTATGGTTTCCTAGGAAAGCGGTGCTGTTGTGTAGCGGCCGTTCATCATCATCATTTTCAGCCGTTCACCATCCACTGCTGGATGAAGGCCTCTCCAGTCCTCTTCCATTCCTGTCTGTCTTGAGCAATCTGCATCCACTTGATTCCACACATTCGTCTCAATTCATCAGCCCATCTTCCATTCGGTCTACCTTGCTTTCTGTCACATCCTCTCGGATACCATTCCAGTACTTCTCGCGTCCATCTGCCATCCATTCTTCTCGCTATGTGTCCAACCCATTGCCACTTTCACTTTTTCACCCGCACTGCTATATCTGCCACTTTGGTCATACTTCTTATCCATGTATTTCTTTTGCGGCCGTTATGTCCATATAATCAGATTTCGTTTTCGTTTCCTAGAACGCATTGCTCGTAAAGTTGCGGTGCCGCCATTTCCACGACTACCGTATGGAAAACGTTTTAGTGACGCCACACACCACTACATTGTTGACCTTGGAGTCATTTTTGATTCAAAGTTAAATTTCCATTCCCAAATTCTTAATGTAGTTAAATTAACATTAAATCTTCTAGCCTTTTTAATAAGGAACTCTGGGTTATTACGCAATGTTGACGTAATTAAGATTCTTTATTATTCCATAGTTTTATCTAAACTTGAATATAATTCGTTAATTTGGTTTCCTCGTGAACAGTCGTACATTGATATGTTGGAAAGGGTAGATAAAAAATTTGCCCGTTACATATATATAAGGATGTACGGCTACTACCCTTTTCTCTTCCCAACAAAATTCGTTAGGGGTATGACTGGCATGAGGTCTTTGGAGTGGAGGAGTAAAGTATTCCTGTTGAAACGTGTGTTCATGATTATAAATGGACATATGTTCAATGGTGAAATACTAGAGCGTCTCCAACTTTACACTCCGGATTTTTATTGTCGTGCACGGGGTCATGAGCTATTTGTGGTGCCGGGGTACAGAACAATGCTTATGGGGTCCAGCCCGATGATTACTGCTCTTAAATTATTTAATTCTTTGTCGACTGATGTTGAGATTTTCAACATCAGCCTGGCGCAGTTTGTAATCAAACTAAAAATTTGTAAATTCTAGTATTATTTTTTTTTTTTTGTTTGATTTTCTTATGTTTTTTTTTATTATAATTTTATTAAATATTCTAACTTCTATGTATCTTTTTGATTTTCTTATTCTTTTTTGTTTTATATATGTACATATGTATATGTAATCTATATGTTGGGCTAAAACCTATTAATAAATAAATAAAAATAAAAATAAATAACGGCCGCTACACAACAGCACCGCTTTCCTAGGAAACCATAGATAGCATTACGGCCGCTAGATAACAGCACCGCTTTCCTAGCAAACCGTAGCTCAAGTCGAACGTTTTACGAACATTTGCGCGACGGTGAAGTGGCGGCATTACATAGAACACTCGCACGTGCAACAATAAAAACCTGTTGACTTTCAACGGGCGATACTAGAATTCGCAAATAGAAATACTTTCGAAACAATCACACCACAATCAAAATTATACGACAGCTCGTACGATAATAAATAAACTCTAATAACAATCGATACGTTTCTCGCTTTCGTCGCATGACAAATTACGACCCGATTTTTCACACAACCTTTAACTCGACCTGAAAGAAACGTGGATGGCGACGGCTGAAAGGGAATAAGGGGAGACCCCGATGTGACGAGACGGTGACAACAAGCCGGAGAAACTCCAAAAAGACGTAATGGGTACGTTATGGGGATGAGAAATGGGGGGGAGGTATGGTAGTCTGCCCCGGTTAATTCAATTCTTGGTCTCGAAGTGGCGGCACAATGGGTCGCACAGACCCCCGGTCTCCCCTCGCATCGCGAGTAATGATCGACACGGACTCATTTGACATCGCACCATTTGGTGACATTGTCGCCGCGTGAAAAATGAACCTCGTCATCATCAGATCCGACGAAGAAACCCACCCTCACAACCCCCTACCCTCACTTTCCCCTTTCTTTATAATGGAGCTTTTTCTGCGTAAGTCTGGCTGGCGACTGGGATGACAGACGTCCCGCCACGAGCGCAATTGTCCTGCTCGACACTCATTTGCTCGGTATTCCGGGATAGTTAGTTTCTATTTTAGCAACGTTACGAAACTATAGTGGTTTTTTTTTTTTAACAAGACAATATGCAATATTGAGTTTGAGTCTTTGGTTCTTCTGACACGTGGATTAAAAGGGGACACAATTCCGTCACTCTCATTGTGAGAGGCTAGTTGATGGTTTATTGGTTGTTGGTTTATGTTTATTTATTTGATGTATTGTAGGTATAATGTGGTTAAAACGAAACACACGAACCGTAACCGTAACATTAAGTTGGATTTCTTTTGGGCAAAACTCCATTTGAAAGACATATTAGCGTATGCCCGTTGAATATCAACGGAGCGCTTTCTCATCACCCGTACTGAAAAAATAATATTAAATTTAATAGTTTTTATATAGACAACAGTTTAGCAAAGTCGCGAACTTTCAACCGATTTACATGTACATACATACATACATAATCGCATCATTTGGTTTGGCTCACCGCGTAAGCGCTCTGTTCTGAATCATGTTGATGATATATTTGATAGCGAACTATTTGACGATCGGTATGTTGTCCTACGAAGAGACCGAAATTACGCTTTAACTCATCAGACTCTTGGAGGTGGTGTTCTCATAGCTGTGCGAAGGGACCTCACTGTGCTTCCGCAGTCCGGCTTCCACTCGAGTGCGGAGGATCTTTGGGTTACCTTATTCGTCAAGCAACAGGGATCTAAATTGCCTATGAAATTACACATCTGTGCAATTTATTTAACCCAACAAAATTTAGGTTATACCTTCTCACAACAATTATCTAACTTTTTCGTAAAACTTGATGATTTAATTTTACAGTGCCCCTCAGATAAATATTTGATTGTAGGTGACTTCAATATGAGGGACATCGCTTGGTTACCTAGTAACATTTTACAAGATAAGTCACTATACCCATCTAACCCCCGTTCACAAGACGAAAAGTTACTTGTGGATGAAATTTGCGCCCTTAATCTTAAACAGTACAATGGAATAAAAAATAGTTTTGGAGTAACTCTGGATCTTGTATTGTCTAATGATATCGTTACGGTAACGAGTTGCTCCGACCCATTGTCGGTACCAGTAGACCCCCACCACGGCGCTCTTAACCTACAGATGGATATTATTGAGTTTGACACCTTAAAATACGCCCCGTATACCAGGTTCTTGTTTAACAAGGGCGATTATGACTCCATTTCTAATGAGATATCCAATATCGACTGGTCTTTCGAACTGACGTCCAGGTCATTTTCAGCGGCTGTTGAATTCTTTTATAGTACATATATGAGGTTGAGAGATACATATGTTCCTCCAAATTGATTACCCGCGATTTTTTATCCCATATGGTATTCACCCGCGCTAAAAAAATTAATTAAAGAAAACATAAATATCTGAGAAAGTTTGGGGTTTATGGTAACCGTTCTGATAATGATTCATTTAAGGTACTACGTGACCGGGTAAAGAACCTGGAAAGAGTCTGCTATGAAAAATATTTAAATTCTGTTGAAAATTCTATCGAACGAAATCCAAAGCAATTTTGGTCTTTTATTAAGTCCAAAAGTAAAGACCACGCTTTGCCCAGTTGTCTAAAGTACTGTAATTCTACAATAAACACCGGCGAATCTATTTGTAATGCATTTTCAGATTATTTTTATTCTACGTTCTTAACTTCATCCCCAAATCACTCGCGACAACTAACAATTAACCCCAGTCCCCTTTTTGAAACCTCAACTTATTTATCTTCCATAACAATTAACCCAGCAGCCGTATGCATACTACTCAAAAAACTTGATCCTTCAAAATCGGCCGGACCAGATCATTTACCTTCCCATTTCCTAATAAAATGTGCTGAAGCAATAGCTATTCCTATCTCAATATTGTTCCGTAGATCGTTGGTTGAAGGAGTTGTCCCTGATATTTGGAAACAAGCATACATAACACCAGTTCACAAAAAGGGACCAAAGACTGACATTACAAACTATAGACCAATTTCCAAACTGTGCATTGTGTCAAAGGTCTTCGAGAAATTAGTCTATGATCAGCTATATCCTTCGGTTATGCAGGAGCTCAGTCCTCTTCAACGTGGATTCCTAAGAGGACGATCAACGGTCTCCAATCTGGTATTGCTCAACGACTACATAACCGAAGCTATGGAAAATGGACTCCAAGTCGATGTCATTTACACGGATTATAGCAAAGCTTTCGACAAAATCAACCATAAATTATTGCTTCTTAAACTTTCCAAGATAGGAATTTGTGGAGACTTACTTAGGTGGTTCTCATCCTACATAGATAATCGTACCCAAGCTGTAATTACTAGTAATTATATCTCTAGTTGGGTTATAATTCCTAGTGGCGTCCCCAAGGGTCACTTTTAGGCCCGTTGCTCTTTGTTATCTTCATTAATGATATTCAGCTGTGTCTGAGGACTTCTAACTTGCTCTGTTTTGCGGATGACATGAAAATTTTTCCCAAATATCATCTCGTTCTGATACCATAGCTCTTCAATCCGATCTCTTTCGTATTGAAGATTATTGTACTCAAAATCATTTAGATCAGTATCATGACTCTAAACTGATTTTCGATTCACACATAGATAACATTGTAGCCAAGGCCTATAGGGCCCTAGGGTTTATAAAGCGTTGCTCTAAGGAATTTAATCGTATCAAAACACTCAAAATTTTATATTGTTCACTTGTCCGTAGCAATCTGGAGTATGCCACCCAAATCTGGAATCCCAGATACGATACGTACATTTCGCGTATCGAGAACATCCAAAAAAAAATTATCCGCTATTTGTGTTATCGTAATGATGACATACTATATAACCATGATAACTACCTTACTCTCTGTAGGATTCATCATCTACTTCCCTTAGAAGTAAGACGTGAGGTTGCTGACTTAACATTCCTTCTAAAATTGCTTCTGGTTCCATTGACTGCCCCAGCTATTATCCCGAATTTCTCTTTTGGCACCAGTAAAATTACTCCGGTCCAATCAATTATTGTATCTCCCATCGGCTTGTACAAACTACAGACAAAATGCGTTTCTTTGGCGGGCAAGCAAGAATTTTAATGAGTTGTCTAAAAGCTTCATTGATCTTGACCTCTTCTGTACTAGTGTTGCGTCGGCCAGAGGTTTTTTAAGTCATCGTTTTTTTTCTTCCCCATAGTAGTTCTTGTGACAATTATGGGATGTTTGCATTATTCTGTCTCTGTTATTTTATTTTATTATACATACATACTCTATACTGTTATGCTTAATTAGCTACTGTTATTTTATTTTTCTGTTACTTTATTTTATTTACTATACCACCTGTGCATTTTACTAGTTGTTGTTATTCTATACTATATGTTCTCTTACTATACTATTGTTACCTTACTTTAATTTACTTTTGTACTATATTGGTTGTTGTTTTGTGTTCTTCAATTCTGTTGTTTTGTGTTCTTTAACTCTGTTGTTTTGTGTTCTTTTACTCTGTTTTTTTTTTATTATTGATTTTGATTTTCTTTTCTTTCTTACATTGTTACTATTTGTGGAGACCTGTTATTGGCTTTCTGTATTTATAAGTTTCTTACTTTTTTCTGTTGTAACATAGCTGTTGGTCTTCCTAAAATAAATAAAAAAAAAAAAAAAAAAAAATCAGTGATACCAGGTTCAACTCCCGCTCGTGAGACGTTCTGGTTTTAATATCAACTGTTATAATATCAACGCCCGCTGAATTTTAAATATCGTAAAGCGTAAAACGAATTTTAAATATCGTAATATTGTAATAGAGATTCCCACTACCCAAATCGATCGATCCCTGATACCCACTCAAAAAATTTTTTTTTTTTTTTTACTTTACTATTTATATAATAATTATTAATTATTATATATATAATAATTATAATTTTGTAAGTGATTTTGTAAAAATCAAAAATAATAGTTTCTCTTTTTTTATAACAGTTTGTAGGTAAATCCGAGTTTATGTTTAAAAAAAAGGACCCAACCGACAACTGGTTTTAGCAGATTGGTCTAACGACGTTCTTCCCGAGCCTGAGGTCGTGGGTTCGATCCCCACTAATGCTGGTGTTTTTTAATAATTTTTCCTCGGCGAGCGTTATCAGCAGACAGACAGACAGACGGATTTCGGCTATTATTATTATTATATATATATATATATATATGATGCCCAATGTATTAATATAACGATAAACATTATGTATGTATGTGTATGTGTTACGCCGAATCCGTGAAATTGCTTATTACATGGAACGGGTAAAAAAAGCTGCCTAATTCATGAAAAGTGCAAGTCCGTTGCTTCATTCGTGAATTAGGCAAATTATCTGTCGAGTGCGTGAATTGGGCATGAATTGTTTTGCTTATTTCATGCATTGATCAAAGTAGATACTATCCGTTTTAAATTGTACATATATTGTAAACGATATCATATTAAAAATACGTCGAATTGTGTTATCCGTTTACCGTTCCGTTGGAATTTTTCGTTTCGCTGTATTTTTACATATAATATTCGCTTTTTTTTTTAACATACGTTTGCTTTATATGAATCATTATTTTTGCTAACAAACCGCAATCCAACGTTTTATATTTATTTTGTTGTTACGTCATTATTTTTTTTTTCGATTGAATCGCATCGCTTTCGACGATACTTTTAAACAAAAAACAAGAGAAAACCTACGCTTTATTTACACAGAGAAATGTAATTTATTTATTGTTTATTCTGTCGAATATGATAAAATGGGGGATTTTTTTAATTAACATTATATTGTGCTAACAAACGTTCCAATATATATACATATTCTGTTCAGCTGTAAGATTTATTTCAATTGTACTCGTATTTTCAGCGACCATTACTCATCGTCAAAGCTTTTGAACCACTACTGTTATAAAAAAGCTAATTGTTTCCGTTTTGATATTAAAAAAACGGGAGCGCTGCAAAAATAAATTACACATACATATATTAAGATGGAGAGCGAAATTACGAAAACCACCTCGGGGAAAATATGTGCTCGACCACGAAACAGACAAAAACATACAAACACGTATAAGGGATATAAAAGAGATGTCACTGGTAATATAACTCAACGATGCCGACAATAAAGCAACGTGACTCATACAATAAAAGAAGCTTAAGAGGAAAACGCTGAGTGAAATATTCGCGGAATCATCAGAACATGCACAGTTAATCTTCAATTAATTTAAAAGGAAAAGGAATTTTGGTGAAAGTAATTTTTTTTTTCGAATTACACTGTTCTGCTATTCTAACTTGTATATTTTTTTTCATCATAAGATGAACATCCTACGAACCTAAACACTTGTACTTACCGATTCGGTGATTTTATTCGATAAAACAACAACAACACTACAACTCATCAAATCATCAAATTTGAGAACATCAAATCTGAATATTAAAAAGACGATGTATTATTATTATAAGACACATTATACAGTCAAAGCTTTTATATTGCCTAAATAAAAGTAATTTCAACACAATCGTCTGATATTTAAATTTTAAAAACGTTGAGTAATTCTTTGAGCTTTTATTTAGTCAAGTAACACCCCACCTACAGTATAAATATTGCAGAAATTAATTAAATTTTATAAATGGAACATTTCAAGGCTAAAATTTAAATAACGTCGTGTGAAAAATTATGATTATTTGTTGATATATGAAACGTTCTCCGACCGTTTTTGCATACATACATACATAGATTGTGGCAAAACAATTATTTTGAAAATGGTAAAAATCTACTATCATGCATTCGTACAATTATATTCTTTTAAAAAAAGCAAAGGAACACTTGCTATTGTATAAAAGTGCTAATAAAACACAATATAACTAAAAAATTATAAAAAGTGACAATTTTAACTCTTTGAACTGGTATGTCGAAGCTACATAGCTCGACATTTACTTTGACTTCAATTTTGAGATGAAAACTGACAGAAACCACTATTTTTTTTTTTTGCCAATCCAATTAGCATATCTTGAAGAATAGCTGGTCCAGTTTTGAAATTTTTAAACACGCCAGTGATTCTCAAACATTAGCTTTCCAAAAGCGTAATTTATTTTTAAGTAAAAATGGTTACTTGACAGAGGTTAAAAAAATTAATTTTTGTATTATAGATTTTCAAACATTCTCTTTATTTTATAAAGCCTCTAAAATATCCCCGATGCAATTTTTCATCTCCAAATTTCATCAAAAGTGAAAATATATTATTTAAAAAAAAAAAATTGGAACCACTGGAAAAAAAAATTTAAGAATGGCTGGTTATTTTGGCAACAGTGTGGGGAAGATTATTACGCTTCAAATATAATATGTACAATCATTATTTATTGAGAAAATAATTTATTTGTCGAACGTTTTAAAATTTTACGAAGAAAGGTAATCATGATTTTCAAATCAAGTTTAACCCATGTTCAGATTTTGTTGCTTACCCTGGTCGGACGGTCCAAATCCTCTAATCATTTATTCAAAAAACAAATTAAAAAAAAAATCAAAATCCCCGAAATTATGGTATTTTCAAGTTGGTAAAGATGAAATGGATATGTTTCTGTAGAAAAATTTGATAAGCACTGATTCGAAAGATTCATCTTATACAATGCCGAGGATATGTGTTTCGCGGATTTATAGTTATTTTTCGTCCCAAGAGGTTGAAGATATTAATTTTATTTTTGTAATTTACTTTCATCGTTTGGAAATTGAAAAATGTCAAAATTAATTACGAGTTCAAAGAGTTAATATACAAAAAAAAATACAATTTGAACGACTTTACATCGAGTCTGGTTAACGACACACTTCACTGTACCCTCAAATACGTTCATTGTTAATTGGACCAGAGAACGGGGGCTTGATTACATTTTGGAGCACCGACACGGGTTTATTTATTAATTTTTAAGCCCTTTTTGCTTTACACTCACTACCTACTCATGTCAGTTACCACACGTCGATGACACTCGTTTACAACCCCCTTCGCTGTGGAGTTAGCTGAAACACCCTGGCATCTGTTGCTCCGCGTTAATTCACTCAAAAGCAAGATGGGGTGGGTTTTGGGGTCAGCTTTGAAGGTCCACACCCCCAGACAAAGACATCCCCCATCCCCTAATTCCCCGTTAGAAGAAGGAATCGGGGTTGAGGTGCTGCGCAGTTCACCGTTCATTGTCTCAGCTCGCCTTTGAACTGCGTCTTCAATCGGTCCATTACTGTATTACAATCGTTTTTAGGTCACACTTAAGTCGCCGAACCAGTTCCGTACGGGGGGGGGGGGTGAGTAAAAAAATAAATAAAAGGGTACTTTTATAATAATTTCAACTAGCAAGACTATGTAGATCAGCGGTCGGGAACTGGCGGTTCCGGAGCCGCATGCGGCTCTTTGTATGAAAACCTGCGGCTCTCGCTGTCATCCAACGCTTTACGTGAAATACAACGTTGACGCACAATTTACACAAAATCAAAAAGAATCGTATTTCTATAACTTCATGACTATAAAAAGCTTTAGGTACTTTTTTTCCTACAGCTATCCATTTATGAGCAACATTTAATTTAATTTTGAATATCATCATCATCATTTTCAACTGCTGGACGAAGGCCTCTCCAATCCTCTTATTCCATTCCTGTTTGTCTTGAGCAATCCACACATTCTTCGCAATTCATCAGCCCATCGTCCACTCGTTCTGCTTTGCTTTCTTTCACATCCTCTCGGATACCATTCCAGTATTTCTCGAGTTCATCTGCCATCCATTCTTCTCGCTGTGTCCAGCCCATTTCCACGTTCACTTTTTCACACGTTCTGCTATATCTGCCACTTTGGTCATACTTCTCACCCATGTATTCTTCTTACGATCTCTTCTTATTATACCAAGCATACATCTTTCCATGTTTTTCTGCGTGCACTGGATCTTACGTAATATTCTTGAATTTAGCTTCCACGGTCGTATACCTTAAGTATAGTGGGATGTTGGATTTAAAAACTTTGTTCGTTCTTTCAAAAGCACTCCATCCCAGTTTCATTCTTCGTTTTATCACAAATGTATAATCTGAAAATAATATGTTGCGGCTCCCAAACTTAACCGATTTTGCAAGGTTTTCCCCAATTTGGCTCTTAGCTCGAAAATGGTTCCCGACCACTGATGTAGATTGGCCAATCAACGGTAGATCGTGGGCAAACGAACTGTGTAAGTAAGTTTTGTAGTTTGATTTTTGAAGTGCTCGAAAGATTTTCTCGGGAGATTTTGGACTACTGCTATCACTGTTGGCAACATTTGAATATTACTAAATCTAAAATGACCTACTCTTGTCATAATTTGCCAATATATTTGAATTCTTGAGATGGTTCAGTGCACATTTGATGCCAATGGCACTATTTCTATCTATCCTATCTACCAATTAATTTTCAATATACAACTAGAAACCATTGGAGAGCGTATGTATATCCTTTGCTGCGCTGAGCTGGTGCTTAAACGTGCTGCTGGAAAATTTCTATTCAAGTAAACGCATTTTCCATTAAAAATCCCTTTGAATTATAGTTTCATTTGCACATTGAGTTTGCATATTGTATTGCCCGGGCTAACAATAGCGGTAACAATGAACTGCAGGTATTACATATTAAAAAAAAATGACAATTTAACTTTCCAACAAGTGTGTCAAGTATTCCTAGCGGACAGACATATCTATGAGGTATTATGTAATACATTTATGACGCAAATCAAGACAAAGAGAAATAAAACAAACAAACTCTCGACGAGGATGGTTTTACCCCCTGTTAGTTGCAT
Organism: Parapsyche elsis; assembly: GCA_022651745.1. NCBI lineage: Eukaryota > Metazoa > Arthropoda > Insecta > Trichoptera > Hydropsychidae > Parapsyche > Parapsyche elsis. Next base: position 840,839 of record JAGVSN010000041.1, read on the forward strand.
TCATTTGAATTGAAGAATGCAACTGTTACACCTGCCAATTGTTTTCATAGAGATTCCAATTACTTTCGACCTATCCTCGTACATATATACCTGGGGTTTTTTTTCCCCTTCGATTGTTCGCAGACCTTGACTAGTTCGGGCTTCATTGAATTTTCAGGTCACTCCAGTTTGCTCTCGTTATACGTCTATTGTGTAAAAAAAAAAAGCAATTGATCAGCCCTTTCGAGTGCTCGCTCCTCCTCGTCTTTTTTCTGGGTACCTTTCTAATCAACACCTATTTCTCTGAGCGTCACAATGAACAAGCGAAGACGACACAAACAAAATCCCGTTCTCCCTTTCGCCCTTCGGGCTTAGAACCTTCAAGAATATTAGTCTGTAGATACAATTCAGAGGCAACCTCGGCAATCAACTACACGACCACTTATGTATGTGCTTTGTGAGATACATACATAGAAGCAGAGCGCGTTTCGTTGTATTTATTGTCGGCCAACATTATCGGATTATAAAAAATGTGAGTCGGTGTAAACACGTATCGGTTATTTTATCGCGCCCAATGTTTTTGACGTGAAACAAACGAGCGATATGTGAAATATATTAGAGCTGCTGTATTGCGTAAATAAGAGAATTTTCAATACTTAGATTCAAATTCGTTTTTCGTTGGGAGAATTTTACGTCATACACGCAACATTTGACGCTTTTGTTGTGCATAAAAAAAATAACAATACAGCTTATTGGATAGTTTATATTGTTTATGAACACTTACGAGTATAATAGCACTGTAGGCTTTGAAAGCAAGAAAATTAAAAAAAAAAAAAAACAAAATCGTCACTAAACGAAGAAGTCGACATTTCAGTACCAATTTCAATAGCAAATTTATTTCCAATTGAAATACTTGGGACATATACTTTAATTGATATTTGTAATTTTCGCTTTACACGATGATGAAAAGCATCCGCTTGCGCCATTAGCTCTCTCTCTCAAACAATTGTGATCAATCAATTTTGATCATTTGTTCGAGCAACGGATACGCTCGCCGCTCAGTTTCTTCGGCCACTTTTATCAGCTCTATTGAATATCTTAAACAAAACTGTGTATTCATTTATATTCTTGTAACTGTTGAGACTGCTTATGTTATTGTTATTCATCATTTCGGTTAACGTTTCAATTAAGAAAATAAACTTAGTGTTATTTTATACGAAATGGTCACTAAAAGTTTCGTTTTTGCTATACATACATACATACATAGATCGTAAGACAAATATATGTAGTATGACTTACATAAGTGGCAGATATAGCGGAACGTGTGACAAAGTTGAAGTGGACACGTAGCGAGAAGAATGGATGGCAGATGGACTCAAGAAATACTGGAACAGTATCCGAGAGGATGTGAAAGAAAGCAAGGTAGACCGAGTGGAAGATGAATTGAGAAAAATGTGTGGAGTCAAGTGGATGCAGATTGCTCAAGAGAGACGGGAATGGAAGAAGATTGGAGAGGCCTTCGTCCAGCAGTGGATGGTGAACGGCTGAAAATGATGACACATGCATGTTTTGTATTAAAAAGCTTCCCCTACACTGAAAGTCACCGCACGCTACTGGACTGGTATTATTGATCATAAGATAGACGATTTGATACGGTTACTTTTACGTAATAATTACCCACATGCTTATACAACAACACGATTTCCTCATTCACAAAACGAAACCTCAATCCTCGAGAGTATATTTTTACCAATATGCAATATCACAAAATAGTTCAAATCAATAATATAATACAATATCCTTCGAATCGAAATAACTACATATACATATTGCCAGTACGATTATGCGAAATAGTGGATCGTATCATATGTACCTAGGTGTTTGGGTATCATTGTCCAATGTCAAAATTTCGACGAGACGAACGAGATCGACATCAAATCGTCCGTGTTGTCGTCGACATTCGGTCCGATTCAATCGCCACCGAAAACATGTCGATTCATCATTCGACTTTATGGTTGATGGGGTCTGGTCGCCTTTGTCGCTTTTTGTGTGACCTGAAAAAAAAATTTATTGCGCGTGAAAAAACCGTATGTCAGTATATACATTGTATATATAATATATTTTATATACTGACGTACTGTTATATTTGTGCAATATCAAATTTTTTCAACGTATGTATGTATAACGTTGTTCCGAGGAAAAAACCACTGGTATATTATATGTATTATGTATATAGTAATATACTGCGTTGATACCTAGGACAATAGTTGAATATGACTGGTTGTAAAGAAGAAGTATGAAACTATGTAGAATGGAGTGCTTTTGGAAGAATGAACATTGTTTTTAAATCCAACATTCCGCATGCTTAAAAAAGAAGGCATACGACCAATGCGTACTGCCATTTATGACGTATGGATGTGAAACGTGGATGCTAAATTCAAGAATGTTACGCAAGATCCAGTGCACACTAGGTTGGAGCACATTGTGGCAATTTATAAATTGGGAAGAGGTAATAGAGTCTCCTCACAACAAATTAAGAGACTATTTAACAAGCTATTGCCGATCAAAAAGTAATAAATAGTCATTTTACCTCAGATAAAGATTTTTCCTTGCCACACTCAAGCTACACAGTGAAAATAGTGACAATAGTCTCTGCTACTGTTTGTGGACCATTAAGGTGAAATCGTTTCATAAAAACGACACTCTAATCACGAAAAATAATGCCTATTTTTAACACAAAATATTATTACCACTTGTATCTAGGTTATTTTTAAGTTTTTCTTGTGGGATTCTGGTATGACTTTTTCTATTTTTTTGTGCTCTTAATTAGTAATTTAAACGTGTGTGTTGCCTATTTGCATTGTCTTAAACCAAATAAACGACAAAAATGTATTTTATCTGCGTTTTAATACCTCACAAGAACCTTCCACTTTTAGCTAAAAACACATTTTAATTAAAATATCAAAAAAAATATTATAACGTTTCTTTTGTATACCCATGGAGCAACTATCCCACACCCAAGTATTTTGATTTTCGAAAAAAAAGAATTTCACTCCACCCTAGTGCACTCGGAGAAGCATGGAAAGATGTATGCTCGGTATAACGAAAACAGATCGTAAGAGGAATACATGGTTAAAAAGCATGACCGAGGTTGGCAGATATAGCAGAACCTGTTAAAAAGTTGAAGTGGAACAATGGATGGCCGCGAGAAATACTGGAATGGTATCCGAGAGGATGTGAAAGAAACCAAGGTAAACCGAGTGGACGATGGGCTGATGAATTGAATAAAATGTGTAAAGTCAAATTGTTCAAAACAGACAAAATGATCGTCAGATCCAGAATCCAAAACACGTCAGAACAGCTGTTCGACAAAATACACACACGTCCACTATGTATGTATGTATGTACATACGTATAAGCGAATGAAACCGTTCAAAATACAATTCTTACATTTTTGACGGTTAAGTTAAAATTGACACTGTCGATTGATCACTGCATATGCGTTACGATATTCTTCACGCATAAATTCGCAATGTAAAATTTCGTAATCGATACGTATCATCAACGCGCGCCGCCATTGAACAGTATCGATACAATGATAAATTGAGCGCGTAAGGGATAAAATTAACACCAAAAAAGAACGAATCGACGATTTCATTGATACGATAATATTCATAATATCAACCTGTATACAGATCTATAGATGGGAGCTTGGCAAAAAAAAAAAACAACTGTATTTTCATGCTACCCCGTAAAAAAAAAGTGTATACTCGCGTTTGATTCGATTTTAGGGGGTGGTTTAGGGTCAGGGGTGGCAGATGTGCCCTCGGGACAGATGTTCACCGTTCGACGTGATAACACACCAGTTTCAACCCTCTGCTTTTAAAGGGGATGCTGTGTCGGATTATCCGAGCTTTTTCTCGAAAGGACACTTCAAATCTTTCGGACGATAGTGTTGAGCCAACTGCACGAATTGCAACATTGCCGCAACACGGACAACGATCAAAACAAGTTATCTTCATAAAAGAAATACGCATAGACGGGTGTACACGGCAAGTTATAACACTTTTCAAAATTCTTCTAGCTCCTCGTTAAACCTATAAAAAATTCGATTTTAGTAAACACTTTTTTTCAAACTGTGCTATCACCACAAATTTGTTATATCAAAACTGGCCAACTCCTTTCTGACCAATCCCGTTGCGAGATTTTTCAAGATGGCCGTGCAATTGCAAACGAACTTCAGTTGCAAGCAGTGCGTTTTGGTAGTTTTTGTGTTATTGTTCGTCGAATTAAACAAAAATATGGTTGAAATTGTATTGTCTAATAAAGCACGCAATAGAAAAGCAACAAAAAAACTACAGCAAACGTGCTTTAAATACTACAAAAACGTAAGTTGATATATCATTTGACAGTATTTGGCAGGGGTGTAGTTCAGGGCTCCAATAAAATACTGCCACCCACGCGTATCTCACATTTTAATTGCGAATTTTTTTTAAATTTTATTAATAATCAATTGTGTTTGCACTAATTTACGTAATTGTTAACAAATATATAATGAACGTATATAATAAATAATAAAATATTACTCATGTCAAGTAAAAATATTGTTTTATTTAGAATAATTTTCAATATTTCGTTTTTGTTTAATACCCTTTTTTTCCTTTTACTATAACTACAGCCCTGGTGACGTAAACTCACATAAATATCAAATCAAAACTGTCTATCTCCACGAGTTTTCATTTCACAACCGGCCAAATCCAAGGGGTACATATCAAACGCAGTTATATTTAAAACCGATTTTTCTTATTTCCTATAAATTTTTCAACACAGAGAATTTGATAAATAATATTCAATGTCAAAAATGCGTCGATTAAAAAAGTCAAACTAAATTAATTCTCAAATTTGACTGATCAGGAGAAAAAAGTCGTTTTACTCCGTTTCAACTTTTGTGGAGATAACCGAGTTTGATGAGTAGCGACACATTTTAAATAATTATTAGACAAAACAAAAGAGTCTAAAATCATATTTCAAACTTTTAATGGTTTTTATAATACTCGTGGAAAAATAAAGTGCGCCACAGTTGGTCGCGTGACCGAAAAAAAAAAACCGATACTTTATCCACCCAACGCATACGTACATATATGGATAATGTAACAAATTGTCTAGTTAGGATAGTGTTGAGATAATAAACAAGCCATATAAAATGATGACACTTTCAAAAAAAAATTCTAAATCTAAATCTTAACTCGGCGATTATTTAAAAGTAAGCCCGTTGAATATCAACGGAGTGATTTCTCATCACCCGTACTGTAACCTAGTGTTTGTGTCGTTGATAGTTTTTATATGGAGTTGTTGTATAGATGGCAATTATATATATGTATATAATTTATCAACGTCGCAAACACTTGCGAGGGTGACGTCATAGCGTTATCAGCAGACAGACACACACACACAGACAGACGGATTTCGGCTATTATATATATGTATATAACTAGTGTAAGCCCGTTGAATATCAACGGAGTGGTTTCTCATCACCCGTACTGAAAAATAATATTAAATTTAATAGTTTTTATAGTTGTTGCATAGATGGCGCGTTATAATAACAACAACGTAACAATTTAGCAAAGTCGCGAGCCTATTGACAATTAATATTGTCAAATCGTAGCAGGCGCATCATCATCTCAGTTTGGATCATAGCGTAAGTGTTCACTGTCCCGAACCGGTGATACACAGACAGACAGACAGACGAATTTCGGCTATTATATGTATATATATATAATCCGAAAAGTGCAACAATTTATTGTTTAAGTTCCCAATTTTAAGCGGGTATTACACAGGGATAGTTTACTCGCTACTATTGCGCTAGTTTACTAGCCGACACGTAGAGCTAGTAATCCTATTAAAAGTGTTTAGTGTACTCGCTGCCGCTAGTGGCGCTGTCGTCAACATGTTTTACAGTCTTTGTACACAGTCTACAGTACTCGTTTTACTTTCTTTTTTATACATTTTTAAAAATAAATATGCGTCTTTTGATAATACAATTTTGACAAAACCTTCATACTATATATGGGAGCTGAAAATGAACCGCTTAACCTCAAACTGTCAAAATGAAGTGACGTTACACTAGCCAGATAGTAGCGAGTAAAGTTCAAACATTCGAACTTCGCTCGCTCGGCCGAAAAAGCCAGATTACTAGCTTCGCGAGTTTACTAGCGGATAGTAAACTGGCGAGATAATAGCAAGTAAACTACCCGCATTAGATTTCAATATTAATTTTGAACATATTTGTAAATTTGTGATAAAATACCGCACCGCACACGCCTAACAAAAGTTGTGTCCATTTCAGATCAATGCACACTAATCGCCCTAGAACGCATCAAAATTTGCAACCAAGCTTGAACGATGTAATCCTTTTAATATAATTTTTTGAAAGTAAACGTAATAAAACTTAAGATGTAAAGTTTAATATTTCATTTAAACTTTTCGGTTTTATTAAATATGTCAAAAGTTACAGCGGTTTAAAATTCGATATCTTTTTAACGGCAGGCATCGGTTTTTATGATATGTACTATGTATACTGAAAAGATTCTACTCGCTCTGTCATTATATTAAAATGTTTTAATTAAACATACGAACGTACCTTTTCGGTATGAATCTCGTTGGTATTAACTTGGTCCGCAATAAGCATCCGGAAAATATTGTAATATCCACCCGGAAAGAAGTTAATATTGGCCGAAGTTTTCGAATAGCTTGGCTTAATTACACTTTTTTTTTTATTTCCACCCACCCAGCTTCCCGGCATTAAGACGGCAAATCTGCGCTTAATTTCAATATTAATAAGACGGAAAGTTTTAATTCACCCTGTCCGTTTATTAATGATTGACTTCGTCTGCTCCGCGCTTAATGTTACCTATTACGTATTAATAATGCACACAGCGTACTTTTCAAGTGTTTATATGCCGCTACTAATTAGTAATATGTGCCAAATTTTAATTCATCTATTTATTTATTTAATAAAAATAGCTTGAGAAGCTAATTACAAAAAAAAAAGTAACTTAAAGTTAAAATTTCAAAATAAACTTAATTAACTATTAGCACTTGTACCTACAGAGGTATTGTTTTAAGGCTGCCAGGAATCTATCAATTTGGTTTATTTTTCTTAAGAACTTCTGGCAGTTCATTGTATTCAACAATACCCTTGTACAAAATACTTCTAGATCTATTTAGTTTTACATTCTATTAACTTATGTATTAGTCTAACTCCTAGTATTAAGACTATGTACATATATTATACCCATTCATTAACAAGTGATTACAGTACATGTTTAGACCTACATATGTATGTATGTACATACTTTCATGACATTATAAATAATCACAAATTTACATTATTCCCTTCTGTATGGACTAATTGTCCATCATTAATGCGTTGAAAAAATCGGATATTATTTTTATAGATCGGTTCTAAAGGGGCAAATGTTAAAATATTCAACTTCGTGATATCAGTGCTATAAAATGATCAAATATTGTATAATGTGATTTTTCTTTGATAAATGATTGTGTTTATCGTGTTTGTACCTTTACTGACGCTAGATGTATCCACCATGACGATTTGGTTAATCTGTTATGTCATGGTGGGTGTTTCTTTAAATAAATAAATAAATGTATGTATCTCAATAATATTGTAACTACTCAATGTTTTCATTGAATATAAACAGGCGTTGATTGACAACGGGAAATATACCCGTATATTACAATATTATTTATACATACTTGACAATGTTGACATATGACACGTCGATGAATAAATACACTTCAAACGTGCTTTTCGTTATCCTATTCGTGAATCGCGATGGTAATTAAATGATTGTGAACAAAGCGAGCGAAAGCGAACATTATCGAACAACAAGCATTTTTCCATGAATAAATTTTCATTAAATATTTTTTTCTCTCTGCTTTCAGGCGAATCAATCGACACGACCGAAAATTGTGAAAAAAAAGTGAAGAACTCGACACGCACTTCAAAGTGAGTATATTGTTTGTTTACATTGCGCGACTTTATTACTATTGTATCGTTTTATTTACATATACATACATATATTGCATTGCACTCGAATTGACTTTGAACTACATATGAACAATATCATATTCGTTTGGTGGAAAGTTGTCTCAACGTTCTATTATGCTGTCGCGAAACTTGTTGCACGTCGATTCAACTTTTGCGATTTTGTTTTAACATCTAACGCAAAATTTCGATGTAAAAGTACACGTTTATGGCGTGTACGAGAGCCGCGGTACAAAAACGCAAATATGCGTTTACGTACTCCCATGGGGATAGCGAGCTTTATTTATTCGCGCACATGTTCGCTTTATGGCCGGTCGCGATTTTTCGACAATAAAAGATACCATCGGAAGCGTATAATAAAAATATAAAAGCGCGCAAATTTCATTTAAAACCCTGAGAGTGTATGTATAAATGATCAACTATGAAGCATGAAAACAATCATGCTATCGCGCAACGATAGACTGTAATGTGCGTTGGGCCAAAATAGATCACCTTGTTTGATTAGTTTATATTTTTTCAACCATTCCATACACTGACACAATTTGAATTGTATAACGTACTGTAAACTTACACATTTTATAAATACAACATATTTATTAATATTATATAAAGCTTGTCGACAATGGCTTCATTCAATACCTACGCTTAAGGCTTAACAAATTATTTCTATTCCAATGACATTTTATTTCACTTTAAATTTAATTTACAGCTAAAAATTGATTATAAATGGATATTTTTAACTTTACCCTTAATTATACCCTTAACTTTACCCTTAATAATACGGTATATACTGACTAAACTAACTACTCTAACTAAAGCAACAAACGATATAACAATCGAAGACTGACTGGCCAAAATCAAGAAGCACGCTGTATGTCATAAAAGAAAGACATACAAAATATTTGTGTCTCTTTTACACTCACAACAAGTAGGTACGCAAGCGAAAGAGACAGAGCATTTTCATTGTTACGTAGTGAATATTTGTAATAGACGCTAAACTAATGCATATATGAAAGTTTGGTGCAGGGATACTCAACCCGTTGCACGCGGGCTTTAATGCTTGATTGATTTTTAGTAATTTATTAAAGAACGTTCTTTTACATCTCTAGTAATAGTGCAATCTTATTTTTCCACATATAAGGTGATGAATACCAAAGAAAATAAGCAAAATACTTTGTACTTATATACGTAGTTATTAAGAATATTTAAATTTCACATATTTGAAATTTTAATTAAAATTAAAATTTATTTATTTATTTTTCTATCGAATGTCTTAGTTAAATAAACAATAATCGTCTCTTGCTGATTACCAGTTGGCAACCACTAATATAAACTTAAACAACGTTAAACTTATCTCTTTAACGTTGCTGTGATCCTAGCCGGAAAAATATTTTTTTGGGCGCAGGTACCAGCGGGACAAGTTTTTATGGGACGCTCCCGGATAGATGATACCAACTGAATAATGTGTACTTTATTAGCCATAAAAAAGCTCTGTATCCTATGAATTCTATTCCAATTGTAAATTATGCGATTTTTTTGCACACTCTTTCAAATGTGTGGGTATAAATAGATTACAAATCCTTCTTAGTCCACCTTAATCATGTGAAATTTAGCGCTAGTATAAATTATAACATCTAAGAGAATTGCACATGCGTTGTCTTTGAACTTTAACCGCAGATCTTCAAACATGTAGCGACACTTGCGAGTGATTAATTCTCCTCACAGAACAAAAGACCATTTCCTTGCGAAACAAATTTCATACACGTAATACAAAGCTGCCAGCTAATTTATTAAATGGCACTCGTCTGATCTTTTCGCTTAACCATTAAATGTTACTAAATCTCGTCACAAAACGTCGATCGATCACCGTCACAGTTAAATAATAAATAGCGAGTCTCGATCGGAAGGAAAGTCAACCGTGTAATAATAATATACCGTTGTGTGTTATCAATCTCTTTGAATTCACGTATCCGATACGTTTTGTTCGGGTGTGCGAACAAGATTTTTTTTTTTTTTGGCAATTTTCATGATTTCTTTCACGTCTGACGTACGTGCACGCGTAATGCGATACGCACACTCGCAATTTCGCTCGATATCAAAACGTACGAGACTCGCGAGAGATTGCACGTGTTTGTATCGTGTGTGTCCGAGTCGAATTTTATTCGATGTTATTATATTTTTTTGGCCAAAGGATGAGCCAGTTTTCGGCAGTGTGCGTGAGCGACAATACCGTAAATTCTTTAAATATTAGAATATGAAAAGTGGGATTCTATTGTACTTTTCTTCTTCTGAACGTGGCATACTTGATATTAAGCGTTGCCTCTTCTATTCGACAAACATTTTACTGTCATAGTGAAGTAACCAATAAAAGATACGCTCCAGTTGTTTCTCATTGCTTTCTACAGGGGAAAAAGCAAGAGAAGAAAAGGAACTATGATTTGCTTGGTATGACGGAATATTTTGAATAGTGCCAATTTTGTAGAACCATCTCACATCTAAGTTAAATAAATTGGAGATGACTAATCTGAATTTTTGTCAGTGACGATATTTAATCGATCCTCTTCCATTCCTGTCTGCCTTGAGCAATCTGGATCCGGTTGACTCCACACATTTTTCTCAATTCATCAGCCCATCAGCCACTTAGTCTACCTTGCTTTCTTTCACATCCTCTCGGATACCATTCTAGTCCATCCGTCATCCATTCTTCTCGCCATATCCAGCCCATTACCACTTCAACTTTTTCACTTCTGCCACCTTGGTCACGCTTCTTACCCACGTATTCCTCTTACGATCTGTTCTCGTTATACCGAGCATATGTACATCTTTCCATACTTCTCTGTGTGCACTGGATATTGCGTAACATTCTTAAATTTCAGCATCCACGTTTCACATCCATACGTCATAACTGGCAGTACGCATTGGTCGTATGCCTTCTTTTTTAAGCATAACGGTATGTTGGATTTAATAACAGTTTTCATTCTTCCAATAGCACTCCATCCTATGTAGTATCATTCTTCGTTTTATTTATTCTTCCTTACAACCAGTATTATATACTAATTAGAATTAACAAAAGAAAATTTCACCCCTTACTCATTTGATTTTTTATACATAAGATTTTGTAATCAAAAACTTAAAATCATAAGTTCGATACGTTCTGTACAAACTGAATATAAAATGGCATAGAAGGACTCGGTTTCAGTGTTATTATATGTACATAGTACATACATAATTCATCACGAAATACATCAAAGTTCCAACATTAAAAGATGAATTTTTAATTAATGATTTTTTATTTATAAAAAAACCGGTAGAAACCGGTTTTTTTGCCGCCGATAGGATTTTTCCGATAATACCGGTTTTTGCAAATGTCGGTAATTTTGGAAGTACATAGTATTGACAGCTAGGTACAGAATTGTAAACAACGTCTTTTTATTTACAGCTTTTGTGCGAGACTTTCGCTCCATCCCTTGCACATCGTCAACCCCTCTCCTCCCCATCCCCCCCCCCCCCCCCACTCTGTTTACGTCACGTTCGCGATCCGCCATTTGTATCCATTACATCCCCATTAACAGACTAATTTAGTGTTGACACAGTGGGGAACAGTGCGACATTGTGCAACTGCGGGCCCGAACCGGTCGGCGAACCGGTTGGCTACGACCGCACCACACCGCTACCTACTGTTTGAGCAAACGACCGGATCGAATCGAATCGGTTCCAGAACAAACACGGCTGCCAATCCCCAGTTTGGGCGCTAAATATTCAATCGGAGCGAACCGAGACAATCGCCACTTCTACAGCACTTCCATACAGCACTACACGCTCTCACTCTGTCTACTCCAACGGCGTCTGCTGTACTTCTCAAAGGGATACTCGTTATTGAATTATAAATGTAGGTGCCATAATAATACTATAATACCACTAGCATTGTCGTATAATACCACTGACGTATTTCTAGCCCTACTAACGCAACGGCGCTTTCTATTAAGAGTAATTTACGCGAGGGAAGCGACTTTGCGTAAAGCATATGTATATTTTTGTTTTTCGCTAAAATTTCTGTTTCAATTGTAGTATCGTGAAATTTTGTTGTATTTAAATGTTGCTATAGTGTTCTACTTTCAATGGTTATTAATATTTTTGACGTGAATACGTCTACACGCGGACCAGTATGGGGTACCAGTTCGGAAACGGCGGTGTTACGTTGGATGGGCATACACTCCGACACTATAACTTCGTTACTGATAACACGATTAACATGAATGTTGTTTTATTCGCTCGGTTATACGTTTACGATAAATGTATAACCTTAAGTTGGCACTGCGCATGCGCAAGGCGTCGGCTAGGGGGCGTATCTTCTGGATGTTTTTGGAAATTTCCAAGCAGTATATCTCACGACTCTGACGTATTAGCGTGATGGTACCATACTCGCCAAAAAGCCAATGGGAAATACAAAAAACGCATATAATCAGAAAGAGGGTCTATTCATCTATCGATCAGTACCAACACGTCTGTGACAGAACGAGTGAGACGGTATCGGGAACATCAGAAAGTCTACGCAGCGCGCATGGAAAACAACGGCGCGAGCACCTCGACGGTCGCTGCTTACCACAGGCCAATGATAAATAACATTGAAATTGATTACCAGTTAAGACTTTATTCGTTATGCTACATAAAAATATATTAATGTATCCATTTCGATGCTTTCATTTCATTCTCATATCCCAAATAAAATATTAGCCGCTAACGTAGACGTATTTTTTTGATTAGTAAGCAGCACTGAGAGCACTGTCCTTGTTGTGAGTGAGTTGCGTGTGTGACGAAAATAAAATTATAAATATAAATTTTTAGCTTGATCGGTTAAGTAGTTTGAGAAATATTTCGTGGTAACAGGATTTTTGACTTTTCTACAAGAAAAAACCCAACTTTCGGTTGACTGATTTTAATGATTTATTTTTTCTTTACTAGAAATTTCTCTCAGAATTACAACATTACAATATTGTGACGATACTACATATTTAAAAGGCCGAAAAATATAAAAAAAACAAAAAATCGTTCAAGAGTAAACTGCCACTTTCGCTCGTCAGATCTTGACCAAAACCACAGTATATCTTACGGCTAACGTGAAAACTATAGATATGAAATTTCGACAAGATCGCCGGAGCAGTTTCGGAAATATTCTGTCGTTAACAGAATTTTTGAATTTTCTACACGAAAAAAAACCCCACTTCCGGTTGACTGGTGATGAATAAATTACGTGAAAATAATAGATATGAAATTTCAGCTTGATAGACTTGATAGTTTTGGAGAAAACACACACAGACACATTCACACAAGTACACAGCATACGTGTTACATTTGATACAAATCAGTCAAAATTTCGAGGTCGAATTTTCGCACGACCACAATACTTTATTCGATTAGGATAAAGTTACAATGGGTATTTGTAACTCTTTAGTATACGGATTCATTTTAATTTTATTTTTGTTTTTATTTTTTTATCTCTGTTTACATATATATTTTCATTTATAATACTGTTTTTTTTTTTTTTTTTTCTTGTTTACTGATACCAAACCCCATATGGACATATCGGCTATGCCACCTCTCCATGTAATTATTAAATAAATAAATTAAATTAAATTTTCTTATTTCGTAAAATTTTTCTCATTTCGTAAATGAGCAACATTTAATTTAATTTTGCATATATAATTTGAAAATAATATTTTGCGGCTCCCAATCAACTTTATCAATTTTGCAAGGTTTTCCATAATATGGCTCTTGGCTCGTAAAAGGATTCCGACTGATCTAAAGCTAAACCTAGCTGTAATTAATTATATGTACGTTAAAACGAGCTTCCACGTCAGTATCTCAAATATAGATTTTATCGCACGTTGCCGCTTTTTTATTTCAAATGCAAAACGTTCGCGCCTAATTTTTTCAATGCTTCAAAATGAACCTTTGCACACTTTTTAATACTGCCAAAACTGAACAAAAGACACGCCAGGCATTCAAAGGTGGCGACCGGTTCGCATTCGGACCGGTACCGTTCTGTCGGCGAGTTTTTGAATAATTCAAATGGAACGAGATGAGAGAGCGCGTGGCCGCATTTTGTACGAGACAATAAACCGCGACACCTGGACGAGGGGAGTTGGTTTGCGTATTTTTATTTCTATTTTTTACTTGTTTTTTGCGTCGCACTTTTGCACGTGTACGTATGTGGCGTTGGACAGGAACCACTTCCGGTTTGCGTCTACCGCTCGAGTGTCAGATAAATGTGTCACGAGCGACACGTGTCTGACTTTTCCCTCACGCGATTTTCCCGCGCGAAAAACCACAATAAGAATCGCTCACCTGTGTTTCGACTCCCTCTAGTGTTATTTATATGTTATTGGCAAACCTGTCACGTATTATGCACGCGATTGTCATCGCTGACGTTTTTACCAATATAATATCTTCTGATGTATTAATGTTTATTATGTAATAACACGAGACCTGTCGTCAACATTATTTTCATCGTCGTGGCTTTTGACTAATGTCAGCATTAGAATATTTATAATAGCGAAAAAAAATTAACAGTGATACTACATATTATGTACATTGGGGTGGAGCGACGATGTATTGGGATATTTGTTTTGAAATAGTTCTAAAAATTTGCCTCTACATCATACCTCTTCTGGCCAAAAAAATCTGCTTAATTAAAAAAGTTTTTCTGGTCTCTACCAGGGCTTTTATCTTAACACTTTTGAAATGAAAATTTCCAATTGATTGTATTCCAATCTTTATAAATAGCAATTTTAACTATACATACTTACTTTACTCGAATATACTTACATTTACTCACATGTCTCCCTCCACCGCTCTCACAAATTCACACTAATTTGAATAATTCAAGGAATACGTAAATAATTTAGATTTTTACAAAAAGTACCTCTAATATTCAATAAAGTTTTTATATTCCGTGCTCAGATTTCGAAATTAATTGGCAAATTTTCATTTTTCGCCTTCGGGTAGAGGTCTGAAGACATGTTCACACATTGTGGTTAAAAGGACCGATGCCAAAAAATCTTGAAAAGTTTGTATTTAAAGTATTTTATAAGAGTATCGATTAATACTTAAATTAATATGGTTTTAGGTTTCCTTTCATGCGATACTTTACATATTTTTAAAGATATATCGGTTTGTATTGTGAAAATGAACTTTGCTTTTTTACGACACTGCGGATCTTATAAGGGTAATTGAGTGCGATGATAAATTTTTCTGAATAGCGATACTAAGATGGATTATTGCCAGTCGAAAAAGATTGAGTATCGTCGTTTCAGAAAATTACTATTTGTGTATGTAGGTATTAGATTATCGTCATTTTTACTGAAATACATTTCAAAATGCGCCCGGGCAACTCCTGGTAATAAAAAATAGTAGTTTTCGGTTATTTTTTCGATAAATATATATATGTATATACATACTTCGTGTAAGCCCGTTGAATATCAACGGATATAATAGCGTTATAATACAACAACGTATCAATTTAGCAAAGTCGCGAGCCTATTTTTCATATTAAATAGTCACGTTGAAGCCTGCCTATTATCATCTGGTTTGGCTCACCCAGTAAGCGCTCTGTTCCAAATCAGCGGTACCGGGTTCCAATCCCACTCGTGCGACGTTCTGGTTTTTTGATTATTTATTTATCAGCAGACAGACAGACAGACGGGATAGGGCTATTATATGATATATGCTTCTCTTCTACCCCAACCTAACCTAACACTATTTCACTAGCACTAACCTAACCTAACCTTATATGTATGTAGGTAGTATTTCGTGTGCCAACACTGATACACATTACAAGTGAATTATTGTAATCGCCATACAAGCTTACGAATAGTATGATTTTTATCGAATCTCTTAGGATATGGATTTTTTAAGGGGGGGTGGAGTTTTTTTCTTGAGTTGGCCGAAAGCCAGTGTCACCATCTCGTCGTCTTGTTGGGGTCTCGTTTTTAGGCGTTTAGTGAATTCTGATCGTGACTTGATTTATCTGCGGCCACCGACTAATTCGCTAAGTGACTCGGGACAAGTGCCACTCCCCCTGCCTCTTCCTGTGAAATATGCTCGCAAACTTTCCTACCCCGGTCGGCACAAAAGCTGTGGAAAAAATCAAGGAAAACTTTGAACCACCCATTCCCACCCTTACAAGGCTATTATCTCCAGCGAAAGATCGCCCAGAGCAAAAATCGAGTCCTAGTAGGTACTTTTACCCGTTTACGACAAATGTGGCAATCGGATAATTGAAGCCTTAGGTAACGCACACTGTACATATGTATATCTGCGAATTGCTTCTATGTATATCAGTCTAAATTTCAAATATCTAGCACTGGAAAATTCTCAGAATACCCAAATCGGATAAAATTATTGATCATTTTATACAATGCCTAGGCGCTATGGGGAAAGTATGAAATAAACGAATATTGCTATGCGAATCATTTTTCATTTCAGCAATCTGACAAACTTATGTTTTGGGGATTATACAATGGTAGATTTCACGCTTTGTTTACAACGCATATGTATGTATGTACATACATATGTACATACATAAAGAAAGCTCGAAGCGTTAACACACTTATTTTGCTATCATTAAAAATTATATATGTACATAGCTACCGCTATTGTTAGACCAAGCATATGTCAATAATAAACCCTACCATTGATCGTCAACGGGTAATACTGTATAACTAATCACCGCCCGTTGACAGTTTCATCGGACGGTTACCGTGTCATTGGTGTTTGTGTGAGTTGGTGAGGTTATAAAGCGTGAGGCTACCCAGTCAGTCCGTCGGTCAGCCAGTCAGGCAGATTCCTGTGCTACTGTTTGCCATCATCATCGTCATTATTTTCAGCCGTTCACCATCCACTGCTGGATTAAGGTCTCTCCAATCCTCTTCTATTCCTGTCTGTCTTGAGCAATCTGCATCCAGTTGACTCCACACATTTTTTTTCAATTCATTAGCCCATCGTTCACTTGGTTTACCTTGCTTTCTTTCACATCCTCTCGGATACCATTCCAATATTTCTCGCGTCCATCTGCCATCCATTCTTTTTGCAATGTGTCCAGGAGTCCATTGCCACTTTGGTCATGCTTCTCACTCACGTATTCCTCTTTAGATATTGTTGTACCAAGCATACATATGTACATATTTTCATGCTTCTCTGTGTGGACTGAATCTAATGTAACATTCTTGAATTCAGCTACTATATGTGTATAGTAATAAGATGTTTAACTTATACTTAAGTTTGTGACATTTTTGCCCGCCTATTGGCATTGGTTCTTTTAGAACCGAGCCATGGAAATGTAATGGAAATTTTTCCGTTTGTTTTCTCTGTTTTGACTGTGTAAAACTTTCTGATTGACGCGTTTCCGTTTTTTGGAGAAAGTTTAGAGGCGCGCATAATATGTATGTAGCATAAATACGTTCGATCTGCGAGGAAAAACGCAAACGAAAAAGCAATTACGTATTGGGGAAAAACTTTTATTATCTCGTCGATCATCGTTATCGATGCGCGAGCGTTGTTCAAAATAAAAATCGCGCGAAATTTCAAGATTATCGTCCTCCCTTGGAGGAGAATGTTCTGTCATTTATTAAAGCGAAGCCACCACACCAAATCAATTTGCTCGAGAGAAAAAAAATAAGTAAATTTATCCAATTCGATTCGTTATATTCGACATGCGAGGAACGATCTAAAAGTCACCAGAGACGAGTTGAATTCGGGCGAAAATTATTGAGGCGATACTTTGAGCACTCGACTGGGAAACTTTGTATCAAAAATATTGTATCAGTCTTCTTTTACATATGTACATACAAATAATATGAGAAAACTAGGCACTCCCCGTTGACATTGTCATCGGGTAGTTAACATTTATATATAGACCTATGTATAGTGTATTTAAAATGTCTGGTCATCGTATTGTGTAAAACGCGGTAATTTTATTTCTTTTACGTTCATGCTATCCTAACATTAATTTTTTTCCATACATTTAACTTTTTCATATATTTACAATAGCTGCCACGTGTTAGCAACACGTGTCGCGTGTTTGTGTGTGAGTGATTGAGTGTGCGTGTACGTGCCGTGTCGTTGTATGCGATCGTTCCGCGGCTATCCATTAGTTAGGTTATGTGGCGTAAGATCTTCGTGCAACCCGTGTCGTGTGAGTGAGTGAGCGTTTGTGTACGTGCCGTGCCCGGTATGTGAGCGTTCCGGGGCTAAGCTACCCAACAAGCTAGGCAGATTCCAGCGCTTCTATGTATGTATATACATATGTATAGTAATTATTTTGAAACCTTCTTTTGTTGACGAAGAATTTTAAACTCTTAAATAGATAACTAAGTAAATAATTACAGGTGTTAACGTTTTTTTGTGAATATTTTTATACATGCTAGAATCAGAAACTTATTTATTGAAAAAAAATATATCTATATATATACTCACTTTCAGTAATTAAAGTAATTGAACTAATTAAACTAACACTACCAATTATGTACATACAAATGTGGTTGTACATACATACATATGTATGTAGTTGGTAGTGTTTTAATTGGAATACAAATTGAGGATTCGTGTTATTATTAACATTGAAATCAACAGTCTAAAATTCATACTATTCAAACAATTATAATATGTATATTATATCATCATCATCATCATCATCATTTTCAGCCGTTCACCACCCACTATTGGATGAAAGCCTCGTCTTCCATTCCTGTCTGTCTTGAGCAATCTGCATCAACTTGACTCAACACATTCTTCGCAATTCATCAGCCCATCGTCCACTAGTTCTACCTTGCTTTCTTTCACATCTTCGGATACCATTCCAGTATTTCTCGCGTCCATCTGCCATCCATTCTTCTCGCTACTAAGTATTATATATATAATAGCTGAAATCCGTCTGTCTGTCTGTCTGTGTGTGTGTCTGTATGCTGATAACGTTAAATAATTAAAAAAAAAAAAAAAAAAAAAAAAAAACAGAAAAACCGAGATCACCAGGTTGGGAGAAACCGTGCTTACACTATCTTCGGACGTATTATAATTGGCCAATATTTTTCTCAGAGGGTTCGCGACTTTGATAAATTGTTACTTTGTTGTTATTATAACGCGCCATAGATGGCGCTTGGTTGCATAGATGCAACGACTATAAAAACTATTACATTTAATATTATTTGCTCCGTTGATATTCAACGGGCTTACACTAGTATTATATAAAAGCGAAAAATCTGCTCATTCATCCGCCGCTGAAACGTTACAATATCGACCGATAAACAGTTGTCGGAACGTGTCATCAGATGTGGCGCGCGGGCGCTTGACGACCAATGTGTTTGATCAGTGTTTCGCCCGTGCGACGGACGCGAGCGTCAGCTGTAGCCTAAGCGCTTCGTGACACGGCCACTTACGACCGCGGCGAAAACTATACCATATATTTAATAATTCTCTGTATGTTGTTGATATTTATGAACACATATACGATTGGTATATAAAATAACGTTAAAAAATTTGAATAAAAATACGCATACGCGATGACTACCATGAAACGAAAAATTTATAAACATGTAAAAAGATTTATTTACAACGTGCAATATTCAAAGTGGTAACTTTCGCAGGCTGCCTCGCACGTGCGCTCACAAATGTCACTTCCTACCCGTCCTTCCCCTTTCTCCCGCTTTCACTCGCCTTGCTTTCACATTGCTTTAAAGAAATATTCCCGCGAAACAAAATCTGAATAAATCATTCCCCACAACCGTGTTTTCGTTTCTCTTACTCCTCTCTCTTAAGTGTGCCCGTTCCGTTCTCTCCCCCATTGCCGACATTCTAAGGCAACCAAAATCACCCACCCTCCCTTTTTTTCCACCCCATGGTCTTTCCGTCGAGTGGAGCATTGATTGTGCTCTTAATAAAACAAAACAACGCGAGAAACAAACTCGCTCGCTCGACATACTGCTTCCGGTGTATTTTTAGTTTTTTCAACGCTACTTAATTCCATAAAGAAATCACGTAATTCCGTACTGGTAGTGTTGAAAAGAAAAAAAAAACAACAAAATATTCATAAAGGTCCCGAGAAATCATCCATTAAAAATATTACATTATAATGGCAAAAATCAGGGGCCAAGATTAACGGAAGACATTTGAGCCATCTAAGATTCGCTGACGATATATGTAGTTATAGTTGCATGTAATTCAGTAGATTTACAAAATAGATTAACAGAATTAAGCAACAAAAGTATGAAAGTAGGCTTAAAAATTAATTTTAACAAAACTAAAATTATGTTTAATGAATTCTGCACGCAAAACGTAGTCACAGTAGATAATTACATTGTAGAGATAGTTGATAGTTATTTATACCTAGGACAATTGGTAAATATGACTGGATGTAAAGAAGAAGAAATAAAACGAAGAATGAAACTAGGGTGGAGTGCTTTTGGAAGAATGAACATAGTTTTTAAATCCAACATTCCGCTATGCTTAAAAAAGAAGGCGTACGACCAATGCGTACTGCCAGTTATGACGTATGGATGTGAAACTTGGACGCTAAATTCAAGAATGCTACGAAAGATCCAATGCACACAGAGAAGCATGGAAAGATGTATGCTTGGCATAACAAGAAGAGATCGCAAACGAAATACATGGGTAAGAAGTATGACCAAAGTGGCAGATATAGCAGTGCGGGTGAAAAAGTTGAAGTGGCAATGGGCTGGACACATAGCGAGAAGAATGGATGGCAGATGGACGCGAGAAGTACTGGAATGGTATCCGAGAGGATGTGAAAGAAAGCAAGGTAGACCAAGTGGAAGATGGGCTGACGAATTGAGAAGAATGTGTGGAGTCAAGTGGATGCAGATTGCTCAAGACAGACAAGAATGGAAGAGGATTGGAGAGGCCTTCATCCAGCAGTGGATGGTGAACGGCTGAAAATGATGATGATGATGATTTTACGTAAAATTATATATTGTATATATAATAGCCGAAATCCGTCTGTCTGTCTGCTGATAACGCTCGCTGAGGAAAAATTGGGAAAAAACTTGGCAGAACGAGTGGGGATCGAACCCATGACTCCAGGCTCGAGTTACTCGCACTGATGCTGTTCGCTATCGCCCTTCGTCGATTTAGTCCTTTTTTTTTTTTAAACATTACCTATACAAGGGATCTTTACTCTGCTTTACCTACATAGCTACTTACCTACCTACATTACCTACATACATATGCTGAAGATGATGCTATAAAAACTATAATTTTTTTTTTTGTTTTTTTACTTACAAAATTATAATTATTATACATATAATAATTAATAATTAAAATATAATAAAAAAAAGGTATAAAAAAAATTATCGACCTGGTTATTAATTAAATTATCGAAATTATCGTTACCGTTGGATCAATTAGATGGCGCTATAAAAACTTTTTTTTTTGTCACTTACAACCATGCGATCAATTAGTGGGGATCTCTATTAAAAAAGCGCGTTACGTAATTTAAAATTCAGCGGGCGTTGAAATTCAACGGGCTTACACTAGTATATATATAATGGGCGTTATTCCGTGTCTGTCTGTCTGTCGGTAAATGATTAAAAGACACGAACCGTCGCGCGCGAGTGGAATGCGAACCAGGTCGCAACAGGGTGTGCTTACGCCTTTATCCAAACTAGATAATGACGAGCCTGCTACAATTTGACAATATTAATCTTCAGCAGGTTCGCGACTTTGCTAAATTGTCACGTTGGTGTATTATTATAACGCGCCATCTGTGCAAAAACTATTAAATTTAATATTATTTTTTTTATCACTAGAAATAAATACTATGCTCAGTACTTTATTCATTTGTCAAGTTTGAAGTGGGTTTTACTATATGTAGTAGCGCAAGGGTCTGCCTGTCTGGCTGGATAGCCGCGGATCGCTCGCATACATACTGCACGTACACATACATACATATGTATACTACTCACCCACACATACACTCACAATACGGGTGATGAGAAACCACTCCGTTGATGTTCAACGGGCTTACACTAGTATAATATAATATACGAATATATGTTTATTATATATATGCAGCGAGCGGTGCGGTGCGTCAATGATGCTAAAATTGAAAAAGTAAATCTTTATTATTCAACTAAATTATTGTTTTATTTTTTTATAATAAAAACCTTGCGATAGTACAAATTATTATAAAACGTGTGTTGATAAAATTTAGCTATGATGACATTTACTATAAAAACTAACTAAATCAGAAGTACATATATGTACTTCTGATTTACTAAAAACGTTTCCTGGTCAAGTGGCCATTATCCACTTTACAACAAATGTGTGTTAGTGTAAAGTGATCTTACTTTATCATTGGTGTTTGTTTTTACAGTAAGAAAGTGTAAGCTAAAAAACCTATATATGTATGTATATGTATAATACATACAATTTTATTTTTTAATTCAATACATAATATATATGGTATGCATGCAGACACATTCTTATTTCTAGTGATTTACTGTACCCGAAGGTTTAAAACAGATTATGTTTCGGCAGTCTACATAGGTTTATACCAGAAAGGTATAATGATCAAATTTTAAACATGCCAAATTGATGCAAAGTATCCAATGTTAAAAGAACACGTTTCTAACGACAATTCATACTTTTCACCCTAGAAACTTCCTCTATTATAGTTGAATGTATTTTATATTATGATTTATAAGGATCATCTCACTGACCATTTCTAGATTCCGCAAAAGAATTTCTCGCAGCTTCAGAATCTCTCAAACTTACTTAAAAAATAAATAAAGTATGGTACTACCAAAAAAACTATGCACTGGTAGAAAATTAACAGTATAGCTTTAGTTAATTTTTTTAATTCCCGTTGCCGAAGTTTGGACATAGTCAAAGTGCTAATTTATAACGAAAGAATACCCTTAAAAAGTTCAACGTTAGCATAGAACTGATTTCGAGAGGGGTTGGTCTCGGTGATAAAATAAAACAGTAGAGAGATTTATACGCGATCATCGGTATGCCGCGCGCATACGAATTAAAGCCTATCGTCCTCTCTTTTTTTTTTTTTTGTTCACTTTTATTATATTTTTTTTATAACACACTAATGGCATACCGTTGTACCGACGAAACGGGGCGAGGAGAGAGATTCAATCTGGACCATGGCGTAGTATATATCGTTTTTATTCTAATATATACGATTCACCGTACGATAAATAATGCGAGGGTGCATACAAAAGAATCGTTCCACTGTCCAGGTGCGCTCGTCAAAGAAACTCGAACTCGTCTGATACCAACGTAGAGAAGGGGGGGTTAAATCGTTTGCTTTTCTTTGTGTGCAGATTTATAGAGGATTTGTCTCGGATCACATTTCAACGGAGCTCATAGTGGGTTGGCTTCGTCAATATTTGGCCAGCTACACAGCTTTGTCCGTCTCGTCTGGTCCGAAAGCCTTCGACGTTTATTCGCTCGCAATAATTTAAATGCAATATGTCTAGGACTATGCGAGACGTGAAACGTGACCGTTTGAATTCCGTTTCAAATCATTTACGTTACCACGGTACGTATTTGTAAGACAACTACGCATCGCTTCGCCTCGTGTTCGTTTCAGACAGAGGAATGTGTGGAATTTACAAGGATGATTGCATAAGTATACTGTGCAACACTCTGGACTTGATACTGAGTATTGTTACCTTTATATACGAGGCATTTCACTTTTAAACGGTACAATTCCATTTTATATTATTTTGAGTTTAATATTTAAAATTTTATTTACTAATCATTGTTGATACTAATTATTTGTAAACATCTAAATTAGTCGGGGTGTTGTCCGTTTACGTTCAACGATTATTTTTTTGATATCAGTGGGTTTA
Organism: Parapsyche elsis; assembly: GCA_022651745.1. NCBI lineage: Eukaryota > Metazoa > Arthropoda > Insecta > Trichoptera > Hydropsychidae > Parapsyche > Parapsyche elsis. Next base: position 864,758 of record JAGVSN010000041.1, read on the forward strand.
CAATAGCGCTGTACTTAATAATAATGAAAACATAAGAAATCCTTCGGGTGGTCTTGACAGACAAACTAACAGAAAGACTGGATACTGTTGTGTATATCATCATCATTTTCAGCCTGGATGAAGGCCTCTCCAATCGTCTTCCATTCCTTTCTGTCTTGAGCAATCTGCATCAACTTGTCTCAACACTTTCTTCTCAATTCATCAGCCCATCGTTCACTTGGTTTACCTTGCTTTCTTTCACATCCTCTCGGATACCATTCCAATAATGAACTGGACACGTATTCCAATATGTGTCCACTTGAACTTTTTCACACGTTCTGCTACATCTGCCACTTCGGTCATACTTCTTATCCGCGTATTCCTCTTACGATTTCTTCTTGTTATACCATGCATATGTACACCTTTCCTTGCTTCTCTGTGAGTACTGGATCTAACGTAGCATTCTTGAATTTAGCATCCAAGTGTCCACTTTAACTTTTTCACACGTTCCGCTATTTCTGCCACTTTGGTCATGCTTCTATTATGCATGTACATACATATATGTATAATAATAATTATGCCTTTACTTGAATGCAAAAAATTCGCTTAAAAGTTCCGGTACGTTCTACCCATTCTCGATTTTTATTAGATTATGAAACTGTTTCGCGTAACAATTATTATTTTCATTCTCCCATCCCCAGAAGCATTAGATATGGTAATAAATACTCTGATTGTATCGATTTTTTTAAATATTAATCTGTTGTCCCTAAGGCAACAACTCGTTATTTATTTTATCACCTCAATATAATTTATTTAATAGTTTTTTTCTCTAATATAATACAATACGTATTTTCTATTTAAAATCCCTAACAAGCTTATAAATAAATAAATGAATACGGCATTAAAAACAAGGAAATTTACCGTGAATGTTTTGAACTTTTGCACAATTTTTTTTCCAAATACTGCACTATATACCATTTTAAGTTTTATGTTTTAATCTGTATTACGGCGTAATATTTTGATTCAAAACGTATTTTTTTCCATTTTCGTTTGTTGCTTCGAATATTTTTTAAAGGTACAATCCTGTTATATTAGATTATTCTGTATTATGAAATCATTGTCTGTTCCTTTTCTCCTTTCCTCTTCTGCAGAAGTCAATGGGTAACCACTGGAGAGTATCTTTGACTTCACTTTGACAACGCTCAAAATCGAGTATTGTAATATGATGTCTTCTCCGTAGTGAGGATACGAAGACGTCGTATATTGGTGTTTGTGTAACCGTAAAGTTTATCGGTTACCGTGAGAGGTGTCGTCCAGAAGATGTCTGAGATGTTTGCAAACTCTCGCAGGGTTGCCAATGCTGGAACTCGCGCGGAGTTGCCAGTTGTGGAATAGGCCCGAGCGGTGTACCAACCGTCAATTAAAGACGAGCTGGTGATGTCGTCTTACATAATGCAATAAAAAATGCAAACTTACATAACCATAAGCAGTTTGATTCAACTTTTTGCAAAGTGGAATTATCATTCTACTTTAAAATAAACGTTTACAGTTATTCAACAAAACACTGCGGTAAATTTTCTAACTAGACTTTATAAAATATACACAGAAAATCCCGACTTTTTTTGATACACATACAATTCAACGTTGACCCTTCGATAAGCGAATAGGGGTTAGGTCACGTTAGGACAGTATCAACATCGATTTGTAAAGCGCGCTTTCCATACACATCCAAAGGGTTAACACGCCTCCGTACAAATTCGCACACACACACACACATGCAAAATTCAAGCCAGATGATGCACGAGCGTTGTTAGCCCGAGTTGTGGGCCATTTGTAGTACCGTCGTCGTCGTGAATAATCTCGAACGATATTTCTCCGAGGCCTACAAGTACGTATGTATGTGAAAGCCTGAAACTTTTTCCGGCTCTCTAATTAATACCGACGATCGATAAACTTAGCGCTGTCGGATTTGTGCGTCAATTACGGCGTCACTCGGAACGTAACGAATCGCACCTTCGAAGCACCAAACTCTCTCTATTCAATTCATTTATTTTTTTATCCCTCGCAATGGTCTAACTTAGCCTTTACTCCGTATTATAACTACATAGACGTGTGTGTCCACGTGGCGTATTCTCGCTGCGGTCGTAAATGGCCGTGTTGCGAAGCGCTCACGCCGGTGACTTGGACGAAACATTAATCAAACAATTGGGTTGCCTCGGTTGTTCGCTCACGACCTATGACGTCACGTTACGGTGATAGTAACGTTGAGCATGGAGCTTTCGCTTTTACATACAGTTTAATATCTCAAAGTGAAATCACTTTGTGGCATAGTGAGCATTCGTGTTTACTAACGGTGCGATTAAACGGTAAAAAAAGTTTTTATTTTGTTTCGCGGCTATTGAATATTTTAGGCTACCTATGACGAGATACGTGTGCGTATGTAGTTTGATTTGAAATTTGAACTGTAAAATTAAGTATAAGACACTTTTATTGATGTTAAAAATACGTTGTGGTCATTTTGTATAACTTGCAGTGAGTTTTGATCTTCTTAAACATTGTTTTAATTGGTAGTGAATGCTCAAAAAGTGCGTTGCAGCTATTTCGGTTTATTAAAACGCGTACTGTGTATTCATATTTACTCACTACCCAATGAAGCAACTGCTGATTTTAATTTCACAGCATATCTCCCCAACGCTCACAATGCATTTTGAACTATTTCCGACTACCCACAACGAATCCCCAATTTATTGCGAATTTGAAACTTGACATGCACGAATTTCATTTTGCCCAATGGCCTACACAAATTACCAAAAAACGTGACGTGAGAATTTCACTATGCCCTTTGTGAGTGTAAATTTCGGCCAGTGATTGAAATTCTAACAGTTTGAATGAAACTTTTGAGTTGATATGCATAGATTGAAATCGGTCGATTGACTCGTTGCGCTACTGACAGATTACCGAACGGGGTTTTAACCCTTTCGATCTCTGCCGGCTTTGTTGTGCCCCGCGTGTGCGCAAATTTAAAAATACTGATGTGAACTGTCTGTCGGTTAATGGTTCAGTGCGTTTATTTTCCGCTTTTCATTATTATGTGTATAGATAGATTGGTTGGGGGAGAGTTAGGAGCGTATGTAGATTTTCCAATTAAAATTATTCGACGTACATCGCACAATACCCTCTTCCCCTTTATACGTATGTATGTACATACTTTTAATAACGTGCGATGAGTCACGGATTCGTGTAAAAATATCACCTCAAAATATCACCACAAAGTTGAATTGTTTTTAAAATAAATTACAAAGAACATTTTAAATTTTATGAAAACGTACTAGGGATACTGTATAAAGTCTAAATATAAGTAAAAAACCTTGAAAGAATTAATTTCAGCAATTTATTATTTAGCAATCTCAACAAACGGCTTTTTATATCAGATTTTTTTCTTCATAAAAAAATTTCTTGTACAGAAATCGTAAAAACCTTCGTAATTGTGGCCACATTCGGTCAAAAGTATGTAAATCAAATTTAATGAACTAAAAAAAGTATTGCATTTTAACTTTTAGCTTATTTTCGTCTTAAATGTTGAAAAGTTGAAATGGCAACGGGCTGGACACATTAGAAGTGATGGTAATCCAAATATGTCCCTACACTTGATCCAATGTACTTTGAAAGTACGATTAATGATGATGAACGTACACAAGTAAAGTAAAACCTAACACACTTACTTTATCCTAATCGGATAAAGTATTGTGATCGTGCGAAAATTCGACCTCGAGATTTTGACTGATTTGTATCAAGTATCATCCCCCGATCACGTTTTCATGATTTCTGAAAAATGTCCGTATGCTGTGTACTGTGTGTGTGTTTTTTCCGAAACTATCAAGTCTATCAAGCTGAAATTTCATTTATATTATTTTCACAAAAGGTGTAAGACACATAAGGAATTCGGTCAACATCAATCAACCGGAAGTTGGGTTTTTTGCGTGCAGAAAATTCAAAAATCCTATTTCCGATACTGCATTTTGCCGAAATTTAATATTTATAGTTTTCACGTTAGCCGTAAGAGATACTGTGAATTTGGTCAACATCTGATGACCAGAAGTGGCAGTTTTTCCTATTTGAATATATGCCGAAGATCGTATTTTACATACGCCCGCGCACTTAACACAGTGATTTCATGATATGTATGTATGTATGTATGTTGGTGTGCATGCGTTTTATTTACTTGCGTACTTAAAAAAATGAATTTCGTTACTCTTTGTATTCCTCAAATATATGGATAAAGTCGTGGGTTGGCCACACCCGAATTTTTTTTTATTATGTGTGTGAATTTTGTACATAACGTACGGTAACTTTTCAACGTATGTCACACGGTAGTAGATAAGCACTGCGCCAATGTGAGATTACCGTGTTTTGACATAAGCGGGCACCGTTCTTTTATCATTTTTCCATTTCGAATGTTCAGAACCGGTTTCCGTTGCCAAGTGTAAAACGTTTCGCGGTGAAAAAGAAAACGCTTTGTGACTTTGAAGCGAGTCCAAGTGCCCAGAGTATGTACGTACGTGTGTACATACGATTGTATGCGATCTGAGGAAAGCAGCTTTCCAATCGCGCTCGAATCAGCTGTTAATCTAGAAACTGGGTGACGTTGTGGAAACTAAGGTCTGTTTTGTACACTGTCGACCTCCGGAGATTTATTCGGAAGTAGCCGTGTAAGCTGTTAAGTCCCGCAAAATCCTCTGGGAGACGAAAACAGAGATAACCACTCACATACAAATTTGTTGTAGGCCACAACGATCACACACACCTAAACGCTTCTGCAACATTATTGATGTGTTTCGACAGCATTGTAAAACGCAGTAGAACAATCCTTTATTAATATGGATAAAGTAAAAAATAATATGATGCCATAATTTTAACTGATTTAGTGTATATATGTATGTACATACATACTGCGCTCCTTGGCTTTAGTTTAAGGAGCGCAAGATTTAACTTTTTTTACTAGCATCACACTTAATTGTATCTGATCAAGCAACTAACGAAAATAAATTAACCTAAAATTATGTGGTAGCTGTTCGAAATAAAAATGATTTTAACAACCATGCTTTGAAGTACTGGGAGTTTATGGATAGTACTAAAGATCAACTGAACGTCATCAAGAAGAGAAAGCTGAATTTGACTACCTAATCTATCTGGATCTAGTGTCTAATTAACCCGAAGAATTAGTATTACCAGTGCAAAAGATCCTTGTCCTGAGTTACAAGATAACTAAAATACTGTCTAATCATCAATAGAGTACGTATGTATGTACATTTGTATACGCATAAGGAAGAATAAAAGTGTTCCTCGCTAAAGGGTTTCTATCGATTTCTTGTGGACTTATTATTGCGGTTTCAGTTCACGTTTAATGCGTAGTTATATTATTATCGTCGAGTGTTTTTCTTCGGAAAGTTCTTAAACTATTTTCGAAATTCTTCAAGTTCCGCACAGCGGAAAAGTCGTATTCATGCGGAATTTTCAGATAGTCCCGACAAAAGCTCAAGGATCGCCTTTCATAAAGTTAAACTTGGGTACATACATTTGTATGTGTGTCTAGGCGATTTTTTTTTCACTTTTGCACACAGATATCCGTAGGTACTTCTCCGGTTCGCCTCATTTGGTTGTTGGTTTTCCGAGCACGTACCTTCTACTTATCTACCCATTTTGAATTTGGCTTCATTCCCCTGTCGCCGTTCTAGTGCCATTCATTTACGGATTTCGATTTGTAAGCGCACGTTTTTCACGCTTGATCTTATTTAATTGCTCTGTAATTTGAATGCAAACTCGGGAAAAATTCACAGTCTCGTACTACAAAAGAGACGTTACTGCCACTGTTCGTGGACCCTCGAGGCGAGATGGTTTCATAAAAACGGGATTCGAATAACGAAAAATAATGCCCATTTGCAACACAAAAAAATATTATTACCCCTAGTATTTATGTGGGTTATTTTCAAGTTTTTCTTGTGTGATGCTGGTATGATATTTCCTTTGTTTTTTGTTCTTAATATTAGTAACTGATACATATGTATTACTTGTTTGCATTGTCTTAAATCAAATAAACGACAATAGATGTATTTTATCTGCGTTTTAATACCGCAATATGAACCGTCCACTTTTAGCTAAAAACACATTTCTTCTAAATTTTTAACTCCATTGGGGAAGTAAACGTTAAAAGTTTAAATATCAAAAAAAAAAAAAATTACACCGTTTGTTTTGTATACCCATGGAGCAACTTTTTCAAGCCCAAGCATAGAAATATTTTACATTTTTTCCCAATATTCAAGCAGCTAAACATTAATATTTTTAAGAGATATTTTTCAGTTATAATGGGTATGTGATAGAGCACTAATCCCGCACCCACTCTTTTTGATATTACGAAAAATATATTTTCTTCACACAAGACCGCTCCACCCTAATGTACATCTTTCCATGCTTCTATGTGTGCACTATATCTTGCGTAGCATTCTTGAATTCAGCATCCACACATCATAATCATAACTAGCAGTATGAATGTCAGGAATTTGTCGTTTGCCTTCTACTATGTATAAGCATAGCGCAATGTTGAATTTAAAAACTATGTTCATTCTTCCAAAAGTGCTCCACCCTAGTTTCATTCTTCTTTACATCTAAGTCTAAATAATTATCAATTTACTATCTTTACATTGTGATTATATATTATATTGCCAATTCAACTTTTTCACACGTTCCACATACCTCTACATGTGTACATTTATAAGCATTATTCTGACGCTAGGTACTTTATAGTTTGAGAAACACCACTCAACCTGAAAACAGATTAATACGAGTGTCAGGAATTAAAAAAAAAAAACGAGTGAAAAAATAATAGAAAAACCAGGCGAGTCGACAGTCAAAAAAATAAGCGAAAATCGATAATTGTACTGAAAATTGTCGCGTGACGAAAAAATAAAAGGAAAGCAGAATGAAAGAAATAAAGAAGCCGTTGTTGTGTCGAGAACAAATTACCACAAAGAAGTAAATTAATATATTTAGAACGATTTGTTGACAAGCGTGCCGTGATAAGTGTGCGGCACGTGATGCCGGAAAATTGACGGAAAACTCTTTCGCCACATCCGCTTTTCCCCCTCGCACTTTTATCTCACTCCACAAACACACTCTCGACTAATTAAAGCAACACTGCGAAGAATTTCATTACACTAAATCGAAATAGCGACCGGGCTAATCCGCGTTGTAAAATTTGATCTCGCGTTAATTTGGCGAGTTTTGCGGTTTTGCAACTGGGACCGTATCGAAACGCACGATTGGATCAATTAATTTGCACGGCGAATTATCCGCGGCCAGAAATGACCGACGCTTCTGCGTGCTATGTATGTATAATATAATATTATCCGTTCGGAAAAGGTGAAATTAATTTTGCGGCTTTCGTGCCACCCTCATTTCCAATTACCGTTCGATACGATGCGGTTTCAATTAATTTCGCCGAAATTCGGACGGGAAATAAAACGCTAGTGAATTTCAATCAATTGAACGCCACCGACTCAACTCGCATCGGATATTGCACGACAGAAACGATTGTAATTTAAATCGCGTGCAATTAATCGTACGTCTGTTTATAATGTATCATATCAATTTTTAATTAAAAAAAAAAAGTAGGAATATTATGTCGGCTAAGAAAATTATTATCTAAAGAAACTAAAATAATAATCTATAATGTAAATTGTTAGACCACATCTTATGTATTGTGGTTCATTATTAAATATGTTAGATAAGTCAACTAGAGATAGATTACAAAATTACAGGTGTGAGATGTATTTTAAATGTTGATAGGTATGCTAGTATAAAAAAAAGATGACGATTGAATTAGATTGGTTGAATGTGAATGATACTTTGAGGATTTGTACATATGTTGGTATTTATATTTAAGTTAGATAATCATATTTTAGTAAATTTATTGTGAGAGGAACGAATGTAAGTAAATATAATTTAATTATAAAAAAAATGTTAGAATAAATAGAAATAGGAGAAGCATCTTGTACATACATATGTACATAGGTGTTTTGGAATATATGTAATAGACTGCCGGATGGAATTAGAAGTTCCAAAACTATTGATAAATTTCTGGCAGTCTTAAAAAACAACATCTCTGTATAGGTGCTTAGTTAAGGATTATGTAATTAGCTTTAGCTACTATATATGTATATATTATATAAATAAATAAATATCGTGTACATCGACGTTATACGTGTGACCTTGATAGTTTGTTTGTGTCGTTGATGTGACCGCTCTTTTTCTGCGCGTACAAAAAACACGATTGCCAATCAATTTTCATCAGAGTGTAAAACAATGGGTTAAAAGAACGTAAGACGGTCTGAGCCAAGTAAGCTAAAAATCAAAGATGTTATTGAATCGACGATGACCTTGAAAATTTTGAATCGTTTTTGTAATATATGTATTTTATAAAAAAAAAACCGTGTTAAAATAGCCGATAGCATAATAGTGTAGATACAATGTGTTTTCGTTTGTTAAGTGATCGATTATGTACAGAAAAAAGTAATATGTCTTTTCATACGAGCTTATTCGCGATTCGACCTCGTAGATAAAAAATGTATTTTTCTCCTATTCAAAGAAATCAATTCTAGTGTTACAACATAATAATAATAAAATATATATTATAATCAGAGCTAGAGAATGTAATTTCGAATAAAAATAGTGTGTCGAATTTGTCGCTTTTGATATATTTTTTTAATTTAAATAATTTTTGACAATTTAATCGCACTCGATAGCGGTAAAGCCGTTTGCCGTTTATTTTGGTCGTTCAATTGTCCAATATTCGTTTATACACAGTATCACTTTGTTATGCAATACGAATGTTGACCGATTCATACTTTTTCCATTAGCCGAATGGATAAAATAATACGTTGTATAATATTACGCGCTAGTCAGCAATAAAAGATATGTAGTTTCTGACACTCTCTTTGTCATTGTTCAGTTGAACAACAGTTGAACGTACATAAATACATATAAGGCATTTTCATCACGTAAAATTTGCGAAAATTAACTCAGCGTACACGGTCACGTAGACGTTGAACGACATGGTGAAAACATGTATGTATGTATGCACATTACTTTTTGAACACGTGCACTATTATGTACGTTAGACGCATTAGGCAGAGTTGCAAATCGGCATTGAGCCAAACCGCTAAAAAAAACTTATTTAATCTAATCTATTTTGAAAGTGAATAAATTTAATCACAGCTGGAAACCAACTTTAAATTTCAAATACTAATAATGCTTTTTACATCTTTGGAATTGGGTACTAGCTTAAATTATCAGGCTTAACCCAGGCCGTAGTTTATAGAATCAGATTTCTTAACATTTAGGGTTCTATGAATATTTTGTGACAACAAAAATAATTTTATGAGAATTCAACAGTAAAACGGTCTTGCAAAAATCAGACGTTTTACATTTAAATATGCCGTCATAATTTACAATCATGGATTATTGTTTGATTAAAATATTATTAGTTTCCTATTAACATATGGTGGTTAATTTTATTTTAAATTAATAGCACTGAGAGTAATTTCAGTCTTTTTGAAAAGTTGCTATTTATTAAAATTTTGTGAAAGTAACGTCTATGACGAAGATATTCTGCATTTACTGTGAACATAAAAAATTTTTGCTTTATTTTAATTATTCTACAAGATTTCTGTATTTAACTGTTTTTATAACAATATCCTAAACTTTGTAATTTGAACTATATTTATGATTGAAAATAGTACTGAAATGACGATTTTGTACTATTATATTTTCTAAAGAAATTTATAACGATAAGTCAAATAGATTACACTGAGCAACAAAAAATTTAAGCAGCAACGTAATTTAAAATCATTTACCGCTCGAATTAGTACGTTTAGATAAAATAAAAAAATATTGATATAGAAAACCAATCCTTATAAACGTGGTGAAATATAAATTTCTTTAAACAAATGCCAAATAACACGGGAAAAAAATGTGTAAAAAAAAGATATGTTTTTGACTTTAAAAATTCGTAAGATAATTAATTATAAGTATTTCAAAGCAATAAAAAATCACAATCAATAGGAAAAATATCTGACTGTTGATTTCAAAACTCACTTTGAGCACATCAATACTATATTTTGAGTTATACCCCGCAAAAGCCAAAAAAATGGATATTTTTTAAATCGCGAATATCTCATAAACGAGAGCATTTCAACAAAAATCATTATCGGATTCGAATTCAGTGGGTCAAACTTAGTAAAGATTGATTAATCTCCGCTCTGGGTATTTTTTTTGTTGCTCAGTGTTATTGATATATGTATATGTAGGTATATTCTCGATATCGTTTCGCCCAATTTTTAGACCGCGTTCAGGGGGAATCGTGGCGCATTAAAAATATTCACAAATACCCACAATCATAAATAACAGGCACGCAAATCGCTGATGAGACATTATTTTCGTTTGGAGGGGGGGGAGCTTTACAAATGTCAGTCGAAAAAGCCATTGAAAGCGTATCGCAGTGTTTACGGCGTCGTCTTTATTCGGCGGGAAATAATTTAAATGTTCCCCTTGAATGCGGCTCATTCGCGACGAGATATTCCACAGATCATTAGAGAGTAATTGCAATTTTTGCAAATTGTCCGTTCGTCCTCTTTTCGGGAGCTTTCGTCCCCGAACGACGAGAAACGTCAAAGTGACGCGCGAGCTTTCGCACACTCGCGCGAAACTATTGTATGTAGTGCTCAGAAGACTCGTGAGATATTCGACTAGAGTAATTCTGCGCACTTCGATCGCTCTCTCCGCCTCCGTAAATACCCTTAATTATATCCGTGCAAATAAACGAGAGCCGAAGGCGAGCCGCGTGCAAAGGGTTAAGCTCACACACCTGAGGCTAATCCGACTTAGCCGAGAAGAAATCAATTAGAAAGCCATGCTCGAACCTCGGGCGATACGGTAACCCGATATCTTCCTTTTGACCCATAAGTTTGGCAACGGCCCCTCTTATTTTAACATATATATATAATATAACATATGTACAACTTGAGTGTGCTACGTGAAACCTGGTTATTGTATAGGGCGTGTCGAGAAATATGACACGAGACTCGTTGAATTCAAACTGGAAGGGTGTACCTACATGAACACACATATGTACATACATATGTTCGTATGATCGTATCTGTCAATGTCAATTCTGTGAACATAATTGTTTGTTTATTGTTGTGATACCGCGTTATAAAGAAAACTTTGTGTTTCCTTGTACGTAGAAATTCCAACTTTGATCGATCCAAGTCGATCGATGCAATGTGGGGCGCGACTTAAAATTGACGTTAAAAAATTGATGATTCACCTGGTTTTTCTATATAATATGATTTTTTTTAAAAGGAGCGTTTTGATGACGTTTAAGCTTAGTGATTAGGTGATATAAATAGCAATCGAAAATTAATACATTCGACTGTGATGTTTCAAGTTACTGTAACATATGCCGCCGATAACATATCATAACGTAGTTTAAAATCATTTGCCGCATCGAATTAGTGCGTTAAGATAAAATAAAAAAATATTTAAATAGAAAACCAATCTTTATAAACGTGATGAAATAAAAAAATATTAAAATAAATGTCAAATAACACAGGAAAAAAATATGTAAAAAAAAATATATTTTTAACTTAAAAAATTCGCTAGATATATATTATAAGTATTTTAAAGTAATAAAAAATTGCAAAAATATCAGACTATTGATTTCAATACTCATTTTGAGCACAGCGATACTATATTTTGAGTTATAGACCGCAAAAGCCAAAAAAATGGATATTTTTTACTTTTTTTAAATCGCAAATATCTCATAAACGAGAGCATATCAACAAAAATCATTATCGGATTCGAATTCAGTGAGTCAAACTCAGTAAAGATTGACCAATCCCCGCTCTGGGTATTTTTTTGTTGCTCAGTGCTTTCAATGACTTATAAAAATGTTATAATAACACATCAGGAAATAATCCTCGAAACTAAAAATTTCATTTTTATTCGAACTTGAAATTAATTTAGGTAGAATTTTTCAAAGTTTTCCTCCGTTTAAGCAACTTTCTTTCTTATGCACAGGTAGGTACATACATACATACATAGGTAATAAATTGCTTTGAAGTTATCCGTTAAACGACTTTCTTTCTTATGCGCTAGGTAGTAAGGTAGTAAATTGCTCGTCAGAAAATTATAATCAAAGCAAAATTTAAATTTCAACGTTCTTTTGTTTATTTTTTATTTAAAATTAATTAATAGGCGGCTGGATTTATTTTAAATTTATTCAACCGTTGATTTTTAAACGGGCATACACTCGTATTGTATATAAATTTCGCTAATATTTCTGAGAACTATTTTCCAGTAGTAAGTATCTTTCTACTAGATCCACTCTCTCCGCTTGTTTTGCGTAAATGAACGTTCTATGGTACATCCATGGCCACCATCAAGCCAATTTCACAAAAGCCACATGACTTACGATAACCGTCGAACATGCCCTATACATTTATATAAATTTATAAAGATGAATTGTAAGATCTGGTTCATTAACGAGTAGACCCCGGCAACGTTCACAGATATAACGAGCGGTTCGGCGCAATTAAATTTTAACAAAAATTTACGCCCTTAATGGGATCCGAACCACGGCTCGACCTTCTTCCCCATCATTTCCAAACCCCATCCCAAAACCTCATACCCTCACTGTTCCTCCCTTTGCAGTAACGGCTTGTCCGAAAATTGGATTCGCTACCATCAAAATTCATACGGTTCTTACGCAAAACCGCTAATTCACTTTGCTAAAGAACAACGACGTTTTCGCGGCTTTTGAAATGCACATATACTCGTACATTTACCTATAGAAATATCTCTGAATTGCGTTTTGCAAAGCAAATAAGCGTAAGTCCTATTTTAAACTAAAAACACTCATGTTTTATAATACATAGTATCGATAAAGTGTGCTGAAAATGTGATGTGTTTCAGCGCGTTTTAATATCAGCGGAAAATACTGATATGTACCTAATGTGGCGATCGTTACGTTCGCACGATTTTCCATAACTTTGTACATAAATAAATTCCGAATATAATAAAGCCTGGCCATTTTATACAATGCCCAAAACGGTCAGAAGAGTGAAACATTTACTACGCTTCATAAATTGAAACAGAAATAGCACGCATGAACTACTAAAGTTGAAAAAAGACAGCATGAAAAAAAATGTTTCAAATTGTAATCAACTGATTAGACCAGTGAGACAAACACGATTTCGTACATAAAATGCTTTGGCTTTGTATAAGACGACTAGGCGTTTTACACTTCACACTTTGCCTGTAACGTCTATGTAGATCTCATCTAAAAGTGGTAATTTTCGACTGCGATGGCGCTCTTTGTAATGATTTCAAAGTCATAATTTTGTATTGCAAACTAGTGTATTGCTCGGTGACAATTTAAACGGGTTTTAATGACAGTGGTACGCATCCGCTCTAGTAGACGGTCGCCAGCGAATTGACCTCCACGCACGACCTGCATTTTTCTCCACAATTTCGAGCATTCCTGACATGCGGCCGCACAGAGCTGAGGCTTTTGTTTATTATATATACATATATAATAGCCCTATTCCGTCTGTCTGTGTATGTGTATGTGTGTCTGTCTGCTGATAACGCTCGCTGAGGTAAATAATTAAAATAAACGAACCGTCAGCACGCACGAGTGGGATTTTGAGCGCTTACGCTATGATCCAACGCCGATAATGCGAGATCTCCTATATTTGAACATATAATTCCTTAGTAGAATCGCGACTTTGCTGAATTGTTACGTTCTTGTATATACATATTATAACGCGCCAGCTATGCGACAACTATAAAAACTATTAAATTAAATTTTTTTTTTCAGTACGGGTGATGAAAAAGCTACGTTGATATTCAACGGGCTTACACTAGTATTATTATATTTTTGACGGAAGACTTGAGCCATCACAGATTCGCTGACGACATAGTTATAGTGGCATGTGACTCGGTAGATTAACAGAATTAAGCAACGAAAGTATGAAAGCAGGCTAAAAAATTAATTTTAATAAAATTATAATTATGTTGAATGAATTGTGCACGCAAAGCGTAGTCACAGTAGATAATCATATTGTAGAGATAGTTGATAGTTATTTATACCTAGGACAATTGGTGAATATGACCGGATATAAGGAAGAAAAAAATAAACGAAGAATGAAACTAGGATGGAGTGCTTTTGGAAGAATGAACATAGTTTTTAAATCCAATATTCGACTATGCTTAAAAAAGAAGGCATACGACCAATGCGTACTGCCAGTTATGACGTATGTATGTGAAACGTGGATGCTGAATTCGAGAATGTTACGCAAGATACAGTGCACACAGCATGGAAAGATGTACATATGCTCGGTATAACAAGAAGAGATCGTAAGAGGAATACATGGGTAAGAAGCATGATCAAAGTGGCAGATATAGCGGAACGCGTGAAAAAGTTGAGGTGAAGTGAAGGGATGGCAGATGGAAGCGAGAAATATTGCAATGGTATCCGAGAGGATGTGAAAGAAAGCAAGGTAGACCGAGTGGAAGAATTTAATGTGTGGCGTCAAGTGGATGCAGATTGCTCAAGACAGACACGAATGGAAAAGGATAAGAGAGGCCTTCATCCAGCTGAAAATGATGATGATGATGATGATGATTATATTTTTTACTTTCCCGTTTTAATCGCAGATATATTGCGGACTCGCGTGACGTCACAGCGTTAGTGCTTGATGGATGGATGATCCTTAAGGTGTTGCGTTTTGACGTTTCAGCGAAATCGCACACACGCCTTTTCAAGTATATATAATATTCACACTCGCTCGCTCGCTGAATAAACGAGCTGCGCATATTAAACACACACACACAGAGCCATGCCCTTAGATCAGCGGTCGCCAACCTTTCGGACCTCATGGACCACTAAACTCAAAATCTCGCATCCCTTGATTGACCACTACCATGATTTTTTCCATAAAAATAACATTCTAAATATGAAATGGTAATTACACTTGTATTTGCACTCCAAGTTGTATTTGCAAAAAGTTGGATATCACCTTATAATGAAAATTATAATAAATAAACGATATATTCATTATTCATTGTGAAAACTGCCAGTTATTTATTTATTTATTTAATAATTACATGGAGAGGCGGCATAGCCGATAGGCCCATGGGGTTTGGTTTTAGTTAAAAATCAAAAAAAAAAAACAGTATTATAAATGAAAAAGAAAGAATGAGAGGACAGTATTGCCAAATTTGAACAAAATAAAAAAATAAAAAAATAAAAATAAAATAAAAAAAACAAAGATAAAAAAAAATAGTAACAAAAAAAATAAAAATAGAGATAAAAAATAAAATAGAGAGATAAAAAATAAAAGAATAAGAAAAACAAACAAAAATAAAAATAAAAACAAAAAATAAAAATAAAGATAAAACAAAAAAAATAAAATGAATAATGGTCCATTTATTAAAGAATTACAAATATCCATTGTTTTTAAGAATAAATCTAGCTGATTTTTTTATATAAATTAACATTTTTTTTGAAGTGACTATTGAATCTGGAAGACTATTCCAAACTTGAACCACTCTATTTGAAAAGAATGAATCTCTAACAATCTTATTTGATTTTTTCTTTTTTGGAGTCTAAGAGTATGACCTCTTAGATGAGGGTTCTCATTGAACATAATGAGGTTGGTCATATCACATGAATAATGATTATTTATTATTTTGAATACTTCAATTAAATCACCTCTTAATCTCCTCGTCTCCAATGTGGAGAGATTCAGTCTTTTCAATCTTTCATGATAAGGTAGTGATCGAAGTTCGGATGGCATTTTTGTAATTCTTCTTTGGACCCTCTCGAGACATAGAATATCTTTTTTAAAATGGGGATTCCAAACATTATATGCATACTCAATTTCGGTCTGATATATGACTTATATATTTTTTTAACAACAAATTTTCATCCAATGATTTGAAGACACATCTAATGATATATATAAAGGAATTTACTTTTTTTTTGACTAACTGGTTGATGTGCACAGACCATTTTAAATCTTTGGTGATAGTTACACCCAGATCACATTGGGAGGAAACATTAGTCAATATTTGATTATCAATCATATACGGAATTTGCGCATTGAAGGATCCTAAATGAAGAGTATTGCATTTGGCTGCATTTAAAGACAAAAGCCAAACTTTAGACCATATGTTAATACAGTTCAGGTCATTTTGCAAATCTCTACGTCCATCGATAGTTGCCGGACCGAAAAGTTTAATATCGTCTGCAAACAATGAATGACTTGAAACAAGACCATCCACAATGTCGCTAATGTATATAAGAAACAAAACAGGTCCCAGAACCGAACCCTGGGGAACTCCACTGAGAACCGGTAGTGAGTCGGAAAGACAGTCACCGATCCTCACCGTGAACTTCCTCAGTCTCAAGAACTCCCCAATCCATTTCAAGAGTGAGCCTCTAACACCGACATGATCCAGTTTCAACATCAAACGTTCAATAGGGACTCTGTCAAATGCCTTTTCAAAATCCAAATAAATGACATCCGTAGGAACATCATTATTTAGACTTTGAGTCCACTCATTTAAAGATGCCAGTAGATTACTCATTACAGACCTTCCCGGTAGAAAGCCATGTTGCGTGGAGGGTATAATATTATTATCCATAACATGTTTTATGAGCCTTTTTACGATCACCTTCTCCATGCATTTGAGGATGATGGATGAAAGGCTTATTGGGCGAAAGTTTAAAGCCTTCAGTTTATTGCCCTTTTTGTATATTGGAACAACAATTGAAGTTTTCCATACCTCTGGCATAGAAGAAGACTTAAAGGATTCATTAAATATTTTACATAATGGATGAGAAATGGTAGTTGCAGTATATTTCAGTAAAATGGAGGGCAAGTTGTCACTGCCTGGAGCTGAGTTATTTGAGAGACCAGACAGCACCTCAGCAATTTCTTTTTTATTAAAACTTACACTACAAACTTCATTAGTTCTACGAGATTCAATTGGCAACGAGGGCATATCATCTAATGGTTCATCGATATAGGCTTTAATGAAAGACTTGGCAAATATGTTTGCAACTGACAAAGGTTCAGTAATAAGTACATCATTATCATCATTTATATTGGAAATTGAAACATTTGATTTAAGATTGCAATTAAGATATTGAGAGATTGCAATTATGACGTATAGATGTGAATCATGGATGGTAAATTTAACAATGCCACCTAAGATTTAGTGCACACAGAGAAGCATGGAAAGATGTACGCTCGGTATAACAAGAAGAGATCGTAAGAGGAATACATGGGTAAGAAGTATGACTAAAGTGGCAGATATAGCGCAACGTGTGAAATAATTGAAGTGGACACACAGCGAGAAGAATGGATGTCAGACGGACTCGAGAAATACTGGAATGGTATTCGAGAGGATGTGAAAGACAGCAAGGTGGACCGAGTGGATGAATTGAGACAAATGTGTGAAGTCAAGTGGATACAGATTGTTCAAGACAGACAGGAATGTAAGAGGTCTTCATCCAGCAGTGGATGGTGAACGGCTGAAAATGATGATGATGAACGATTGTATCAGCGATTGTATGAATGAATGAATGAATCATACAGCGGAATATGTGAAAAACGTGACTGGGGTGGACGCGAGAAATACTGCGCGGAAGAAAGCAAGGAATGGGCTGATGAATTAAAAATAATGTATGGAGTCAAGTGGATGAGAAGCATGGAAAGATACATGGGTAAGAAGAATGACTAATGTGGCAGATATAGCAGAATGATTTAAAAAGTTGAAGTGGCAATGGGCTGGACACATTGCGAAAATAATGAATGGCAGTGGACGCGAGAAATACTGGAATGGTATTCGGGAGGGGGTGAAAGAAAGCAAGATAGACCGAGTAGACGATGGGCTGATGAATTGAGAAGAATATGTGGAGTCAAGTGGATGCAGATTGTTCAAGACAGACATGAATGGAAGTGGATCGGAGAGGCTTTTATCCAGCAGTGGATGGTGAACGGCTGAATATGATGATGATTATGCAAAATGCGGACCACCGGTTGGCGACCACTGCCTTAGATGACTCTAGAAGGCGATCGCCTCGGGCGGCTTACATAAGGGCGTCAATAATAAAGCGCGCGTATAAATTGCTTTTTTTTATTTATTTTTATGTGAGCACAGACGAGCTTTGAATACCTGCGCGCTAAATCCTCGAACGTGTCATGTTGGAATAAACAAAAGCATTTGAAGTTTTACTTCCGTGGTAGTATCAATTGTGCTGATTCGACAAATGATACTATATAAGAATCACGTCGCTTTCGTTTATTTGTCCCGCCAGATTTTTATTTTTCGCCGTAAGAAAAAAAACAAAACTGGCGACTTTTCCTTTTTTGTGACACGCGTTGTTGTTGTTGGTGAAAAAAAGAAAAAAAAAAAAATATCAGGTACAAATTAATGTAAAGGAACCCGAATCGTCGCGAAACAACAATACGCGAGGAAGAGAAAAGGCGATGTACAGCGTTTGTTTCGCCGAAACCCAAACAATTCCTTTCTCTCGGGGCCGCGCTTTTAAAAAAGAAATAATATAAATATATAAAAAAAATAACAATAATACGCGGATGAAAAAAAAAAAAAAAAATTGCTACATTTCATTTTCCGCGTGTTTTTATTTGTTTAACTCGAGTCGTGTCTTATTTATAAGATTTGAGCCGTTTCGGTTTAGCGCAGCACTTTCCTGGACATTTTCGTCCACCGTTTAAATGAAAAGCTCGCTGTATTTATTTTACTTCTATAGAAATCGAACGCAAGGTAAATTTTGACTGGAAAAAAATACACGCCACGTATTTTTGACTTGTTGTCTGTTGACTTTTGATGTCTCAAACAAACGGTGTAAGTTAGAGATGAAATGATAAGAGACGTCTATTGTTATCTAATTTGGACCATTAAAATACTCGTTAAGAAAAATTTTTTTAACACCATTGTAACCGATTTGTATGCGCCAAAAGCTCATTGATCAAAAGATCATTAGAACTCGATACAATCTTTGAATGTGTTATGGAATAGATTTCCGACTGATATCTATATCTGTCTGCTTTCAAGCAATTTATTTATAATTATATATATAATAGCCGAAATCCGTCTGTCTGCTGATAACGCTCACAGAGGTAAATGATTAAAAAAAACCAGAACGTCGCGCGAGTGGGATTTGAACCCTGATCACCAGGATGTTATGAGATCATGCTTACACTATCATCCAACGGGGTGATGACGGGCCTGCTACGATTTGACAATATAAAATGAAAAATGACAATAGGCTCGCGACTTTGCTAAATTGTTACGTAGTTGTATTATGTGCAACGCGCCATCTATGCAACAACTGTAAAAACTATTAAATTTAATATTATTTTTCAGTACGGGTGATGAGAACGCTCCGTTGATATTCAATTAACGAATGATAGTCCATCATTTTTAATAACTTAAATGTGTGTAAAGTTAATAATTCATACGTTGATTCGTGTATACATACATATGTACATATGTACATATGTATGTATGTAGGTGTTATAATAATACGCACTCTGGGATTTGCGCGCATTCTTCCGAGTCGCGTAAATCCCACTTTAGATTACGGGATACGAAAGTTTTAACGATAAACAACGCAAACGACTTTATCGATAATTAATTTAACTCTGCAGTGGCGTTACGTGCCAGATTTAAATTTTAATCGAGTGTACTCTAACGTTTATTCGGTAAAAGGTCCTTATGGCGCGCGTATGAACGCAATTTGCGTGCGGATTTAAGGTTTTATTGTTATTCGATGGGAAAATTCTAGATTAAAAAAAAAATAAAAACCCCCCCCCCACCAATTGTAGTGTGCTCTTGCCGATGAGATAAAGAGGATGAAAAGGGATAGGGGGTTTGGGGGTTGGTGTTTGTATTTCATCTTTTTTGGCGGAAGCGGCTATCGTCTCTGTGCCGAAATTTTAATTTCAATATTGGTCCTCTCCACTTTTGGCCGAAGTGAAAAAAAATAACGACCCTAAATTGGCCATACGGCCACGAAGTCGCTGATTGAAAACACACAAAGCGCTCGCTAAAATTCAGAATTGAAAAAGGTTAAAATTGAAACGCTCCTTCCGTCTCGTTCGCTCGCTAGCTCGTCCCAAACGTTTTCATTTCCTTAATGTGCAAAAAAGTTCATTTAAATATTTATAAAAATCCGTCTGCTTGCAACGATTTTAGTACGCCATGCATAAAGGGCCATAGTCTATCGCAGTGGTCGGGAACCTTTTTTGAGCTAAGAGCCATATTAGGGAAAACCTTGCGAAATTGGTAAGTTTAGGAGCCGCAACATATTATTTTCGAATTATACATACATATGTATTCAAAATTTAATTAAATGTTGTTCGTTAATCATTAATGAAATGTAAGAAATAAGTTATCCTCGTCGAATTTCTTAACGTCCGACAGTTTATTACTAAAAAATATTATAAAATTTAATCTGAAGAACGATCATCAAGCATTTTATAGCCATGACGTTGTGGTAATGGGATTCATTTTGATCTTGTGTAATTGATCTTGTAATTTGATGGCTGCTAGAGCCGCAGGTTTTCATACAAAGAGCCGCATGCGGCTCCAGAGCCACCGGTTCCCGACCACTGGTGTGTCGTATGTATATCTGTCCGTCCCTAATTGTGTTGAAATTTCTTCAGGAGTATCAACGCTCGACACACTACTGTTGTTCACATTGAAAATAATTCGTATCGTTATTTTGCTACGTTTAATTATTCCCGTAACTCATAGTTACAGTTTTTACAGTTAGCCCACTCAACAATAAACACCCGTTGATTGTCAACTGGCAATACTATTCTTCTGAAGGTGGCCTACTTGATATTTCAAGCGTTGCATCGTCACTATTTCACAAATATTTTACCGTCTGTCATAATGGTATAGAAACTAGTGTAAGATACTCTTCAGTGGTTACCTATTCCCTTCTGGAGGAGAGGAGGGAAGAAAAGGAACAAACAATCATTTGATAGGTATGTATGTTGGAAATTTTAGGTGGTGCCAACTTTTGTGGAATCCTTTAACAACTTAGTTAGATAAATCGGAAAATTCTAAACAGAGAAGGCCGATCTTGATTTATAATAGTAATGACGATATTTGAGCTAGAGAAAATCCTTTCGATCGCTACAACTAGCTGGCAATTCTCTTTTAATATGTACATTGGTTTTTTTTATTTTATTTTATTTAAAAAAAGCTTTTTATTGTTCATGTACTACTTCACAATACTTCACAATACATCTTAAATCTATTTTACAGATTGTTTATTTTGTTAGTATTTATAAGGATTCTTTTATTTGAATGTTAGTGTTTAAAGCATAATAGGAGAAAGAGCTCAAAAACCTATTTACAATTCTTATCAAATGTTTATAATATATTTTACATAATTAAATACTTTTTAGAGTCGGCGATCTAAAGAAAATGATGTTTAGGTAATTTGTGTTTATACCTAAAGGGTAAAGACATCTTGCTATAATCACCGAGACCTTTCACTAAGTTGTTAGTGTGGTTATTGGTCATTAGGGTGGAACGATCTTGTATGAAGAAAATATATTTTTCGCAATATCAAAAAGCTTGGATGCAGGATTAGTGCTCTATCACATAACAGCAAAATATCTCTTAAAAGTATTAATGTTTGGTACTGCCGCAAGCTGCTTGAATATTGGGAAAAAATATAAAATCTTCCCATGGTTAGTATGTAGGTGGAGCGAAATTATTATTATTTTTTTAAATCGAAATGCTTGGGCTTGAAAAAGTTGTTCTATGGGTATACAAAACAAACGGTGTAATTCTTTTTTTTTTATTTTGATCCCAATGGAGTTAAAAATTTAGAAGAACTGTGTTTTTAGCTAAAAGTGGCAAGTTCATATAACGGTATAAAATTGTCTTAAAACAAATAAAAAACGACAAGAAATGTATTTTATCTGCGTTTTAATACCGCACATGAACCATCCACTTTTATCTAAAATCTTTGACCCCTTTGGCGCAGTATAAAAAATTAAAATATCGAAAAAATAATTATACCGCTTGTTTTGTATAGCCATGGAGCAACTATCCCAAACTCAAGCATTTTGATTTTCAAAAAAAAAAAATTCGATCTACCCTAATGTACATACATATGTACATATGTATAACCTTTTATAAAATCGTATTTCGACCCGTCAAGAACGCTTTACATACACACATCTTTTGTGTTCATTGAAATTTGACCATCATGGTAAAATACCCCGAGGTTTAATACCGTATTTAAGTAAAGGTTTAATTATCACGTACATACATAATACCCTTCAGTGTGTCTATCTTTCGGTCGGGAGCGTAAACCAATCTTCTTTTGTTTTCAAGTTGATGATAAATATATATGTATATAAAAAAAAAATGTCATATTCGAGTGTGTATGTTGTCTACCTACCTATCAAACTGTCCCTGGTGAAACCAGTGAAACGTATTCCGCTACTTTCGACCCGTGCTGTATAATCCGCCCGTATAAATATCGCATTCAAATTGATACGCGTCGCACAAAAATGGAGCACGTGCGCCGCTCGCTGACTATCCGGAACACCCTGTACGTGGCTATAGGGTGACAAACCATTAACTGGTACAGGAGAATCATTTTGCTCATACCCAGATAAACGATTACTTAAATCAGACAATCGACAAAAAATATAAGAACAATGTGCAATTCCAAAAATTATTTATTACATATTTTTAACACTATGGACACATAACAAATTTAACATTTTTAACACAATTGGTAAATATAAGTCGAAGAATGAAACTAAGATGCGGCGCTTTTCAAAGAATCAACATAATTTTAAAATCCAACATCACGTTAGGCTTAAAGAATTAGGCATACGACCAATACGTACTCCCAGTTATGACGTATGGATGTGAAACGTGGATGCTACGTAAGCTTCAGTGCACACAGATAAGCATGGAAAGATTGCTTGGTATAACAAAAAGAGATCGTAAGAGGACTACATGGGTATTAAGATGCTTTAAGATAAGTTGAAGTGGCAGTTGGCTGGACACACAGCAAGAAGATTGGATGGCAGATGGACGCGAGAAATACTTGGATGCGGAAGAAAGCAAGGAATGGGCTGATGAATTAAAAATAATGTATGGAGTCATGTGGATGAGAAGCATGGAAAGGTGTATGCTCGGTATAACAAGAAGATATCGTAAGATGAATGACTAAAGTGGCAGATATAGCAGAATGATTTAAAAAGTTGAAGTGGCAATGGGCTGGACCAACGACCAATGCGTACTGCCAGTTATGACGTATGGATGTGAAACGTGGATGCTAAATTCAATAATGTTACGCAAGATCCAGTGCACACAGAGAAGCACGGAAAGATGTATGCTTGGTATAACAAGAAGAGATCGTAAGAGGAATAGATGGGTAAGAAGCATGACCAAAGTTTCAGATATAGCGGAACGTATGAAAATACACATAGCGAGAAGAATGGATGGAAGATGGACGTGAGAAATACTGGAATGGTATTCGGGAGGAGGTGAAAGAAAGCAAGATAGACCGAGTAGACGATGGGCTGATGAATTGAGAAGAATGTGTGGAGTCAAGTGGATGCAAATTGCTCAAGACAGACAGGAATGTAAGAGGATTGGAGAGGTATTAATCCAGCAGTGAATGGTGAACGGCTGAAAATGATGATGATATTAATTTGTAATAATGCAGTTAAACCTTAAAGGCGACTTTTTGAGAACCAGTACGATAATAATAACCTAGACATTGCAAAAAATATATGAAAAGTGTGAGTAAGAGTTGATTGCAAAAACGAGCACTTTAGATACCTTTGAAGTTTTATACCATATAATATCTGAGACGGATTGTGTACTACATAAATAGAACTGTTGTACATATTTAAAATATTGTTTTATTTTAATTATGTGAAGTATTGTAAAAAATTTCTAGTCATTTTAATATAAAATGCCAGAGCGCTTAAGGCTAAGCTTAAAATAAATTAATTTCACTTTCCGAATTATTATTTATCACATCGATCTGATCAGCTGGTCCTGATGAACAATTCGAACCGGTTTTTTACACGCTCTTTTTTTCAAGCTTCAGTTTTTTATTTCAATTAATGAAGCGTGGTAGGTACATTTTTCACTTCGCCTGACCCTTTTGAGCATTGTATAAAATGCCTAGTCTCTTTATGCGGGGATTTCGCACTTTGCTTGTTGCATATAAACTAAGATTATAATTTTTCATCCGTCCCGAAGGGGGCATAAATGCGATTAAATATATTTTTAAGTGTGTTTTTTTTTTATTTCGAGCGGTATTCTATGTACGTACATATGTATGTATGACGGTTGAAAATAAAAAAAAAAAAATCACAAACGTTTGAAACAGAATGATATAATATATATATATATATATATATTTTACATCGAATGGCACGTGACCCCTTCACACGCGCGTGCGAACTCGTGCCTCCGTTTAACACGTTACGAACCGCTGCACACTTTTTGGCTGTGATCCTATGTATATTTAATCCGAGCCTCGGGCTAAAATTTCAACTTGTTTATTGGCCGGATCGGCTGCGCAGCCTCCTGCGAGGCAGATATTAATCTTCGAAACGCATACATTTTTTCCCATTTATATGATAATTGAGTTTATTTTGTAGAGTCGCACTTTTCCCAACCCAAAAATACAAAAAAAAACCACTTCAATATAGTAAACTGAAAATGTTCAATAGGGAGAGTAACAATGGCAAACTTCAAGTTTCACTTTCACGGATTATTACAGCCAATAATTACGGATGATGTACTATTATTGCGTAAATTAACATATTTTTTGCGAAACTGCTGCCTTTTTATATGTTTTATGAATATTTTCGTAAAATTATCGATTATTTTACGCGCAATGTTAAAATATCGTCGTTTTTCGCAGGCGTTACAAATATTTACACACATACATAACAAAAAAAGTTTTCTGAAAAATGTGTTTGCAAGCTTGCAAGAAAGAAAGAAATATAATTTACCGCAAGACCTATCTTAAGCTAGAGATTAAACCTATAATGGTAATAACTTAATGAAATTAAAATTTAAATGAAAATCGTACTTAACATACATAAACATGATGATTTTCAATTTAATTCTCTCATATAATAAACAAACAACAGCTCCAAAGAGCGAAGGGCGCCTAATTTCGCCATAAGTGCCCGAATTTGAAATTTCCGTTGTCTGAATAATACTTGTACGCATTTGAGACTGGATTTAACCCATTCTTTAGTCTAAACAGCACACGCAAGCCTCTTCGCGTCGCTTTAATTGCGCGAGCTAAATTTTGTATTCATATACTCAGTCTAATAGCATTACCCCTCTTCAGTATTGAATACCTGTGGCTTGTCGAGAGTGGAGTTAAGCTATTTCTAAGTCAAATACACTCTATAAATTTCTATTTTGCAATGCCTAAAAACACGTATTTGCTAGATTACAACCTAGAGCTCTACAGCCTCTTCCAAAAATAATACGTTTCCACATTTGTCAAAGCCGAAAAACTCAGATTGTATGTAAGTAGGCCATGTGGCTGGAATGGACACTGGACAGTATTCAGCCGCCGAGGAGTATGAGCTGATGATTCGAATGGCTAATGTCAAAATAGTTACCATAATGTTATAAAAATACAAGAAATGACCATCTATCAAATATTTATAGATAAAGTTGAATTTTTTCTTGTATTTTCAAATACTTTGAAATTTAAATTTTCATATCTACTGGTTTTTTGTTTCGATGATTCGTCATTGAATTATTTGTGTATGGGAAACCAAAACGACATTCATTTGTTTATTTTCAATTTAATAATAAAATAAAAATATGAAGTTTCAGTGTAATAGGATAAACGGATAAAGTAAAAAGAATGATGATGATGCTTATGATGATAATATAATAATAATAATAACAACAATAATAATAGTAATAATAATAATAATAAAAATAGTAATAATTATTATTATTGTTATTTTTTGCTTATTGTTTGATTACAAGAGAATCCTCAATGGTTACAAACTTTAACTAATAATATGTAGCTTGATAAGTTTAACATTATATTATACTATATATTTATATATGTACATACATACATACATATGAATGTACGTACATAGGTATAAAAGCCTTAAATCTGTACGTCCGTCGGGAACATTCAACACACGTCGTTTTTTTTGTCATCGAAAATTTAAACTATCACTTTTATATTAAATTTATTCCGGCTAGCCATAGTCACCGAAACTCTTAGCCCGTTCATATGTCAATAGCGAACACCCGTTGATCGTCGAAGGGCTCTGTATGCTGTCTAAGTAGAATACATACATAGGTTAAAAGCTATCGACAAAGCCACAGTTATTATTGCAAATGTTTCTTTCGACGCATATCAATGCCAGACATTTACACATATATACATATGTATGTACACACATACAAATACATAAACCCACTCGCTCAAATGGAGGTAAACTTTCTTATTTCTTTTAGCCTATTTTTTCCTCCGTCATAACATTATCCTTTTTATCCTATATCGTGCTCGAGCTGTGAGCGGTTTCCGCGTATATTTGCATGGCACGCGTGGGGTTCGTTCAAAACCCGCACATCTCGGACTAATACCCCCTTTATTGTCGAGGGGGTTGTTGCAGCCCCATAATAAAACTGGATCTGCACACCCTCCATTCCATTATTTGTTCGTAATACTATGGCTGTAGAGAGCAAACAGATCGCTAGGAAAATCTTCATACTCGATTTGCGGCCTTTTATGAACTTCAACTCACGTCGTATGCTGTGCCAAGTTCAGTCACTCACCATAATATGCACAGACACAATCTACAATCTATAAATAAATTATTGTATATCTGTCTATATCAGCGTTTCCCAAATTGTGGGTCGCGAGCCGATTTTTAGTCGGTCGCGAAAAATTCGAAGTTCAAAATTCAGATTCGGAAGAATGTGATTTTTTTTTTTTAATTATTTAAAAATAATATGCAACAAGTTACTGGAATTTTTTGAAAGACAACTGGAACAGCTTAAGTCATCGAAATCAAAGTTTTCGCATTACACCAGCATTAATGAAAAATCTCTCCACGCCTCGTACCTGATTAGTTTGCAAATCGCGCAAACTAGTAAGCCGCATGCAATTATTGGCAAGACTTTAGTGCTACCACCAATAAAATGGACGGTTGGAATTATGTTTGATGATAAGAGCAAGAAAGAGTATAAAAAAGTCAAAACGATTTCACTTATAATACGATTGCACGCAGAATCAATGAAATAGCCCAGTGGGCAGAAGATGAGCTGATCCAAAGAGTTAGTGAGTTGGTAACATTTTTCTCATTGCAACTGGACGCGTCCATATTGTACAAGGTGCTTTTTTCGTAAGTTATTTAAAAATAAATAAAACTCTGGATATTTTTAAGAATAAAAACAGTATTAAAAATAATTTAAATACCCCCCCCCCCCCCATCATGTCCATTAAAACTAAGTGGGTCACGGTACTAAAAAGTTTGGGAAGCACTAGTCTATACATATGTCTTTATGTATTACCGTCTGGTTATATGTATGCCTGTTTGAATATTAAATAATCTATTCAATTTTATTGCAATTTCGACTAATCGATACAAAACTTTAACTCCTATGAAATAATTACGATGGAATTTTTATTTTTCTTATAATGACAGTTGACTAATACAGTATTGTCAATCGAAAATTTATGTAAATAAATTGACTAGTTTATATCCAAAGTGTACATTAGTAGCGTTGGGCATATATTGAATTGGTTTGTTTTTCTTTATACATATCTACCCATACATTTTAAATCTGCTTGTCCAATCGAGGCCAAACTATGCAGGTCTATGTATGTACATATGTACATGTAGTATTTGAGTGCAATTGGACATTTTTTTTTGGGTAGGCCTTACTAAGTTTTGTTTCAATCACTTCGGCTAATGAAAGGTGGAATGTTGCCAGTTGATGCAGATTTGAGTATTGGCAAATCATGAAAAACACACTAAATACAGTGTTACATTTCAAAATTAAATTAGCTCCCTATAATATAAGTATCTCTTGTAATGAATTGACCCCAACTTTGTATCTAAGGATAGATTGTGTACAATCTAAATTTAACACAGAGGGCGAATTTTCCGTACGTCTTTCAAATCTCGATCGAAAAACTTTCGTCGATAAAACTGAAAATATTTCTCATTACTTATCTTCGTTCAATTTTTGAAATAAATCTTAATGAAAAGTGCCGGAATCGCGCCGATTCCAATTTATTACAATTTCATTTGTACACTTCGCGAGTACGACTCGGACTTAACACTTAAAAGCTAACTTCGTTCGATGTTTAAAATATCGAATCCGTCTTAATATTAAAACAACGAACCATGTAATTTATATATGTAGTATGTACATTCGACTGCCGTTCGGCGAAAAGTAAAACGTTGAAATTGTTCATGTTTTGCAACAAAAACACAACAGCTTGGCGCAATCAATCGCGTTTACGTTAAAATCGCACAAAGCAGAGGTGAAGGGACAAAATGGTGTTTTTTTTTTTTTTTTTTATAGGCATTGCCGCGACGTTAATTTAGACTTTTTATTTTATATTATTGTTAGCCACCGTGCATTGAATACAGTATTTTCAAAAGAAATAAAAATATGAGAGCTGAACGAAATGGAAAGGGGATATGTCCCCTACTGTTTGACATCCCTTTTGATTTTTGCACAATTGTTGAAGGATTCCCCCTTCGAAAAATCCCCAGAGGGGGTCTATAGTACAGCGGACGTTGGCAATAAACGAATCTGCTCGTGAAATCTTCGAGCGAAATATTATTTATATTTCATTTAGTATATATTATAAGGTATGATTTTATGTTTATATAAATCGAAAATTCAAATGGAAGAAAATTCAACAGCAATTATCCCGTTATTTATCGTTTGAACGTAACGCTACCTACGTTTCAATTCGATACGAATTACGACCATTCAAATGCAATGCGACACTGAAATTAATTGCAACGATTAACCGAGCGTTATCGATGTGTTGTGTGTAATCTTACGGTCTATTTGGTTAAATGTGCAAAATTTTAAAACGTTTATTTTATTTAAAGCATGTTTTTATTGAAAATCTAGTAATCCCGGGTTTCAATATACATACATAAGTTAGCCTAATGTTTGAATTTTACTAATTTTCGCATTGATTATTATTATTACGTGTTTTGAAAAATATCCACATCATTAAAAAGAAGACTAAATGACCTTTAAAATTATTTATTTTTCATCACCATAAACTGTAGAGAGTTATTAGTTTCAAAGATTCTAATTTTTGAAAACATGAAAGGTGTTTTGTTTGCTTAACCTACATATGTACATATATATAAGACTATTAAGTTGATTATTATCATAACATTTGTACAGTACATAATTTCGACCTAGGAATGCGAATCCTAACCCTTACCCAGGTTTCATACGTGTTAGTGACAAGTTGGTTAGAGTTTTGGTTACTGCGCATCTCAGAACTTAAAAGTGGGGGTTCACATTAGTGAGATGAAAACACTGCACTTAATTTTGAATGAAATTCTGTTATAAAATGCGTTTTCTGTGTAAACTTTCATCAAAGGCTGATACTTTTGGTAGTAATATTTATCTGTTTGTTAAAAACCACCATATCATTAGAAAGGGGATGATATTAACGTCAAAATGCTGTTATTTTTAAAAGTGTAACGTCATTGGTTTCTGTGGAACTTTTGAAAATGGGACCATTTTTTTTCGACCCACCTGAATTCGCAAGTAGTCCATATTTTTATCATCATTTTCGGCCGTTCTCTGTCCATTCCTGTCTGTCTTGAGCAATCTGCATCCACTTGACTCCACACATTCTTCTCAATTCATCAGCCCATCCTCCGCTCGGTCTACCTCGCTTTCTTTCACATCCCCTCGGATACCATTCCAGTATTTCTCGCGTCCATCTGCCATCCATTCTTCTCGCTATGTTCACACGTTCCGCCAAATAGTTGATAATTTAAAATATTTGGGAATTCATATAGACTCTAAACTGAACTTTAAGGTACATGCTGAATATATAATTAAAAAAATGGCTAGAAAAGTTGGTGTTTTATGTACATAGGTTAAGAAATATTTTAAGTAGAAAAAAGTAAGTTTTAATCTATAATACAATTGTCTTGTCACACGTGGTTTATTGTGCCACTGTACTTAATATGTTCAGTGGCCAAGATTTAGATAAAATTCAAAGGTTACAATGAAAGGTATTTTGAATGTTGGTAGGCTAAAAAGTATTAGAAGTATGTTAGATGAATTGGGATAGGTGAGTATGTATTAGAAATTGTTTAAAGTTAAGCACATTATTTTTTGTTTATATGTTAGATCATAAGTTATTGCCCAATTATTTAAAGAATTATATCATTAGAAATAGTGATATCCATAGTTCATCATCATTTTCAGCCGTTCACCATCCACTGCTGGATGAAGGCCTCTCCAATCCTCTTCCATTCTTGTCTGTCTTGAGCAATCTGCATCCACTTGACTCCACACATTCTTCTCAATTCATCAACCCATCTTCCACTCGGTCTACCTTGCTTTCTTTCGCATCCTCTCGGATACTAGTACTTCTCGCGTCCATCTGCCATCCATTCTTCTTGCTATGTGTCCAGCCCATTGCCACTTCAACTTTTTCACCCTTACTGCTATATCTGCCACTTGGGTCATACTTCTTACCCATGTATTAAAGATGTATGCTTGGCATAACAAGAAGAGATCGCAAAAGATATCCATAGTTATTGTACTAGAAATAAGAACCAATTAGTTGTAGGTAGAGTAAGGCAAACAAAGACAGCTGTTGGCGTTTTTCACATGGGTGTATTAATGTATAATGCCCTCCCTGGGTGCGACAAGTCTTCAAAGACCATAGTTGCATTCTTGCAAAGTATGAGGAGACACCTCTGTGAGAAATAGTAGTTATTTATAAGTATAATGTGTATTAGATTTATGTACATAGTTGTTACAAATAAGTTAAATTAGCTAATATTAAATAAAATAAATATCTGCCACCCTGGTCATGCTTCTCACCGATGTAATCCTCTTACGATCACTTCTCGCTTATACCGAGCATACATCTTTCCATGCTTCAACGTGTGCACCGGACCGTTGCGTAACACTTTTGAATTACCCATCCAGGTTTCACATCCATACGTCATAACTGGCAGTACGCATTGGTCGTATGCCTTATTTTTTAAGCATGGCCGATTTTAACATATTTTTATGCACGCGGAAAACTCCCGTTTTCTACGGAATGTGAGAGCACACGATCATGCAGATTTTTTTCACCCATAACGCACTCCCGTTACAAAAGGCAGCCGCCGTTAACGCGATTAGTCTCCGTTTAACGAGTGGTCGCGCGACATCTGGCGACCAGTTTGTTTTGGGTGTGGCCCGATTAACGGTGCCGTTCGCCCTAATTACGGGCCCATAATAATCGGTTACCGGTTTCACGGTGCAAATATAATCCCGATCCAAAAACCCCCAACCCCCCGACGACGGTAATTTAATATCGTACAACCTCTTCCCCACCCACACGCCCACTTTTTTTTTGTTCTCGACGCGTTCACAGCCACCCCGAAAGCCCGTTCCCTTTGAGTCTTGGCGCCCCACCATTGTCAAAAAGGTAATTGAAATTAATTCGCGAGACTTTTACACGTAGAGGAGGTTTGTGGGTGTAGGTGAAGGCAGGGCTCGAAATGGGCGGGAGCGCACGGGAGCGCCGCTCCCTTTCGTGAAATCTATAAAATAGCGTTCCCATTCGTTAAAAAACGAAAAATATCCGTACCCTTTCATAATTTTGAAAACAAAATTTAAATTCTATAATTATTGCCGAAAAAATGTTAGAAGGTGTTTTTTTTTTTTTTACATTTATGACTCGTAAATCACAATCGTTGACTGGAAGTTAAATTCTTTACATTTTGTCGCCAACCTTTTGAACCTCACGGACCACTACCATGATTTTTTTAAAAAAGTAACATTCTAAATATGAAACGGTAATTACACTTGTTTTTGCACTCTAATTTATTTGATCATTTTAAAAATATGAATGAATGGTTAATTGTAGAAAATAAACGGTTTAGGGTGCCTTTCTTGTACATCAGTTAAAAATTTAGGAATCGATTCTGATAAAAATTTACGACTTTCAAAATCGTGGCTGAACTGTTCTGTGTTTCCCAATGGTAATACGAAAGAAAATCAAGAATCTTGTCTAAGGAAAAAATACATCTATCTACATACATATGTATGTACATAAAATTTCTGGAATATATGTATATAATTAAAAAAAAAGGTCGTTTGATATTTTTTGAAAATTATCCAGCACTCCCATTGGTGAAAATTTCCATTTCGAGCCCTGGGTGAAGGGGGTGGGAGTGGGGGGGGGGGTTTGAATTTTAATAACCACCTCGACGCCTTTTGGGCCCCTAAGCGGAAAACGTTTTCGTGTTTCTGCATCTAATTGCAAAAGATTTATCTTGCAACGGTAAACAATTCGAAAATTGTGCACCCTTTTTTATCTCGCCGCGCGTTAAATGGCGTTTTTATTCGGCGATGAAAAAAATTTCGCTTTTGTTACCCGGCGACGAAATTAACGATTTAATGTATTTTTTTAAGACAACAATCGCCCTTTGTCGCCGGGGCTTCTTTGAGGATTCGTTCTGAGAAAAATATTTGTATAGATCGAGAGTTTTCAGTGTTTGATCGCGTAAAGTCAGAGTAAGAGTTTCAGTTTTGAGTTTTGTACTGAGCAATTTTTAAAATTATAGCTTCTACATCGTTGAATGATAGTCGATGAAAGGTTTTTTTTTTTTGTGAAAAGACACTTCGTGTGGTTTTTTGCAATGAGTTCCATAAAAAATATTCGTTTGCCCCGGAATTGCCCTATATTTTATTATAAATAAACGTAACCTTATAGATACAATGAATGCAAGAAAAATAAATGGTCACATAAACATCCTTTCGTAAATCGACCGATATCAAGTAATTTCACCTAACCTTAATACATAGTTCGAAAATGACAAATTTGAACTCAATGGGTGAATTAACATTTAATTTGGATTGTTCAATTTCATTGCACTATTAATTATTTATTATTATTATCATTACTATCAATTACATTGCACTATTATTAATTAATTAATTATTAGCTTCGAAAGTTTAAATGCGTATAACTTTTTGTAGGTCTACATATGTTCATCTGACTTTTCTCCAAAAAATCGACTACATATACATACATATAGGTATATAATGTACCTGGAATCAACCCGTATAGAGATAGGCTCTTTTGTTGTTTTTTCCCCGTTAGCATAAACGTTCGAATTTTAATTTTTATACAGAATTTATCCAGCCAAAGTCCGACTTTCAAAATAAACAATCCACTACGTAGAAGTTTCCTTTATGCACGTATCTCTCTCTACAAAGGTTTGTTATCACGCCAATATCGAAATTTCAGCCTGTTTACGCAGTCTGACAGGTGAAAGTAGGTCTAATCCGATATGAATAAAGCATTCAAAACTCCTTCATCCTTCTCTTCGTAAATATTATATTGAAAAATTCAACAACCGAAAAATTCCAATGTTTTCATATTCTGTCGATAAATAAACGATTTAATACCTAAACGCTCATATTATTCACTGATATAACAATACAATCTATAGAAATTGGCAAATAAGATTTGTAGACGTTGCATAAATTATTTAAGATAATACAAAATACATCAAATATAGGGAAACTAACGTCACACACGCCACAGTTGAAAAAATTTTGACACTAACTTATGTTTTGAATAAAAATTTATCTACACGGCATAGTGCACAACTTTTATTATAATGTTAAACACGTAATAGATCTATTTTAATTGTAGAAAGGCATGATAGGTTATTTTACGAAGATAACTGTACATTCCAGTACCGATTTCAGTCACGAATATCTTTCAAACTACAAAACTGATGTAATAAATACAACTAAATATAGTATAACCAAAGGATAATCAAAATATATCAAAAGATAAAGTTTGTACTTAATGTTCAAAGTAAATTCAGAATATATTCGTCAATCACGCAACTTTCACAAAAATTCACTCACAAACAACTTTTCAAAACGACTGACAGTACTCTCGGTACAAATAATAGAAAAAAATAGAAAAAAAATTAATAATCATATGAATACAGTAGTAGAATATGTTTATAAAACAATAATCCAATGATGAAACATTAAAACAGCATATTACGTAAAATCGCAGCCTTCGCGTAAAGCCATCTACCATATTATAGTAACTTTCGATACGCGATCAATTGTGTCGTTTCGTTCATACACGATAAAATTCACTTCAGTTTGCGGATACGAACTCGAACCAACAAACGGAAAAAAACGTTTCATATTGTATTTGGACGATTGCTGAACAAATTTCGATATTTTCTCTCCGAATGACTGTGAAATAAAAACAGAATATCGTGTTGCGCTTCAATTTAGCGCACGTCAAAACTAGACTGGTTCAACATTTTTTTTTTTTTTTTTTTTGCACCACTATCCACGGTTTATTTTAACCTGTCTAGTCCGGCTTTAACAGGTGAAAAAACTTCAAGTGGCTTTCGCTGGGGCATATTCCAGACAAGCTAAATCCATCAGCCAACTTTAAAACTAATGCAATATGCAGTCGGCACGGTAAAGTTGTCCAGTTACTAACTAACTAGAGAGACCCTTCTCCGCTTCAGATAGTGATACTTGATTTTTTTAAATTTATTTGCTTTGTTTAAATTTTCACTTTAAACTAACCTGAGTGGCAAGTCGTGTAAATTATCTCTCAACCTGTTTCACAACTTCTCTTTATGCAAGTGGGAAATGTTTGAAATTCGATTAGTTCAGTGTCAGTTTGTTGAGGAGCGAGTGGTCGCTCGAGTGCACTCTGCAAATATTATGTATATACATACATATATAAACCAAATTGTGTAATTCTCTTTTCTAAGTGGCAACGATACATAATTCAATTACGGTGAGAGATATACACAGTAATCTCACAATTACATTGCAGAATGCGATCGCATCTACTAAGAGGTTCTTTCGTTCTCCATTTGTAACCGAGTGCGACGTTTCGCGTAAACGAACGCTTTTATATACGTATATTACAGGAAAATTGTATAAATCTCTAAGCGTTTAAGGTAATGTATGAAATAAATTAAGTTTGTTGTTGATAAATACGATGGATTGTGGAAAATTCGATTCCTATAATATTATTAATAACAACAAGAGTTACTAATGGAAAATCTACATACATATATGTACTTATGTGTTCCTGAATAAAATCATGACTTTTTACAGTACTTATATATGTAACAGTATTTAAATCCTTCAATAAATTAATGTGTGCTATACCGCATTGTACAAAATACCTTAGCGATTCAGGCAATGTATGAAATAAATTTATTTTTCTATTCGAATCATTTTTCATCTCACCAACCTGACCAAATTTAGTGTTTCTATTTCAATCTATGTAGCGCATTAGATTTTGCACATTGCCTGGCCACGTTGGCCATTCCATAAAATGTCCAGGTGTTTTATACAATACGGTCTGAAACACATGTATAAAATATACTAGTGTACCTTTTAGAGCGCAAGAATTGCAAAATCGTATGGTTGTCTATGTTTAAATTTTAATATTTTAGCATGAACGTGCATTTTAAGTTTAAAAGCGTGCACGTGCTGGCTATAGATTTGTTCCTGTACATGTATATGTACATGTGTATGTATAGGATGATTCACGGTTAATGTTTAACCGTTAGAACTACATGTACGAAAATTTTAATTATATTTAACTAGAGTATTGATAGATGTAGTGACGATCAACGCCATGCTCATTATTGTTATAATCTACGAATTGGCTACAATTTCAACAATTTCTGACGGATAGATGTACAGATACGGAGTGATGTTTATAGTATACATAATACTGCATTACCAAAATAGTGTCTTAGCGCATAGTGCACATAAATCCACAATTGAATCGAACGAAAGTCACACCGACGTAATAAAACAAGTACATAATATGTACAATCACGGGGACACAATTGACCGTTCGAACGGACGAGTCGTTCCCACGTACATATACATATATCTTCGTATTATATAGCTTATTTAAAACGTATATGTCTTCTTTCTGAATCAACGTGTCGGATATAACTCGACGCCTAGAGAGCCGACACTAAACATTTTATTATTCGTAATAAAACGGCTTCAACACCTTAACCGCCACTGGCGAGAGCGACCTGGTGCGAATATCGCATTTTATTTTATGCGAAAATATATCCATGTTTATTATCGTATGTCCTATGTGTATATTTTCAGCCTGTACTATGTAAGTTTGCATTGCGTTATATAATATGTATCTGCGTATGTGTGTGATTCACTGTTACTTTTCAGTGACATGACAAATTCTTCGTGAAATTTTTCGCTCCCGAATAAGATGATTTTCCGGTGAAAATACGCACGAGCGTGGTTAAAAATGGTTGAAAATGACTGGTAGCCAAGCTACGAGGCCCCGGACAGACGGACAGACAGACACAAGGGGCAAATTACTTCTTCAGGCACGGGAATACTTTCAGCGTGTAAAGCCGCCAAATCTCTCTATACGTATATGTACATAAAAAAGTACTTTTTTTCCATATATGAGAAACGCATTAACATGATATATTGTTTCGGCTTTGTTGCAAAATGGAAAATCGCAAGAAAAAAATAAACCGCCGGCGAAAATATGGCGAAATTGTCGTTGTAAAGCAAGCATACGTGTACGTGGCTCGGCTCCAAAAGGACCGATGTCAAATTTTGTGCGAATTTAGTCAATAATTTTTTTTTGTTGTTTTTTTTCGTTGATTTTTTGCACTTTTTAATTTGAAAAAATAGCGTGTAGGTGAGTGTGTGCGTGTAAACTCTCACATAGATATAATAGGGTGCTCTTTCGCGTTGTTAACCCGTTAACGACGTTGGAAAATGCGACCCGCAGGAGCGATTCCGTATAACGAGAGTTGAATTCGGCGAGAGTGCATCGCGTTTTTCTTCGCTAATGTGTAATTTTCCGCATTTTCCCCACCCTGAAAAGAAAAACGAAAAAATACAACCCCTCAACTCGTTGAAAACGACCACGAAATTGCCGGTTAGCCGTAACAATTAAACGAATCACCCCACTACACACTAATTCCCGATAGGTTTGCTGTGTTTTGTGTCGAAATTGCACGTGCACGCGTACATTTCCACTAAATGTTGCCCCTGATTTCTCCCAATTTTCAATTAGGGGCTTAAACCCTCAAACTACATACATAGATTTTTTTTCGTGTAAACTCAATGACGTCCAATTAGGAATGCTTTTGAATGTGTTCTGTGTGTGTATGTTGCAGATATTGATCTTTGAACATGACATGTTATCGTTGTACGTAGTATGTCGTACATTGTATGTATCAACTGTTATAATAACGTGCTGGTGTAATATTCTCCGTCGTGTAAAGTGACATGTTAACACTAATCTAATAAAATATCATACATATACAGTTTATACCAGTGGTCGCGAACCTTTTTCGAGCTCAGAGCCAAATTGTATATTCAAAATAAAATCTTCTCATCAGATATCTTCGTGACATTTCTTAATGTTACCGTTAAATTACTGAAAAATATTATTGAAAAACGATTTAATGCTTTTTATAGCCATGAAAATGGGATTCGTTTTGATTTTGTGTAAATTGTGTGACGTTTTGCGTTTCGCGCAAAAACATTGGATGATAGCGAAGGTCGCAGGTTTTCATACAAAAAGCCGCGTGTGGCTCCGGAGCCGCCGGTTTCCGACCACTGGTTTATTCTATAGAAGTTTTGCTACTTTCTGATCAATGTATCTCGTACAGGGGTGTTGTTGAATACAATGGACTGCCAAAAGGTCTTAAAAAAATAAACCAAATTGTTAGATACCTGGCAGCCTTATTAAAACAACACCTCTGTACAATAGTTTTTTGTTTGTAATTAACTTTTCAAGCTATTTTAATAAATTAAATAAATAAATAATCAAATTCTTTAAGTGAGCTTAAGGACGAAATTCGATTGGAATTGGAATTGGAATTTTTTAAGGAATAAACGTTTAATGGAAAAAACGTATCCAATAATCCTATCGACACTGTGGTTGTATAAAATAAACTCCATATATGTATTTATAAATTAGAACGAACATAGTTTTTGAATCAAACATTACGCTATGCTTAAAAACGAAGGTGTACTGCCAGTTATGACGTATAGATGTGAAACGTGGATGCTGAATTCAAGATCCAGTGCACACAGAGAAGCATGGAAAGATGCTTGGTATAACAATAAGAGATCGTAAGAGGAATACATGGGAAAGAAGCATGACCAAAGCGGCAGATACAATATATGTATGTATGCATTATATTTAACACAGGTAGCAGATGGACGCGTGAAATACTGAAATAGTATACGAGAGGATGTGAAAGAAAGCAAGGTAGACCGAGCGGACGATGGGCTGATGAATTGAGCAGAATGTGTGGAGTCGAGTGGATGCAGATTGCTCAAAACAGACAAGAATAAGAGGCCTTTATCCAACAGTGGCTGATGAACGGCTGAAAATAATTTATAAATTATGCTTATGTTAAACTAAACTTTGAACATCATTTATATTTTTTTCAAAATCAACTGTTCGAATCGTTGAATAAAAGAACCAATGATTTCAGCTTAAGTGTGCTTAATAAACAATGTCAAGCATTCGTCGACTAATGCTGCGTACACACCGACGCGAAGTACCGAACAGCGTTAATAAATCATCCGGCGTTATTGTGTGACGCCAGTCCACACAATAGCAACCCTTCGTCGTTCGCTGTTCGGTTCGTCGGTGTGTACGCAGCAGTAAGAGTTACACTTCGACACAAACAAAGTCGTCTAGTCACTGATTTAACATTAACCCCGCTTAATTAACACCACCCAGACGCGTTCAAATGTCAATTTAAACTGTCGATTATATGTATTACTTCAACGATAGTTTGATACCTGCACCGAACTGCACAACATAAATTCGAAACAACAATGCAACAACACCGTCTGCAAACTTTGTATCTCACAAGCACTTAAGAACCAACTTACACACACAATAATATTGCACGAGCAGCTTGGCGGCGCTTATGCAGATTTCTTTCGGATTAGGTAAATATTTAACGTTTAAATTGTGCAAATTTTAGTCGACGCCGTGCAAAACCCTCCTCTTTTAACCCCTTTAACCCCACATCTTCACGTTCTTTGTATGTACATCTGAAGGAGAGCACGAGTGGTATTCATTGTACCCAGCAAGGATGTTCACACAACGGTTGCATCGCCACTAACAGGAAGTCGTAAATGTTGTTAAACGCGACAACACTCCTGTATTATTAATTAAAACAATACGAAAACAACGCACACAGACTGACGACAATTCTTCGTACGTTCGCTGAATGCATCGCTTGTATTGTACATATAATACACAAGATGAAATCAGCGAACGCGAAATTAAATGGCATAAGTACCGGAAAGCTCGGTGGCGCTCTACTGGTGCATACTAAAGCATACGAGTTCGCATGTTTAAAATTTCAAATGCGTGTATAAATTAATATTGAAATTCTAGTATCGAAATTGTACAATTCTGGTATTGAAGGTGTCTTGCTTAATTGACTTAAAGATTATTTGATTGATAGAAAATTAACTGTTAAAATTGGATCCTACAATTCCTATGCTTTTTTACCTCCACTAGTGGAGTACCACAAGGGTCACACCTTAGACCAACATTATTCAATATTTTTATTAATGATATAGTCCATGTCCTATTTAAATATTTAAATCTATCACAAATATTAATGACTGTATGATCATGCAATCCAATTTAAATAATTTACATGAATGGTGCATATTAAACAAGCTATTTTTAAATACTGAAAAATGTAACTTAATTAGATACAGTAGATCAAATACAAACATAGTATTTGATTATAAAATAAATAATATTAATCTATCATCAAAACCTATTGTTAAAGACCTAGGTATCTTTTTTGATGAAAGACTTACATACCTCACATTAATGCAATTACTAAAAAATCTTCAACAATCCTAGGCTTTGTTATTAGAAATTCAATTCATTTTAACAATTAAATCATTATAGATATCCTTAGTTTGAAATCAACTTGAATATAATTCTACCATATGGTCCCCTAATTCACAGTTGTATAGTAATTCTATTGAGAGGGTACAAAATAGATTCTTGAGGTTCATTGATTTTAAATTCATCAAACAAATAAATCTAAGCAACAACTTTTTCTATATATAAGGAGCTGAATTTATTAAAACTCAATGATGGGAGAATAATAAAATTAACGATCTGGTGTGTTTAATATTCTCAATGGCGTTATAGATTGCAGTGAATTGGTTGGACTTGTATCACTTCATGTCCCAAGTAGATCTACCAGGAACAACTATTTGTTTGTTTTACCCAATCCTGCTACAAATTACTTAAAATACTCTATAATACCTAGAATACATAAACTAGGTAATGATTTTGGAGGAATTCATTTTTTTATAATTCTAAGCTGTTTGTAAGGGAATTTTTATTTTCATATTTTTTAGACTCATAAATATTGTATCATTAGTTTCTCTTTGTATTTCTTTTCTTTTTTTGTAATTTTTTTATTTTGTCTATCAAGTGTATTTTAAAATGGTCTATTGCAAAGACCGTATATGTATAAATAAATATGTACCTTTTATACACCTGATTTAGTTATGGTGAACGTGTTGAAATATTAAACAGTCGAAAAAATAGATAATATCAATATTTAGCGGATTCTACATAATACTCATTTTAAGCACAAGTGTATCAGATTCCCAGTTGGAGAGTGCCCGAATCAAAAACTGCAACAACTGAACTGCACTGTCGATGTTTATTTTCAGTTATGTTTACGAGTGATAAATTTAATCTTGAATGCATCTACAACCAAATAAATGTGTCAATAATGAATTGTGCGTTGTCTTTTGCGTATTTTTACAATTGCGCGCTCCCTACTGACCAATTTCTCGATTTATGTATAATTTTTAACCGGCACGCGCGCCACTATTGCAATGCTTCGTTTATTATGAAAACGTTACTGGCGCAGCGAATAAATTGGCGAATGATATATGAGCAATTTTAAAACAGTTCCACTCTCGTTCTTTTCCATTTTACTCCCTATTCCTCTTAAATCCTTTTTTTCTCTTTGCATATCTCTACATATGTACGTATATATCTGCATATTACATCGTTGCGTTGTCGGGCCAAAAATGGCGCATGTGCGAAATTTAACTATCTTCGCATGCGATACGAACCAGTTACTGACACATCGGTGTATATTCTTATTGCAGTCGTAGAGACATAGTGGACTAGCCATGATTCAACGGAGCTGACTGCTAAAAAGGAGAAGAACCGAACGAATGTCAATGAGCGACCGGCTCAATAGCACGGCCGGAAGGTAATTAATTAATTAAAATTTAGAAATAGATTCTAAAACCTTCTATGGGAAGCGAAATTGAACCCTATACTAATTTTATTTTTTATATTAAGGTTATTAACAATTGAAATATTTCACACAGATAAAATGAAGGTTCACAAATGTGACATTTTAAAAACTGGTTGTAAATTAAACAGGAATTTACGATTGAATATGGTGAAATCTAGCGGTCGTCCGTCAAACTTTTTTGATACAGGAATACATAACCAAAATTATTCACAGATCATACATGGAATATTAATATTAAAACTCATACGAATTTAATTCCAGAATTTAGCACAATTGTGTATATATTTAGGTAATTAAAATTTGAAAATAGCTTCCTAATTCAATCAAATATTAATGAACGTATAAAGTACGAATTTATTACGAAAGTACGAATGACTCGCATGTGAGTCATTCTTGCAAGGTTGGAAAGTTTTACACTTGTTAATCTTGATAGCCATTCATTTTATATACATAGAGTCCATGTTTATACGATTTTTTCATTTCAAATTATTAATTTTATCAAGCATTACGACACGTACATGATTTTTAAACCGAAAAAGTCAATCGACACTGTGGAATTTTAATTTTCCCCGAGCGCACGCTATACCTA
Source organism: Parapsyche elsis (assembly GCA_022651745.1). Lineage (NCBI taxonomy): Eukaryota > Metazoa > Arthropoda > Insecta > Trichoptera > Hydropsychidae > Parapsyche > Parapsyche elsis. The sequence continues at coordinate 907,103 of JAGVSN010000041.1, forward strand.
TGTACGTATGTACTTATTATATACTTCAACTGTCCAAATGGCTTCGGATTAAATGCCAAAAGTGGTCATGCAAATTTCGCAAGCTAAGACCGATGAGTTGGAACTATCGAGCGAACGGGACAAGTCAGAACTTGGAACCCAGTAGAACCTACTAACCACCAAATTATTGTTAGACAGTGCTGAATCGAACTTGCGCCAAACTTGCCACGGTCACGGATGCAACATTGCAGATTGAATTTTCTTATCTGTCGTAGCCGGCTTAAATCAACAATTCCATCCTGATTATAATACGCATTCCTTTGCGTGTGATAAAATTTTATTCGTACCTAGCGTATGCAAAGTGATAAAAATTTATGTGCAACTGCAACGCATAAACACGTCAGTCGTGTTTGATCAACGTTTGGGTTGCCGTAAGCTCCCCGAGGCGATGTACATATGTATGTAAGTACAGTTCGTGACATTTATTCAATATTCAAAACCGTACAGCGGTCGTCAACCGTCGTGTCGCGACCTGTCACTGATTTAAATAAAATCAAGATGACATAATCTGGATGACGAGGGTGCACCGCGGTGCGTCTAAATCTAAAATGTAATGCGATATTGTCACGTATCGATTGATATTGATGTTTGATACACAAAAAATAGTTAACATTTGAATATATGTATTTATGTAGTAGTAATCTTTCAGTTTCGTGTTGTATAATATTTCCATTTTTTTCCTAAATCAAAAGAGTTAACTAGTTCATAAGCTGAGATGGTTCAATCTACTAAGCTCACTTTCGCCAAGCTTTCACGGTACATACATAAGCTTGGGTCGAATCTGAAGCGAGTTTTTTTAGTACATCTCTACCAAACTTTCAAAACAAACTTTTGACGTGTCATTTCAAAGATATCGACTATAAATACCAAAGCATATTAGCCGACAAAATCCAAACTTTATCTATTTATTTATTATTATACAAAAAAAGTAATAAGTCGTTGCCTTAATAAAAAAAAAAAAATCAATAGAATAAGAATATTTAATACCATATCTAATCGTTCGATGGCAGAATGAAGATAATAATTATTACGCGAAATAGTTTCATCATCTAATAAAAATCGAGAACGGGTAAAACGTACCGGAACTTTTAAGCGAAGCGTTGAATGAATAAGAATGGAACTGTCTATTAAAGAGTTTAATATTTTATATAAAAAAATTACATCAAATATTATTCTTCTATTGCTTGATTTGATCAGTAAGAGGTTGTTTGCGTAAACAAACCTATTCTTATAAAATTATTTTGTAAAGGCTCATAATATGACGATTTATCTGCAAATACGCACGTATTTTTATTTATGTACCCGCAACGAATTTAAATAGTTTTTTTTTTGAAAAGTATTGTTATAATACATATTTGTATTTGCAATGCTGAGAACAAATAACAACTTTTAACATCAACGTATGTTTATTATTGGCATATATGAGTGCGCTTACAATAGCGGTAGCTATGGTTTACAATAAATTTCCACAACTCCTGACGGACAGATATACAAACAAACATACGTATGATATTTGTGTATAGTTTTATTATATAAACATTGTAGTATTTTAACAATATATACCAACCGTAAGTCGTGGAAAAACATACATATTTCGTGTAAATTACGACTTTTACCTTTAGTTTACATTTGAAACGTGTCAAAGCATATATCAACAAAAAAAAAAGGCATAACAATAGATCCGATTAGACATCACAGATAAGTGACAAGAAAGGTGTCAGTGGCCGACAGAATGACGTGTTCGAAATCGATATACAAGGTTGTTCGAGCGAAATTCGACACTCGCCAGAACAATGTCGGGCAAGACTCGAACGAGACCGCAAAACCGCACTCTATCGGACACTGCGCAATCAGAGTTACATTCGAAATGTAACGATGAGAATAATGATTTAAAAAAAAAATGGGTTGAGCGCCCCTGTCGTGTCGCAAGAGACGTGCACAATGATCGGTGATTGGAGCCCAGCTTTATCGGACGTTTCAGCTGTCGCTGTAAACCATAGCCATACAAATGTGTCGACTGAACAAATCAAACACCTGTATGTACATACATACATACATATATATATCGCCATCTACATGTTTATGTATACATAGGCACATATGTACAGAGTGATCACGGCTTATTGGACACATTGTTAGGTATCATTTGTTCAAATTTAAATATATTTTTTATTTTCAGCCCTAGATTATTTCATATTCGGATTTAATGTCAATACAAAAAAAAGATGGGTACACATTTCTAAGGAATCCTTTATATTTTATGACCCCCAATATAAGATTCGCTGACGACATAGTTATAGTTGCATGTAACTCAGTAGATTTACAAAATATTTTAATAAAACTAAAATTATGTATAATGAATTTTGCACGCAAAACGTAGTCACAGTAGATAACCATATTGTAGAGATACATAGTTGATAGTTATTTATACCTAGGGCAGTTGGTGAATATGACTGGATGTAAAGAAGAAGAAATAAAACGAAGAATGAAACTAGGATAGAGTGCTTTTGGAAGAATGAACATAGTTTTTAAATCCAACATTCCGCTATGCTTAAAAAAGAAGGCATACGACCAATGCGTACTGCCAGTTATGACGTATGGATGTGAAACTTGGACGCTAAATTCAAGAATGCTACGAAAGATCCAGTGCACACAGAGAAGCATGGAAAGATGTATGCTTGGCATAACAAGAAGAGATCGCAAAAGAAATACATGGGTAAGAAGTATGACCAAAGTGGCAGATATACATAGCAGAACGTGTGAAAAAGTTAAAGTGGCACATAGCGAGAAGAATGGATGGCAGATGGACGCGAGAAATACTGGAATGGTATCCGAGGGGATGTGAAAGAAAGCGAGGTAGACCTAGCGGAGGATGGGCTGATGAATTGAGAAGAATGTGTGGAGTCAAGTGGATGCAGATTGCTCAAGACAGACAAGAATGGAAGAGGATTGGAGAGACCTTCATCCAGCAGTGGATGGTGAACGGCCGTAAATGATGATGATGATGATGAATATATCTACTTACACTGAATTGTTTTGAATTCGGAAAACATCATTTTAACGGCCAGTTTACCGGTTCGTTTGACTAGCAGATCAAAAAACAATTGGCACCTTTTCGACATTCGGCACCTTTTTCGAACTGTTTTTCAAACGAGCCTTCAAGTGTAGGTACCATAAATTTATAATCTTGAAAACAAAGATAAAGTACGTTGAAAATATCGTACTCAGTCCTAAGACTATTTTTGAACACATACACACATTTACAAGTATGTCTTCGATTTTGAACTTATCCATCTGCCGATTTTTTTCTCGGAATTCAACTGAAATTCTAAAACCATCCCTTCCACACAAAAATTCTTAGAACAAAAAGTACACAAAAATGTATTTAGTTTCCTTTTGACGTCCTCGCTGATCGGTAATTCGCGCAGCATAGCAGGACTCGGTTTCAGTGTTTTTATACATACATAATTCATCACAAAATACATCAAAGTTTCAACATTAAAAGTTTGTGTAAAAGGTGAATTTTTAATTAATGATTTTAAATGCGCCGGTGGGATTTTTTTCGGTAATAACACTTTTTTCAAACTTCGGTAATTTCGGAATCCCTAGTCCGCACGGTACGTATGTATATGTGCAAGAATCCGATGTAGTCAACCTAGTAACTTTATGATCGAACCGTAGACATCTTGAGAGTGATATGATGATAAATGAGCCGAATCGGTTCAGATGGGACTCCTTCAAGGAGACAATTAACGGCTGAGCGGTCGCGACGGGTCATAATTACGACAGAAACTCGAAAAGGTAATAAGAACTAACACCCACCCACCCATCTACCCACCCATCTACCCACCCATCCACCCCATAATAGCGTGGCCTCTGCTAAATGGTGTTCTACTACCCTCTGAGATTGTCACTCTCTTAAATTGGCAATAAAAGAAGTTGGGATTTGACGAGTGAAATGTGTATGGTGCCCATAGCATTTGTTGTTTACGATTTGACTTTGCTTATTACGTATAATCGAATCGAATACAGGCAGGTACAAAAAAGACATCGCTTTATATCATCGAAAAAAATAACGATACGGTGTTAATCTATGATTCATTTAATCGTCTTTCTAATGATATTGTAGTTTTTTTTCCAAACGGATAACTATTAATGAAAAAATTAGGGCTTGAAAAAAATTTACAGTAAAAAGTTTGATATAATTATATATTTTTTAGTATTGAATGATAACAATCAACTTAATAGTGTATTAACGCATGAAATTCTCTAAAATTTTAAATATGTATTATATTTTACGGTGAACCGAATACTTTCATCGCAGTGTGTAATTTATTAATCATATCTACTATTTACATACAACTAACTATACGTTGGTTAAGGTCCGAACACACCAAAGCGAATTTCGCTAGGAAAATCTAGAAAATTTCGCTCGTCTTTCAATTTGTATCGCACACACCGGCATAGTGTGTATTTGATTCTAAATCGCACAAACAGCATTTTGCACTCGGTTGTAAATAATCAGCTTACTCACTGCACTCCACTCCATCATCATCATTCAATTTAACGAGTAATATTCAACCAAGGGCAATTCCACGCATTGGCTGCGATTGTACGCGAAACGGACATTTTCGTTTATCATGCACAGAGTTCAAATATCGCCGTCGTGATGCAATATTTATTGGTTTTTTTAACCACAGTACATTTGAAAAAATTATTTTTACTAAATTCCAATCGGATAAAGTATTGTGATCGTGCGAAACGTATCGTCCCGTGATCACGTTTTTGTGACTTCTGGAATATGTATGTATGCATGTGTGTCTATGTGCTGGACGTATGTGTGTAGAATCGCTATAACTCAAAAACCGTTACTCCTATCACACTGAAACTTTTTTTTAATTATTGCAAGAGGATTTTGGATATTTCTGTTTTTACTACAATGTCTAAAGCGGGCGTCGGCAACCTATGACCCGCGGGTCACCAAGTGACCCATTTGATAATTTCAAGTGACCCACTGAAGTTCCGCAAATAAAGTATAGTGGATAAAACTAGTGCACAAGATTATGGCCAAAGTGGTAGATATGGCGGAACGTGTGAAAAAGTTGAAGTGGACATATAGCGAGAAGAATGAATGGCAGATGGACGCGATAAATACTTGAATGGTATCCGAGACGATGTGAAAGAAAGCAAGGTAGACCAAGTGGACGATAGGCTGATGAATTGGGAAGAATGTGTGGATTCAAGTGGATGCAGATTGCTCAAGACAGACAGGAACAAAAGAGGATTGGGAAGGCCTTCGTTCAACAGTGGATGGTGAACGGCTGAAAATGATGATGACAATGAAATGTTATAAAAGTTCGAATCGGTCACTATCATAATAAAATCCATTAAAAATTTAACAATTATATCAGCAGTTTGGTCATTTATGATATACGGTCAAAAACTGTCTAATTGTTTTTGTAAAATATTCTATATAACGTTTATATGTATGAAGAATTTTTTTGCCAGCGGTGCATTTAATATATGCACGTCTCTCAATATGACTGAAATTTTCGTCAAAACTAAGAAGCTAACATTGTTTAATGACCCACCAAAAATTTTCGGTTGCAACCTTTTGAAATTTATACCCAACGCAGAAAAAGGTTGCCTACCCCTGGTCTAAAGTTTTGCAATTTGAACGATATTTGTGATTGAAATTGGTGCTGAAATGCACGACTTCTTCGGGTGCGTCAATGACGATTTTCTTTTCTTAAAGCTTTTGCCATGAAAACAACTTTTCGTTACGGTCGCTCTTTAATCAATATAGAGCTACTGTGAATGTTTATAATAATAATAAAATTTATCCATTAAGTCGTGTAGTTAAATTTTTATTGCCAACAAAAGCCTACTTGTTCAATAAAATGGATATCAATACTGATCTATTAAGGTAAAACATTTTTAAGTATATACTTGGAACGACAATAGCACAATGTTCCAGATGCGAGCCATCTGATCCCTAAACCGTTTAAAGTGTCGCAAAAAGAACGTAACAAACGCGACAAGGCGCCAACGCTTAACCCATTAGCCGACGAGGTGGTGAAATCGTGATAATTTAGGGCCGTTGAGTCCAGACGTCACATTTCTTTTCCCACACAGCACCCCCAAACTTCCATCTCACTCGGTGACACCTCGGAAAGCTCGGAAAACTCGGAAAACTCGAAAGAGACTGATAGACGCAAATGTACCGCGAGGCGTCATTATCGCGCGGAACTCGAGCCCCGTCGAACAAGAGGAGAACAAGAAGCGACAGCTGCGCGGGTGAGGAAGTTTAACAAAAAAATAAAATAAAATGACGACTGCCTTTTTATCTGATCGTTCGCAAATGAGATCTATTCTCGGCGCAATTTCCTCCAGAGGCAACGCGAGACGGGCGAAAGGAGAAAAAAAATTAAAAGGACAAGTTTCGGCGACAACCCTGTTACGGATGGGCTCGCGAGATTCCATTACCGCTCTGATAGTAATGAATCTCTCAAAGTCGCCGTTAAATTTGACCGACAGTAAATCCGAACGATTGTGCTGTTAAAGTGAGCCGCTTTATGATTTCACTGTTATATGTATGTTGAGCGTATGAGATACTGCACGCACTTTACCAAATTTGCATGACATGAGTATTCTACCTATAAAATTGCCAATTGTCTATTTTCCACTTTTTGTATAGCTACTACCTCTTAGTGGTGTGAAATAGGAAGGAATTTTCGGCCAGTGCAAATTTTGTTGAACCATCTCTCAACTTGATACAAGGCAAATTCCAACAGGAGACGTTAAGACAACAGTGGCGATATTTTTTTGATTGAAACCCACCGATAAATGTACAGTACATCTAACCCTATGCTCTACATAGACTTCTAGAAACAAACCACCGAGCTATCGCATGGTTGTTTTACCAAATAAGTGCACTGTCAATAGGACTGTTTGCATGTGAGTCGCCTAGTTCCAAATCCCGATAAGTCCACAATATATAAAAAACGAGGATAAAATATTTTCTGGTTCTAAGAATGTTTTCAAACGATGCCTTATACTTGAATTATACCAAATACCGCCAAGTGCGCCGTAAAAAAATATTGAAAATCAGTGTTAGTTCCAAAAACTGACAATTGCACCTTGATAAAAGCTGATAAAAGCCATATTTAGAAATAAACAACGATAAGTCCATGTTTCTAATCTCAATATTTTGTTTAATAATCAACAAAATTAAGTTTAAATGAGTTTAAACTCCATCAAGCAAATAAGTATGTAGCAGAAAAACCGCGTTTGCGAACAAGTGAGTTTTATGGACTTATCGGGATTTGGAACTAGGCGACTCATATGTACATACATATGTATGTACATATATTAGGGTGGGGCGACACTGCAAAAATTAAAAATCGGCATTGTAATACCTACCAAAAGTTTCGTTGTATCATCCGTATTCTCGTTAAAATACTGAAAAAAATCTGTGAATATGAATATGTCTTCAGACCTCTACCTGAAGGCGAAAAATGTAAATTTGCCTATTAATTTCGAAATCTGAACACTGAATACAAAATTTTAGATAACATGCTCATATAATTACCCCAACTTTATTGAATACTATTCTAAGTACTTTTTCTAAAAAATTTTATTTATTTACGCATTCATTGAATTATTTAAATAAGTGTGAATTTGTGAGCGCGGTGGAGGGAAGCATACGAGTAAAGTACGTATGATAAAAATTAATACTAATTTCCAATTAAAATTGCTATTTATAGAGATTGGAAACAATCAATTGGAAATTTTAATACAAGTAAAGTATTAAGATAAAAGTGCTGGTAGGGACCAGAAAAACTTTTTTTTAATTAAGCCGATATTTTCGGACAGAAGAGGTATGATGATGTAGAGGCAACTTTTTATAACTATTTCAAAACGAATATCCCAAAAAAAATAAAAAGTTCCATACATCGACGCTCCACCCTAATGGTACACACATACGTACATAGTATTATATTTCAATTGCCGTTCATACGAATTAATTATTTGCGATATTATCATTTGGTTGATGCATTTTATGATTATAAAAATACCTTCGCTGTAAATTTTCACCGTCAACATATTTCAACATATTTCAAACTTGATAACCATTTAATTTTAATGCACTTTGAGACAATTTCATCAAATACCGCTATTATTTTTATCAAACGTTAATTGTGGCATCAATTTATTTAAAATAAATCGACATTGTTTTTTGATTTATTTTTAATTACATACTAGTTTCAGAGATATGTATGTATTTTTGAAGAGCGGGTATAATTTTTCAAAGCTCACATTGTACAAGACTCGACAAATCATACGACTAGCACAAAAATTAAATACTTTTTGCCAACCTTTGAGTCAATTTTTTTTCACCTTCGGATAAAATCATAAGAAATCTCGCATAAGAAACAATCAATTTTCCGGGGATTTTCAGCAAATTATAGGGGATGCGTGCCCGACGATGTGAATATAACGAAGGGCGGATGCGGACGAGGGGGAGATGGGGAAGGGGGTGAATTGCAAAAAAAAAAATGCAACCGCAGAAGCTCTTTTTGCCACCCCTGGCCTGGTGCGGATTTCGGAGAGAAAGAGGCCTTTTTGTCGACGGAGAGGCCTTTCGGGAAACTTTCATAATTCATAACCTCCGTACACGTCGGGAAAATATGAAAAGTTTTCGGGGATTGTCTGCGAAAATATACAGTGTGAAGTCTGCGACGCGGCGCTTTTAATTAAACCGCGAATTATATATTTCACCGAATTCAACCGCACCATCCCCCAACCCCCATTACACCTTTTCATCCCCTTCGTTCCTTTTCATTGGTAGTGGGCCATGCGCGGAATGGACGCTGACATTTTTATGACTCTTTTCCGCAACCGAGTCGGTGTTGGGGTAGGGAAATGTCCGTAAAAAGGCTCACTGGGACAAGGTGGGCTAGGATTTTGAAGCTAGGGGATGTAAGGCAGGTATGGGGGTGGGAATCTGTGTTTTGAGTGCGTTGTATTCAAGTTTTTAGACTGTTGAATAAATGCCAAGTGAGAGCTCAGTAGTTGGAGGAGTTAGTCTCTTTAGTGATGGTCCGTGTCTCGGTTCCAGATTTTAAACCCTTAAATATCGTCTTTGGCACAATTTGGGTATTACTAAATCCACATCGGTAATCTCTCTTTAGAATTTTCCATTTAATTTAACGTTAGACTAAAAATAAAATACATTTTCGTTTTAAAATATACCGATGCGACTTCACGGGTATCCCTAAAACGCCACATCGGCCAGATACACAATATAAATATAGAATTAAAAATGACAATTATAATAAAAATATTAATAATGATAATGATATCGAAATAATCCAAAAATACTGACAAGTTGCTGTCAGAGATCGAGAACACGTCAACACTCCTAGCAATCGTAACGCGCCATCTGTGCAACAACTATAAAAGCTATTAAATTTAATATTATTTTTCAGTACAGGTGATGAGAAAAAGCTTCGCCGATATTCAACGTGGTTATTTATACTAGTGTAGAGTAAATAGTATTTACATATGTAGTGACTTCACCAATGGGAACCTTACACAGTAAATATTATTACCATTTAACAGACGGTTAAATGGTTATCAAATAGTGAAGAGGCTAAACCCAACGCTTATAATATTCCGAATGCGATTCTGCATGCAAAATATTATGTGTGTAAGATAATTCATTGCCGAAATAAACGGAAATGTGTTACGTACATACATAGTTAAAGCTTGGAGCTACGCCTGTTTTTATGCAATTTACATTGCATCCAAGTATTGCATATGGTATTTGATGTACATATACATATGCTATGCCTTGGTTAATTCTATCAAAACTTCCATAGCAAATTATTATTTTTTCATAAATCTAAAATTTAATTATTTTTATTCAAGTATGCCTGCTATTACAATATTAATGTTTTGTTAAATTTTTGTCCACAGAATGGCGAATCAGTGGGAAGTGTTGGTGATGTGGGTCGTATGGTGGCGAAGTGCTTTGGCCTCATGTCCAGAAGAGTGCGCTTGCGGCCTGGACACCATGGGCCGCAACGGTGTCTTCTGCCTCATGGGCAACATGTCCAACATACCGGTGACTCAAATGGACCTCAAAACGGAGATCGTCATCATATCGGCACCCAACGACGACACCATGAACTATCTCATGATAGGACCGATATTCACCCAACCGAAACCATTCGTCGACCTCGAAGAACTGCACATTGTCCACTCAAACGTGCCATCCATCGGTCAAAACTCATTCTGGGGCCTCAAAAATCTGAAAGTTTTAAACCTGACGTACAACAACATTTCCAGCATTGTCGAGAGCAACTTCCGAGGACTGGTCAACTTGCACAAGCTGCACTTGGACCACAATCGCATCGACGAGATGCCGAGCGAAACGTTCAGACACCTGGAAGAACTCAGATACTTATCGCTGAAAGATAATCTCATTTCGGATTTAGTTCCGAGACTGTTCAGAAAGCTCGGCAAGCTCACCGAGCTCAATCTGAGCGAAAATCCACTCGTCGAGCTCAGTCCGGAAGTGTTCAAAGACATTCAGGGGCTGAAAGTGTTGCGTTGCAGACGTTGCCGATTGCGGATGATCAACACGCAACTGTACCACTTGCTAGCGGGTCTGCAGTACTTAGACCTCGGCGAAAACAGCTTCAAATACTTAATGTCGGACGAGTTCAGGGACCTGCGAAAGCTACAAGTCTTGAAATACGACGGAAATCAAATCCCGGTCATCTTGGAGGGGACGTTCGTCAATCAGAATCATTTGCGCAACTTGACGGTGGCTAGAAACCGACTCGCCATGGTCACAATGTCCGCCTTTGTTAATCTCACACAACTGATCAGCCTGGACTTGAGCTTCAACAAACTGGACAAGTTGGACGTGCAATCTATACAACCTTTGACCGAATCGTTGCAAAGCTTGGACATAAGCGGAAATTACATAAACATCGAGGACATGTCGTTCGTGCTGCACATACTGCCCAACATTGTCGAATTGCGCGCGTCCAATTTAAACATTGCCGACCTACCGGCGGGTATATTCGCGAGCAATCGCCATTTGAAATCGTTGAATTTAGCTGGGAACAAATTCACAAACTTTCCACTGGAAGCACTGTCGCTGACGCCCCATTTGATCGAGTTGAATATGACGCGAAATCTACTCAAGGGCCTGGACGACAAAGCACTGCAGCGCATGGAGGAAATGCCCAAGATACATTTGGAAGGCAATCCGTGGGATTGCAACTCTTGCCGCATCAGCGACATGTTGATTTACAAAGAGAAGCCACACTTTAACGTATCTTTGGGCGAATTGATATGCGAGGGGCCCAAAAGTGTCGAAGGTCTACCGCTCAAAGTATTGTCATTGCACGATGTACCACTGTGTAACAGGGATAGGATTAAGCGTTTGGGTATCGGCGATGATAGCAGGAGAGTTATTGCGCCAGTGGCTTTCGTCGTCGTCATCGGAATTTGGTTCATTCTGTGCACTTCGAAGCCGAGCATCGTCGAGTTCTTCTCAGATGAGAACAAGTGCGAACCGGAAGCTGAGAACGGACGCACTGTAGTGCTGTTGGACAACGATGAAGATGTCAATTATGGTATGCCAACTGCTGAGACCACGTTTGCTTTAGTGAGTGGTGAACGTGGTGGTGGTGTGGCCACTGTTGATTCGACAGCTAGAAGTTTAGCTTGCGACATCTAGCTCACCACTTTCCGCCCTTTGGTGGCGGATACATTCCTCTAAGGACGTAGATATATACATAAATAGAAAGAAACACCAGGCTAAACTTTAAAAATTGCAATTGTAATAATGAAGGACTGTGGTCGTAGTCCCCCAACCCCATTTCTCCACTTCGGACTGACACGTTAAGGGTTAAATCGATTTAATGTAATGTATGTCAATGTGAGTGAATGCATCGATCGAATGGACAATTTGAGGTTTTAATTGTTTAAATGTGGAAAAGTGTCGCTGTTGTGTGGAACCAAATTTTAACGCGCGTGTGCTTTACGGGTTGAAGCGTTGCACAAAGTGCACTGGTGATCTTACACGCTCAATAATACTGTCAATACTATGTACATACATTGCAGTATGGACTCCACTCGCCAATACTGATGCTCCGATATCAAAATATTCGGATTCGCGTCATCACTTTATCGAGTATACACGATCGATAATACTGTCACTACTTTCAATTAATAACAGTATTATTGAACGTGTAAGGCCCACTTTAGAGATTTTCATGCAAACGTAGCACTTGCGTCGTATTTAAAAGATCGAAATTTTGGTAATTTTAAATATTTTGCATGTCAAGTGATTTTAGTCACAGAAAACAACTTTCACCTGTTGCATTTTGTATGGAAAAACACGCTTGCGGAAAAAAAATTGGGTAGAATTAGTATGCGTAATGGTGTTGAAAAAGTTTGAAAAACGCTGGTGTACACCAATTGCGTTGAAATTGTTTTAAAATTTGGCCCCACGTGACAGACAGTGTAAAATTTTTAAATAGACACACTTTAGATGCGTATTTCAACGATGAAAAAATGTATAGTGAACGTTTCAAAATTTGCTCCACAGCGATGAATGTATTGGTATCGCGAAAATGTTTATGTGGAAATAATTTTTCATCGATGATATGTGTTTGAAATTTGTCTATTTAAACTTTTCGCAAATGTATGGTGTGACCATGATTATTGTGCGGATAGTATTACATTTATAATAAACATACATACATATACTTAATATTATATGTACATACATACTCTTCCTTTTATTATAATATAACGTATTAGTAGATGTCGTTTATATGAGTGAATAAGGTGAATTTAACCGCATACTACATTTGCATATTTGATTGAGTATCCAATGAAGAGAATGTGTGTATTATAAATTCGCTCTATTTAAGAAAAACTCATGTAATAATTTTTTAAGTTAATTTAGACTTTAGATTAGGTACAACGGATGGCGTATATCCGCCCACTCGTCTTGGTCAGACTGTTACGTGAATATAATTTTTCGACTAATATCAAACGATAAAATGTAAGTTACGTTAATTATATGAATGCAGACTGGCCTAAGTGACGTTTTATAATTTAAGAAAATTTAAATTATTTATAAATGTATGAAGGTATTTCGTAATTGGAATTCTTGACTGAATTATACAGTATTAATATATATTTATTTAGAATCTGAAATAAACCGAAACCGACTATATGTGTGTCTATGTGTCTAAATATCTAAACATAAATGTATTCATTTTAATATAATTTCATCACATTTAATTTTAATATGTTGTTTCCTTTTCAAGTAATAACAATTTAAAAATCTATCATAAGACGAATATGTATGTATTTTCTAATAACATGAAACGCAAAGACTTATTAAAATTATTCTAGATTCTAAATATAAACTACATATTTTCTATTTTGAAAATTTGACTTAACTAAAATGTGACGTCTTACTTTTTTTATAATTGAACTTTGGTTAATTTAAACTTCTGTATTTTAGTGCTATCGATATTTAAACGTGTGTTGTATTTGCGTTGTTAGGTCACAGCAATTTATTTCAATTAATGTTAAAGTATTCGTTTTGCTTATTGAAAATAATAAATCATCGTATGTAATACGATTTTAATGATTTTAATGATTTTAATTAGAATTTTAAACAATAAAAAGAGGATAGGGTTAACGATATAATCGAAAATATCATCAATAATGTGTAAGAATTAATCATTTTCATGCCGATTCCGTTGTAGTATGTAATATTTCGATATTTCGGGACCAAATAAAAACTGTATAGTCGATTCGATATGAATGGAAAAGAGAAAGAGAATATAATTCAAAGTTCGTAAATTTGAACATGGAATATATATTTAATATATAGTGGATGGAATTAAAAATTACTTATATTTTTCATTATCTTTAATTGACTTATGGTAGAACTTTATTTAAATTAAGATATATTTTTAATATATGCACATGTTAAGTATTGGTTTTATTGATGTTCTGAAACAATACATGCGAAATATATTCATTTTGAATTTAAGCATACACTATAACTTGAGGAATGTATTCAGTGTATGTACCTATAGAAAAAAGTTCATTTAATACTGTGTTTACTTAAAATTTAAATATCTATCGAAAAGTTATTACCTAAGAAGAATTTTCTGTATCGTTAAAATTATTTTAAATTATACGATGAAAAAATATTTATAACATACATATGTATGTATGTATGTAAACGTGTATAAAGTAGTTCTCGATTGACGCAAAGGGGATTGTTTTATTTTGTGTGTGGAAATTTAGTAGACAAATCGGGCACTACCAAATATACGAAATATCGATACGAATTTATCAATATTAAAAATAAAAAATAATAATTGTTTTACTGGTGTTAAAATTTTCAAAGTTGAAAAAAAAAAATTAAGTGGGTGTTCAATGTATTACTAAACTCGACTGTACTTTAATTTTAATTCTAAACGTTATATGTTTAAGTCTTTTTGTACCTTATGAATAAATGATTTTTATTATAAATATTATTGTGTGATAAGGAAAATTAAAAAAAAAAAAAAAAAAAGGTGTAACGGTTTATTTTAATAAAAACAGATTGTCGTCAACGTTTTGTTTTCCTTACTTAAAACCCGTTAATTTTTTTCAGCGGCGTAATCTTCCTTTCATTTAATTATTACTTCTTTCTGGTCCGATAAAACATCGTTTTCACCGACATTTCTCATTTGAAAGCGTAAGATTTGAATACTACGCAATTGCTATTCTCATTAAAAGCATTAAATTACATTACTATATACATACATAATAAGAAAATCCATCAACTAAACACTCGCGAAGTAGTCGCGATGTAACTCAAAATACACATATCAAATTAACAAAGCTTTGTGTGTTTGATGTTTTAGAAAATCTCACTGTTTATACGAATCATATGTAATTGTTACGACAGCTTCAAACATTATAAGACAGATTTCAACAAAGACATTATAAGATACGGTAAGTACTTTTTGTTCACAAAGAAATATAAAACGATTCATTGCACCTGCTTTTATACAATTTATACCAGTGCTATTCAAAGTATGTTCCGTGGACCGGCGCCGGTCCGCGAACTATCGCCTGCCGGCCGCAATTTTGACGCACCTTCAAATTTTTACCATTTTTTAAATTAAATTGAAAAAAAGTTTGATCAGTTTACGTTTGTAAAAAGTTTGAGCAGCAAAATACGCAGGTACTTTTGACTTTTGATTTGAACTGGACGACTACTTAGATCAGCGGTCGGGAACCTTTTTCGAGCTAAGAGCCAAATTAGGGATAAACTTGCAAAATTCGTTTGGGAGCCGCAACATATTATTTTCGGATTATACATACATATATTCAAAATTAAATTAAATGACGAATTGTTTGTATATTACTTTGTAATTCAACCATACACTCGTCATTGATATTTTTGCTTACCGAATGCATTTCTCGTTTCGTAAGAAAGTTACAATATGCCGATCCAAGCATTGACATTTGTGGAATGTGAAATAAGACGCGTATAAAAATACAATCACCGACCACCGCTGACTAAAAAAAAACACTAAAAAGTATTACAAACTTTAATGTGAAAAAACGATCTGACAGCTTTTTATAGCCATGCAGTTATTAAATAAATTTATGTTTCAATCAAAACGTTGAATGACAGGGAGAGCTGCAGGTTTCCCTACAAAGAGCCGCATGCGGCTCCGAAGCCGTCGGTTCCCGACCGCTGACTTAGAAAGATCTGAAAGCTAAAAAGTACTACAAATGAAAGATAAAATACCCGACAATAGATTCCAATATTCATTTTGAACAAGAAATTGACAAATTTTGAGACACCGAACAACACCAAGAAATAGAAAAATCGCGCGATTTAAAAAAACACATATCTCAGAATTTCGAGCCAATCAACATCTTTCATTACCAGATTCTTATTCACTGGGCATAAATCTACGAGAAATGTTATATCTCGTCTCTGAACCAAAAAAGTCGTCATTTGTCGAACAGTGTTTGTTATTGGAGCTGGCTGCAGATGAAGGAATGTAGATGAGTTTCGAGACATTATCACATGCTTCCTTCTGGATAAAAGCTAAAACGGAATATCCCGAGCTTGCTGAGATTTCTCTAAAAGCACTTCTCCCATTTCCTTCGACCTATCTTTGCGAAACTGGGTTTTCGATGATGAGCGACATTGAGAATAAATATAGGAATTGTGTGGACCTTCATCCTCCGCTAGCTTCGCACTATCCACAATAAAACCACGACAGGAGAAGCTGATAAAGGAGATAAGCTGACAGGAGAAGCTCATTCTTCACATTAGTGAAGGTTAAATTTAAAATATGTTACATACTCAATGCTCGCATAAGAAATAAATTAATTTTTGTATCACCGTTTATTTTATTAGTTTATCTATTTATGTAAGTTTAATGTTTTTTTTTTAATTTTTTTGTTTATTAATAAAATTTCAAGAAAATATATATTTTTTATTGTAAAATAGTATTATACATATATAGGGTACCGGTCCGCGGAAAATTTGATAAAAATTTACCGGTCCTCCATATCAGAAAGTTTGAGTAGCACTGATTTATACAACATACATAATTTGCGCCTGACATTACAAATTGCATAAACAAGGCGTATCAATTGAATCCGATCTTGCGCGATTTCATGAAAATAAACATAAAAAAGTATATGTATGTGAAAACATCAATTAACAAGTATCAAGTACAAATACAAATATAAGAAGTACATCCGAAAAGGTGACGAAATTGATAAGGAACAAAGAGACAGACCTAATGTATTTATACATATGTGTAATATTTGTACATGCATACCTACATATGTACGTACATATGTATGCATGTACAGAATAGATGTATAAACGAAACTCAACGTATAAAAGAAAAAAAAAAACAACTTACGAGGGTTGCGAAATTACAAAGTTATACCGTACGTGTAAATATTTGCTCAAAACGTACATATATCCGAAAACGGAATAATAGATAAACACAAACAAAACCAAAATCGATCTAAAATACGACGATACGGCTCTCTACATCCGTCTGCATTTTATTTTCAGTGCCTAGAAAAAATACTACCTATATACATTGTATGTAAAAGAAATATTTACAATTTTAAGCAAAATACCACGCTGGAAATACCGATTATATTTTTTTCACACATCGCACTTGAATATCTGGAACGCGAACGTTAAAATTATCAATATTATCCTGGCGGCACTTGATACTCTTAAGATTGTGATAAATTGTAACGATACAAGGTGCGGCTTAGCTCTTAAATTGCCGACATCCAAATGTGTTACAATAATAAATAGTCGATGAACGTTGAGTTTCATAACATTTCAATGTAAAGAGTCGTCATATTTTAACCTTCACAGTTGTGAGATGGTTGGAACGCACATAACTTAATTATTAACTAAATTCAGTGGTCGGGTACCTTTTTCAAGCTAAGAGCCAAATTAGAGAAAAACTTGCAAAATTGGTAAGTTTGGGTGCCGCAACATTATTTTCGAATTATATATTCAAAATTATGTTACTCATTAATCATTAATATTGTAAGGAATACATTATCCTCGTGATATTTCTTAACGTTCGACAGTTTATTACTAAAAAGTATTGTAAAGTTTAATCTGAAAAACGATCTTAAAGCATTTTATAGCCGTGATGACTTTGTGGAAATGGGATTCATATTGATCTTGTGTTGGATGACAGTTAGGGCAGCGGATTTTTATACAAAGAGTCGGACTGAAAGAGTATTTGGACTGAAAAACTAACGGAAATGTTTAGACAAGTGGAAATAAATCTAACCATCAAAGAGAGCACGGCAAGTGGTATCATATTCAAATGTTGGCAATCATTTTCAGCCAATTATTCAAACGTCAGGAAGCTTGTATTTGCTGTCTTGACTTTTTTTGGTTCCACATACAATTGTGAACAATTTTTTTCTTCGATGAAATTTGTGAAAAATTTGTACCGTAATCAATTAAGTGACGAGAGTTTTAATGCACTGGTGCAATTTAAGAACACTAAATACGTTCCGCATCTCCGTTCCGTTCCGTTCAAAAATCGCATTAGCTTTTAAAAAAAACATCAAAATCGGATTTCAGACAAATTATTTATTTATTTTTAGAGCTGAATTGTGTAACATTAAGTTATATCTCTGCCTGCAAGTGAGGAAAATTTATTTATATATATGTATATATACATACATATGTATATGTATATCTATATATATTTTTTATTAAATTATACATATGTGGCGGCTCCGAAAATTTGTAATTTTTTGGATTTTTCGCTGATTTGGCTCCGGGCTCCAAAAAGGTTGCCGACCACTGATATACATACATACATACATACAGAGCTGAAGAGAGGGGGGGGGGAGAGGGGACAAATTCCCGGGGCCCGTAATACTCGAAGAGCCCGATTCTGGAGAAAATCATAACAATATTAAAAAAAAAAACTATAAAAACTTGCATAGTCCCACTTGAATTCATGAAGGGCCCCTCGCTTAAAATACTTTGAGACCGATTGCACTGCGACCAGAAAAAAAACCTAGATATTTTGCATTTGCATATTAGCATATTAAGTACATATCTAAGATTAACGTTTTTGCCAACATTTTATGACTTCTGAGAAGAGTTCACGAAGGGCCCCTCGCATAAAACAAACACTAAAATTGAATTTGAATAGTATAAATTACACACGTGGAGTCCTTTGAATGTCTTGTCATGGCAACAGTTTGGTTTAAAATTTTATCAGCCATAAACTACCGAAGTGCAATCTTACAAGCTCGAAATACCAACATTGATATAAAAGTAGCGAATCTTTTTAGCCATCTGACAGTTTTGAAAGAGATTAGAAATAAATGGCAGGCAATCTTAAACGAATGCAAGCTCTTATGTAGAGATGCGAATGTGAGTATGCAAGCTGAATTTTCAGATCGATGAAAACGGAAGAAGCCAAGAAGTGATGAAGAATCGACAATAACACCAGCTGAAGTATTTAAATTCAACGTATTCTTATATGTCAGCCTTATTGTAAACATAACAACTCGATTTGCTGCAGCAAAAGAAACAAAATAATTTATTCAGTGTCCTGTGGTTGTTTCGCGACTTAAATGATGTCGAAATTAACCAAATATAAATATGATCTTAGTGAGCTGTTATCCGAAGAACTATTACATGTGAAAGCAATACATATATGTATGTATGTACATATGATGCAAATATTCAAATAAAAAAAATGTTTCACCCATACAGTTGTTGAATGAAATAAAACAACCGAATCTTGAACCAGTTGTTTTGTACAATACCAGTAACTGTGGCTCAAGCTGAACGATCATTTAGTTGCTTATCAAGAATTAAAAACGTTTTACGGACAACTACATACATATGTATGTATGTATGTCTTTGGCTTATTGCCGGTCGAGGCTGAAAAAAAGTCGATTATTTTTTATTGCACACATCCATTTAAATCCCCCCTATTAATATTTAGTTAATAAATTATGTATATTAAAATATAAAGATTTTTCACAATGTTTAAAATTTTTTTTTCCGGGGTTCGCTCTCGGCGGCTCTGCATACATACATACATATATAGTCAAAGATTAATTTATTGATATAATTTCGCAATAGAAAACGCGCGACATGCTAAACTACCCACTGAAATGAACCCTTACCGAATAGTTACAATAATGTTGAAATAATTTGTACAGCATTGTTCGCCCAACATATTACGCGCAAACACACACGCGCGTACATTTTATATACACGTACTTTCAAAGCATACACTAGGTATGTATAATATGTACAATATACGCATTTCGAATATTCAACATTATATATACATACAATGTAAACGAACAGAGGCGGGCAGGGTTGAATTTAATTAACAACGACCCCCCAAACTATCTATTTTATTCGGATCCGTCGGATCGTTTCAACAAGAATTTTCACTTTATTTGCTTGACAAAGCTCATACCGGCCAAATTTCCGTAAGCGATGCGCAGGAATTTCGCTTCTATCTTTTGTCAGGAGGCAAATTTCCAAGTCCACCTACCAAGATTTCGAGTACGCCGATAATAATAATTAGCGATTGTTGTCGTCTAATCCATTCGGCGAGAATTTAATTATCTCACCGCGATAATATGTACCTACGTGGGTGGAATTGCCGTAATTTTCCCTCAAAAGCGGATTTCCTTCATTTTGGAGCACACCTTTACATTCATCTACACTCAGTTCCGATTCGCTGACCTGACGCGTTTAAACAGTTAATTGCTGACAGTGCAATCAGCGAGTGTAAACTTATAATTAAAAATAGCTCGAATATATATGTATGTTTATATATATACTGTGTGGTTTGTTTCGTAAAGCGAACGCGAATGCCAAATATCATTGCAGAACAAATGTATTCGCACAACGAGATATCAACAATACTTATCTATATTATGCACATGCATATGTATGTAGGTCGGTGATTGGGAACCTTTTTCGCGCCAAATTAGGGAAAATATTGCAAAATTGGTTAAGTTTGGGAGCCGCAACATATTATTTTCAAATTATATATTCAAAATGAAATTAAATGTTGCTCATTTATGAAATGAAGAAAAAAGTTATCGTCGTGATATTTCTTAATGTCTGCCAGTTTATTACTAAAAAGTATTATAATACTTAATTTTAAAAACGATCTTCAAGCTTTGTATTGCCATGAAGTCATGGAAATGGGATTCATTTTGATTTTGTGTATCTACATACATTGTATGTATGTATGTCAACGTTTCATCATACATAGATGACAGCGAGAGCCGCACGTTTTTCCAATATTGATTAATCAATCTGAAGTAAATATTTATCTTAAATCGAACTCACTAATCTTTGATGCTGCTTAACCTTAAGAATCGATTCATACAAATATACCACATATGTATATGTTAGGTACAATCTGCATTTATAATGTATCAGCAATAGTACCAAATTATCCGACAAAGAAAAATAACGCTTCTTAAATTGTCTCTGAAGATATATATTTTTCTTTTAAATATACATAATTTGGTTTAAGTTTGTATTTTATTTTCTTTTTATTTATCAAAAAAGTTGAATTTTCAATTTAGCAATCGGTCAAATTATGCACGCGATCAATTCATTATATTACTGTAGCTCGTCGAAATAATTTACTGAGTTCCGGTATACATACATAGAGTGATTGATTTTCGACATTTTGAGTAAAATGCCATTTCAACAATAATATTTTATCTCGCAGTATATTCGATGACTTTTTACTTTATCCTAATCGGATTAAGTATTGTGATCGTGCGAAAATTCGACCTCGAGATTTTGACTGATTTGTATCAAGTATCATCCCCTGATCACGTTTTTTGTATTTTTTTTATATGGTTGAATTACAAAGTAATATACCTATACAAACAATTCGTCATTTAATTTAATTTTGAAAATATGTATAATCCGAAATTAATATGTTGCGGCTCCCAAACCAATTTTGCAAGTTTATCCCTAATTTGGCTCTTAGCTCGAAAGAGGTTCCCGACCACTGATCTAAGTAGTCGTCCAGTTCAAATCAAAAGTCAAAAGTACCTACGCTCAAACCTTTGCTGCTCAACTTTTTTACAAACGTAAACTGCTCAAACTTTTATTCAATTTAATTTAAAAAATGGTTATAAGAAAAAATTATCTTTGAAAAAAAATACACCAATGCATAATTTTTTAATTTAAAAAATGGTAAAAATTTGAAGGTGCGTCAAATTTGCGGCCGGCAGGCGATAGTTCATGGAACATACTTTAAGTAGCACTGCATTATATGAAACACTTGAGTTTTATCTGTCTAAACTATCTCAAATAATATTCTGTACTATCAATGGATTAAATGGTACAACATTTTAAATGAATAGCTAATGACGTACCACACCGATCAAATAATTGACATAAAAAACCACTGATGAAGATAATTTTGATTTAGTTAGTCGGTGCAGGTAAACTACGGAGCTTTCGTTTCAAATGACTAACGTTCAAGCTACATAATGCGCGATGGTGTTTTAAATTTATTTTTATTGAATTGTAAAAATTACAGACATAAACAACGGTAAAAATCTCTTTTGTAAATCAAAATGTAATAGTACAAAATTAAAAATCAAATTGCCCTAGATTGAGTATAACTTTGGATAGGTGTTGGCGAGGAACCTTCTAGTTCTGCTCATCTGCTTGGCAATTTCATCAATATTGTCCGTGTACCATTTATAATTCGTACGTTTCATATTCCATATCATGCATGAGAGTATTCACGATTAATGTGAGTGCTTCAAGAGACGGAACAATGCTCTCAATATCTTTAGGGCCAGTACACAGCAGTTGCAGTATCACTGCGATGTACATATATATTGGACTATTTTTTTAAATAAATAATGAAATATTTTCATTGAAAATAAAATATACTCATTAAAAATGTCGTCGCATTCTCATCGTTTAATGAATAATACATACATACATCGTTCAGCTTTAAACATACATATAAACCGCATTCTTACTTAAAAGGCTCAAATATTGCGAGATATTTGAAGGATAACAAAAGGACCATAGCACCGATGATCTTGTCGGTACATTTAATAATATGTTCTGCACTTTTCTCTTCATCTCAATTGGAGGCTAGAGAATGGCAAATTGAGAACTGAGCTCGAAATGGAAATTTTCACAAATGGGAGCGCTCGATAATTTTCAAAAAATATCCAACGACCTTTTATATATTTCTTTAAGCTTCTGCGTTTCTTGCAATACAAAAATTGTTTCATTAATTTTAAAAAAAGCACCATCCTATATCAATAAAAAGCAATATCCTCTTTCGATCGTGAATATAAAGATCAAAAACAATCTATGGATAATATTAAAGATCTATTAACGTTGTCATTATAATACAGCGACAATACCTGGTTTCATCGATCACGTTTTTGTGATTTCTGGAAAATGAATGTATGTATGTATGTAAATATGTGTGCCTGTGTGTGTATCGGATGTGTGTGAAATCTCTATAGCTCAAAAACCATTTATCCAATCACATTAAAATTTCATATTTATGGGTTTTTTACCGGCCATCACAAACCATAGGGCTTTCAAAATGTTTCGTCAACTGAAAGTGAAAGTGATCCCGTTGGAAACGGGTGATATGTTTTTAAAATCTGAAAACTTTTGGATAGATTGTGATTCAGGGGTTGTAAGGCAGAAAATAAAAATCAAGATTTTAATACATTTTTGCTTTATTGAGGTATAAAAATCGCCAAATTGCGTATGAGTGCAAACAATATTTTAATTGAAACAATATTTTATTAAAAATGTTCGGGATATGAACATCTGCACCCGGCCTTGCAGAAATCCAGTATGAAGTCGAGTTTTTTCATGTGTAGAAAGACCTCAACGCGCTTTTTGGCCCTCCACTTGGCGACCAAGTTTATAATTATAGTCATCGAGGTTTCGACCATTTCAAAGATCGATTTTACTTGAGGTAAATGGTGGTCATTTCCAAGAAGAACGGTGGATCTTAGCATCGAAAATGACAATCCATCCATCAAGTCGATAATTTCCTCAAACTCATTCTTGCTGTATTTCTTAAGATGCAAGTTCTTCTCATATAATCGGTTCTGTATCTTCTGCACACAAGTCAACGTGTCATCCATGGTCATCTCGGAAAATAATAATTGAGAGTAAAGTGCCATCTTGAATATTGATTGACAGATTTCCACGTCTGATCGACCGGAAGGTGTGATGACAAGTGCGTTGACGCCGTTTGAGCAACAAACAGTACCATTTCTGGCCATGACCGTATGAATAAAATTAAAAGAAAACGATTTAATTCTAGTTAATTCAAAATAATTTAATTTCAGTCTCTGAATAGGCCGTTTGATTCACGGTGTTACGTGTATATTGTAACAACTGATTGGAAAATTCTATAAAATGGTCAGTTTCTGACCGTTTGCCAATAATTTCCCTTTTGAATTATTATTAATTCTACCAATTACTTGCCCTATTCTATTATTTCAATAATCCTTTATTTCAATACAACATATGTATGTACATATGTACATATATTACAACATTATAATTTCATCGCCGATGATGACATATTATGAAATTTTGTCTCCAAACGACAACTTGAATCATTTACAACTCTTTATCATACTACATACTATAGGTATATAGATCATTTGATTAAACATTGTACATATATTGTAGCAGATGATCGGAAAATTATTTTAAAACAAAAAATTCGGGTGTGGAACATACTTGAGTAGCACTGTTTTAGTATCGTCACAATATTGTAATGTTGTAATTCTGAGAGAAATTGATATTTAAAAAAAAATAAATCATTAAAATTAGTCAACCGGAAGTAGGTTTTTTTTTTTTGTTCAAAAGTTTACCACAGAATATTTCCAAAACGGCTACGGCGATCTTGTCGAAATTTCATATCTATAGTTTTCACATTAGCCGTAAGAGATAATGTGATTTTAGTCAACTTCTGACGAGCGAAAGTAGTAGTATACTCTTGAACGAATTGTTTTTTTTATTTTTTTCGGCCTTTTAAATACTTAGTATCGTCACCATATTGTAATGTTATAATTCTGAGTAAAATTGCTAGTTACGAAAAAATAAATCATTAAAATCAGTCAACCGGAAGTGGGGTTTTTTTATTGTCGAAAAGTTTACCACAGAATATTTCCGAAACTGCCCCATTGATCAGGTTGAAATTTTATATCTATAGTTTTCATGTTAGCCGTAAGAGATAATGTGATTTTGGTCAAAATCCCTCTGACAGAAGTGGCAGTTTACTCTTGAACGATTTGTTGTTTTTTTTATTTTTTTCGGCCTTTTAAATATGTAGTATCGTCACAATATTGTAATGTTGTAATTCTGAGAGAAATTGATATTTAAAAAAAATAAATCATTAAAATTAGTCAACCGGAAGTAGGTTTTTTTTTTTGTCGAAAAGTTTACCGCAGAATATTTCCGAAACTGCACCGGTGATTTCGTCGAAATTTCATATCTATAGTTTTCACGTTCAAGATTCTGCGGTTTTGGTCAAAATCTGACTACCGGAAGTGGCAGTTTACTCTTGAACGATTTGTTGTTTTTTTTATTTTTTTCGGCCTTTTAAATATGTAGTATCGTCACCATATTGTAATATTGTACTCTTGAGAAAAATTGCTAGTTTGGAAAAAATAAATTATTAAAATCAGTCAGCCGGAAGTACGCGCGCGCACTCAACACAGTAATTTCATGATATGTTTGTATGTATTTTGGTTGGTGTGGTGGTGTGCATGCGTTTTATTTACTGACGTACTTAAAAAAATAATTTCGTTACTCTTTGTATTCCTCAAATATATATGGGTTGGCCACACCCGATTTTTTTTTTTATTATTTCCATGGCGCCTCCTTGCAAAGACACCGGTTTGGGACACCGCAATGTTTTAGTGACTATTGACTATTGTTTATCTACTATTTCTTACTTTATTATCTTTTTTGTTAAAATGTACATGTGATCGCAAAAAAACTAACGAACAATTTGCTGTCGTTAATTTTTTATTTACTTATTTTCTTTTCTTATTGTTCTCTATTATCAATTTATATAATAACTTTGCACCAATGTCCCTACTAATAACCCATGACTGGAGGGCCTCCACTCTGAATGTCACCCGTGCAGACTGTACTCCCTCCTTTTTTTTTTTTTTGCTGCCGTTCAGCCATCACGATTGAGACCCATGATCCTCATGTGCGTTAAAAAATAATTACTTGCAAGAGACTTCTCCGTTACAGTGACCTCTTTTGGGCACTACAGAGGAGAAGGGGTGTGTGGTGGAGGCGAATCTCCTGGGATCAAGGCAACCCAGCATCTGTCCGTTTGCGTTTCGATTAATGACCAGTTCCGTCTAGTATTTAATCCGCGTCGTGATAAAAAGTGACAAAGCTTTTCGTACGCGAACCTTTTTAATTAAAATATTTTAATTGTTCATACTTTCATTGTAACCATAATTTTTTTTGAAAAAAAAATTCGCTGACTTTCAATATTAAAAGAATTATAATAATAAAAAGTAATATTCTCCACGGATTTTGTAGTCTGTAAATTTATTGATATGTTTAAAAGCGTTAACGTATGTAGAATGTACGTAACATATGTATGTACATATGTACATACATACATACATAGGTACCGATACACATTATGTACGACTGTACAATGTACAGTTGAAAAGCTCCATTGTTCCCCTGTTGATGTGTGAGGTTACAACATTTTGCTATTATACAATGAATAATCGTTAATTGAATGAGCTCTCAATATCAAGTCGAAAATAACAACTAATTAACACGAGTTATTGGTAGAAATAATAATAATTAAAAGGGGAAATTATTTGCATATCAAATACACTACACACACAACACATATATAATTGGCAGATCGTAAGTGGACCAATTAAAAACATCAAAATTCATATAATGAAATGAAATTATTTCGAATTGAGTATGTAGAATTAACGAATTTCATTTTAATTTTATCGATATGGTTATGGCTGGAAACGATAATGTTTGTGGCGCAATCGATTCTCAAATCACTTGTCGCCACACCTTCCGCTCGAACACACGTACATACGTAGCAGTCTCCCAATCGAAGTCAAAGATGTCAGGAAATCGCGGAAATCATTCTGGAAATCATTCCGGAAATCATTCCGGAAATCATCCCGGAAATCATCGCGGAAATTATTCCGGAAATCATCCGGAAATTATTCCGGAAATCATCCTGGAAATCATCCCGGAAATAATCCCGGAAATCATCCTGGAAACCATCCCGGAAATCATCCCGGAAATCATCCCGGAAATCATCCTGGAAATCATCCCGGAAATCATCCCGAAATCCCCGAAGACAGCTTGCCCTACTTGGTGAACTGTTTGCAGTTGATACAGAATCGGTGCTATGTGAAGATCCTCGAACCGAAGGCTTTCAACATGAACGAGTCTATAGATTTAGACTATTTGCTACAAATGGTGGCAACAGCCATTTTGAAAATCACCAACCTGTACGAAATCGAACAGAATGTCGTTGAACTGAAGACCTTTTTTGAACTGGCCAGAAGCTCATTGGTTTTAATGAACACTCGGATCTCCATGTGGAAACCAGAAGTGCAGGTGGGACGCTTCGAAACGATTCAAAAACTCCTCCACACTCTGAATTTCTGCCAGATAGGCTTCCGTTGGAAATATCCAGTAGGTCTGTAATTTGGATTCTAAAATAAGTATCGTATGCTAATTTTTTTCATTAATTAAAAATATTGTTTGCACTCATAAATTAAATGTAACATGCTTATTTCATTATACATACATACTTAAATACAAAAATATATTAAAAGCTTGACGTTTATTTTTTGACTTACAACCCCAACCCCCCCCCCCCCCCTCTCCCCCAAATCACAATTCCTTCTAATTCATTCAAATAAATATATCATAAACAAGAGTAAGAGACACAAATACCCAGCGTGATGATTTTCATGAAAAATTTTTAATTTGTTGCAGGGTTCTTGTATGTAATTGTAAAATATAAAGCAAATTGATACGGTTTAAACATTTCATACAGTCATACACACATCACATATACGTATATACATACATACATATATACATACATACGCGGCACACCATCGTTATGGGTTGCATTTATGTAAGTTTGAACACCGGTCATTTTAAATGAATTAAGTTATCACAAATATCACAAACAAGGGTAATAGTAATGAAACTTGAAAACCTACCTTTTATTAAAATTTACAATATAAAACAGCTGGTCCACGCCTCAGAGTCAAAATCGTGAAATGGATGAAATTTTTGCATGAATACTCACCTATCAATGATCAATTTTCTATTGCTCCGGCCTCACCTTGTACTCACCTTGCTCTGGACTCAAAAACAGTTGATTTTCTTTCTACTTTAATTACATTAATACATATTTATGTGTATGTACATATGTATGCATATATGTATGTCCGTGCATTATCAGTATAAAAGTATTTCTTTCTAACTCAATTAATAATTGTATTAAATTCTTTCGAAGACGAGCATTTTATGATTTAGTTTATCACCTTGATTGAATCTATTTTTCTTATTAAAAATTTTTAATTTCATTTAAGAATTATTTAATTATTTGATTTATTTAAATAAAATTTAAATTTACTATCACTAGGTACGCGATTCGCAAAACTTAGGCTTTGTACATTGGTTGTATCTAGTATTAGATTTAATAATAAATGATTGTTGGGCATAATAAAACAACAATTTATATCCCCGAAACAAATAAGGCTACGGTACTAAAATATAAATCAATTGGAAGTTGGTTTAATATTTTTTTAATGATAAATATAGTAGTTTTCCATGACGGATCACTATTAATGCCAAATTAGGGCTTGAAATAAAATTTACAGAGAAAACGCATTTTTATAAGGGAATTTACAATAAAAAAAAAGAGGACCGGAGCTCTTAAATAATTGATTTAATATTTTGTCACCGTTATTTGCTTCGGAAATACAGATTTAAAAAACAACAGGTTTCGCTTTTTCTGTGTTGACCAAGCAATAGAACATACATACCTACAAATATCTTCTATCGATATGATCAATGCATATAAGAATTAAACGATGAACAATTAACCAAATTGTTCATAATGTTGAAATATATTAAATTATGCCAGGTTAAGTAATACACATCATTGCTACATATATATGTACATACATATGTGTGTATGTATATGATTATGCATTATTGCTACATATGTACATATGTACATATATGATTACGTATTTATAAGACGCGTTGTTGCTACATACATACATTTTTATGTGATTACGCGTTATTAAGACGCATTATTGTTACATTCATACATATAACGCATTATTAAGAGGCATTGTTGCTAATACATATACATATACATATGTATGTATATGCTTACGCATTGTTAAGATTTTATTATTATTGCTATTAGTATTGCTATTATTATTGCTATTATTATTGCTATTATTATTGCTATTATTATTGCTACATATGTACATATGTATGTATATGGTTACATATTACTAAAACGCATTGTTGCTACATATGTATGTATGTATATGACTACGCATTGTTACTAATACATATGTATGTAAATGATTACGCATTACTAAGACGCATTATTGCTACATAAATATATGATTATGCATTATTTAGACGCATTGTTGCTACCTAAAAATGTATATAATTACGCATTATTAAGACGCATTATTGCTATACATATACAAATGTATATGATTACGCATTATTGCTACCTACATTATATTTTATTTTATTTACAAAAACGGACGCTCAGTAACTTTACAAATATACCAATACGTCACTGCCAAACACATTCATAATTACATATATAAAAGGAATAATAAAATAAAAATATGCAACAGAAAAATTACAATAAAAAAATAAATTAAAATTAAAAAATAATGCGATTAAAAAAAAAAAAAAAATAATATACATATATACAGATGTACATACATATATGATTCTGCATTACTAAGACGCATTGTTGCTACATATGTACATACATACATACATATGTATATGATTACGCATTATTAAGAAGCATTGTTGCTACATACAAATGTACATACATATACGATTACGCTAAATTATTGCTACCTACATTATATTTTATTTTATTTTCAAAAACGGACGCTCAGTAACTTTACAAATATACTAATACGTCACTAAGGCCAAACACATTCATAATTACACATATAAAAAATAACAATAAAATAAAGATATGCAACAGAAAAATTACAAAAAAAAAATAAATTAAAATTAAAAAATAATGGGATTAAAAACAAAAAAAAATCTATATATATACATATACAGATGTATATGATTCTGCATTACTATGACGCATTGTTGCTACGTAATCATATACATACATACATATGTATGTATGTATATGATTACGCATTATTGCTACCTACATTATATTTTATTTTATTTTTTTTCAAAACGGACGCCCAGTAACTTTACAAATACATACATATACCAACACGTCACTAAGGCCAAACACATTCATAATTACACATATAAAAAATAACAATAAAATAAAGATATGCAACAGAAAAATTACAATAAAAAAATAAATTAAAATTAAAAAAATAATGGGATTAAAAAAACAAAAAAAAAAATCTATATATATACATATACAGATGTATATGATTCTGCATTACTATGACGCATTGTTGCTACGTAATCATATACATACATACATATGTATGTATGTATATGATTACGCATTATTGCTACCTACATTATATTTTATTTTATTTTCAAAAACGGACGCCCAGTAACTTTACAAATACATACATATACCAACACGTCACTAAGGCCAAACACATTCATAATTACACATATAAAAGATAACAATAAAATAAAAATATGCCATTAAAAACAAAAAATTACAATAAATAAATAAATTCAAATTAAAAAATAATGCGATTCAAAACAAAAAAAAAAAAAAAAATAAATATATATATATATGTATGTATATGATTCTGCATGTATATAATTACGTATATATATATGTAATTACGCATTATGTATATAATTACGCATTATTAAGACGCATTGTTGCTACATATGTATATATATGTAAATGTATATGATTACGCATTATTGCTACATACATACATATGTATATGATTACGCGTTATTCGGACGCATTATTGCTACCCACGTATGTATGTACATACATACATACATACATACATACATGATTACGTATTATTAAGAGGCATTGTTGCAAATACATACATATATGATTAACACGCATTATTGCTCCATACATACATATATGATTACGCATTATTGCTACCTACATACATACATATGTACATTATTTCGCATTATTAAGACCGTAAGACGTATTATTGCTAAATACTATATATACATACATACATATATCAGATCGCCACATTTCTCACGCACTTTAAATTTAAATTTTGTTTGTAATAATTAAATTTATTTATAAATGATTTGCTGATTTTATGTTAACTTTTAATTGATTCTATTATTATTATTATTTGATTTTAATATTAATACTTGCTAATTATTATTTAATTTAAAAAAGAAAACTTTTTAATAAAAAAAATGTGTACGTTCATTTCAATTGACATCCTTAATGCCAACTATTATGAAGTTGAAAAATTTATAATGTTGTTTTTTATATAATCTTTCATTTTTGAATTGTTTGATTTAATGTACATAATTTGTGAATTATTTGATTATATTTAATTTTACTATCAATATGTTAAATATAATGTTTTTTTCATGTCTCGCCATAGAGACGAATTGGGGCAACCTGTAATGTCGCTATGGTATAATTTGTAAAATAAATATACATAATTACGCGTTATTAAGCGAAATTTCTCTTTTTATGATAACATAAACAACTCCGAACCCTGGGCGCATTCAACATAGCATTGGTGGCAGATGCATACGTACGTACATACATACATTCTCGACTCTACATAGTTGATTTGTAACCCACTTGTCACAATTTACGACTCGGCGTAAGTAAGAATCGATGGTGGCCACTTGAAATACACTTATGAAAACAATTAGTTTGTACAAATATGTTGAGAGCCAGTGCGGCTTGATATTCGAGGGTGAAAATGCTTGTGTTTGTTCGCATACTCTCCAATTACCGCGTAATTGCCACCAAGATAATCCACCGTTGCAATGTTGTGCATTTTCCGGGGCCTGCATTTTCCCCGTTGTAATTTCAAAGACTGGGGTGAAAAATTTCCTACACCTGGTTTCCCTGTCAAGTTTATGCCAACTTTACGTGTGCACTTCACCAGCAAATACCGATACATTCGCAACAATATCCCGCGCCGGAAGGAATTACGACAACAATTTCGACCGGAAGTGGCCGGACTTGGCCGCTTTGACCGGAAAATTCGCAACGAGAAGACTTCCGA
Organism: Parapsyche elsis; assembly: GCA_022651745.1. Classification (NCBI taxonomy): domain Eukaryota; kingdom Metazoa; phylum Arthropoda; class Insecta; order Trichoptera; family Hydropsychidae; genus Parapsyche; species Parapsyche elsis. Next base: position 939,257 of record JAGVSN010000041.1, read on the forward strand.
CGCCGCTTGTTATTATCGATAATCGCATTTAGACCACTTTATGCGACCGCAGTTGAAGGGTTATCGCAATTGGAAATAATACTTGCTCTCTACTTCTCTCTCCCTCTCTCTCTCCCCTTCCAGTTGTCGATTTCCAAAAAGTTTTTTTATTTCCACCGTATGCTAGCTGAGCTTTACGGCCTTTACTTTTAAATTATTATTACCTTATCTAAAGGTGTAAAGTATAGATAGAATTGGCTTTTCGCTGAATTGAACGGCTTAAATGATTGAATTGATTACTTCTGAAAAAAAAAAAAACCATTAGATAATCTTATTCGTTCTTATTACATACACAGTATGGATACAATAAACGATACCTGTTTTGTTTTTTTTTTAATTATATCTCCGAAGCAAAAAAAGCTATTGTATTAAAATATCAATCATTTTAAAAAAAGTTCATTCAAGCGTCTTTTTTAATAATATAGTTTTTTTTCCAAACGGATAACAATCAATGGCAACATTGGCGTTTGAAAAGATTGTATAGTTAAAAACATGATAAAAATCAACTTTATCAACACATTAAAGTTTCAATATAGTCCCACATTTACTGTAAAGCTTTAAAACATCTTAATAAAATTCAAATAATGTATTTTTGAATGAAATTCCCTAATAAAGAGCGTTTTATCTGCTAATTTTATTTTAAAAATCGTGAAAATAATCGTATATTGAAAAAAAAACTATAACATCTATAATATATATATATATATATATATAATATCTCTTATATCAATAACTATATATAATAGACTGCCGGATGGAATAATAAGTTCCATAACTATTGATAAATTCCTGGCAGTCTTAAATAAACAACATGTACATATGTGTAGGTGCTTAGTTAAGGATTATGTAATTAGCTTTAGCTACTATATTATATAAATAAATAAATCATTAGAAAGAAGATAAAATTAGCTTATATTTTATCGACGTAGCGTTATTTGTCGGAGATGTATTTAAAAAAAAAACCGTTATAGATTTCTGTGTCCTGTAGTTTAAAAAATATTAATTACTAACTTGTATTCATTAAACAAATATTTTCATACTCCTTTTTAAAAATGCGTAGATACTTGATTTCAATCCGTAGCTGCTTCACTTTATCAAAATATCTGATGTGATAATCCGATTTGTGCCGACGAATAAGCTGAAATTCAAATAAAATTCGCAACGTTAAAAAATATGATAAAATATTCACCACCCTCTTAAATTTAAGTCGTTATTGTTGTCGATGGAAAAATTTATCGTGCTTCGTTTTTATATTTCAATGGAAAATGAATGAAACCATACATGCATTGTTGATAAAAAAAAATGGCTTTCTTTTCATAAAAAATTTGATTCCAATATAAGAACCTTGCAAATATACTGGCCCACACTGGGCTGGATCCCGAATCTAGCGCGCAGTCATACAAGCATCGCTTCACACGTGGTTATCTCGAGATTAATATTGATATATTTACAATAAACAATAATGTGAATATCTTGAAATAATCAGTTCGTGTTTTAGTAGATATTTAAAAAAAAAATCACACATTAATAATTAATAAAGTAAGGGACTGACTACTTAATGTTCGTTAATTAATTACAATTACAGATTACTATTTTATGTATATAAAAATTTATTAAAATACAACTTCTAATGAAAAATGTAAACGGAAAGGCATGTATAAAATGAAGTTCTCTAACTGATTTTTTTTCTTTTGAAGACAAAATTGTTTAATTTGTAAATACGACAAATCTGTTGATTTATTCATCTTCCACCAAACATCGATAAATAATCTAAAAAAAGTAGATATATTAATATTTATGTTCCATAAAATACATGTATTAAAATTGTATGCACATACATATATACATACAATACCTTGGGTACAGTTTTAAATATAAGTTTCTGGTCTCTTTGGTGAAACATAGTTCTTCTGTGCTATGTGTTGCTACAAGTGAATTTACCCTATTCAGTTTAGTTCGCAATGCACAATCAATTAAAGATTTTCTTGTCCCGCCAATGGCTGTATGTGTTGAAGTTATCGCATATTCTACATTCTTTGAAAATATTAGATTTTTAGTTAGCCAAACAGCATATTTTTTTATAAACCAATTATGATTTTTAGAAGAGCTGTTCCATCGCTTTATAAAATTATGAAACTTTCGAGGTAATGTTTTATTTTACGCTTTCGGCAGAATTATACAATTTAAAATATGAGATTACATAATCGCTTAAAGTCAATTTTGTGTTTGATGAGAAATCGATTCATAACGTTCTTAAAAAAAATTGTAGCATTTAGCACTGTGTAATAAATACTACAAAATTCTTGAAAATACACGAAATGCACCAAATTAATTAAGAATCCTACAGTTTACCGAAATATACATATGTATAAGCATGCCAGTCAAGTGGTAAAAATTTTATGTGATTTTAAGCTATGCACGCAGTTCGGGTCGTTCGGTCGCGACATTATGTAAATGCGGGTTTCGTCACAACACGCGCTCGCGAACACTTCTTTGCATGTGTAAAAGATGATTATCTCCTTTGGAAAATTATGATTATCTCCTCAAAAGTCCTCTTTAAAATTCCAATATTATAAAAATACAGTATCTAAAGTATATTGTGACGTTTGTCACTAGTTGACGTAAGTTGATGTTTGTAGGTTTTTCTACATGTGAAGTTTTTATGCAAACAACAGTTTTTTTTACTTTATATAGATAAATTTGCATTAAATAAATAAAGTATTAAAAAAGTATTAAAGTATTAAAATATAAAATAAATAATTCAAGTAGTATTAACCTATTCTGCCAATATCCATTTTAAGCTATTCACTTTTTAATAACAGAACACACACACTTCGAACATTAAGGTCGAACCCTGACTGCACACATCTTATCTTTCGGGTCGCAATATTTACGACGATGCAGAGCACAACCCACATAACTCGTAGAAATTATATATATATCATTTCTAATAGTAAATTTTGTGTAGATTTATAATTTTAATACCAAAATCTTTCAAAATCAAAAATGTTATTTTTACGATTTTTGATGACTGCGCGCGCACTAGATGGGCCATTCGTTGCAGGGTGATGGCCCTTGAAAAAAATTAACGTATATTTTCATTTAATTTAAGCACATTAGTCAAATCCTACAAATAATATTACATACATATGTATGTATGTACCTTTTTTAGGTAGAATTTTTTTTGTTCTGGTCTTCGCATTGGTTTTCATTATTTCACTATTTCTTTATTATTACTTTCATTATTTCGTTAAATAAAATAAAACGAGATGCAAATATGTAGGTTGAAAAATGAGACAGGTAGAACATTTTAAAAATTAGTCAGAAAGAAATTACAGAATAATTTAAATTCGGGTGTGGCCAACCCATGACTTTATCTACATATATATTTGAAGAATACAAAGAGTAACGAAAAAAAATTTGAAACTTGAAACTTGAAACAAACAATTTTCAACGCATACTGAAACACGATAAACCGTCACTTATTCTATATCGAGTTTTTTTTAAACTCACCATTGTTATAAGAATTCTAATTTTATAATATTATGAAGATTCAAAATATACAAAAGGCCGGAAAAAATAGAAAAAAACAAATAATAATGCAAGAGTAAGCTACCACTTCTAGTAGGCGGATTTTGATCAACTCTTACGCCTTATGTGAAAACTATACATAGATATGAAATTTCAACTTTATCGGATAAGTAGTTTCGGAAATATACCGTGGTAACAGGAATTTCGACTTTTTTCCAAGAAAAAAAAAACCCACTTCCAGTTGACTAATTTTAATGATTTATTTTTTCGTAACTAGGTATTGCTTAAAGGTTTATAATATTACAATATTATGAAGATACCAAATATGTAAAAGGCCGAAAAAAAAACGAATATCTCTTACACCTTACGTGAAAATAATAGAAATGAAATTTCAGCATGATAGACTATTTTGAGGGTCGTTACACATACTACATACATATGCAAAATTTCAGCTTAATGTGTTGAAAAAACCTTTCAAAGATTACACAAAAATTAGGTGACTTTCCAAGGGAAGTACCACCTTCGGTTGACGAAAATTTTTGAAAGCCTTAAGGATTGTAATGGCCGGCAAAAAACATATGCATATGAAGTTTCAGTGTAATGGAATAAATGGTTTTTGAGTTTAAAGGTCGAATTTTTGCACGATCACAATACTTTATCCAATCAGGATAAAGTAAAAATTAGTGATTAGGGGTCTACAGGCGCGGTCGCTACCCCACTGCCATAGATGCATTCTTGCAAAGTATGAGGAGACACCTCTGTGAGAGATAGTAGCTATGTATAAGTATAGTGTATATTACAGGCGTCGGCAACCTATGACCCGCGGGTCACCAAGTGACCCATTTGATAATTTCAAGTGACCCACTGAAGTTTCGCAAATAAAGTATAGTGGATAAAACTAGTGCACAAGATTATGAACAAAGTGGTAGATATGGCGGAACGTGTGAAAAGGTTGAAGTGGACATGTAGCGAGAAGAATGGATGGCAGATGGACGCGAGAAATACTTGAATGGTATCCGAGAGGATGTGAAAGAAAGCAAGGTAGACCAAGTGGACGATGAATTGAGAAAAATGTGTGGAGTCAAGTGGATGCAGATTGCTCAAGACAGACAGGAACAGAAGAGGATCGGGAAGGCCTTCGTCCAACAGTGGATGGTGAACGGCTGAAAATGACGACGACAATGAAATGTTATAAAAGTTCGAATCGGTCTCTATCATAATAAAATCCATTAAAAATTTAACAATTATATCAGCAGTTTGGTCATTTATGATATACGGTCAAAAACTGTCTAATTGTTTTTGCAATTTTCTGTAAAATATTCTATATAACGTTTATGTATGTATGAAGAAATTTTTTGACGTCTCTTAATATGACTGAAATTTTCGTCAAAACTAAGAAGCTAACATTGTTTAATGACCCACCAAAAATTTTCGGTTGCAACCTTTTGAAATAATTTATACCCAACGCAAAAAAAGGTCGCCGACCCCTGGTGTATAATGTGTAATAGATTTATGTAGTTGTTATAAATTAATATGTAATAGTATTATGTAGTTGTTATAAATATGTAATAGACTTATGTTGTTGTTATAAATATGTAATAGATATGAGTTAAATTAGCTATGGAATTAGCTAATATTTTATAAAATAAATAATAAATAAAAAAACATCCTGGTTTATATTCCCAGGAGATTCTCCTCCACCACACCCCCCCTATACTCTGTGGTACCCAAAAGAGGTAACTCTAACGGAGAAGACTCTTGCAAGTAATTATTTGTTAACGCGCACGAAGATCGCTAGTATCACTCGTGATAACTTATTTACATAAATAGCAAAAAAAAAGTTAATGAGGCTACCCGAACATCGGCTATATATCTAGTATAAAAAAAAACACATTAATTCGCTTGTAATAATAGTTTATGATAAAAAAGTATTTCCAAAATTTTCTCCATTCATAAGTACCCAATCAGTGCCCAGCTTTAGCCATTGCAATGCTTTTTACATCCTAGTATGTGAATGAGAGAGAGAATAGAGAGAGAGTAATAGAGTTCCGATAATAGCACTTGAATGGCGAAACCACAAAACAAACAAAGACCAATTATATTTTCTCTACATACGGGTTTAAAATATAGGGATGGAGGATAAAACGACAGAGATGAGAACGATAGAGCTTCGGAAAGTATGTATGGGAAAAGGCTGTCTCACTGAAATACTGAGCCCGTAGCCGGGGCTAATGGCTTTCATGATTTCAATATTTCCCCCATTTCAGCGCATCTAGTGCTGCTCAAACTTTCACATATTCAAAGTTTTATCGAAAGTCTTATGTTTTCAATATATGTACATATAAGAGCGGTGACATTCTTAATCGCGACTTATTATTTAGGTTCAGTAGCCTCGGTAAGGCTGTTTCCTTAGGTCTCTACTTATCATGAATATGCCCAGGGTTCCCGATTGTATGTAGTTAAACAGAACTAATTGAAATAGGTACCTACACTGCAGATTTCTCTCAGACGTACAGTTCTCGATTAATCGTGAGCTTTGTCAATTTAAATGGCAGCATCTTCAAATTTACATTCCCCAGAGAAAATTAGATTACCATCGATGCAACGATCAGATGTCTTAGCCACGTTTAACTTAATAATCCGTTGTGAACGATATTTTTGTGAGAAATGTGAGCGAACAAACAAAAATTTTCTTCGAGGGAAAGCGGCTACGAAAATACGTGAAATTTTTGTGTAAAAAAAAAAAGATAATATATAAACGATTTGGACGATTTTGTTATTACATAACGAACTATCGGGTGAACAATAAACAACGGGCAAATATTAAGTTTTTCTTCAAAATTGGGAAGAAGCCCACAGAGTGCTTGTTACAGCTTACAATTGATTCTGCTGTAGCTTAAAAAATATTTAACAAATTATTCGAATGACTTTGTGGCGGCTCTGAATCAATTAAAGACAAACGAGTCGTTCATCCATTAAATCCATCCATCCAAGTGATCCATCAAATTCAACAAAATACTTCATTATCCACTGATAAATTGATATTCACTGAGACTTCCCAAACTATTCCCAAAAATGTATCGCAATAATTATTATTTTTTTTATATACATATGTACACTAGGTTGGAGCGATGTTGTATGAAGATTTTTTTTTTTCCTAATATCAAAAAGCTTGGGTACGGGATTAGTGCTCTATTACATATCCATCATAACTGCAAAATATCTCTTAAAAGTATTAATGTTTAGTACTGCCCCAAGCTGCTTGAATATTGGGAAAAAATATAAAATCTTCCCATGGTTAGTAAGTAAAGCGAAATAATTTTTTTTTTGAAAATCGAAATGCTTGGGTTTGGAAAAGTTGCTCTATGGGTATACAAAACAAACGGTGTAATTATTTTTTGATATTTTAACTCTTTACACTTACCAAATAGAGTTAAAAATTTAGAAGAAATGTGTTTTTAGCTAAAAGTGGAAAGTTCATATAACGGTATTAAAACGCAGATAAAATAAATTTATTTGATTTAATATAATGCAAACAAGTAATGCATATTTTTCAGTTACTAATTAAGAACAAAAAACAATGGAAATATCATACCAGCATCTCACAAAAAAAATTTAAAAATAACCTAAATACTAGGGGTAATAATTTTTTTGTGTTGAAAATAGGCATTTTTTTTTTTTTATTTGAATCTCATTTTTATGAAACCATCTCGCTTTGAGGATCCACAAACAGTAACAGAGACTTCTATCGCTATTTTCACAGTGTAGCTTGAGTGTGGCAAGGAAAAATCTTTATCTGAGGTAAAATGATTATTCATTAATTTTTGATCGGCAATAGCTTATAAAATAGTCTCTTTATCTATGAATTTGTTGTAAGGTGAGTGAAAATAGTAACAGAAGTCTCTGCTACTGTTTGTGGACCCTTAAGGTGAGATGGTTTCATAAAAACGACACTCACGAAAAATAATGCCTATTATAATATAAATAACCAAAAAAAAATTATTACCCCTAGTATCTATGTATGTAGGTTATTTGTTAGTTTTTCTTGTGGGATTCTGGTATGACTATGTTTTTTGCTCTTAATTAGTAATTTAAACATGTGTGTTGCTTAATTGCATTGTCTTAAACCAAATAAACGACAAGAAATGTATTTTATCTGCGTTTTAATACCGCACCTCCACTTTCAGCTAAAATCATATTTTTTCTAAATTTTTGACCCCTTTGGGGCAGTATAAAAAATTAAAATATCGAAATAATAATTATACCGTTTGTTTTGTTTGGAGCAACTATCCCAAGCCCAACCATTTTGATTTTCAAAAATAAAAATTTCGCCCCACCATAATATACTCGGTTAAATAGACCATTGAACATTATGCTACATATAACAAATTAGAGATAAAATAACAATAATGCTAATAAAAATAAATATTAATTGCACAAATAAAAAAATGCATGCACAGAAAGTTTATGAAAGAAATCAACATTACCAAAATCGTTACCCGGTTTATGGATTCTGGGCATTGGGGAGAATTTACCATAATTTTTTGAAAGCTTAGGTATCTCACAAGAATAATTGCATCTGGTATATCAACTAGGATGAAAATCGCTTTGAATCGGTTACAAAAGCTCCAAGCGGGTTACGACGCAACGGATTGACTAAAAGCGATGTCGCAATTCTTAGAGCAGATTCCGCAAATTGCCTGTGCAGGATAGTCTGAAATAAGCCAAAGGTATTAATTAATTTCTATTTAGTAAAAATCCAACAAAAATTAAAGAAAAAGTTATTACATTCTTCCAAAAGGTTATTTCTTCCTTCGGGGTGAAGCGAGTGACAAACTTAAATATCTATGACATAAAATGGTTATTTCATACGAAAATTCGCTGTAATTTTATCACACCCCGTACAATTCAAATGCTTGTGATATTTTGTGTACGAAATTTTACCACAATAATGCCGTACATTGATTTTAAAATTATTATGCTGAACCTGATAGCTTATTAACGTGCGAATACCTCGGGGATAAATTCGGGGAACAACGGGGGTCGTTTGTATGTACATACATACATACATAAGTATGTACACACATTCACAACCACGAAAAATATTCACTATTAAAACAACAACAAAAAAATCGAGTACGATTATAATTAGTGTACGAAATTTCTTTATAAAATGCACTTTATATCGAACGCTAATTTCGGCACTAATCCGCTATTCAACAAACTACCATTACATTAATTTGTAAGAGGATTACGTTTTATATCAAAATGCATTTTAGAGGTAGAGTTTTTGTTTATGCAAACACCGCTAATATTTCGCCGAACTGGAGCTTATTAGTAATCAATATTTGAATACCTACGCAACTAACGCTTTTACTAATTGAGGTTATAGATTTGCAATAATGCAATCCGAATAATGGACACTTATTTGATTAATTAAAACTCATACTATTTCAATGGAGAGTCACATTTATTTAACAATTGAATTGGAATAAAATATTATCGAGGAAAATATGTCGATTTTGCGATAAATATATATGTATATGTGTATGTACATTAAAAATTAATTCACAGTGATTTATGTACACAGGATTCGCGACGTTGTTAGTGCAAGGCTTTGTTTATTTGATACATGAGGTAAGTGATACGAAACACTTCGTCGTTGTATTCCTTCTGTTTTTCTTCGGACACCTTGGGAAGCTCGACTTTCAGACGTTCGGTGATGAGGAGCAGCCTCTCGAGCACAGAGCAGGTTTCTTGAAAGTTGATGTTTTTGTTGCACATTTCGAATGCCACCGTCGCGACTTCTATCGCCCTCTCGACGATTTCCGACATACGGGTCTTGTAAACTCCGGGGGTTAACTTTTTAATTTTGAACTTGCAGTTAGCGATCGTAACCTCGACCAACACCTCGCACGCCTCCTCGTAAACTGCGTTCATAGTTATCGGTGCAGTCTGAATATTCGCACAGTCGCTCGACGCGTCACTTGACTGCATCAGCTTCCGAGAATGACTAATGGTGAATGACAACACTGCCGACCCTTTCCGGCCACTACATAATTGCCAACGTGAAAATTGAAACGAAAATACCTTGAAATCAAAATTTAAATATCAGAATCGATATCGAATTTTGATCGAATATAGTGCCGCAAACATTTCGTGATTGCATTGTTTCCCGGCTGTGCATTACAATCGGTGGGGAAAAAAAAAAACGATTTTACGTGCATTTTGCACTATATTTCATAATCCCGTACCTGTCTCTGTGTACATTGTTACGTGCCATATTGGATTTTCGCATGGTCGTTGTGTTATGTATACTTGTTACGTGTGCAAAAATAACATAACCCTTTACGCGCACGTTTGCCAGGGTGAAAAATTAAAGAAAAAAAATCGTACGTGTGTAACGAAACGACTCCGGCGATCGTTGACGACATTGAAATAATTTTATGTCGTCAATGGAGTTAAAAATTTAGAATAAAAATGTGATTTTAGCTAAAAGTTCATATGACGGTATTAAAACGCAGATAAAATAAATGTATTTGATTTGAGACAGTGCAAACGAGTAATGCAATAAAAACAAAGGAAATATCACACCAGCATCGCACAAGAAAAACTTGAAAATAACCTGTGTGTAACGAAACTATTAAAATAATCTAATTTGATTTTGCATAAATATGCACACTGGCAATAATTTCACTATTGTCAATTGCGCAATTGGGCACACGTTGATGTTTATGATTTTGACGATGATTAAAAATAAAACCTGTGTTTTTTTTTTTAATTATATAATACATATATGTATATATACAGAGCGTAAAAAAAAACATGCGCATTTAAAAGAAATGTGCTTCTGCCGAACAAATAAATGATACGAAGGGCTAAAACAGACCGCAATAAACTATTGAACATTTGTTTGGTTATAATTTTTAAAATGCCGTTTTTATCATCCAATAGTATAAAAATAATTACTGTTTATAAATAAAACGTATCGCATTTTAATTTGGTGTACTTTTTAATATTATAGACGTATTAGTTTAGTGGATACAAAGCTTCAAAAATGGATGATACTTTTGGCCCAGCGTCTTTGTACGCAAACGCGAAATACTCACATTGCTTTTTTTTTCTCTTACGTCGCTCATTATATTATTGTGTATACAGAAGCTTATAAGTGTGATGATGATTACGTCTTATTAATGGTTCGTTTCATGTAAACCGCCGTCGTCCAATTGAATCAAAATTTTCAACGGTTAATTTATATTTCCATATATGTACGTAGGTGTTATTTCAGCGGCATTCAATCTCGTCATTGTAGTCTGGTTCCCAATTATTTTGCTGTAACATTTCTCTACTGCTGGCCAGGCTTTCCAGATTAACCGAATATACCTGAATACCGTCGAACGTGCACATCAAAGGGCACCCCCTGCATTTCAGTGATAATGTAAACGCTCTATCGCGTCAGCGCCCGTGAAAGTGTTTACTATACATACATATGTACATATGTATGTGTACTCATGCACTTACCCACAACACATAGGGTATTACGCAACCCTTTATAAAATTACACAGAATGGGATGGGTAATATGAATATTAAAACAATAAAAAAATCAAACATTTTAAATGTGAGTAGAGTTTATTTCATTAAAATTGACAAAAATTGTTAAGGTTAGGACACAAGATCAAATACATACGACATACACGAAATTCAAATGATCGTACATGAGACTCTTCGTGGAGAACTTTGCAATTGCAATTGATCGCGATTACGGTTCCATTTGCAAGTGTACCTTGATCAGGGAGATGATGTGCACTATTTCAAACACGTACGTGTAGTACTTCTCCTTCTTCGAGGTGGACATCCTGGGGATCTCATCGACCACGGTGAACACGATCAGCCTCAATTCCGACACGATGCAGCGGGAAGTATTCAAATTGATTTCGCGATCGCACAATGTCAATGTCAGCGATGCGATTTGCCTCGTCCTTTCGAGGATTTCGTCCATTTCGAGGAAAGCTGCGTCGTTGTAGATCGCGTAGTTTGACAGGACGTTGAATAGTCTCAACACCACGAAACGAATGCGCCCCAAGTTGATGTCCATGATGATGGTTGTGATGAAACGCCGATGATTTCGTACCGCCCAATGTGACTGGCTGAACGGTCGATGAAGACTGACGCGATCAACACCAGTGGCAACCCTTTCACGCCCCACTATCGTCGCCAATCTGAAAATGGACAAAAATAAACAAAGACGATTTTTGCAATATCGTATTCGTACAAACATTCGGCACTGTATCGTGAGAACGTGCATATAACTCACCACAATCGTACCATTGAGGAATTTCGGATTCAATTTGCACCATTATAATAATTTGTTATTCAAGTCGATAAGAATGTGACATTGCAAATAGCACAGTGGGCTTTCATACTAATTAAATTATCGTAACCCTTTAACGCCGATGAAAATCGCTTTAAAACATTGTCGCATTTTTTTTTTTTTAATCACAGTGCATATATTGGATTGTAACAGTTGCAAAAATCAATTTTATCTTATGGATATATCGATAAGTTGTTTGTCGCATACAGACTGTTCATAAACACATTCTTTGCAACGGGACACATACATATGAATTTATATGTTTGCATTACGATTATTTCATAAAGCATTCGTCATGCGTACGGTGTGAAGTAAATTTGATGTGACAGTCGAGCGAGAGAAGATTACAAGCTTTGCTAATTTATTTCAGTTGTAATCGAGGAATGAAAAACAAAACAAGATTAAAATGAATAACAACAATTTTTATTTTCAACGAAGATTTGAACGATATATTTTTTTCGGTAGTTCAAAGTATTGTTAAGTTCAACGATAAAAACCTGTTGCTCGTCCATGGATGATACTCTAGTTCAGAGTCTCAATCTTTTTCCAATAGCCACACCTACAGAGATGATGTCACCCATTACGACACACTTGTGTACACAAGCTTCCTAAATTAAAAAAAAAAAAAAAACGAACAAATAAACAACGAAGATATGTATGTCAAATTTTGTAGATAAAATTGCGAGCTTAATTATTTTCTCAACATAATTCTCCTCCTACGTTCTTGTACATACATACATATGTATGTAGCATAGAGCAGTGCTTCCCAAACTTTTTAGTACCGCGACCCACGTTTTAGAAGGACATATATTATAAGTAATATATTTGAACATACATATGTATATTATAAAGTAATTAAAAAAAAAATTAAATGCGGAAAAAGGGGTTGGAGTCGCTCGATTTTTTACGACTTCGACTTCGACTCCAAAGCCCTGGTTTTTATACTTAACAATATCCAGAGTTTTGTTTATTTTTAAATAACTTAGATGTAATTAACGCAAACAAGTAGCTGGGATAAACTTTGTACATCCGTGGACTTTTCCAGTTGCAATGAGAAAAATGATACTAGCTCACTAACTCTAAAAATGTCTCACGAACTCTTTGGATCAGCTCATCTTCTGCCCACTGGGGGTCATTTCATCGATTCCGCGTGCAATCGTATTATAAGCGAAATCGTTTCGACTTCTATACTTCTTTCTTGCTCTTATCATCAAACATAATTTCAACCGTGTCTTTTATTGGTGGTAGCACTAAAGTCTTGCCAATTGTGTGCAGCTTACTAGCTTGCAAACTAATCAGGTTAGAGGCGTGGAGAGATTTTTCATTAATGCTGGTGTAATGCGAAAGCTTCGATTTCGACGACTTAAGCTGTTCCTGTTGTCTTTCAAAAAATTCCAGTGGCTTGTTTTTAAAATCAGGATGCTTCTTCACAAAATGCCAACGCAATTTTCTCGGACGCATCCTATTCTCTGTTGTGTCGTCTTGTTTTTTTTTTTTTAATTTTGTTGCATATTATTTTTTACCATTTTTTTCATATTTTACTTTATAAATAATTTTAAAAAAAATCACATTCCTTGGAATGTAAATTTTGAACTTTGAACTAAAAATCGGCTCGTGACTTACATACACGTGGGTCGCGACCCACAGTTTGGGAAACGCTCGCATAGAGGACATATGTACATAGCATCTCACTATCAATATTAATAAATCTCGACCGATATTTTCACTTCGTTGCCGTTAATGATGAAATGCTGATTCGCACAAGCGTGATGTGGAAAACGGAAGAAAAATGTTCAACGCCTTATTTGTATGTAATTGCAGGGTAATCATTTTCGAAAGAAATCCAGAATTTCCAAATCCAAATCCAGAAGTCTGAAATGTCTTGAAATTTTGACTTAAGCAAATAATCAGAAGATATCCCGATTAATTCATTTTTTTCTGCATAAAAAAAAGTCTTCGCGACACACTAAGCAACTACGGGCGACACACCGGTTGAGAACCGCTGCTCGAGTCGTATCGCATATACTTTGTATGTAACGTGTATACTCTGTATGTGCTACGTATATGCATACATACGTACATATTTATACTTTGTATGTATCGTAATCACAATACTTTGTCCTAATAGGATAATGTATTGTAATTGTGCGAAAATTCAACCTCGAGATTTTGACTTATTGAGGCTTAATTTGACTAATGAGAGGTATTTATTTTAATGTCTGTTTTTGTGTGTGTATGTATGTATGCGCGGAATGTACAAATGTAAAATCGCTATAACTCAAAAACCGTATATCCTATCACACTGAAACTTCATATTTATAAGTTTTTTGCCAACGGAAGTGGTACTTCACTTTGAAAAGTCACCTAGTTGTTTGTTATCTTTGGTAGGGCTTTCAACCAAAACGACCATACATATATTATGTACAATGTACTATGTGTAACGATTTTCAAAATAATTTTTTTATCCTACTCCCGGAAGTAGCACTTTTATTTTAACTTTTTCTCCGAAACTACCTACTTCCATCGAGCTGAAATTTCATATCTTTAGTTTTCATGTGAGATGTGGGAAATATTACGATTTTGGTGTAAATCCGCCAAAAGTGGCAGTTTACTCTTTTTCGAGAAAAATCTTCAAACTCGTTCATCCGGAAGTGGGACTTTTTTCTCGTAGAAAACTCAAAACTCCTACTAACCAAACATGTTCGATAATAAAACGGAATACATAGATTTGATTACCGTTCGTGTGTTTAGCTTATCAGTTTGTGTGTACGATTTCCGGTACGGAGACAAAGGCCTCTACGGCCAGCATTCGTGGCAGTTTAATAACAAAATTATTGCAATGATCTGTTTAATTAGCGGAGAAGGGATCACTCCCACATAGATGACGACAACTAAAGGGCTAAAAATATCATGACGTGGGGGGGCTTTTGGAGGTTTCTGAAACCGGCATATCTGCACACAAACGTCTCGGCCATTGTTCGATAATACCCCCATATGTATTGTATATATGGTATGTACACGAACGCCCAATGTGCATATTGTTATTACACCGTGAAAATATTTCAATTTGTACTTACATACTTGTAAGTATTATAGTGAACGTGCGAAAGTTCGACCACGAGGTTTTGACTTTTTTTTTATGATTTGTATCAGGTCCGCTGATCACGTTTTTGCGATTTCAGAAAAATATATGTACGTATGTGTGTCTGTGTATGTATGTACGTATGTAGAATCGCTGTAACAATGAAACTTCATATTATGATTAGTGTCGGCCATTGTAATCCATAAGGTTTTAAAATTTTTTCGTCAACTGAAAGTGGTACCTACCCTTTTATGTAAGTAAGTCACCTCGTTTTGAGTTTTCTTTGAGAAAATTTGGTTTAGGTCAGTGGTCGGGAACAGCGGCGGCTCCGGAACCGCATGCGGCTCTTTGTATGTAAACCTGCGGCTCTCGCTGTCATCCAACGTTTTGCGTGAAATACAAAATGTTGACACACAGCTTACACAAAATCAAAATGAATCCCATTTCCACCATGTAGTGGCTATAAAGTGCTTTGAGGTTTTCAGATTAAACTTTATAATAACTTTTAGTAATAAACTGTCAAACGTTAAGAAACACCACGAGGATAATTTATTCCTTACCATTAACGATTGAATATATAATTTTAAAGTAATTTTGCTGCTCCCAAACTTACCAATTTTGCAAGGTTTTCTCTTATTTGGCTCTTAGCTTGAAAAAGGTGCCGACCACTTAATTAAGTTAATATTTATGTTACGTGCGTTCAAACCATCTCGCGACTGTGAAGGTTAAAATGTCATGACATTGAAATTATTTTTAGTAATAAACTGTCGAACGTTTAGAAACATCACGACGGCAACTTATCTCTTACTAGTATAATTAATGATTATTAAGTAACATTTAATTTAATTTTGAATATACAATTACAAAATAATATTTTGCGCCTCGAACGTATACATATACATATGTGTATATAGTATATGCAATCACTTTTAAAATAATATAGTTTATAAAATTTTCTTTCTGTAGCGTGTATGGCGCGCTGTGAATCAATTTGACAGCTCGGGATATTGATATTGTGCTAACCTGTTACAGCGTATATTCTCGTTCACACCAACAGCTGGCGTCGCTCGTTCTGCGTAACCGCTATACCACTTTAAATATACATATAATGTTTGTAATGACAACGGGGGAGCAATTGATGATAAAAAAAAAATAAAAATATAGAATATATGTATGTAATGGGTATTTATTTTTTAAAAATTATAAAAGTTTGATGCAAACACCGTATTTGGATACATTAATGGTGAAATTATTCAAGTGTGATTTTATGATTGTAAGCGTGCTTTGACTCTGGTCATAGTGTTGCAGAGTTGATATACATCTTCGCTGTACTTTTGCTTCTTCGAGTACTTCATTGTGGAAATCACATCATTTAAAATGATTACGATCAACCTCAATTTTCCCAGGACGGAGCAGGTCATCCGTAAGTTGGTGTCCTTATTGCATATTGCAAGTGCCAATCCAGCGATATTTTTAGCATTCATGATGACTTCGTCCATTTCTTGATAGGCTACGTCGTCGAGGTGCCTGAACTTGGGCTTGGCGTGAGAAATCTTAATCATCAGGTGACGAGCGTACTCCAAAACGAAGTTCATGATGATAGTGATGATGAAATTCCCAACTTTGTCTTTAGAGTGGACCTCGTGCTTCCGCGACTGGTCAAAAAAAACTGACCTAATTTCCGCAAATTTTTGATTGCCTGTGAAATAAAAATAAAAAAACTATTTTTATCAATCTCGCCTTACGTCTACACATGTAGATATTGTATAGGCTTAAATTACCGTTGAATTTGCACAATTTTCAAGAAATGTGGTTCACACGTCGCGAACACAACCGTGATACTGAAAATTATACGCAAGACTATTCGTACAATTTGTGTCACCGTGGAGGGATACAGTGTGTTCATTTTTATGCTTTTTAAAGTTAGGTGTCTTTATTACTGCGTTTATTGATTTACAGCTGCCATTGAATAAATATTAGTATAAAACTATAAGTTTATCCTATATACATACGTATTGACCATTTCGTTATCTTAATATTTTATCGCTCGCAGACTGTAATTGCACGCCTCGAACACTCACATAACTTGATAAATCTATAAAGGACTCTCTAACAATGGCTTACATATTTCTACAATGATAAATTTAAATCAAATATCATTCATCGAGCATGAAAGAACAATACCCACGAAATACCTCTGACACGACGAAAATTTTAATTCAAGACCTATGTATGTATGTGATTGAAAATTATTGGACCCGAGGTAATGTTTTTTGATGAGTGACATGACATGTTGCCCCAATTCGACACTATGGTGACTATGTACATACGTACATATATGTACGTATGTATGTAATATATGACGAAATTTAAGAAAAGAAAAATTTTACTTTTTTCATGTCTTAGGGCCAAATGCGCCAACATGATCTATTGCATAAATTATTAAGATTATGATACGCACATGATGAATAAAGGCAGATATTGCCAACCATAATATGTATGTACATAACCAACTATAATGAGCTTGAGATTAAATTCAATGATAGATATTACAATTGTGCATAGCTGCAATGAACCCAAAAGGTGGATGTAAAACGGCAAAAAATAAAATTGCATAGATTTCATTTAGCGTTGATTTTTTGTGCACCTCTCGATTGCATTTATTGCAAATAAATTAACATGGCGTGGTCTTATGATAACATCCAAAGCGTTTTCTAATGTACCAAAATGTAATTGAAAGCAATACCGTAGGTAGGACATTCAAGTAATGTTATCTACGAAGTACAGTACAAAATATTTTTGCATTGGATTTATCTCGGCATTTGTGATCATACATATGTAGTTTTTTTTATGTTTTTGTATAAAACATTTTAAGTTGAATGAAATGAATATAAAATGAGCTTACAAATAATTTATATCGTGGTAGCGTCATTTGTGCCGGAGATGAAAAACTTTAAGAGACGAGTATCACTTTCATCTACCTGTAGGTAAAGTGTATGCAGGTATAGGATGCAATAGTGTTAAAAAAGTAAAAATATGCCAATGTATATGTTCAATTTAAAATTTTCAACGAAACGTCTCATTTATAATGGCGATCGCTTCGACGAATATAAATAATATGATTTCTTTTTGTTTTTTGGACGACTCGTCACAATGGCGATAATTAAAATCACCGTCGACACAGTGGAGAATTATTAGAACGGAAGAAGAAAGAAAAATTTGCATTCATAAATATTATATTTGGCGCGAGGTAGGAGGTGGGGTATCGAGGGGTTGAGAAGGGGTGGTTAGGTGCTATACAGGGTGGCCCTGAAGTGGCGCTGTGGCCCAATCGGATAAAATATTAATTCTGTAATAATATAAAAATGGAAATGGGGCCCTCGCGGCGATGGAGCAGGAAGCAGCAGGACGAAGAGGGGATTGAAAAATCTTTTTGCAGGACCGTATTTTCCGAGCACAAAGGTCGGAAAATGCAGTTAAGTTAAAATGGAAAAGTTGCGTCCAATGGCTGAGTGAAATGTTCCGCCCCGTTAAAATAAAATTCCATTCGCATTTTATCATACCTACTGAATTTAGGCATTCGATTCGATTAAAATAAAGATAAGTTCAAAATCAGAATCGAAAAATCGAATGTAAATCTACCTATACATTCAATATAGGTATACTCGTATTGATAAATATTATTCAAAATCAATTAGAAACCATCGTAGACGCAGGGAATAAGTTAACAATATTCTAAATTGAGCTTTTTTCAGAAATACTATTTTTAAGAAAAAATTTAAAAAATCATTGCATATTGTATTTCAGATGAAAAAATAGCAATTTTTAGAAGTATTTCGACTTTGCAACCAAAGAAGCTGGAAGAGAACAAAGCTAAAAATATCCAATGAAGAATTCCTCCCTCTTTTTGCAATCCATTTCCATTTCCAATAACATGTAGATATACGTAGTCATAACACTGTGAAAGAAAACAATGTAGACCGAGCGGACGATGGCCTGATGAATTGAGAAGAACGTGTGGAGTAAACTGGATGCAGACCGCTCAAGACAGACAGGAATGGAAGAGGAGTGTAGAGGCCTTCATCCAGCAGTGGATGGTGAACGGCTGAAAATGATGATGATGATGAGTCATAATACTAGGGATAAGAATAAGTATTTAAAATTAAGTATATCTAGGAGAAGTATCTTGTACACAGGTGTTGTTGATTACAATGGCCCGCCAGAAGATCTCAGAAATATAAACAAAATTGATAGACACCTCTGTATAAGTGCTAATAGATAATCAAGTTTATTTTTTTTAATTTTAGCGTTAAGTTACTGTTCGTTTGTAAGCAAGCTTCTTAAGCTATCTTAAATAAATAAATAAATAAATTGTTTTTATTTTTAAAATAATTATGTAAAGTCCTACATTTTGATTTGTCATTTCAATGAGTATTTTTATGAAGATTTATTGGCCATGCAAATTCATGTTTGAATGGAATGGGTCCATTAGATTTAAGCGACAATGACTGATAAATAAATAACACTCACTCAAAAGTGTTCTAAATTGCAACAGTGGAAATGAATTTGATTACACGAAAGGCTATTATTTGTTTATCCTATCCAAAGCAATGCTAACAGACGAATAGTGAACGTGACGTTAATGCTTAACCCGTACCTGCCACTATTATTGGTATGTCAATAGTAACATCCGTTGATATAATCAACGGTCAATAACTCTGGTAAATGTATAAATTTATTGTTTCGTCATAATGCGAGCAAATATCCTATTAAGCACGTTCGTTCGTTTCGGTGTCCATATTCGCCAAAGTTAGCACCGGTGCCATTGTTAAAAATGTTAAGCTCGATAAAGCACCAATGTGAACGAACTTTCGTAAGCCTCGTATTTGCTTGTGTACACACTGCCATTCACCAACTCGTTTCATTAAGTAATGTTTATGTCAAATGTATGCGCACAATCCCTTCCAGACTATTGATTCATAAGGATGTAGTACTAAATTCCCACCCGTTTATTTATTTTTTCAAAACGACTCGAGTCGTGTATCGCATCGATATATTGAAAGCTCGCGCGAATATTGCACGTACGTGATAACGATCTCAATGTACCGCTTACACGTGTCAGTACACTCGATAGTCACTTGCACCGCTCTAGCATCGTTCAACTAGCATGCCCATCGACTACAACATAAGAAATCGGATTTACTTTCATCTCACAACCATTCAATTGTATATATATGCGAATCGTACCGGTACAACTGACTGTAACGAATGCTTGTGCGAGTGTACTAGCACGAGAAAACGGGTCTTTTGAGCAACATATGTAGAAATTTTGTTCCCGTGAGTCCTGTTGCAAACGTTTGCGGTTCAGTATTAATAAATCGATCGTTCAATTATATTCTCACGTCGATACTGCTTATGGCATCGAGTTGAATAGTTTTCCTGTGTAATTTATTCCAATATAAAGAATAAATTTAAAAGAAGTGTTGTGCATTTAAATCATAGTGTTATTGTGAAAATTTAAAAGTAGTGCTGTGTATTTAAATCATAGTGTTATTGTGAAAATTTAAATGACGTGTTAGTGTCGTGTACTTAAACCAGAGTGTTATTGTGATAAAAGTTCAGCCGACTTCTGAAAGCTTAACCACTACAGCTGAAAAGGATGTACGATTTGTGCATATAAGCTAGCGCCCTCAACCGCTTACAAATCGGTGGCTACTACTTTGAGGCCTCTGTTGTAATGTAAATGGGTATCCATAAGTATCATGTCAATGATGATCATGTGAGTGACCAAATTTTATGATTATAAACAGTGAAAACATTGCCATTTTATGCGTGACTTATAAAATAATATAATGCTCCTTCAGTCATAAGTCATGAATTTTTTTTTTCTTGCCGTATTAAGAAGGGCCCATATGTTAATTATCAATTTAAAACTGTATCGCTACAATTTCAAGCATAGTGAGACGCTTTTATTCATCTGCTGCATAAACTTGAATTTTCTATTTCAGATTAATAACAACGTAGCAGACAGACAAAACACAAAAAGACAAAATAAAGGACATAACACGCATCCACGTCGTATCGATAGAAAATTCTATAATAAGGAAGTATTCTATATGAACTGCATGTACAGAAAAATTAAAAACTATTTGAAACACTGATTTGTGAGTATTTAAAAACCATAACACTGTCATACAGATGCACGGCGAGGTATGTACATAATAATACATACAGTCTTTATGTACAATGTCTGTCCATCAACAACATTTGACGCATTTTAATTGTTCTATTCAACAAAAAATCGTATGGTGTTTTAGTTTTACATACATTCTAATTGTTCATTTATTTATTTATTTATTTAAAGTAGCTTAAAAAGCCAATTACAAACAAACATTACTTAAAGCTAAAATTACAAAATAAACTTATTATCTACTAGCACTTGTACAGAGGTGTTGTTTTCAGGAATCGATCAATTTTATATATATTTCTAAGAACTTCTGGCAAGCCATTACATTCTCCTGGATCTACTTATTTTTAAATTTTAAATTATTAACTATTAACATATTCTTAACCCTTGTATTATGACTATGTATATTATACCCTCTTGTTAAATATGTATCACAATATGTTTGATACGTTTAAAACCGTATTAGTATATGTATCTTATGTATTTGAATTTTCTTTTTCAGTTGCATTGAAGTCAAGCAGGTGGATAACAGAACGTGCAACGAATCGATTCACATATTAGGACAAAGTCGTACAAATCGTAAGTTCTGAAAAATTAACAAAAAAAATTACGATTATACTCGTGGTCAGCGCTTTAGCTAGGGGATTGCGTCACTCGCGGACAGACAATCGCTAATATTCGGCTTTTGCGCGTGCAAATGTGAAAATCGGATATGATATTTGAAATATTGATGAGTAGGCTGTTTGTCATCATGAAATAGGAAAACTTCTCGGGAAAATGGGAATTCCTGTGGGCTTTGTACGCCGGCGCGGCGCTTCATAAATCGCTGCAGAAATGAAAACACTATTGTGAAAAACGGCCGTTTCGTTTACAAAGAATGCCAACCCGTAAATTTGTATTATGCCGTCGAAAAAGCTCACTGTGCTTAAAACGCCGAGCGAATATCGACACTAAATGCGTACGCCGTAAGGGTGAATATCGCCCGGCAGCCTCCCAACAAGAAAAATTCAATATTATTCAATATTTATTAGTCGGATTTCTCTAGCTTTCTTGCGCACCGGATTCACCGAATAAACTCTGCCGGAAGTTACGCAAATCACTTTATATGTTAGTAGGTGTGTCCGTGTGTGTTCTGAGATACCTCCGATCGATCATACATCGTGATCAACACACGACTTTCTCACAATTATAGTCTATTATGGAATAGACTATAATAGACTATATATTGTTTAAACTTCACAATATCTAGTACATAGTCATCATCATCATTTTCTTGAGCAAACTGCATCCACACATTCTTCTAAATTCATCAGCCCCTCGTCTACTCGGTCTACTTCTCGCGATTATCTGCCATCCATTCTTCTCGCTACGTGTCTTTTCATACGTTCCGCTATATCTGCCACTTTGGTCATGCTTCTTACCCATCTATTCCTCTTACGATCTCTTCTTGTTATACCAAGCATACACCGTACTTCTCTGTGTGCACTGGATCTTGCGTAACATTATTGAATTTAGCATCCACGTTTCACATCCATACGTCATAACTGGGAAGTACGCATTGGTCGTATGCCTTATTTTTTAAGCATAGCTGAATGTTGAATTTAAAAATTATGTTCATTCTTCCAAAAGCACTCCATTCTAGTTTCATTCTTCGTTTTATCTCTTCTTCTTTACCTCCGGTCATATTTACCAATTGTCCTGGGTATAAATAACTATCAACTACATAGATATCACTACAATAGGATTATCTACTGCAGTGGTCGGGAACCTGCGGCTCTCGCTGTCATCCAACGTTTTGCGTGAAACACAATTCTTTGACACGATTTGAACCAAATCAAAATAAATCCGATTTCCACAACTTCGTGGCTATAAAAAGCTTTCAGATTATTTTCAGATAAAATACTTTTTAGTAATAAACTGTGTAACATTAAGAAATATCAACTTATTTCTACAGCAATCCATTTTATAAAGGTTCAATTTAATTTTGAAAATGTAATCCGAAAATAGTATGTTGCGGCTCCATAACGTGCAATTTTTTTTTCCTGGTTTTCCCTGATTTGACTCTTAGCTCGAAGAAGGTTCCCGACCACTGATTTACTGTGACTACGCTTTGCGTACAAAATTCATTAAATATAATTTTAGTTTTATTTAAATTAATTTTTAGGCCTACTTTCATACTTTCGTTCCTTAATTGTGTTAATCCATTTTCGTACATTGTGTTCAATAAATCAACGTTAGAAAGTTTGATGTATGTTTTCAACTCATTGTTATACAATAATTGATGCTCAATCTTGTGATATTTATTTATTAAACGCCTGTTGGGGCTTTTACATATAAAATACATAATACCTAGGTATAATAAATTAGAAAAAACAATGAAAAAAACTAATATATAAATTGTGTTGAATTCAAAAAAATAACAATGTCGTTGCCTTAGGGGCAACAGATTAATGTTAAAAAAATTAAATTTGGAGTATTTATTGCTATATATCTAATCATTCTAGTAATGGGAGAATAAAGGTAATAATTATTATATGAAATACTTTCACAATCTAATAAAAATGGAGAACGGGTAACACGCACCGATACTTTTAAGCGAAGAGTCAAACGAATAAGAATAGGACTATCTATTAGAAAGTTTAATATTATATTTATAATCGAATATGATTCTTCTATTATTTAATTTTATCATTTTTAATTTTGACAGAAGAGAAAATTTCATTCAGTAAAGTTGATATTTCTCAAAAATTTATAGATATTGTATTTTTTCAATAAAATTGGAATGAATGGCAAAATGAGGTGACCAATCTATAGAATTATATTCTAGGTTGCTTCTATCTAGCGAGCAGAATCATAATTTAAAAGTATTAAGATTGTGATGTACATATGTATGTATTAAGGTGGATCATTTGCATGTTTGTAATTAATTGCAAAACCAAACGTTGTAACTTTGGATTTAACCAGGTATTTTGTACCAAGGTGTTTTATAATACGCTGTTTGATAGTTTGACACTAGTCAAACAAATTGGCAAATTTTTGACACCTTTAAAATACCACGGTGTTATACATAAATAGTCAATAGCCAATAGTCAATAGCAAACACCATTAACACCAGGGTGTTAATAAATTAATTAATTATGTCTATGTATGTAGATAGTGCAAAAGGAAACTTTCTTTTCCTTTTATTCAGTCTAGCTCCATACATTTTTGTACGGAGCTTTCTAAAACGCTTTTAAATGGAGTTTCCCCCGCAATGAACCTAAACAGATGTATTGTAGTACATATGTATGTACATGTGCTCTAAAATGTGGGTACCATTTAAGTTTTTTATTTGTTTTTATTGTATAACGACTTTATAGCTAATAAACCACAAATTTTACCTCAAATATAACCACAAATTTTACCTCCAAAAAATCTGCTCTCAATCGCCGCATCTAAAGTATCAATCAATTTACCACCCGCAAGTGTAAACTTTAACATTCCTATATATGTACATATGTATTAACATCAACGATGCAAAGCTTATGATAACAAAATTCAATTTTGTAGCCGCTGTATGAATTAGAACCAACGCTGTCAGTTCAATGCCCGTTTTCCTAATTTTACATATACTATTATACAAGCACACTGTGCCAATCTATCATGTATAGAATTAATTCTAGTTATTATAATACACTACACGGGCACAGAAATACGCAGTCCCTTTACGATCAATCTATTATATTAGGGATGGGGACGTAAATGGGAGACCCCGATCCTATGATTTCTTACCTCGCTACAGAAATTCTTATAATTTCGTCGAAATTCACAACCGCAATAGTCAATTTCAGCATCCCAATGGTATTTCCTTATGATTAAGTATCTCTAGGTGGTGAACCCAGAACTGCCATGTCGGTAAGACCTATTAGAATGAAACACGGCCAAGAAAAGTCATTGTGCCCAGACGACGACAACGACGACGGCTGCAAATGGTCTTTGCGATACTCAAAGGGTTAATCAATACATGGATAATAGATATTTATTTTTATTAAATTATAATAATAAACGGTCCTTATAGGAAAATTTCTATCCGCATTCATTTTGTGTGAAAATAATTTCCGAAAAATGGTAGTAAAAATACAACACTGTACCTGCAACTTCTACCTGCATACTAAACCAATCGCTCATAAAGTCCTTCATCTCTGTTTGCCAATGTACAAATAATTACAAGAATTAATCTTAAATAAAATAGAATTTCATATAAAGATGAAAGATCACTAATATACACGTGTCCCACATTTTACACATCATCGCTATGAGTTACAGTTCTGTGAATATTTTGATGCAGACAGCATACCTTTTAAAATTCGTCTTGATGATAAGAAGCATCGATACGATCCTGTCAATCTGTCTCATATTTAACACAATAATTCACGGCTTTTACCTTTTACCTTTTTAATTTACCTTTTTTCGGTCAGCGCCCAGTTTTTCAACATTATTTAATTTGTTATATGTTGATGAAATTCTTTCTGCAAGATATTTTGCATGAACAGTGCTAATTTGTCAATAAATATAGATAATCCTTTATACAATCAATAAGTGTCACTAATTTACCCCAAAGACGCAGATTAATATCATTGAACTTCGTAAATATTCCAACCAAGTAAAAAATATCGTTTTTCCCCCTCGGCAGTTCATTGCGTAAATCAATTTTGTTTTCATTGCGATAGAACTGTAATGCAATTTTGAATAATTTCACAAAACGTGACAAACAATTGCCTTATTAGAAAGCCATCGTATTTCTGTATGTAGCAACATACAAACAAACAGCTCATCATTGTCTCGACAAAGTTGTTGAAAAAGTCGAGCATTTTTAGAATACATCAACTTTAATCTTATTTATAGCACTCACCGCTATGTTAAGTGAATCGTGTAATTTTGGCGTTTTGCGACAAGATGTTGTCTGCGAATTATTACACAATGGATACAAAATACTTCATTTTTCATTTACAAATTACAAAACGCCACACACTTACGGCGCGTTTTTAAAATTTCGTCGAAGTACTATTATTTAATTAATTTTTTTTTAATCTCTTTATTGTCATAGTGCCCACTAAGAATCAAGAAACGCCCAAATGTGGGCGATATCACACAGGTTGAATACCACTGATCAACATACACACATACATATATTACAAGAATTCGTGTTAAAAATTTAAATTAAATTAAAAATTGGAAAAGGTCAACATCAGAATCTACGATCGTATGTTAATTCGTATCTTCCCTATCGAGTATTATAATGTGTACGAATAACCAACAATGAATATTACTGAATTTTGTATATTTCACTTTTCAATACATATATGTAATATAATACAAATGCAAATACATACATACATGTATATTTATATTTATATAATTCAAAAATAGGCAGGATACATCGCTGAGAACTTAGCTTTGAATATAAGTATCACCACTTTGATAACAGCAATCTCGATACTCTTGTCATGTTCTTCAGTCCAGTTGTTGGTCAGCTCTTGTAATAACTCCAACGCGGTTTGGGCCGCTTCAAAGATAGCTTTCATATAAGGGATATGGCTTGGGGTCTTGCAAATAAGACCACCTACCAATACGGTGCACACCGTCCCTTGCAACAATCCGGTTACTTCCGCCGAAAGCTCCCATGATAACTCTGGGCCGATGAAAAGGTAATCATCGCATTTATCTCGAATGTTCAAAATGCGGTTCACCAATGATGCCATCCAAACGCTGGGAACTGCAAATGGAGGTGCAGTCGACATCTTTGTCTCGATATTTTTATCAAACACGTGCGTGCGATCCAAAGAAAGGTAGGACACCGAATGATGCGAGTATGTACGTTTGTCAATCAAATATTACCCTTTCCGGCCATGACCATAACAATGAAAAGTTCAAAAAAATCATTTAGTTTCGATATAAATGTAATTGTCATATTTAACACAATAATTCACGGCTCATCGTCTACATATACATACTATAAGAATTCGTGTTAAAAATTGAAAAGGGTCAACATCAGAATCTACGATCGTATGTTAATAAATTTGCATCATTCCTATCGAGTGTTATAATATGTACGAATAACCAGAGGAGAGCGGACCTGGACCCCGGGAAAAATAATAATCCCGAGTCCCGATGACAAACCAAAATAATTCGGGTGTGGCCAACCCATGACTTTATCCATATATTTGAGGAATACAAAGAGTAACGAAATTTTTTTTTTAATTGCGTAAGTAAAAAAAAAGGAAGCACACCACCACACCAACCAACATACATACATACATACATATTATGAAATCACCGTGTTAAAATACGATCTTCGGCATATATTCAAATAGGAAAAAACTACCACTTTCGGTCGGCGGATTTTGATCAACTCTTAAATTTTATATGGAAATTATAAATATAAATTTTTAGCTTGATCGGTTAACTAGTTTGAGAAATATTTCGTGGTAACAGGATTTTTGACTTTTCTACAAGAAAAAAACCCAACTTCCGGTTGACTGATTTTAATGATTTATTTTTTTTTTACCAGCAATTTCTGTCAGAATTACAATATTACAGTATTGTGACGATACTACATATTTAAAAGGCCAAAAAAAAAAAAAACCACAAATCGTTCAAGAGTAAACTGCCTCTTGTGGTTGGCGGATGTTGATCAAAATCACATTATCTCTTACGGCTAACGTGAAAACTATAGATATGAAATTTCAACTTCATCGGCTCAGTAGTTTCGGAAATATTCTGTAATAACAGGATTTTTGACTTTTCTACAAGAAAAAAATCCAACTTCCGGTTGACCGATTTTAATAATTTATTTTTTCGTGGCTAAGTATTGCTTTGAGGATTATACTATTACAATATTATAAAGATACCAAACATGTAAAAGGCCGAAAAAAATGAAAAACAAAATCGCGTTCACGAGTAAAATGCCACTTTCGGTTGGCGGATGTTGACCAAAATCATAATGAGCTTTCTAAAACGCTTTTAAATGGAGTTTCCCCCGCAATGAACCTAAACAGATGTATTGTAGTACATATGTACATACATATGTGCTCTAAAATCTGGATACCAGTTAAGTTTTTTTTTTGCTTTTATTGTATGCATGTATAAAACGATTAATATCTAAAAAGCTAATCTCTAAATTTGAATAAGTTTTGTGAAAATATAAAACATTTGATAGGCATTAATATTCTGTTCACACGTTTAAATTTTAGCACACATTTATAGAAAGTATACCTTGTCTTATTTCATCCATTTAAAATTGAACCACAAATTTTACCTCCAAAAAATCTGCTCTCAATCGCCGCATCTAAAGTATCAATCAATTTACCACCCGCAAGTGTAAACTTTAACATTCCTATATACATACATACATATGTATTAACATCAACGATGCAAAGCTTATGATAACAAAATTCAATTTTGTAGCCGCTGTATGAATTAGAACCAACGCTGTCAGTTCAATGCCCGTTTTCCTAATTTTACATATACTATTATACAAGCACAATGTGCCAATCTATCATGTATAGAATTAATTCTAGTTATTATAATACACTACACGGGCACAGAAATACGCAGTCCCTTTACGATCAATCTATTATATTAGGGATGGGGACGTAAATGGGAGACCCCGATCCTATGATTTCTTACCTCGCTACAGAAATTCTTATAATTTCGTCGAAATTCACAACCGCAATAGTCAATTTCAGCATCCCAATGGTATTTCCGTATGATTAAGTATCTCTAGGTGGTGAACCCAGAACTGCCATGTCGGTAAGACCTATTAGAATTAAACATGGCCAAGAAAAGTCATTGTGCCCAGACGACGACAACCACGACGGCTGCAAATGGTCTTTGCGATTCTCAAAGGGTTGATCAATACATGGATAATATTTATTTTTATTAAATTATAATAATAAACGATCGTTATAGGAAAATTTCTATCCACATTAATTTTGTGTGAAAATAATTTCCTACGTGACAACGGAGAAAAATGGTAGTAAAAATACAACACTGTAGGTTCCAATCAACCAATCGCTCATAACGTCCTTCATCTCTGTTTGCCAATGTACAAATAATTACAAGAATTAATCTTAAATAAAATAGAATTTCATATAAAGATGAAAGATCACTAATATACATGTGTCCCACATTTTACACATCATCGCTATGAGTTACAGTTCTGTGAATAATTTTATACAGACAGCATACCTTTTAAAATTCGTCTTGATGATAAGAAGCATCGATACGATCCTGTCAATCTGTCTCATATTTAACACAATAATTCACGGCTCATCATCTACATACATCAGTGGTCTTTAACCTTTTTTCGGTCAGCGCCCAGTTTTTCAATATTATTTAATTTGTTATATGTTAACCGCCCGCATTTAAAAAATCATACCTACTACTAGTACAATCACATTTTCTTTGAATGGATCCATCATTTATGAATCGATCTTCAAATTTATCAAGTCACTGAATTGAATGATCATGTTAGTTCTCAGATCATGCAAATACATTTATATCAGCAGTTGTAAGCTCATATTTTATTGATTTATTATCGATGAAGGATGAGCTGTCTGGAAATTGATGAAATTCTTTCTGCAAGATATTTTGCATGAACAGTGCTAATTTGTCAATAAATATAGATAATAGCCTTAATACAATCAATAAGTGTCACTAATTTACCCCGAAGACGCAGATTAATATCATTGAACTTCGTAAATATTCCAACCAAGTAAAAAATATCGTTTTTCCCCTCGGCAGTTCATTGCGTAAATCAATTTTGTTTTCATTGCGATAGAACTGTAATGCAATTTTGAATAATTTCACATAACGTGACAAACAATTGCCATCGTATTTCCGTATGTAGCAACATACAAACAAACAGCTCATCATTGTCTCAAAAAAGTCGAGCATTTTTAGAATACATTAACTTTAATCTTATTTATAGCACTCACCGCTATGTTAAGTGAATCGTGTAATTTTGGCGTTTTGCGACAAGATGTTATCTGCGAATTATTACACAATGGATACAAAATACTTCATTTTTCATTTACAAATTACAAAGCGCCACACACGTACGGCGCGTTTTTTTTAAATTTCGTCGAAGTACTATTATTTCATATATTTTTTTAATGTCTTTAATATTGTCGTAGTGCCCACTAAGAATCAAGAAACGCCCAGAGGTGGGCGATATCACACAGGTTGAATACCACTGATCTACGTACATACATATATTACAAAAATTAAATTAAACATTGGAAAAGGTCAACATCAGAATCTACGATCGTATGTTAATTCGTATCTTCCTTGTCGAGTATTATAATGTGTACGAATAACCAACAATGAATATTACAGAATATTGTATAATTCACTTTTCAATACATATGTATGTATATGTAATATAATACAAATGCACATACATACATACATTTATTTATTTATATAATACAGTAGCCAAAGCTAATTATATAATCCTTAACTAAGCACCTGTACAGAGATGTTTTTTTAAGACTGCCAGGAATTGATCCATAGTTTTGGAACTTCTAATTCCATCCGGCAGCCTATTATACTCCAAAACACCTCTGTACAAGATGCTTCTCCTATTTCTATTTATTTTAACATTTTTTATAATTAAATTATAATTAAACCATTCCTTAAATTATATTCACATACATCCATTACTCTCACAATAAATTTACTAACATATTATTATCTAACTTAAATATAAATACGAACATACAAATCCTCAAAGTATCATTCACATTCAACCAATCTGATTCAATCATCATCTTTTTAATACTAGCATACCTATCCGCATTTAAAATACATCTCATACCTCTATTTTGTAATATTTGTAATCTATCTCTAGTTGACTTATCTAACATATTTAATTACATTATAAATTATATATACATATATAATAAAAAAAAAATATTTTTTATATAATTCAAAAACTGTCAGGATACATCGCGGTGAACTTAATTTTGTATATATTTATCATCATGTGGATAATAGCAATCACCTCACTCTTGTCGTATTCTTCAGGCCAGTCTTCGGTCAGCTCTTGCATTAACTCTAACGCGGTTTGAGCCTCGTCAAAGATAGTTTTAAGATAAGTGATATTGCTTAGGGTATAGCAAATTACAGCACCTAGCCATACGGTGAACGCCATCCGTCGCAATAACTCGGTTACTTCTATCGAAAACTCCAATGATAATTCTGGGCCAATGAAAAGGTATTTATCACACTCATCTTGAATCTGCAAAATATGGTCCACCAATGATGCCATCCAAACGCTGGGAACTGCAAATGGGGGTGCAGTCGATATCTTGTCTCGATACTTTTATCAAACACGTGCGTGTGATCGAAAGAAAGGTAGGACGTCAAGTAGTTGTCAGTACGTTTTTGAATCAAACATTACCCTTTCCGGCCATGACCATATCAATGAAAAGTTTTAAAAAATCATTAAGTTTTTGAATAAATTTAATTTAACTGTCATATTTAACACAATAATTCACGGCTCATCGTCTACATATGTATATAAGAATTCATGTTAAAAATTGAAAACGGTCAACATCAGAAGCTACGAAAAAATAAATCATTAAATTTGGTCAACCGGAAGTTGGATTTTTTTCTCGTAGAAAAGTCAAAATTCCTATTAGCACAAAATATTTCTGAAACTACTTAACCCATCAAGCTGAAAATTTATATTTATAATTTCCATATAAAATGCATAAGTTGATAAGGTTTCGATCAAAATCCGCCGACCGAAAGTGGTAGTTTTTCCTATTTGAATATATGCCGAAGATCGTATTTTACATACGCGCGTACACTCAACACAGTGATTTCATGATATGTACGTATGTACACATGTTGGTTGGTGTGGTGGTGTGCATGCGTTTTATTTACTTACGTACTTAAAAATTTCGTTACTCTTTGTATTTCCTCAAATATATGGATAAAGTCGTGGGTTGGCCTCACCCGAATTTTTTTTTGCTAGCTCGGCCTCGACCTGCAATAAGCCCAAAAGACACACATAGACACATACATAGTTGTACGTAAAACATTTTTAATTCTTGATAAACAACTAAATGATCGTTCAGCTTGAGCAACAGTTACTGATATTGTAAAAAAACAATATTAAACCAATAACAATATTGTGAAATATTGGTTCATGATTGAGTTGTTTTATTACTTTATCTTAATCAAATAAAGTATTGTGATCTTTTTATTCAACAACTGTATGATTAAAACATTTTTTATTTGAATATTTGCATTATATATTGCTTTCAGATGTAATAGTTCTTCGGATAACAGCTCAATAAGATCATCTTTATATTTGATTTGTAGTTAAATTGCATTTTCCTGAATTTCGACATCATTATAAGAACGTTAAATACGTTGAATTTAAATGCTTCAGCTGGTGTTGTTGTTGATTCTTCAACATTTCTTGGCTTCTTCCTTTTTCATCGATCTGAAAATTCAGCTTGCATACCTACATATACTTACAGCTAAGAGCTTGCATTCGTTTAAGATTGCCTGCCATTTATTTCTAATCTCTTTCAAATCTGTCAGAAGGCTAAAAAGATTTGCTACTTATATATCAATGTATGTCGAGCTTGTAAGATTGTACTTCGGTAGTTTATGGCTGATAAAATTTTAATTTTAATTTTATTTATGTTGAAATGACAAGAAATTCAAAGGACTCCATCTATGTATGTCCATTTATACGATTAAAATCCTATTTTAGTGTTTGATTTATGC
The DNA here is from genome assembly GCA_022651745.1 of Parapsyche elsis. Classification (NCBI taxonomy): domain Eukaryota; kingdom Metazoa; phylum Arthropoda; class Insecta; order Trichoptera; family Hydropsychidae; genus Parapsyche; species Parapsyche elsis. The sequence goes on from JAGVSN010000041.1 coordinate 972,256, forward strand.
GAGGGGCCCTTCGTGAACTCTTCTCAGAAGTCATAAAATGTTGGTAAAAACATTAATCTTAGATACTTAGCAAAATATTTAGGTTTGTTTTTGTGTAGTATTTTAGTATTTAAGATACATATGGCTTTGGGTGTTGCAAATTAGGCCGCCTAGCAATATGGTGCTTGCCGTCGATGAAAATTTCAAAAAAATCATTTAGTTTCAGTCTTTTGGGATAAATTAAATTTTACTCTCATATTTAACAGATTAATTCACGGGTCATCGTACATATACATTTATGTATGTATATTGTAAGAATTCATGCTAAAAATGGAAAAGGGTAAACTTCAGAATCTACGATCGTATGTTAATTTGCATCATTCCTATCGAGTATTATATAATAAGTACGAATAACCAATCATGAATCTTTCTGCTAATTTTCGCAATCATATAGGGAATATTTCAATAATTTTTACAATCACCATTGTATTAACAAACGTAATACATACATAAACTCTTCTAAGCATGACAACCTCTACATACGTATGTTCATATATACGTACATAGATGACAATCAAAATTAAATCAATTTGTTCGAGCGATTTAATTGTAATCTATGAATATAAAGGTTGATTTGCAGTTCCTCTTATATACATATGTATGTAGGTACATATTTATATTGTAAAGTATGCTAGAAAAAGTCATTTGGAATGTTTGACATTGAAGTTTAATGTTCATATGACCTTTGCCTCGAAATTTCCTCCCCAATCATTCATACATATTAGCTTAAAATCGTGAAGAATAAATCTGTTATTACAGTATCTGTTATCGATACATTCATTTACGTATCGATAATTCATCAACGGAGAAATATTGACACGTGTCAAACTCATCTCCGTAGGTTTGCCACCGTCATTTTAACCAATCATTCGTAATCATCGATCATAACAAGACCGTATGTGCAAAATATATTTTAAATGTAATTGAATTATAATCATTGCGGTTTCGTTTCGACCATTTGAAAAATAGTTTTCACCTAAGATACATCGTCTTTGGTTTCAAGAAGAAAGGAGGCCTTCACGCTGGCTAACTGATATCAAACCATCCTTCAAATCGGCTATTTCCTGAAATTCATTCTTGCTGAATATTTTTAATATACCTATAGGTTCTTCTCGAAGCATCTCTTCTGTATCTTCTGCACACAAGCCACCGCGACAACCATCTTCATGCCGGGAGATAAACATTGAGAATAAATCGACATCTTAGATGGTGGTTACCAGACTTCCACATGGCTAAACCTAACTTATGGGAATACATGTACATATATGTATGTACATATGTACATATATAATATTTGAAGTATGTTTGAATAAATGGATGTAATGTTTCAACTATGTGCATTTACTATTGTAATCGAGCAAAAGTCCGACCTCAAGATTTTGAAAGATTTGTATCAGGTATCATGATGACAATTTTGTGATTTCTGAAAAATGTCTGTATATGTGTCTGTGTGTAGTGATACTTTCCTTAGAAAAGCGTATGTATGTATGTATGTATGTACACATACAAAATCATCGATCGACTAATTTCATAGATTTTTATTTATTTACAAAATTAAACCACAGTAACTTTACAGATTCCCAAATCGTTACTGTGGCCAAGCATTATACAACATAAAAAAAAAACAAAACATGAAAATGTAGAAATGTTGATCATCCATCAAATTATATACATATGTATATATAACAGCCCAATTGCGTCTGTCTGTCTGCCGTCTGCTAAAAACACTTCCCTCGGTAAAAGCTAAAATTCAAATTTAATTGAAAAAACAAGATCGTCGTGAGTGGGATTTGAACCGGTGAATGATTGGAAAAACTATTTGAGAATTACATAGTTCGTTGCCGATGATGCCGTATGACAATGTTAATTCGCTTTTTATTATACATACATATCATACAAAACACTGCAAGAAATAACAAAATTTTGATGTAAATCATCAAGCGGGGACTTTGTGCCTATTACTCTTGTTTATGATATATTTAAAGCTAAAACGCAACCCATAATGATGGTATTTTACCTGTGTACAAATGTACATACATACATATGTGAAGTGTGTATGAGTGAACATATTAGGTATATAATGTTTCATAGGTGTCTCGTAGTTAATTGAATGAACTTTTGGAGGGATTGTGATTCAGGGGTTGTAAGGCAGCAAATAAGAATCATGATTTTAATACATTTTTACTTTATTGCAGTATATATACATAAATATCGCAGACTTATCTATGGATGAAAACAATATTTTAAATTTATAAAACATATAAACATTCAATATTTATCCATGGATCAAAACACAAGAGGATATTTATTTTTGCAATCGTTTTTGCACATATTAAGTATGACGTAGAAATCTCCAACCTCTTTCATGACTTTTGCGCGCCTATTGGGTGGCCATTTCGACACCAAATTTACAACGATGACGATGGAGGAATCGATCACTGTAAAAATTGTTTTCACCACGTATGCTTCTTGTTCAATTTGAAGAAGATATTTGGCCACCACGCTGGAAAATGTCAACTCAGTCACCAAATCGATAATTACACCAACCTCAGCTGGATGGTATTTCGTTTTTTTTTTTTTTTTCTCGTCCAGTGTTTCAAGTATCTTCAGGGCATTGTCCAACACTTGAATTATCATCGTGCTGTTAGATTCGTCTTGGAAATTTGTTTGTGACATGTTAAATGTTTAACAGGATGTTGCGTGGGATCAACCGGAAGGTGATATGGCGTGATTTAACACCGTGTGCGCAAAAAACAATACCATTTATGGCCATGGCCTGATCGATAAAATTATAATAAAATAAAATAATTCAATTCATTTCAAAATAATTTCATTTCATTCTCTGAATAGGCCGTTTGATTCACGGTGTATCGTATACATATATTGTAATATCTGATTGGAAAATTCTATAAAAGCAAAGAAAAATGGTCAGCTTTTGACCGTTTGCCAATAATTAATTCTACCAATTACTTGCCATGTTCACGACTAATAGTATACATATATTGATACGGATGATAGAAAAATGCTCTTTTAAAGCAAAAAAAAACATTGTTAACCTCGAACCGCGTGTCAATTTTTATATGCCAATAATTTCCCTTTTAAATTATAATTATTTCCACCAATAATTTCCCTTTTGAATTATAATTATTTCCACCAATAACTAACCACGCTTAGTCCTGTTATTTTCGTCGTGCGGATTTAGACAAAGTATTTCAATAACCTTTAATTGCAACATTAGATTTGACGATATTTGATGATTTATGTCGTTCAATGTTCCTACAAATTTAATGATGACTTCAAGGAGACCACTAAATAATTTAATGTAAAACTTAAGCAATAAATTTTTTAATATAACCAATTAAAATAGTGAACAAATTTTGTATTCAAATTCACCGTAAATCAAAATTGCATCAACGGGGAACGTCTGGAACTCGTCAAACTCAAACCTATATTAACCAATCGTTTGTAAACATTACAAGACACTCATCTGTTAAAGGAATATTGTATTTATCACGATGGCACATTATGTATGTCCATATTGTACATACATATGTACATATGTACATATACATAAACATACAAGCACCATTTCCACTTATTACACGGTACTGAGTTTTAACCAAGGAGTTATATTATTACTTATCAATTAAATTCTGCAATCAATTTCCGTCAATTTGTCAGGTACAGGTAGTACAGAAAGGGGATTGGCTTTTTTATTAAGGCCGCTATTTTTTGCCTATGTACTAATATGCAATATCAGACTGATTTTATTGCCTAACATATTTAAAATCAAACTATGCAGTATCAATAAATACATAAAATTGTACAATATTTTGACATTATAACATCTAACGTAATTATGAGAATAAGCTTGATTCAGTTAGACGGTGAAGAAAAAACAACGACGCTTTCAATTTATTTCAAATGACAGATTTTTTCAAGCTTTGTAAAACAAAGCTCATAGCGATTGGAACTCAAACAACTAGAAGCAATTTATGTTTATTTTGCATTCGTGTATAGTACTTGTACATAATTCAATTAAAATGGGAGTGAGGAATTGAAAATAAGAAAATTAAATAATCTTTTTTTCAATATCTTTTCTGTTTGTCAAAAATACAAAATAATATATGAATAATTATAATTTTAAATGAAAAAATTCGGGTGTGGCCAACCCATGAATTTATCCATATAAATATATGAGGAATACCTTGAATTAAAATGTGAGTGAGGAATTGAAAATAAGCAAATTAAATAAAAAAATTAAATAAAAATTAAATCTACTTTTCAATATGCTTTTCTGTTTGTCAAAAATACAGAATAATATATGAATAATTATAATTTTAATTGAACAAATTCGGGTGTGGCCAACCCATGACTTTAGAGCCATATAAATATTTGAGGAATACCTTAAAGAGTAGAAAAAAATATATTTGAAATTGAAAAGTCAAAAATCGAATTTTACTCTCGTGCCGGAGAATATTGCCTCTAACATAGCGAGCAATGAACGAACGCATCATAATATGCAAACAAACAATTTTCAACGCATACTGAAACACGATAAACCGTCACATCTACTATACCGAATTTTTTTTAAACTCACCATTGATATAATAATTTTAATTTTATAATATTATATAGATTAAAAATATATAAAAGACTGAAAAAAATTTAAAAAAAAATCATTCAAGATTAAACTACCACTTCCGGTGAGTGGATTTCAACTTTACTTATTTACTTTTCTACAAGAAAACAAAAAAACCAATTTTTGGTTGACTGATTTTAATGAGTTAGTTTTTCGTAACTAGGTATTGCATAGAGAATTATAATATAACAATATAATGAAGATATAAAATATATACAAATATTTAAAAGGCCGAAACAAATAATAAACGAAATCTCGTTCAAGAGCAAACTGCCACTACCGATAGGCGGATGTTGACCAAAATCCTAATATCTATTACACCTTATGTGAAAATAATAGATGTGAAATTTCAGCTTGATAAAATTCATAGTTTTGGAGAAAAAGTTAAAGATAAAAAGTACACCGACACATAGACATGTACAGACATTTTCCAGAAATCATGAAAACGTGATCAGGGAATTGATATGATACCTAATACAAATCAGTCGAATTTTTCAATACGAATTTTTGCACGATCACAATACTTTATCCCATTAGGATAAAGTAAAAAGTTTTTCAGCTTTCAATTACACGTACAGGATGAAATTCCACTTTACCAATTTTATTCTAATTTATAATTTTAAATCTTGATTTATAAAACATCTAATAAATAATGGAATGATTGGAAAAGCTATTTGAGAGATAGTTCGTTGCCGATGATGCCGTACGATGTTCAACATATGTATGTATATGTATGTAACTTCAAATGACTTTTGTCTCCATATGACTAGCGAAACCGCTTTTATTTATATCAATTAACGATTATTCATTGTATACTAGCAAAATGTTGTAGCCTAAGTCATTGTTTATGATAACACATCAACGGGGGAACCAATGGACCTTTTCAACTGTACATTGTACATAGATTTGGCTGCCTGAATACTTACCAATCATTCGAAAAATCCCCTGTCTCTGATATCTAATAAACACATAATTAATAGGATATGAGATTGGGTGATAGGATATGGATATAAAATCTAGTTGAAACATTACCAATACTCTTGTTCAATTCCCACGTACATAGATATGTACATATGTACGTGCATGGTATCGCTTTAGGTCAAATGCTTTCATTCGAGTTTTATGCTCTTAGGGAGTTATTACAATCTAAAAATATTATTGATTTATTGCTGTGAAAACGGAGGATCTGGCGAAGGGTTGGGGATTCGCTCCTATACATATACGTATATCCTATATATTCTTAGAACATGTTTCCGGAGAATCATTACTTGTTATTGTACAATATTATGATATTTGTGGCATCAGACGTATGTACATACATATATCAGCGTTTTCATTTTAAATGACAAGTGTTGAAGCTGAAACGCAACCCATAACGATGTTGTTTTATGTATGTACATTCATATGTATATGTATATGATGTGTGTATGAATATATGAATTGTTTAAACGATGTGAATTTAGTTTTTATTTTATACTTACATATGTAGATACGAGATTCTGCAATAAATTACTCTTACCCTTGTTTATGATATTTTTAAAGAAAAAACGCAACCCATAACGATAGTATTCCACCAATGTATGTAAGTACAAATGTACATATGTGAAGCGTGTATGAGTGAACATATGATATAATGTTTCGTACGTGTGCATACCTAATACATATCTACATATCTCGTAGATAATTAATTGAACGAACATTTGGAGGGATTGTGATTCAGGGGTTGTAAGGCAGCAAATATGTACATAAGAATCAAGATTTTAATACATTTTTACTTTATTGAAGTATATATATTCCAGACGTATTTATGAGTGCAAACAATATTTTAAATTTATAAAACATATGAAAATTCAATATTTATCCATAGATCGAAAACACATGGGGATATTTCCTTTTGCAATCGTTTTTGGAGATAGTATGTATGATGTGGAAATCTGCAACCTCTTTTAAGACTTTTGTGCGCTTATTGGGTGTCCATTTTGACACCAAATTTACAACTATGCAGATGGAGGTATCGATCATTGTAAAAATTGTTTTCACCACGTATGCTTCTTGTTCATTGTGAAGAAGATAGTTGGCCTCCACGCTGGCAAATGTCAATCCGATCACCATATTGATAATTACATCAACCTCAGTTGGATGGTATTTCGTTTTATTTTTTTTCTTCTCGGACAGTGTTTCCAATATCTTCAGCCCATTTTGGAACACTTGAATTATCGTCGTGCTGTTAGCTCCGTCTCGGAAATTTGTTTTTGACATGTTAAATGTTTAACAGGCTATTGCGTGTGATTAACCGAAAAGCGATATGGCGTGATTTGACACCGTTTGCGCAAAAAACAATACCATTTATGGCCATGACCGGATCGATAAAATTATAATAAAATGAAATAATTCAATTCATTTCAAAATAATTTCATTTCATTCTCTGAATAGGCCGTTTGATTCACGGTGTATCGTATACATATATTGTAATATCTGATTGGAAAATTCTATAAAAGCAAAGAAAAATGGTCAGCTTTTGACCGTTTGCCAATAATTTCCCTTTTCAATTATTATTATTAATTCTACCAATTACTTGCCTTGTTCACGGCTTATCGTATATATATGTATATTGATACGGGTGATCGAAAAATGCTCTTTTAAAGCAAAGAAAAATTGTTTACCTCGAACCGCGTGTCAAATTCATAAAATTGTACAATATTTTGACATTGTAAAATCTAACGTAACGATGAAAATAAGCTTGATTCAGTTAGACGGTGAAGAAAAAACAAAGACGCATTCAATTTATTTCAAATGACAGATTTTTTCAAGCTTTGTAAAACAAAGCTCATAGCGATTGGAACTCAAACAACTAGAAGCAATTTATGTTTGTTTTCCATTCGTGTATAGTACTTGTACATAGTTGAATTAAAATGTGAGTGAGGAATTGAAAATAAGCAAATTAAATAAAAAAATTAAATTAAAATTAAATCTACTTTTCAATGTGCTTTTCTGTTTGTCAAAAATACAGAATAATTATAATTTAAATTGAACAAATTCGGGTGTGGCCAATCCATGACTTTAGTAGCCATATAAATATTTGAGGAATACCTTAAAGAGTAACGAAAAAATATTTAAAATTGAAAAGTCAAAACTTTACTTTTTTTACTTTTCTACAAGAGTACCAAAAAAAAATAATTCGGGTGTGACCAACCCATGACTTTATCCATATATTTGAGGAATACAATGAGTAACGAATTTAATTTTTTAAGTACGTAAGTAAAAAAAATGCATGCACACCACCACACCAACCAACATACATACATACATGCATATCATGAAATCACTGTGTTGAGTGCGCGCGCGTATGTAAAATACGATCTTCGGCATATATTCAAATAGGAAAAACTGCCACTTTCGGTCGTCAGATGTTGACCAAAATCACAGTATCTCTTACAACTAACGTAAAAACTATAGATATGAAATTTCGACTTGATCGCTGATGCAGTTTCTGAAATATTCCGTGGTAAACTATTCGACAAAAAAAGAAAACCTATGTACTTGGGTTGACTGATTTTAATGATTTATTTTTTTCCAACTAGCAACTTCTCTCAGGAGTACAATATTACAATATTGTGACGATACTACATATTTAAAAGGCCGAAAAAAAAAAAAAATATCAAATCGTTCAAGAGTAAACTGCCATTTCTGCAAGATGGATTTCGACCAAAATCACAGTATCTCTTACAGCTAAGGTGAAAACTATAGATATGAAATTATGACAAAATCACCTGTGCCGTTTCGGAAATATTCGGTGGTAAACTTTTCAACAAAAAAAAAAACCTACTTCCGGTTCACTGATTTTAATGGTTTATTTTTTCGTAAATAGCAATTTCTCTCAGAAGTACAACATTACAATATTGTGACGATACTACATATTTAAAAGGCCGAAAAAAATAGAAAAAACACCAAATCGTTCAAGAGTAAACTGCCACTTTCACTTGTCCGAAGTTGATGAAATTCCACTTCACCAATTTTAATCTAATTTATAATTTTAAATCTTGATTTATAAAACATCTAATAAATAATGGAATGATTGGAAAAGCTATTTGAGAGATAGTTCGTTGCCGATGATGCCGTACGACGTTCAACATATATGTACATATGTATGTAACTTCAAATGACTTTTGTCTACATATGACTAGCGAAAACGCTTTTATTTATATCAATTAACGATTATTCATTGTATACTACCAAAATGTTGTAGCCTCAGTTATCGTTTATGATAACACATCAACGGGGGAACCAATGGAGCTTTTCAACTGTACATTGTACATAGATTTGGCTGCCTGCATACTTACCAATCATTCGAAAAATCCCCTGTCTCTGATATCTAATAAACACATAATTAATAGGATATGAGATTGGGTGATAGGATATGGATATAAAATCTAGTTGAAACATTACCAATACTCTTGTTCAATTCCCACGTACATAGATATGTACATATGTACGTGCATGGTATCGCTTTAGGTCAAATGCTTTCATTCGAGTTTTATGCTCTTAGGGAGTTATTACAATCTAAAAATATTATTGATTTATTGCTGTGAAAACGGAGGATCTGGCGAAGGGTTGGGGATTCGCTCCTCTATTATATATATATATATATATATATATATATACATACATATATCCTGTATATTCTTAGAACATGTTTCCGGATAATTATTACTTGATATTGTACAACATTATGATATTTGTGACATCAGACGTACATATGTATGAACATACATACATAGATACATAGATCAACATACATATCATTGTTGAAACTGAAACGCAACCCATAACGATGTTGTTTTATGTATGTACATATGTACATGCATATATATGATGTGTGTATGAATATATGAATTGTTTAAACGATGTGAATTTTACTTTTTATTTTATAATTACATGTGTAGTAGATACGAGATTCTGCAATAATTTACTCTTACCCTTGTTTATGATATTTTTAAAGAAAAAACGCAACCCATAACGATGGTATTCTACCAATGTATGTATGTATGTAAGTACAAATGTTCTCGTACATATGTGAAGCGTGTATGAGTGAACATATAAGTGTTGCATATATGTATATATAATACGCAACACTTGAAGGACTTGGAAGTAAAAGAAAAGCAAACTGAGTTTTATCTGTCTAAACTATGTATTTCTGTAGTATCAATGGATTAAATGGTACAAAATTTTAAATGAATGACTTACGATGACGTATCACAATTACATATTCAAACAAGGCTAAAAATTTTGTTTGTCAAAGTACAAACCCAAAATCAAATGGTTAGAGATCGGATTCTAAAAGACTTCGGATTGTTGTATTTGACGAAGTTTCCCGTATAACATACGAGTATCTCCAGATTGATTTCATCAATCATGTTCCGGTATATGATATACATCCCGTCGTTCATATTCCACAACATAGGCCTGATAGTATTTACGATGTTTTCGAGCTCCTCCAGTGTCGATTTAGCCATTGGAACATCTTTAGGGCCTGTACACAGCAATTGCAGTGTTATTGCGACGTATTTCGCTTTATAAATTATGTTGAACACCTGATCCAACACAAATGAATTATATGTCACCGGCCTGGGATTCGCAGCCTTTGCCTCGACAATTAGTTGTCCATGAAAGTCCAGCAATTGGGCCACGGTCGTTATTTTTGGTATGGTGAGGAGATAATCCATTTTGGATATCTTTTAATGACACTTGTGATTGACCATTAGATAGTGATATAAAAACATGTGACAATCGTTTCGCTACAAAATTAACCCTTTACGGCCATGACCATATCGATGAAAATTAAAAGGTAGTCATTTAATTTTATTCCACTACATATATACATATGTAGGTACATATTATACAAGTATGTATGTCAAATTCAAATATAAATATTCGCTCTTATAAATTATTATACAAAACTATATAAAGAAACCAATCCTCGCAGCATCATCACAATGACCACTAACGATACAGAAGTTCCTGAAGTATTACCATGCGAAGTGGAGGAGGCGATCAAGTCTTCCAAAAATGGTAAAACCCCCGGCGACGACAACATCTAAATTGACCTATTAAAGGGTGGAGGCCGCCCTCTATACAATATCTTAGCGAAATTATTTACAAAATGTTTTCTAGAGCCAACTCTACCGGATTTATGGAACAACACGTCCATAATTTTAATTTATAAGAAAGGGGACTCGGAGGATATAAAAAAACTACCGCTCCGCTAATTTACTCTCGACAGTCTACAAGATCTTCACGAAGGTAATAACGCAGCGGCTGAAGGCAACGCTCGATTCTAATCAATCCATAGAACAAGCAGGGTTCGGGGCCAATTTCAGCACAATGGATCATCTTTAGGTGGTAAGAGAATTGGTTGAGCGCACGAACGCATATCGCCAACCACTATATTTAGGTTTAATCGACTACGAGAAGGCGTTTGACTCAGTCAGTCAAACAGCCGTACTGGATGCCCTCCAGAAACAAGGCGTTGCGCAACCTTACGTCAGCCTGCTAGCTACCATCTACAAAAAGGCAACAGCCTCAGTTCGTCTCTTTGAAGACACGAAGCAATTCGGTATTGAGAAAGGTGTTAGGCAAGGAGACACCATTTCTCCTAAATTATTCAATGCGGTGCTCGAGGACATATTGAGGTCGCTGGAATGGCACAAAACAGGGGCCAAGATTAACAGAAGACATTTGAGCCATCTAAGATTCGCTGACGACATACATAGTTATAGTTGCATGTAACTCAGTAGATTTAAGAAATAGGTTAACAGAATAAATCAACGAAAGTATGAAAGTAGGCTTAAAAATTAATTTTAATAAATCTAAAGTTATGTTTAATGAATTTTGCACGCAAAGCGTAGTCACAGTATATAATCATATTGTAGAGATAATTGATAGTTATCTATACCTAGGGCAGTTGGTGAATATGACTGGATGTAAAGAAGAAGAAATAAAACGAAGAATAAAACTAGGATGGAGTGCTTTTGGACGAATGAACATAGTTTTTAAATCCAACATTCCGCTATGCTTAAAAAAGAAGGCATACGACCAATGCATACTACCAGTTATGACGTATGGATGTGAAACTTGGACGCTAAATTCAAGAATGCTACGAAAGATCCAGTGCACACAGAGATGCATGGAAAGATGTATGCTTGGTATAACAAGAAGAGATCGCAAAATACATGGGTAAGAAGTATGACCGAAGTGGCAGATATAGCAGTACGCGTGAAAAAGTTTGTAAGTAAGTAAGTAAGTAAATTAGTAAGTTTGTTTGAAATAAGTGAACACACAGCGAGAAGAATGGATGTCTGATGGACTCGAGAAATACTGGAATGGTATTCGAGAGGATGTGAAAGACAACAAGGTGGACCGAGTAGAAGATGGGCTGATGAATTGAGACAAATGTGTGAAGTCAAGTGGATACAGATTGTTCAAGACAGACAGGAATGTAAGAGGTCTTCATCCAGCAGTGGATGGTGATGATGAATGATTGTATCAGCGATTGTATGAATGAATGAATGAATGATGATGATGAATGATACAGCGGAATATGTGAAAAACGTGACTGGGATGGACGCGAAAAAATACTGCGCGGAAGAAAGCAAGGAATGGGCTGATGAATAAAAAATAATGTATGTAGTCAAGTGGATGAGAAGCATGGAAAGATACATGGGTAAGAGGAATGACTAATGTGGCAGATATAGCAGAATGATTTAAAAAGTTGAAGTGGCAATGGGCTGGACACAGCGAGAAGAATGGATGGCATATGGACGCGAGAAATACTGGAATGATATCCAAGAGGATGTGAAAGAAAGCAAGGTAGACCGAGTGTAAGATGGGCTGATGAATTGAGAAGAATGTGTGGAGTCAAGTGGATGCAGATTGCTCAAGGCAGACAGGAATGGAAGAGGATTGGAGAGGCCTTCATCCAACAGTGGATGGTGAACGGCTGAAAATGATGATGATGATGAAATTATTGTAGTATCCCAACTAGCAAACTATCATAAAAATCATGCGATTTTACACAAAAGTACACAGACATACAGACATTTTCCAGAAATCATGAAAACGTGATCGGGGGATGATACCTGATACAAATCAGTCAAAAGCTCGAAGTCGAATTTTCGCACGATCACAATACTTTATCCGATTAGGATAAATGTCATGTTAATCGCGACACAAGGCCGACTTCAGTTCTTGTAATATTGAAATTTGCTGGCCATGATTTTAAGGTGGCTAGTACATATACATACATAGGTGGATGAATATCCAATAGTTGAAGTACTACGTCGATCTCTTTTCTGAGGCAGTGAAATCCAAGCGTTTTAAATTATTTTTTTATTTTAGATAATTGGACTATTTTTTGGAATAAATAATGATATATTTTCTTTGAAAATAAAATCTACTCATTGAAAATGTTCTCGCATTTTCTTAGTTTAATGAATAACACATAGTTCAGCTTTAAAAAAATAATCCGTTTTCTTGCATAAAAGGCTCAAATATGCCGAGAGTTATTTGAAGTATAACAAAAGGATCGTTGCATCGATGATCTTGTCGGTACTTTCAATAATATATTCTGCACTTTTCTCTTCATCTCAATAAATTGGAGGCTGTGTAGGCTACCGGTAATCGGAATTGAGGACAGGGCTCGAAATGGAAATTTTCACAAATGGGCTTCTGCACACTTGCAGTTCGACGCTCTTACACTGCAATATAGTCTTGCATCGTTTCTTCGAACTCCTGCTGCATCAATTCTGCAGGATCGCACAATCTTTCTTCGTACTTCGTGCTAAACTTCGCCATCCAGTTAAACAAGTCTTCTGTCGAAACATCGGGATGTGATTTGAGTCCCTTTTCGCATCAAACATTACCCTCTCCTGCTATCACCATGTTGACGACGATTAAGAGGAAATCATTTCGTTTAAGTACTGTTATATAAATTTAATTTCACTCGCTCAGAATTCACGTGGATAAATTGAAAAAGATCTATCATCGTACATATGTCAATTTTTATATGCAAATATTCTACCAACAAGAAGCGTTTCATTCATTTATAAAAAGCACCATTATACCTATATATCTACGAACATATAATTGTTGAAGCATCCGTGGAAAAAAAAAAATCGGGATACCTACATTTAATCCCGATCGTAGGGGGTGATAGGTAAAGCTATTTGGAATGTAAAATACTTATTTTAACAAATTATGGTAATTAACGCTCCTTGTGGCAAATTTTACATAACAACGAGGAACACCTGACACTTGTCAAACAATACTACAGGTTTTCTATCTGCATAATTACCAATATATGTATAACATAAAGCCCTCTGTCTCTGTTTGCGAATGTTTAAATAATTACAAGAATAAGTCGCAAAATTAATGGACAATTTCGTATATATATATGTATGTAGATATTATTATCGCATTATCGCTACATGTTACGTTATTTTAATATATAATTTTATACGCTTAGCGTAAAACCTATCGAATTTGTTATTGATTAATACATTAAGCAACGGTTATGGGTATGTTTTGTACAATATTTTGACATTTGTGACACATTTGACGGAACAGATCGGAAAAATAATTGATAGCAACACCGTATTGGGGTGGTTTTGATGGGTTGTGTTGGTTGATGGCGACAAACAACGACGCATTCATGTCAAATGACTAAAAATCAAATTAAAACGCAACCCATAGCGATGGTGTTCAACATGTGAAGCATGCGTGTAGGTATATGTATGTACATACATAGGTTATGTTTCAACAATGTGCTATCACTTTTCGACTTCCTCTAATGTGTGATATATTTAAATGGGTGGATATGAAGGATTTGAAAATGTTGGAATCGAGCATCAAACAATACATTTTTTAAGTTTTTTTTTATTTAATTGTAAAAATTACACACACATTCGTATATTGTATTATTTTAAGTACAGTAATTTCAACGATCACATCCAAATGTAGTTTTACATGATTTCGAATAGGGGAAGTTGATGAAGACTCTAGACATGCGTACCTCATGGGCGATATCTTGAACAATCTTTTTGTAATGCTCGTGCTGATTCCCGCTGAATGGCGATATCAACACGCCCAAAATTTCCACAATCTTCATCAATGTAGTAATGGCAGAATTGAAGAACGGAACATCCTGACGATCCTTACACAGCATGTGCGACATCACTGCAACGTATCTCGTGTTCTCCATTAAACTGTCTAATGCTTTCAGGGCATTCGCGTCCAATTTAATCAGCTGGCTATATGCATGTATGATCTGGCCATACAGATCTCTCAGCAAATTATGAAAATCGACGATGGTCGTGATGGCTGGAACGTTGACGGGAGGAAACATCTCGGAACGCTTTCACTGACGGCTCTGATTGACCGGGAGATAACAATATCAAATGTATTGTTAGGCATTGATGCAACAACAAACATACAAACATTCGACCATAACCATATCGACGATGATTAAAAAGAAAATCATTTCATTTTATTTTACTCCCAGTTTTATTACAGTTTAAAACATGGCTCATCGTATTGTTTGTAAGAGATGATCAATGCGAAAATCATCAAAATAGTCAAATTCTGAACCCATGACCGTGACTTATTGTATGTAGGACCACCCAGCTTAAAATCATAAGCTTAATTTTATCGTATGTGTATGGTATATTGCAGTGCTTCCCAAACTTTTTGGTACCGCGACCCACTTTTTCGAACGACAAACATTCGCGACCCACCTTTTTTTAATGGACATGGTGGGAGGGGGGGGGGGGGTATTTAAATTATTTTTATATAACTTACGAAAAAAGCAGCTGGGATAAACCTTGTACAATGTGGACTCGTCCAGTTGCAATGAGAAAAATGTTACTAACTCACCAACTCTTTGGATCAGCTCATCTTCTGCCCACTGGGCTATTTCATCGTTTCGACTTTTCGACTTTTAAACTTCTTTCTTGCTATTATCATCAAACATAATTCCAACCGTGCATTTTATTGGTGGTGGCACTAAAGTCTTGCCAATAATTGTATGCGGCTTACTAGTTTGCGCGATTTGCAAACTAATCAGGTGCGAGGCGTGGAGAGAATTTTCATTAATGCTGGTGTAATGCGAAAACTTCGATTTCGATGACTTAAACTATTCCAGTTGTCTTTTAAAAAATTCCAGTGGCTTGTTGCATATTATTATTACTTTCCTTTTTTTTCATATTTTATTTTTAAATAATTTAAAAAAAAAATCACATTCTTCCGAATCTGAATTTTGAACATAAAATTTTTGATAAAAATCGGCTCGCAACCCACAGTTTGGGAAAAGCTGTACTATTATATAATTTCAATAGCATCATTGTATTTTAAACTAACATAATACATAACCTCTTTTGGTCATGACCACGTGCATTAGGGTGAAGCGATCTTGTATGAAGAAAATTTTTTATTTTTTTTATAAATATTAGTATTTTTTATTATTAAGTCGCTGGTGGCCACAGTAAAATCCTCTATGTAGTGGCGCATGCGGCCACCGTGGTCGCCCTTGAGAACCACTGGTCTAGGATATAATTCATATATATTTGTATGTATGTATGTACAGCGAAATTTTTTTTTTTTTTTTGAAAATCAAAATACTTGGGCTTGGGATAGTTGCTCCATGGCTGTACAAAACAAACGGTATAATTATTTTTTTGATATTTTAATTCTTTATACTGCCCCAAAGGGGTGAAAATTTTAGGAAAAAAATGATTTTACCTAAAAGTGGAAGGTTCATGTGTGGTATTAAAACGCAGGTAAAATTCTTTTCTTATTGTTTATTTGGTTTAAGACAATGCAAATATGCAACACACACGTTTAAATTAATAATTAAAAGCAAAAAACACAGAAAAAGTCTTACCAGAATCCCACAAGAAAAACTTAAAAATAACCTAGATACTAGGGGTAATAATTTTTTTTTGTGTTAAAAATAGGCATTATTTTTCATATTTGGAGTGTCGTTTTTATGAAACCATCTCACCTTAAGGGTCCACAAAGAGTAGTAGAGACTTCTGTCACTATTTTCAATGTGTAGCTTGAGTGTGGCAAGGAAAAATCTTTATCCGAGGTAAAATGACTATTTATTACTTTTTATCAGTTAGAAAACTAAACTTTATACATGCCTTTCCGTTTACATTTTTCATTAGAAGTTGTATTATATTATATTTTAATAAATTTTCATATATGTACATAAAAAGAGTAATCTCTAATTGTAATTAATTAACGAACAGTCCATTACGTAGTCAGTCAACGTAGTCAGTCCATTACTTTATTAATTATTTATGTGTGATTTTTTTTTAAATATTTACTATTACACAAAATGAAGATTTCAGAATATTCACTGTATTGTTCTCAATAAATATATCAATATTAATCTCGAGATAACCACGTGTGAAGCGATGCTTGTATAGCTACGCGCTAGATTCGGGACCCAGCCCAGTATGCTTCGTGAAGAAATCTGTAAATTTTACAACGATCTTAATACGGACAAATTCGACAAACAGAGATTTTGCTGAAAAAATGTTGGTGGTTTTTGGATCAACCTACATACATATGTATATGAACAAACATTTTCAATCATGCATATCAATAAAAATTATTTACGATCAAGCATCACGGATGAACATTTACAAGCAAAATTTACTGCTTCATCCAAAAAGTTTGCCCAGGCCTGATCTAACATAACGATAAGAATAAGCTTAACAATTAGACGGTGAAGAACAACCAACGGCGATTTCATTTCAAATGACAGATTTTCACATTCGTGTATACTACTTGTAGTTTAATTAACTGTGAGTGAGAAATTGAAAATAATCAGATTAAATAATGGACTTTTCAATATGGTTTTCTGTTTACAAAATTTACATTTCTGTATAGAAAATAAAATTTGTAAACCATCTATTACAAAAGCTATTTGATAGATATTTCGTTACCGATGATGCCGTAGGACGTTCAACATATAACTTCAAACGACTTTTGTCTACATATGACTAGTGAAACCGCTTTTCTTTAAATCAATTAACGATTATTCATTATATATTAGCAAAATGTTGTAGCCTCAGTCATCGTTTATGATAACACATCAACGGGGGAACCAATGAATTTTTCAACTGTACATTGCACATAGATTTGGCTGCCTGCATACTTACCAATCGTTCGTAAAATCCCCTGTCTCTGATATCTAATAATTAATAGGATATGTGATTAGGTGGGATATGGATATAAAATCTAGTTAAAGCGTTACCAATATTATTGTCTTGTTAAATTTCCACGTATGTATGTACATACGTGCACGGTATCACTTTACATATGTAGGTCAAATGCTTTCATTCGAGGTTTATGCATTTAATGAGTTACTAAAATATTATTGAATAATTGCTGTGTTTAAGTGGTTAAATATAAATATGCATCAGATGCTATGAAAACAGATGATCTGGAGAAGGGCTGGGATTTGCTCCTATATGTACGAGACCATCGAAGGTCTAAGTTCATAGATACATATATCTTCTTAGCACATGATTCCGGAAAATAATTAGTAGTAATTGTACAATATTATGATATTTGTGACATCGGACGTATGTACATACATATGTACATATATTAACGTTTTCATTTCAAATGACAAGTGTTGAAGCTAAACCGCAACTCACAACGATGTTGTTTTATGTATAAAATATGTGATGTGTGTATGAATGTATCAATTATATAAACGATGTGTATTTACTTTTTATTTTATAATTACATATGTAGATACAAGATTCTGCAATAAATTACAAATTTTTCATGTAAATCATCATGCCGGGTATTTGTGGCTCTCACCCATGTTTATGATTCATACATACATATGTATTTAAAGTGTGTATATATGTATGTGTCAATATATTAAATAATGTTTCAACCGTGTGCAATTACATATCTAGTAGTTAATTGAAAGAAATTTTGAGGGGATTGCGATTCAGGGGTTGTATGGCGGCAAATAAGAATCAAGATTTTAATACATTTTTACTTTATTGAGGTATAAATATCGCAGACTTATTTATGAGTGCAAACAATATTTCAAATTGATAAAACAAATTATCAATTATCAATCCATGGATAAAAACAGTTGGGGAAATTTATATTTGCACCCGTTTTTGCAGATATTTATATTGCGGTAGAAATCTTCCACCTCATCTAAGACCTCTGCGCGCCTCCTTGGTATCCAGTTAAAGACCAGCTTTGTAATGATAACGATGGAGAAATCGACCATTTTAAATATTTTTTTCACCACGTGAACCTCGTACTCGATTTGAAGACGATGGTAGGCCTTCAAGCTGATAATTGTCAATCCGTTAATCAAATCGAGTATTTCCTCAACCTCTTCCTTGTAATGATTTCCTCGACAAAACATTTTCACGTGGAGTCTCCGTAGTATCTTCTTTAAACAATTGAATACATCAGCTATCTTCATGCTGGTAGATAAATCTTTAATATATATCGACATCTTGACAGACTGCTACGTATAATCGACCGGAAGATGATATGACATGTGATTTGACACCGTTTGCGCAAAACACAATACCCTTTCTAGCCATGACCGTATCGATAAAATTAAAATGAAATCATTTAATTATATTCATTTCAAAATAATTTCATTTCATTCTCTGAATGGGCCGTTTGATTCACGACGCATCGTTAATATTGTAACTGGTGATAATGGTCAGCTTCCGACCTCGTGCCAATAATTTCCCTTTTTGATTATTATTATTTCGATCAATAACTTGCCATGATCAGTACTGGTATTTTAATTGTTCTGTTTATATAATAATCCTATGTTTCATTGCAACATTTTATTTCATCGCTGATATATACATATTATAAAATATTGTTTCCAAACGATAGCTCCAATCAGTTATCAACCACGAACAGTAAATTATTCATTATAAACAAATGAAGGATTAGCAATTAACGTTTTCCTTAGCAAAATTTAACGGTTAACGTTTTCCTATATTCGCGGCTTATCGTATACATTCATTATAGCAGATGATCGGATAATTATTTTATCCCAAAGAAAAATGATCAAATTCTGTCCGCGTGTTCGTATGTCAATTTTAATATCCCAAAAATTTCCCTTTACAAATATTACTATTTCTACCAATAACACTGAGCAACAAAAAAAATACCCAGAGCGGAGATTAGTCAATCTTTACTAAGTTTGACCCACTAAATTCGAATCCGATAATGATTTTTGTTTGTATGCTCTCGTTTATGAGATATTTGTGAATTAAAAAATATCCATTTTTTTGGCTTTAACTCAAAATACATATACTATCGCTGTGCTCAAAGTAAGTATTGAAATCAAAAGTCAGATATTTTTCCTATTCCTTGTGATTTTTTATTGCTTTGATTACTTATAATTAATTATCTAACGAATTTTGAAAGTCAAAAATATATTTTTTTTACACATTTTTTTCCCTATGCTATTTGGCGTTTATTTGGTGAGTTTTTTTATTTAACCACGTTTATAAGGATTGGTTTTCTATCAAAATATTTTTTTATTTTATCTTAACGTACTAATTCGAGCGGTAAATGATTTTAAACTGCGTTATGAGATGTTACCGGCAGCGCGCTTATCGGTCATAAAGATATTCGCGCTCTCTCTCTTTCTCGTCTTCTCTCGAACGTCTTCTGTTGAATGTCTTCTGTTAAATCAATAGAAAACATATCTGACTATTGATTTCAATACTCACTTTGAGCACAGCGATACTATATTTTGAGTTATAGACCGCAAAAGCCAAAAAAATGGATATTTTTTACATTTTTTAAATCGCGAATATCTCATAAACGAGAGTATACCAACAAAAATCATTATCGGATTCGAATTCAGTGGGTCAAACTTAGCAAAGATTGACCAATCTTCGCTCTGGGTTTTAAAAAACGTGATTTTTTGTTGCTCAGTGTAACTTACCGTAAATTGTTCATTATTACCCTTTCCGACCATAACCATATCGGCGATGATTAAAAGATAATCATTTTATTTTATTCCCAGTTTTATTACAGTTTGATACACGGCTCATCTAAATTGATGCGAAAATCATGAAAATTGTCAACTTCTGAACCCATGACCGTACCTACATACATACATATATCAATTTTGATAATAAAATCTCTCCTATGACTTATTGAATGTACGACCACCCAGTTTAAGAATCATAAGCTTTACTTTATCGTGTAATTCTCTAATAGTATATGTATATGTAGTATATTCTTTTATAGAAGTTTTATTTTAATATCACACGATTCTGAAAAACTTTTTTAACGATAAACAATTTTTGATTTGTCCTTTATTTTCTCCAAAAAAATATAGTCACCGTAGCCATCGTACATATGTCAATTTTTATATGCAAATATACATTTGTGACATTTGATGGAACAGATCCGAAAAATAATTGATAGCAACACCCTCTTGGGAATAGTTTTGATGGGTTGTGTTGATTGATGCCGACAAACAACGACGCATTCATGTCAAATGACTAAAAATCAAATTAAAACGCAACCCATGGCGATGGTGTTCAACATGTGAAGCGTGTGTGTATACATGCATAGGTTATGTTTCAACCATGTGCTATCACTTTTCGACTTTCTCTAATGTGTGATATATTTAAATGGATGGATGTGAAGGACTTGAAAATGTTGGAATCGAGCATAAAACAGTACATTTTTCATGGTTATTTTTATTTAATTGTAAAAATTACACACGCATCCTTATATTTTATTACTTTTGTGAAAGTACAATAATTTCAATGATCGAATCCTAATTTAGTCTTACATATGTACATGACTAAGGGAAGTTGATGAAGACAATAGACATGCGTATCTCATGGGCGATGTCTTGAATAATCTTGTTGTAAATCACTTGCTGATTCTCGCTCGTTTCCGATATCATGTCGCCCAAAATTGCCACAATCGTCGTCAGTATTCTATTGGCAAATTTGTAGAACGGAGCATCCTGACGACCCTTACACAGTATGTGCGACATCACTGCTACGTATCTCGTGTTCTCCATTAAACTGTCTAATTCTTTCAGGGCATTCGGGTCCGAATTCATCATCTGGCGATGTGCAAATTCAATCTGGCCAAACACATCTCTCAGGGAGTTCAGAAAATCGATCTTGTTCGTGATGGCTGGAATACTGACGGGAGGAAACATCTCGGAACGCTTTCACTGACGTCTACATATAATCGACCGAGAGATAACACTATCGAATCTATCCAGTCATTGCGCAACAAACGTAGCACTTTTCGACCATAACCAAATCGATGATGATTAAAAGAGAATCATTTAATTTTATTAATTTATTCCAGTTTGATACATTGATACATCGTATTGTTTGTAAGAGATGATTAATGCGAAATACATACATATGTATATCAACTTCGACAGTGAAATCATTAGTACGACTTATTGTATGTACGAACACCCAGCTAAGAATCATAAGCTTTATTTTATCAAATATACATCCTATTGTATAATACCTCATTTAATTTCAATAGCATCATTGTATTTTAAACAAACATAATACACAACCTTTTTCGGTCATGACCACATGCATACATACATACATACATATGTACATACATTATACATACACATAGAAAATCATTTAACTAAAATAAGTTTCATTTTGATATACGAATATAAAAGTATAATTAGCAGATTGCTATACGTACATATAAGTAGGGATTGTAGAATAAGGTAGTTCGAAAGCTTGACGTTGACAGTTTGTTGCCGATGATGTTATTTGAAATTTAATGTTCCTATTAGTTTTTGTCTGCAAATGACCAACCCAATCATGTATTTTAATGTTAAACATAATGAATTCTTTATAATTACTAGAAAAATCTGGCACATTTCAGACCAAGTCTTATAGGTTTGCTACCTTTATACTGACTAATCAGTCAAAACCATTAATTACATTAATACAACACAAAATCAAATTTTGAAGTGCTATTTTATATTATACGTATACCGTTGACCATTTCCACGTATTATTTGCCTACGTATGTATGTATGTATATGCAATAACACACTGCCAAGTATATTTAAAATCTAACTAATAATAAATACATTGTACAATATTTTGACATTGTAACATTTAACGTAACGATTAGAATCTTAACAGTTAGACGGTGAAAAAAAAACAACGGCGCTTTCATTCCAAATGACAGATTTTTTCAACATTCCTGTAGTTGAATTAAATGTGATTGAGGAATTGAAAGTAATCAAATTAAATATTGGACTTTTCAATATGCTTTTCTGTTTGTCAAAATTACATTTGTTTACAGAATTAAATTTGTAAAAAATCTAATAAATAACGGAATGATTGGAAAAGCTATTTGAGAGATAATTCGTTACCGATGATGCCGCATGACGTTCAACATAAAACTTCATATGACTTTTCTTCCATATAACTACTGAAATTACTTTTCTTTATATCAATTAATAATTATTCATTGTATAATAGCAAAATGTTGTAGTCTCAGTCATCGTTTATGATAACACATCAACGGGGAACCAGTAGAGCTTTTCAACTGTACATTGTACATAGATTTAGCTGCCTGCATACTTACCAATCATTTGTAAAATCCCCTGTCTCTGATATCTAATAAACAAATAATTGATAGAATATGTGATCAGGTGATAGAATATGGATATAAAATCTAGTTTAAACATTACCAATACTATTCATTGTCTTGTTCAATTTCCACGTACATATGTACGTGCACGGCATCACTTTAGGCCAAATGCTTTCATTCGAGTTTTATGGATTTAAGGACAATCTAACAATATTATTAAGATTGATTAATTTCTAATTAAGTGGTAAAATATAAATGTTCATCAGGTGCTATTATCCAGCGAAAGGCTGGGATACGCTCCAATACAAGACAATCGAGAGACTGAATTCATAGTTACATATGTCTTCTTAGAACTTGTATCCGGAAAATCATTATCGGTAATTGTACATATGTAAGTAATTAAGGGATTCCATTACCGGTAAAACCGAAACCGGGGTTTTTTTTAGCAAACTATGGTCTTCGGTATTACCGGGATTATAAAATAGACTACCGGTAATTACCGAAATATAATAATTATGTTCAAATTTTATATTTTTTTTATTTTCAGCCCTAGATTATTTCATATTCGCATTTCATGGTCTACGTCAATACAAAAAAAAGATGGGTAGACATCTCTAAGGAAACCTTTATATTTTATGACCCCCAATATATGTATGTACTAAATTGTTTTGAATTCGGAAAACAACATTTTAAAGGCTAGTTTGCCGGTTCGTTTGACTAGCAGATCAAAAAACAATTGATTTTTCGACCTGTTTTTCAAACGAACCGCCAAGTATAGGTACCATAAATTTATAATCTTGAAAGTAAAGATAAAATACGTTGAATATATCGTACATAGTTCTGAGACCGTAAATGACCGTAGAAGACTGAGACAGAAAATACCGTATTTTTGAATACCTACATATAATGATTTACAACAAGTATGTCGTTGATTTTGAACTTACCCATTTTCGATTCCTTCCGATTTTTTTCTTGGAATTCAACTGAAATTCTAAAACCATCCCTTCCACACAACAATTCACAAAAATGTATTTACTTTCCTTTTGACGCCCTCGCTGAGGACTCGGTTTCAGTGTCGGTTTAAGTGAGATTTTTTTCGTGTATATATTCATATATTATACATAATTCATCACGAAATACATTAAAGTTCCGACATTAAAAGTTTGTGTAAAAGATGAATTTTTAATTAATGATTTTTTACTAATTATCCACATCTATATTTATAAAAAAACCGGTAATTACCACCGGTGAGATTTTTTCAGTAATACCGGTTTTTTTAAATGTCGGTAATTTTGGAAACCCTAACTATGTACATATGTACATTTGTGATATCGGACGTATGTACATATATCGACGCATTCATTTCAAATCACAAGTTTTAAAGTTAAAAATCAACCCATAATGATGGCATTTTACCTACACATGTACTTATACAAATGTACATATGTACATACATATGTGAAATGTGTATAGGTATGAGTGAACACATTATATAATTTTTCATCCGTGTGCATTTACATGACAATCATTTCATTTAAATCGTCATGAAAGGTATATGTGACTCTCGCTTTTGTCTGTTATACATAATATTATCTAGTAGTTACATAATTGAACGAACTTTTGGAGGAATTGTCATTCAGAGGTTTGTAAGGCAGCAAATAAAAATCAAGTTTTTAATACATTTTTACTTTATTGAGGTACAAAAATCGCAGAATTATTTATTAGTGCAAACAATATTTAAAATTGATTATACAAATTAGCGTTCGATATTTATTCTGGTATCCGTGAATCAAAACAGTTCAGGATTTTTATATTTGCATCCCATTTTGCAGAAATCTAGTAAAAAGTTTAGTTTTTGTATTTCTTCAAAGATTTCTGCCCGCTTTTTTGATTTCCACTTGGCGACCAAGTTTATAATTATAGTAATCGAGGTATTGACCATTTCAAAGATCGATTTCACCTGAGATACGTCGTAGTCACTTTCAAGAAGAAAGGTGCATCTGACGGTGGCTAGTGTCAATCCTTCCATCAAATCGGTTATTTCCTGAACCTCATTCTTGCAGAATTTCTTGCGATATAGGCTTTTCTCATAGCATCGGCTCTGTATCTTCTGCACACAAGTCACCGTCTCAATCATGTCCATGTTGGCAAATACTGAATGAGAATTAGATGACGTCATGGATGCTGATTGACAGATTTCCACGTGTAATCGACCGAAAAGTGTGATGACAAGTGATTTGACACCGTTTGCGCAACAAACAATACCATTTCTGGCCATTACCGTATCGATAAAATTGAAAAAAAATCAATAAATTCTAGTTAATTCAAAATAGTTTAATTTAATTCTCTGAATAGAGCATTTGATTCACGTCTTATCGTATTTCTTTAAATACAAAGAAAAATGGTCAGCTGTGCCAATATTTTCCCCTTTCAATTTTTGTTATTTCTAGCAATAACAAACCTTGATTACTTGTGTTCTTTTTTTTATAAACTTTCATTATAAACAAATGAACGTTTTCCCTAGCAAAATTTAACGGATAAAGTCGCACATACTCGTACACATTTTCCAAATTAAATTTTGATCAGGGGAGGATCAAAAAAATCTAGAGGGTCTAATTTTCTCACGATCACAACCCTTTACCGTACGTCATACTATATACTAGATAAAGTTATTATCGAAACAGTCAAGTAGCAGAAGATCCGAAAATTATTTTAAAGCGAAGAAAAATGGTCAACTTCTGACCTCGTGTTCGCATGTCAATTTGTATGTACATATGTACATGTATGTATGTACACATACAGTGCTCTAAATGGAAATTTTCACGAATGGGAGCACTCGATAATTTTCAAAAAATATCAAACGACCTTTGTACGTACATTTCTATACATACATATATTATAACACCGAAACACTTACGTAACATATGTACACCAATATAAATGAATTTATGGTTGTATATATGTATTAGGTTATTATTATTATTATGAAACAATTTACATGCACAATTTAACGGTTTTTTTTAATTTGAATAATTGTTAATATCACTATTTAGTTAAGTCACGTGCAGTAATTATAATTCAGACAACTTAAAAAATGTTGCTAGAAAAGTGTTTGTTAGTGATGAAGTGCAGTAATAAAATATAAATAAAAAAAATAATCAAGCGATTCCCTTTGATAGATTGAAATTGCAAATACGTTCGGTAAATTCAAGTTCTCTCATCAGAGGGACAGGCAAGACTGAAGTATTTTGAAATTTTGGTTCCTTTAGTATAATGGTAGCGGTACAGCTACTTTAGAAATTTTGTTAAAATAAGAAAGCCGACAATTCAAAGAAAGATATCGTAAATTATCGAAATGACCGATGCCCCGAGAGGGACCCGTTGCAGTTCAACCATAGTGTGGCAGACAGTGCCGACCATAAAGCAATAAAACTTTTTGCGCATAAAAACCCTCGAATTCTAAATGTTATCTTCAAGTAACACAAGTGCATCCAGCTTTTTCAAAACATAATAATATTTTAAATGGCTTTTGAAACATAATAATATTTTAAATAATTTTTATCGGAAATCAAAATTCTTGGACGTGGGATAGTTGCTCCATGGCTATACAAAACAAACGGTATAATTATTTTTTTGATATTTTAATTATTTTTTCGATATTTTAATTATTTATACTGCCCCAAAGGGGTCAAAAATGTAGAAAAAATATGATTTTAGCTAAAAGTGGAAGATTCATATGCGGTATTAAAACGCAGATAAAAAACATTTCTTGTCGTTTATTTGGTTTAAGACAATGCAAATAAGCAACACACACACGTTTAAATTAATAATTAAGAGCAAAAAACACAGAAGAAGTCATACTAGAATCCCACAAGAAAAACTTAAAATTCACTATTTTCACTATCAAAAGTCACTATTTTCACTGTGTAGCTTGAGTGTGGCAAGGAAAAATCTTTATCTGAGGTAAAATGACTAATCATTACTTTTTGATCGGCAATAGCTTGTTAAATAGTCTCTTTATCTATGAATTTGTTGTAAGGAGACTCTATTACCTCTTCCCAATTTATAATATTGCCACAACATGCTTCAGAAAGTTAGTAATCAGTAAATTCAGAGAATTAGCGTTGCGAAATATATTAAAAGCCCTGTATTTGTAAATTGCCTATATTTAATTATTCTGAAGCCTTTGCATTGTCTTAAATCAAATAAATGACAAAAAATGTATTTTATCTGCGTTTTAATACCGCTATATGAACCTTCCACTTTTAGCTAAAAACATATGTCGTCTAAATTTTTAACTCCATTGGAGAAGTATAAAGAGTTAAAATGTCAAAAAAATTATTACACCGTTTGTTTTGTATACCCATAGAGCATAATTTCCAAACGAAAGCATTTTGTTAAAAAAAAAAATAATTTCGATCAACTTACTAACCATGGGAAGATTTTATATTTTTTCCCAATATTCAAGCAGCTCGGGGCAGTACTAAAAATTAATATTTTTATCAGATATTTTGCTGTTATGATGGGTATGTGATAGAGCACTAATCCCTGGCCCAAGCTTTTTGATATTATGAAAAAAAACATTTCTTCGTACAATATCGCTCCACCCTAGTATATGTACATAGTAACATACATATGTATGTATGTATATATGTACATACAAACATGAAAATACATTTAAAGGAGTTTTATTTTGATATACGAATATAAAAGGATGACAGAATAAGGTACTATATAATGAGATATAAGGATGGTAGAATAAGGTACTTCGAAAGCTTGAAGTTGACTATTTGTTGCCGATGATTTTTTTGATATTCAATGCTCCTATTATTTTTGTCTGCAGATGACCAACATAATCATTGATTTTAATGCTAAACATGATGATTTTTTTATAATTACTAAATACAACAATAAACCATTCATTTTGAAAAAAATTAAATCCACATACACCGAATATGTACATACATATGTAGATTAACGGGGAAAATGTAGCACATGTCAAACCATGCTCTGCAGGTTGTCTACTTTCACACTGACTAATAAACCATTTTTATTAATCATTACGAGACAATATCAAAATTTTGAAGTGATATTACACATACAAACATATAAACAGTTGTATAAGCCTGTTGAATATCAACGGATGTGTTTGACGTAATTGATTACGAATAAATTTAACAATGTTGCGAACCTATTAAGGATTAATATTTTCAAATTATAGGAGGCCTTCCATCATCGGTGTTGGCTGAACGCGTTAGAGCTAACTCAACCAACCCGGTGATCATGGGTTCAAATCCCACTCGCGACGTTCGTGTTTTATCAATTAAATTTTAATTTCAGCCTTAACCGAGGGGAGCGTTATCAGAAGACAGACAGACGGAATTGGGCTATTAAACATATAGTATGTATATTATACGTATGTAAACCGTTGAACATTTCCACACATATGTACATTAGCTACAATTATTTGACTTTTTCACATTGGAGAAGAAACCTGTTGTTGATATTATTGTTGATCAAAACAAAGCTGCAGTTGGGTTGTACAATTTAAGAAGTGACGGATATCTCATTATAATTTATATGAAACACTTGAGTTTTATCTGTCTAAACTATTTCAAATAATAATCTGTACTATCAATGGATTAAATGGTACAACATTTTAAATGAATAGCTAATGATGTACCACACCGATCAAATAATTGACATAAAAAACCACTGATGAAGATAATTTTGATTTAGTTAGTCGGTGCAGGTAAACTACGGAACTTTCGTTTCAAACGACTAACGTTCAAGCTACATAATGGGCAATGGTGTTTTGAATTTATTTATATTGAATTGTAAAAATTACAGACATAAACAACGGTAAACATCTCTTTTGGAAATCAAATTGTAATAGTACAAAATTAAAAATCAAATTGCCCTAGATTGAGTATAAATTTGGATAGGTGTTGGCAAGGAAGCTTCTTGTTCTGCTCATCTCCTTGTCAATTTCATCAATATTGTCCATGTAGCGTTTATAATTCGTATGGTTCATATTCCATTTCATGTGCATCTGAGGGTATTCACGATTAATGTGAGTACTTCGAGAGACGAAACAATGCTCTCAATGTCTTTAGGGCCAGTACACAGCAGTTGCAGTATCACTGCAATGTATACATACATATATTGGACTATTTTTTGGAATAAATAATGAAATATTTTCTTTGAAAATAAAATATACTCATTGAAAATGTCGTCGCATTCTCATCGTTTAATGAATAATACATACATACATACATGGTTCAGCTTTAAACATATAAATCTTATTCTTACTTAAAAGGCTCAAATATTGCGAGATATTTGAAGGATCCTAAAAGGACCATAGCACCGATGATCTTGTCGGTACATTTAATAATATGTTCTGCACTTTTCTCTTCTTCTCAATTGGAGGCTAGGCTACGGGTAGGTAATAGTCGGCATTGAGGATTTGGCTATGTGATATATTTCATTAAGCTTCTGGGTTTCTTGCAATACAAAAATCGTTTCATTAATTTATAAAAAGCACCATTCTATATCAATAAAAAGCAATATCCTCTTTCGATCATGAATATAAAAATCAAAAACAATCTATGGATAATATTAAAGATCGATTAACGTTGTCTTTATAATACAGCGACAATACCTGGTTTTATCGATCACGTTTTTGTGATTTCTGGAAAATATATGTACATATGTGTGCCTGTGTGTGTATCGGATGTGTGTGAAATCGCTATAGCTCAAAAATCATTTATCCAATCACGCTAAAATTTCATATTTATCGGTTTTTTGTCGGCCATCACAAACCATAGGGCTTTCAAAATGTCAACTGAAGGTGAAAGTGATCCCCTTGGAAACGGGTGATCTGTTTTTAAAATCTGAAAATTTTTGGATAGATTGTAAATCAGGGGTTGTAAGGCAGAAAATAAAAATCAAGATTTTAATACATTTTTACTTTATTGAGATATAAAAATCGCCAAATTGCGTATGTATGCAAACAATATTTTAATTGAAACAATATTTTATTAAAAATGTTCAGGATATGAACATCTGCACGCGGCCTTGCAGAAATCCAGTGCGAAGTCGAGTTTTTTCATGTGTAGAAAGACCTCAACGCGCTTTTTGGCCCTCCATTTGGCGACCAAGTTTATAATTATAGTCATCGAGGTTTCGACCATTTCAAAGATCGATTTCACCTCAGGTATATGGTGCTCATTTCCAAGAAGAACGTTGGATCTTAGGATCGAAAATGCCAATCCATCTATCATATCGACAATTTCCTCAACCTCATTCTGGCTGTATTTCTTAAGATACAAGTTCTTCTCATATAATCGGTTCTGTATCTTTTGCACACAAGTAAACGTCTCACCCATAGTCATCTCGAAAAATACTAATTCCGAGTAAAGCGCCATCTTGAATGCTGATTGACAGATTTCCACGTGTGATCGACCGGAAGGTGTGATGACTAGTGCGTTGACGCCTTTTGAGCAACAAACAGTACCATTTCTGGCCATGACCGTAACAATAAAATTAAAAGAAAACCATTTCATTCTAGTTAATTCAAAATAATTTTATTTCAGTCTCTGAATAGGCCGTTTGATTCACGCTGTATCGTGTATATTGTAACAACTGATTGGAAAATTCTATAAAAGCAAGAAAAATGGTCAGTTTCTGACCGTTTGCCAATAATTTCCCTTTTCAATTATTATTAATTCTACCAATTACTTGCCCTGTTCTATTATTTCAATAATCCATTATTTCAATACAACATAAATACATACAATATTGCAACATTATAATTTCACACCGATGATGACATATGTATTATCGTCTCCAAACGATAACTTGAATCAGTTACAACTCTTTATCATACTACATACTATAGGTTTATAGATCATTTGATTAAACATATCTACATATATTGTAGCAGATGATCGGAAAATTATTTTAAAACAAAAAATTCGGGTGTGGCAAAAAAAAAATATTTAATTGTTCGTAACTAGAAATTTCTCCCACAAGTACAAAATTACAATATTGTGAAAATACTGCACATTTAAAAGGCCGAAAAAAATGAAAAACAACAAATCGTTCAAGAGTAAACTGCCACTTCTGCAAGAGGGATTTTGACCAAAACCACAGTATCTTTTACGGCTAACGTGAAAACTATAGATATGAAATTTCGACAAAATCGCCGGTGCCGTTTCGGAAATATTCTGTGGTAAACTTTTCGACAAAAAAAAACCTACTTCCGGTTGACTGATTTTGATGATTTATTTTTTCTAAAATAGAAATTTCTCTCCTGATTACAACATTATAATGTTGTGACGATATTTCATATTTAAAAGGCCGAAAAAAATAAAAAACAACAAATCGTTCAAGAGAAAACTGCCATTTCCGGTTGTAAGATTTTGACCAAAATCACAGTATCTCTTACGACTAACGTGAAAACTGTAGATATGAAATTTCAACTTAATCGATGTGGCAGTTTCGGAAATATGATTTTTAACAGGATTTTTGAATTTTCTGCACGAAAAACATATGTACATATTTACATATATTGCAACATTATATTTCATTGCCGATGATGACATATGACGTTCGTTATTACCCTTTCCGACCATAACCACATCGACGATGATTAACAAAAAAGTAATTTTATTTTATTCCCAATTTTGATTACAGTTTGATTTGAAAGAGATGATTGAAAATTAAATTAAAAATTCATACGAAAATCGTGAAAATGGTCAACTTCGGATCACATTATCAATTTTGATAATGATGTCGCATGACTAATTGTACCCATAAGATCACCCAGTCAAGACTCGTAAGGTTTATCTTATCGTACATTCTATAAATAACTCATTCAATTTCTATAGCATTGTATTTTAAGCAAACATAATACATAACCTGTATCGGTCATGACCGTATACATATGTATGTATGTACGTAAATATGTAGATGAGGGCCCCGATGACAAAACAAAAAACCTGCAATAATTCTATGTACATATACAATATTTTTTTAAACATTGTGAAAAATATTTTAGAAGGATGTGTGCAATAAAAAGTAATAAATATTTTTCATTAAATATATCTATTTTTGAGTAGAATTATGTACATATATCAATAGTAAAGAGAAATTAAATATAAAAAGAAGTTAAGCACAGGCATCAAATATAAAAAAATTCGGATGTGGCCAACCCATGACTTTATCCATATACCTATTAGAGGAATACAAAGAGTAACGAAAATTTTTTTTAAACTTAAAAGTGAAAAATTTTGTTCAAGAGCCGGTGAATATTGCCTCGAACGCTAGCGAACATCAAACACGATAAACTGAAAACGTCACTTCAAATGTACCGATTTTGATGAATTTTTTTAAACCACCATATAAGAATTCTAATTTTATGATATCACGAAGATTCAAAATATTTAAAAGTACAAAAAAAAAAAAAAGTTTGATCAAAACCTTATCAACTCTTTAATGTTTTATGAAAACTATAGATATGAAATTTCGACTTGATCGGCGCAGTAGTTTCGGAAATATTCCGTTGTAACAGGATTTTTGACTTTTCAACAAGAAAAAAATCCAACTTCCGGTTAACTGATTTTAATAATTTATTTTTTCGTAACTATGTAGGTATTTCCTCAGGATTATAATATTACAATATTATGACGATACTAAATATTTGAAAGGCTGAAAAAAAAAAAAAAAAAACAAAATCTTGTTCAAGAGTAAACTGCCACTTCCGGTTAGCGGATATTGACCAAAATCATAATATGTATCACTTACACCTTACGTGAAAATAATAAATATGAAAATTCAGCTTGATAGACTTGATAGTTTCAGAGAAAAGGTTAAAGTTAAATAGTACACCGACACCGTCATATGTATGTACATTGTACATATGTACCGATGTATAGACATTTTCCAGAAATCATGAAAACGTGATCATGGGATGATACCTGATGCGAACGATCACAATACTTATTATCTATCTTTACTTTTGAATAATCGATATTTTTTGCTACCTCGGCCTCGACCGACAATAAGCCCAAAGATGAAAGACGGTTTTGACACAATGTAGTTGTCCGTAAAACATTTTTAATTCTTGATAAACAACTAAATGATCTTTCAGCCTGACCCACAGTTAATGGTATTGTACAAAACAATCTTCAACCAAATACAATATTGGGAAATATTGGTTCAAGATAAAGTTGTTTTATTTTATTCGACAACTGTTCGGGTAAAACATTTTTTATTTGAATATTTGCATCATATATTGCTTTCAGATGTAATAGTTCTTCGGATTACAGCTCAGTAAGATGATCTTTTTATTTGATTTGTATTTAAATTGCATTTTCCCGAATTTCGACATCATTTAAGTCGCGCAACAACCAGAGGACATTGAATAAATTATTTATTTCTTTTGCTGTAGCAAATCAAGTTGTTATGTTTACAATAAGGCTGTCTATAATAACATTAAATACGTTGAATTTAAATGCTTCACCAGCTGAAGCATTATTCTTGATTCTTCAGCATTTCTTGACATCTTCTTTTTTTGTCGATCTGAAAATTCAGCTTGCATACCTACATTTACAGCTGCGAGCTTGTATTCGTTTAAGATTGCTTCCCATTTATTTCTAATCTCTTTCAAATCAGTCAGAAGGCTAAAAAGATTTGCTACTTCTATATCGATGATGGTATTTCGAGCTTGTAAGATTGTACATACACGGCAGAACAGAAGTACACGACACCACGCACCACTTGCAATATTTAGTTTTGTTTTATGCGAGGGGCCCTTCATGAATTCTTCTCAAAAGTCATAAAGTTGCAAGTTGCAAGTGGGGCTGTGAGACGGAGACAGATAGAAATCGGTTTATATAGATTTTTTTTTAAATACTGTTAAGATTTTCTCCAGAACTGGGCCCTTCAAGTAGTAAGGGTCCCGGGGATTTGTCCTCTCCCTCCCCCCCATCTCATAAGCCCTGAATACAGCAATGAACCATTCATTTGGCAAAAATTTAAATCCACATACACCGCATATGTATGTACATATGTATGTATGTAGATCAACGGGGAAAATGTAGAACATGTCAAACCATGCTCTACAGGTTGGCTACTTTCACACTGACTTATAAGCCATAATTATTAATCATAACGAGACAATATCAAAATTTTGAAGTGATATTACATACATATACAAATGTATATTATACGTATACCGTTGACCATTTCCACGTGTTGCAAGGTCCAGCATTGTTATACATTAGCTCCCATCATTTGACTTTTTCACATCACGACGTAACACATCGATCAAATAATTGATATGACAAACCAACGATGAGGATGATTTTGATTTGGTTAGTCGGTGCAGACAAACTACGGAGCTTTCATTTCAAATGACTAAAGTTAAAGCGCAATGGTGTTTTAAATGTAGTGTGTATAAGAATAGGTTAAGTTTCAACCGTGTGCTTTTAATTTTTTTAATTGTTGCTATATGTAATACATTTAAATGGATGAATTTGAAACAATTACGGTGGCAAGGATAGACATAAACATAAAAACTATAATTATTCCATATTTATTTTTATTGAATTGTAAAAATTGCAGACGTAAACAAGGGTCAATATATTTTTTTTAAAAGTACAAAATTAAAAATTAAATGGACCTAGATGAGTAGTGCTCTGGAATGACGTTGGCGAGGAATACTCTAGTTTTGCCCATCTCCTCGACGATTTCATCAATTTTGTCCATATAGAGGTTGTAAATCGGACCGGTCATATTCCATATCATGCACCTGAGGTCTATCATGGTAAATTCGAGTGCATCAAGAGACGACAAAATGCAGCCAATGTCGTTTGAGTCAGTATACAGCAATTGCAGCATCACTGCAACGTATTTCGACTTGGTTATGATGTTGTTCACTTGTTCCATCACTTCCAAATTCAAATCCACCGGCATCGGATGGGCAATGAATACATCGCAAAGCAATTCCATATGGAAGGACAGCAATTCGGCAATGGTCGTAGGTTGAAGCGACATTTTGAATACCTTTCAATGACTCTTCTGATTGACTGTGAGATAATGATATGAAAACTTGTGACAATCGTTGCGCTACAAAGTTAACCCTTTACGGCCATGACCATATCGATGAAAATTAAAAGGAAATAATTTTATTTAACTCCACTACATACATGTTATACAAGTATGTCAAATTCAAATGCAAATAAACCCCTTTATAAATTATTGTAGTGTACAAACTAGCAAGTCAATGTTTAACGATTTTTCCGATTACCGATAAATTGGGAAACATTTACTGGAAAATTCACGTGTTTCTGAAAAATGCACCATGTGTATTTACCACTCAACATTTTTCACTTCGCGTACTCTACGGTTACAAAAAAATATACTAATAATATACATATGTATAGGTATATATAAAATCACGATGACGAATTTCCACGGGAAACATTTCGTAATAAAAATCGTACTGCTTATTTTATCGCCGAACCCTAGCATAACCTTTTCATTTTTATTTACACCAATCGGTTAACAAACATAATAAAATACATAACCTCTTCCTGTCATGACCATATGTATGCATAGATAAGAATCAAAAGAAATCCTTATAGCAATGTACTGAAAACGATTTTCTTTTGGAACACGATTCTTATACAAACGAGAATGAGTCACAGCTAGTCGTATATTTATATAGTCAGGGATACTAGGAAAAGTTATACTGACAGATTGACTTTGAAAGCTCGTTGTCGATGCTCACATAACACGATGAATATTTGTGGGACATTCTCCCTCCAAATGACCGGGGCCCCCCCAATCATTTATGTGATGTTAAATATTATGAATAAGTTTGTTTTTATTTCCAAATATGATAATAAACAAGTCACGTAGCAACATTTTGTATCCACATTCGCCGTATATGTATATCAACGGGGAAAAACCGTCACTTGTCTAAGTTAACTCTTTAGGTTTACACCAAGTGTAACATTCTATTAATATAATTTCATACTATGTATAAAGACCTGTCGATGAAAAAAGATATCAATATAAATATGTAGCAAAGTAAAATCCAATGCCATTTCTGCAGAAGGGATTTTGACCAAAATCACAGTATCTCTTACGGCTAACGTGAAAACTATAGATATGAAATTTTGACAAAATCGCCGGTGCCATTTCGGAAATATGATTTTTTACAGAATTTTTGAATTTTCTGCACGAAAAAAACCCTACTTCCAGTTGAGTGATGTTGACCAAATTCCTTATGGCTCTTACACCTTACGTGAAAATAATAGATATAAAATTTCAGCTTGATAGACTTGATAGTTTCGGAGAAAACACACAGACATACACACACACACATAGTACACAGGCATACAGACATTTTCCAGAAATCATGAAAACGTGATCAGGGGATGATACTTGATCCAAATCCGTCAAAATCTCGATGTCGAATTTTCGCACGATCACAATACTTTATCCGATTAGGATAAAGTAAAAATATAGAGCTGTTGGTAAAGTATGAAGCAAACCCCTTAAAACGGGTGAATTGCCAAAGAGGTGTAATTTGCACCATTACAAAACAATTAATACACTAATTTCAATAATTGAACTTACTCAAAAAACGATTCACAGAATCGTTATAAAATATTGTACAATATGTTCACATTATCGCTACCCTAACTTGTAAACCCCGAAAATGCAAAATGAAATTTTGTTAAGGGTGACTTTAAACTATTTTATTTTAACTGTGACTGGAATCTGATTTGTTTTCTTGATTTAAACAGACGAATTATAGTTTTTTATATAGTTAGACGATTTTGGATTAACGAGTGTTCACTTCCATATACATATGTATTTATGTATACTTCTATGTAATGGTTGTATAAATGGATTTACAAGAGCTTTTATTTAAAGTGTGTTAAAAACTTATTTAAATTTATAAATAAACACACATTTTCACCAGGCCATATATTTTTACAGAATCTAATCGGGTCAAATTAATAAATTAATCTGATCTCATCTCTAGCCTCTTTTTTTTCTTGGTGAACTTCATTAATCCCCCTCGATAAGATTACTGCTTCATATTGGACTATTTTTTGGAATAAATAATGAAATATTTTCTTTGAAAATAAAATCTACTCATTGAAAATGTCGTCGCATTCTCATCGTTTAATGAATAATACATAAATACATGGTTCAGCTTTAAACATATAAACCGTAGTCTTACTTAAAAGGTTCAAATATTGCGAGATATTTGAAGGATAACATAAGGACCATAGCACCGATGCTCTTGTCGGTACATTTAATAATATGTTCAGCACTTTTCTCTTCATCTCAATTGGAGGCTAGGCTACGGGTAATCGGCATTGAGGATTTGGCTGTGTGATATATTTCCTTAAGCGTCTGCGTTTCTTGCAATACAAAATCGTTTCATTATTTTTTAAAAAACACCATTTTAGATGCAATGTTCGTAGATACGAACATATATGTACATATGTATGTATGAACATGTATGTACAATTGTTATAACTTAGAACATACGAATTATTCTTATATCCTCTTTCGGTCATTAATATAAAGATTAAAAACGATCTATCGATATTATTAAAGATCGATTAACGTTGTCTTTATAGTACAGCGACAATACCTGTTTTCATCAATCACGTTTTTGTGATTTCTGGAAAATGTATGTATGTACATATGTGTGGCTGCGTGTGTAGCGGATGTGTGCGAAATCGCTATAGCTCAAAAACCATTTATTCAATCACATTAAAACTTCATATTTATGGTTTTTTGCCGGTCATTACAAACCATAAAGCTTTCAAATTTTTTTTGAAAAGCTTGATCTCCTTGGAAACGGGTGATCAGTTTTGATCTGAAAACTTTTGGATAGATTGTAATTCAGGGGTTGTAAGGCAGAAAATAAAAATCAAGGTTTTAATACATTTTTACTCGATTGAGGTATAAAAATCGCCAAATTGCGTATTTGTGCAAACAATATTTTAATTGAAATAATATTTTATTAAAACTGTTCTGGACGTGAACATCTGCACCCGGCCTTACAGAAATCCAGTATGAAGTCGAGTTTTTTCATGTTTAGAAAGACCTCAACGCGCTTTTTTCCCCCCCACTGGGAGACCAAGTTTATAATTATAGTCATCGAGTTTTCGACCATTTCAAAGATCGATTTCACCTGAGGTATCTGATGCTCATGTCCAAGAAGAACGGTGGATCTGAGAATCGAGAGAGACAATCCATCCATCAAATCAATATTTTCCTCAACCTCATTCTTGCTGAATCTCTTACGATGCAAGTTCTTCTCATATAATCGGTTCTGTATCTTCTGCACACAAGTCAACGTGTCACCCATGGTCATCTCGGAAAATTTTAATTGAGAGTAAAGTGCCATCTCGAATGATGGTTGACAGATTGCCTCGTATGATCGACCGGAAGGTATGATGACAAGTGCCTTATGTGCAACAAACAGTACCATTTCTGGCCATGACCGTATCAATAAAATTAAAAGAAAACCATTTAATTCTAGTTAATTCAAAATAATTTAATTTCAGTCTCTGAATAGGCCGTTTGATTCACAGTGTATCGTGTATATTCTAACAACTGATTGGAAAATTCTATAAAATGGTCAGTTTCTGGCCGTTTGCCAATAATTTCCCTTATCAATTATTATTAATTCTACCAATTGCTTGCCTTATTCTATTATTTCAATAATCGTATATTTCAATACAACATACATACATATGTACATATTATATTACAACATAATAATTTCATCGCCGATGATGACATTTGACGTTCATTATTACCCTTTGACTTATTGTATCTATAAGATCACCCAGTCAAGACTCGTAAGGTTTATCTTATAGTGCATTCTATAAATATGTAACTCATTCAATTTCTATAGCATTGTATTTTTAACAAATACAATACATAACCTCTTTCGGTCATGACCGTATACATACATATGTACGGTAATATGTAGATGAAAATCATTTCATTTAAAGATGTTTTATTTTGATGTACGAATATAAACAGATGATTAGCAAATTGCTATGTGTATAATAAGGATGATAGAATAAGGTACTTCAAAAGCTTGACGTTGACAGTTAGTTGCTGATGATGTTTTTTGAGATTCAATGTGCCTATTAATTTTTGTCTGCAGATGACCAAACCAATCATTTATTTTAATGCTAAACATGATGATTTTTACTTTATCCTAATCGGATATAGTATTGTGATCGTGCGAAAATTCGACCTCGAGATTTTGACTGATTTGTATCGAGTATCATCCCCTGATCACGTTTTCATGATTTCTGGAAAATGTCTGTATGTCTGTATGTCTGTGTGTCTGTGTACTTATGTGTGTGTGTGGCTGTATGTGTGTTTTCTCCGAAACTATCAAGTCTATCAACCTGAAATTTCATATCTATTATTTTCACGTAAGGCGTAAAAGCTATAAGGAATTTGGTCAACATCATTCAACCGGAAGTAGGGTTTTTTTCTTGTAGAAAATTATAAAATTCTTTTACCACAGAATATTTCCGAAACGGCTCCGGGAATTTTGACGAAATTTCATATCTATAGTTTTCACGTTAGCCGTAAGAGATACTGTGATTTTAGTTAACTTCTGACGAGCGAAAATGGCAGTTTTTCTAATTTGAATATATGCCGAAGATCGTATTTTACATACGCGCGCGCACTCAACACAGTGATTTCATGATATGTATGTTGGTTGGTGTGGTGCTGTGCATACGTTTTATTTACTTGCGTACTTAAAAAAATAATTTCGTTACTGTTTGTATTCCTCAAATATATGGATAAAGTCATGGGTTGGCCACACCCGAATTTTTTTTATAATTACTAGATACAGAAATGAACCATTCATTTGGCAAAAAATTGAATCCACATACACCGAATATGTATGTATGTAGATCAACGGGGAAAATGTAGCACATATCAAACCATGCTCTGCAGGTTGTCTACTTTCACACTGACTAATAAACCATAATTATTAATCATTACGAGACAATATCAAAATTTTGAAGTGATATTTATTACACATACATACATACATATATACGGTAGTATAAGCCCGTTGAATATCGACGGACGTGTTTGACGTAATTGATTACGTATCAATTTAACAATGTCGCGAACCTATTAAGGATTAATATTTTCAAATTATAATAGGCCTTCCATCATCGTGATGGCTGAACGCGTTAGAGCTAACTCACCCAACCCGGTGATCATTGGTTCAAATCCCACTCGCGACGTTCGTGTTTTTTTAATTAAATTTTAATTTCAGCCTCAACCGAGGGGAGCGTTATCAGAAGACAGACAGATGGAATTGGGCTATTATACATATAATATACATATAATATGTATATTATATGTATGTATGCCGTTGAACATTTCCACACATACATACATAAGCTACAATTATTTGACTTTTTCACATTGGAGAAGTAAACCTGTTGATATTATTTTTGATCAAAACAAAGTTGCAGTTGGGTTGTACAATTTAAGAAGTGACGGATATCTAATTATATGCAACACTT
The DNA here is from genome assembly GCA_022651745.1 of Parapsyche elsis. Lineage (NCBI taxonomy): Eukaryota > Metazoa > Arthropoda > Insecta > Trichoptera > Hydropsychidae > Parapsyche > Parapsyche elsis. Next base: position 1,013,236 of record JAGVSN010000041.1, read on the forward strand.
GAGTTTTATCTGTCTTAACTATGTATTTCAAATAATATTCTGTACTATCAATGGATGGTACAACATTTTAAATGAATAGCTTATGGACGTACCACACCGATCAAATAATTGACATAAAAAACCACTGATGAAGATAATTTTGATTTAGTTAGTCGGTGCAGACAAACTACGGAGCTTTCATTTCAAATGACTAACGTTCAAGCTACATAATGCGCGATGGTGTTTTAAATTTATTTTCATTGAATTGTAAAAATTACAGACATAAACAACGGTAAACATCTCTTTTGGAAATCAAATTGTAATAGTACAAAATTAAAAATCAAATTGCCCTAGATTGAGTATAAATTTGGATAGGTGTTGGCAAGGAAGCTTCTTGTTCTGCTCATCTCCTTGTCAATTTCATCAATATTGTCCATGTAGCGTTTATAATTCGTATGGTTCATATTCCATTTCATGTGCATCTGAGGGTATTCACGATTAATGTGAGTACTTCGAGAGACGAAACAATGCTCTCAATGTCTTTAGGGCCAGTACACAGCAGTTGCAGTATCACTGCAATGTATACATACATATATTGGACTATTTTTTGGAATAAATAATGAAATATTTTCTTTGAAAATAAAATATACTCATTGAAAATGTCGTCGCATTCTCATCGTTTAATGAATAATACATACATACATACAGCTTTAAACATGCATATAAACCGCATTCTTACTTAAAAGGCTCAAATATTGCGAGATATTTGAAGGATAACAAAAGGACCATAGCACCGATGATCTTATCCGTACATTTAATAATATGTTCTGCACTTTTCTCTTCTTCTACGGGTAGGTAATAGTCGGAATTGAGGATTTGGCTATGTGATACATTTCATTAAGCTTCTGGGTTTCTTGCAGTACAAAAATCGTTTCATTAATTTATAAAAAGCATCGTTGTACATATCTACGACCATAAATATATATAATTGTTATAACTTAGAACGTACGAAATATTCTTATATCCTCTTTCGGTCATGAATATAAAGATCAAAAACAATCTAGCGATATTGTTAAAAATCGAATAATGTTGTCTTTATAATACAGCGACAATACCTGTTTTCATCGATCACATTTTTGTGATTTCTGGAAAATGTATGTATGTATGTATGTATATATGTATGTATGTATATGTATGTATGTATGTATATATGTATGCATGTATGTATGTTCATACATACATATGTGTAATTGTGTGTGAAATCGCTATAGCTCAAAAACCATTTATCCAATCACATTAAAACTTCATATTTATGGGTTTTTTGCCGGCCATTACAAACCATAAAGCTTACAAAATTTTTCGTCAACCGAAAGTGAAAGTGATCTCCTTGGAAACGGGTGATCTGTTTTGATCTAAAAACTTTTGAATAGATTGTGATTCAGGGGTTGTAAGGCAGAAAATAAAAATCAAGATTTTAATACATTTTTACTTTATTGAGTTATAAAAATCGCAAAATTGCGTATGAGTGCAAACAATAATTTAATTTAAACAATATTTTATGAAAAATGTTCGGGATATTTATATTTGCACCCGACCTTGCAGAAATCCAGTACGAATTCGAGTTTATTCATGTTTTGGACGATCTCAACGCGCTTTTTTGCCCCCCACTTGGCGATCAAGTTTATAATTATAGTCATCGAGGTTTCGACCATTTCAAAGATCGATTTCATTTGAGGTATATAAAGCTGATTTCCAAGAAGAACGATGGATCTGAGGGTGGATAGTGACAATCCTTCCATCAAATCCTTAATTTCCTTAACCTCATTTTTGCTGAATTTCTTAAGTTCCAAGTTCTTCTCGTATAATCGGTTCTGTATCTGCTGCACACAAGTCAACGTTTCACCCATGGTCATCTCGGAAAATAATAATTGGGAGAAAAGTGCCATCTTGAATGATGATTGACGTATAATTGCCACGTATGATCGATCGGAAGGTGCGATGACAAGTGCGTTATCACCTTTTGTGCAACAAAAAGTACTATTTCTGGCCATGACCGTATCAATAAAATTAAACGAAAACCATTTAATTCTAGTTAATTCAAAATAATTTAATTTCAGTCTCTGAATAGGCCGTTTGATTCACGGTGTATCGTATACATATATTGTAACATCTGATTGGAAAATTCTATAAAAGCAAGAAAAATGGTCAGCTTCTCACCGTTTGCCAATAATTTCCCTTTTCAATTATTATTAATTCTACAAATTACTTGCCTTGTTCTATTATTTCATTATCCTATATTTCAATACAACATACATACATATATTGCAACATTATAATTCCATCGCCGATGATGACATATTATGCAATTTTGTCTCCAAACAATAACTTGAATCAGTTACAACTCTTTATCATACTAAATACTATAGGTATATAGATCATTTGATTATACATACATATATTGTAGCAGATGATCGGAAAATTACTTTAAAACAAATAAAAATGGTCAACTTCCGACCTCGTGTTCGTATGTCAATGTATTTATGCCAATAATTTCCCTTTACAAATATTACCATTTCTATCAAAAACTTACCTTGAATTGTTTCGTTCTTTTATATCTAACATACATACATATGTATGGATGTTAGATCTGCTAGCTATTCTCTCCATTAGATTTTGCTCTGCACACATTCTTGATCATCTGCATTCTGTCGGTGAACATCTTTGGGTCAGAATTGAATTTTCCTGTACTTCTCTTTTAATTTGTGCTCTATATTTTCCCCCTACTCAATCTCTAGTTATTTCTCACGCATTTTTTAGTGTATTACAAGAAAAATGCGTTCATTTTAAGTGAAAAAAGTTAATTATTATTGGTGATTTTAATACTGAGTCAATACTTTATTTTATTTTATTTTATTTACAAATTATACCATAGTGACATTACAGGTTACCCCAATTCATCACTATGGCCAGACAAGAATACGTTATGTAGATACTGATATTTTGTTTATTTCTGAACTGTATAATTTAATTGATATAAATGTTGTTCCAAATGTTTGTAATAAGAAACTGGATCTGGTTTTGACCAATCTGACCAATGCTATTTCTTGCCGAAGTGATATATCTTTAGTGTCTGAAGATATGTAGCTATCACTCTACACTTAAAATTGATTTTAACTTAAATTCTAATATTTTTTCTCCTGCTGTCTTTGATACGGTAGATCCTCGAGGAATTTGTGGTCTGGTGTTTGATAAAATCGATTTTGCTGTGTTGAATTCAACTCTGAGGGATTTTGACTGGTGGCGAGTCTTCAAGTGCGCCGACGTTAATTCTGCTCCATCAACCTTTTACGATACTGTTTATTCTGTGTTTGGTGTTTGCTTTAAAATAAAATCTCATGTGGCGTTTTACAAAATGGTTCTCCAAGGATTTGATTCATATACTAAAGCTAAAAAGGAGTGCTCACGCACGTTAGAAGAAATACAAAACTTCGTGTGATTATGATGAATTTCGTTCTTTGCGCTCAAGCTCAAAAACTATAATGTTAAATTGTCACCGTGAACATATACAGAAATGTGAGAGTAACATTGGTAATGATCCTCAGGCCTTTTGGAACTTTGTAAACTCGAAGAGTGATTCGCGATCATATCTTTCTACAATTTTTAGTAAAAACGAGACCTTTGAAGGTTTTGGAATCATTGCTAACGGTTTCGCGCAATATTTAAAATCTGTGTTTAATGACTCTTCCTCCCCGCTTTATTCTAATGGCACTACTTTTGACTCTATGTTTACCTGGTCGGTAACCTTATTCATAACTGGCCTAACTTTTGGAGATATGCTATTTTAATTTAAGAGTCTGAAACCAATTAGATCATTTGGGCCTGATTTTGTGTTTAAAGGTGGTCAAAATAGTCTCCTGATGCCTTTGCAATTTATTTTAAATTTATCTTTATCGACCTCTGTATTTCCTGAGTCTTGGAAGTGTACGATAGCAACACCTACATACATATATTCAAAAAAGGTGAAAAGTCGTTCAAAGACCAATTGCGGCACTTTCCTCCCCAGCAAAACTATTTGAAATAATTTTGCACAGATCGATATATGTAAAATCATATAAAACATATTCTTTTAGAGCAGCATCATGGTTTTCGCCCGGCCCGATCAACGACCACTAACCTCCTCTCTTTCACTAACTTTATTACTAAATCGCTAGATAATAATGTGCAAGATTTATACTGATTTTGAAAATACTAATAAGAATCTGTTGAGTATCCCACTTGCCCTGGAATGCCACAAGGCTCCAACCTTGGACCTCTACTTTTCCTCATTTTTGTCAATGACATTCATAGTGTCATTTCTAATACCAATTTTTTGCTCTATGGTGATGATTTGAAGATGTTGCGATGCATCCGCACGATCTCTGACTAACTTGTTTTACAGGTTGATTTAGAGTCGTTATGGGGTTAGCCCATTTCTAATCGTTTGCCATTTAGTATTCTCAAATGTCATATCATGTCGTAATCTGCTTTTATGTGTAACTGACTGCAGACAAACTACGAAGCTTTCATTTCAAATGAGTAACGTTCAAGATACATAATGCGCGATGGTGTTTTAAATTTAGTGTGTATGTATAAGAATATATTAAGTTTCAACCATGTGCTTTTACTTTTTGAATTGTTATTATATGTAATACATTTAAATGAATAAATTTGAAAGAATTACGGTGGCAAGAATAGAAACAAGCATAAAAACAAGAGATATTCCATGTTAATTTTTATTGAATTGTAAAAATTACAGACATAAACAAGGGTAAAAATTTATTTTGTAGTACACATAGTAATAGTACATAATTAAAAATCAAATTTACCTACATATGTAGATTGAGTATAAATTTGGATAGGTGTTGGTGAGGAAGCTTCTAGTTCTGCTCATCTCCTTGTCAATTTCATCAATATTGACAATGTAGCGTTTATAATTCGTATGGTTCATATTCCATATCTTGCATCTGAGAGTATTCACGATTAATGTGAGTGCTTCAAGACACGAAACAATGCTCTCAATGTCTTTAGGGCCAGTACACAGCAGTTGTAGCATCACTGCGATGTACTTCGACTTGATTATCATGTTGTTCACTTGTTCTAACACTTTAAAATTAAAATCCACCGGCATGGGATTCACAACGTATACATCGCGAAACAATTCAATCTGGAGGATCAGCAATTCGACCATGGTCGTAGGTAGTCTCTTGCGGAGAAAATCCATTTTGGATATCTTTCAATGACACTTCTGATTGACCGTGAGATAATGATATAAAAATTTGTGACAATCGTTGCGATACAAAGTTAACCCTTTACGGCCATGACCATATCGATGAAAATTAAAAGGAAGTTATTTAATTTTATTCCACTACTTACATATTATACAAGTATGTCAAATTCAAATGTAAATAAACCCCTTTATAAATTATTGTAGTGTACAAACTAGCAAGTCAATGTTTAACGATTTTTCCGATTACCGATAAATTGGTAAACATTTACTGGAAAATTCACGTGTTTCTGAAAAATGCACCATATGTATTTACCACTCAACATTTTTCAGTTCGTGTACTTATATGGTTTCAAAAAAAAATACTAATAATATATGTATGTACATTTGTATATACATATGTATGTATGTATATAAAAAATCACGATGTCGAATTTTCACGGGAAACGTTTCGTAATAAAAATCGTACTGCATATTTTATCACCGAACCCTAGCATAATCTTTTCATTTTTATTTACACCAATCAGTTAACAAACATAATAAAATACATAACCTCTTCCTGTCATGACCATATGTATAAGAATCGAAATAAATCCTTATTGCAATGTACTGAAAATGATTTTCTTTTAGAACACGATTCTTATAAAAACGAGAATGAGTCACAGCTAGTCGTATATGTATGTATATAGTCAGGGATACTAGGAAAAGTTATACTGACAGATTGACTTTGAAAGCTCGTTGTCGATGCTCACATAACACGATCAATATTTGTGGGACTTTCTCCCTCCAAATAACCGGTCCCCACAATCATTTATGTGATGTTAAATATTATGAATGAATTTGTTTTTATTTCCAAATATGATAATAAACATGTCACGTAGCAAAATTTTGTATCCACATTCGCCGTATATATCAACGGGGAAAAACCGTCACGTGTCTAACTAAACTCTCTAGGTTTATCCCAAGTGTAATTTTATCACCTGTCGATGAAAAAAGACATCAATATTTATATAGAGCTGCTAGTAAAATATCTAGCAAAGTAAAAAAATATAGAGCTGTTAGTAAAGTATGAAGCAAACCCCTTAAAACGGGTGAATTACCGAAGAGGTGTAATTTGCACAATTACAAAACAATTAATACACTAATTTCAATAGTTAAACCTACTCGTTATAAAATATTATACTACTACGTTATAAATATGTTCACATTATCGCTACCCTAACTTGTAAGCCTCGTAAATGGAAAATTAAATTTTGTTCAAGGAGACTTTAAACTGTTTTATTTTAACTGTGAGTGGAACCTGGTATGTTTATTACGAATCATGACAGAATTATACTGATTATGAATTATGAATTGTACTGACGAATTATATTTAGAGATTGTTTTTCCTGATTTTGGATTTACGAGTGTTCATTTTCATAATATATACTTCTATGTACTGGTTTTATAAATGGATTTACAAGAGCTTTTATTGAAAATGTTTAAAAAGTTTATAAATAAACACACATTTTCACCAGGCCATATATTTTTACAAAATCTAATCGGGTCAACTTAATTAATTAATCTGATCTCATATCTAGCCTCTTTTTTTTCTAGATGAACTTCATTAATCCTCCTGGATAAGATTACTGCTTCATATTGGACTATTTTTTGTAATAAATAATGAAATATTTTCTTTGAAAATAAAATCAACTCATTGAAAATGTCGTCGCATTCCCATCGTTTAATGAATAATACATACATACATGGTTCCGCTTTAAACATATAAACCGTATTCTCACTTAAAAGGTTCAAATATTGCGAGATATTTGAAGGATAACATAAGGACCATAGCACCGATGATCTTGTCGGTACATTTAATAATATGTTCTGCACTTTTCTCTTCATCTCAATTGGAGGCTAGGCTACGGGTAATCGGCATTGAGGATTTGGCTGTGTGATATATTTCCTTAAGCTTCTGAGTTTCTTGCAATACAGTCTTGCAATACAAAAATCGTTTCATTATTTTTTAAAAAGCACCATTGTATCTACGAACATATGTATATGTATGTACGAACATGTACGTACAATTGTTATAACTTAGAACATACAAATTATTCTTATATCCTCTTTCGGTCATGAATACAGAGATTAAAAACGATCTATCGATATTATTAAAGATCGATGAACGTTGTCTTTATAATACAGCGACAATACCTGTTTGCATCGATCACGTTTTTGTAATTTCTGGAAAATTATGTATGTACGTATGTGTGTGTGTGTGTAGCGGATGTGTGTGAAATCGCTATAGCTCAAAAACCATTTATCCAATCGCAATAAAACTTCATATTTATGGGTTTTTGCCGGCCATCACAAACCATAAGGCTTTCAAAAATTTTCGTCAACTGAAAGTGAAAGTGATCCCCTTGGGAACTGGTTATCTGTTTTGAAAATCTGAAAACTTTTGGATAGATTTTTGATTCGGGGGTTGTAAGGCAGAAAATAAAAATCAAGATTTTAATACATGTTTACTTTATTGAGGTATAAAAATCGCAAAATTGCGTATGGGTGCAAACAATATTTTAATTGAAACAATATTTTATGAAAATTGTTCGGGATTTGTAAATTTGCACGTGAGCTTGCAGAAATCCAGTACGAAGTCAAGTTTTCTCATGTGTTGAAAGACTTCAACGCGCTTTTTGGCACTCCACCTTTTGACCAAGTTTATAATTATAGTGATCGAGTTTTCGACCATTTCAAATATCGATTTCACCTGAGCCATATAGAGCTGATTTTGAAGAAGAGCGGTGGATCTGAGGGTGGAGAGTGACAATCCTTCCATCAAATCGTTAATTTCCTTAACCTCATTCTGGCTGAATTTCTTAAGTTGCAAGTTCTTCTCATATAATCGGCTATGTATATTCTGCACACAAGTCAACGTGTCATCCATGGTCATCTCAGAAAATACTGATTGAGAGTAAAGAGCCATCTTGAATGTTGATTGGCAGATTTCCACGTGCGATCGACCGGAAGGTGCGATGACAAGTGCGTGGACGCCTTTTGTGCAACAAACAGTACCATTTCTGGCCATGTCCGTATCAATAAAATTAAAAGAAAACCATTTAACACTAGTTAATTCAAAATAATTTAATTTCAGTCTCTGAATAGGCCGTTTGATTCACGGTATATCGTATACATATATTGTAACATCTGATTGGAAAATTCTATAAAAGCGAAGAAAAATGGTCAGCTTCTGACCGTGCCAATAATTTCGCTTTTCAATTATTATTAATTCTACCAATTACTTGCCTTGTTCTATTATTTCAATAATCCTATATTTCAATACAACATACATACATATATTGTAACATTATAATTCCATCGCCGATGATGACATATTATGCAATTTTGTCTTCAAACGATAACTTGAATCAGTTACAACTCTTTATCATACTACATACTATAGGTATATAGATCATTTGATTATACAAACATATATTGTAGCAGATGATCGGAAAATTATTTTAAAACAAATAAAAATGGTCAATTTCTGACCTCGTGTTCGTATGTCAATTTATGTATGCCAATAATTTCCCTTTACAAATATTACCATTTCTATCGAAAACTTACCTTGAATTGTTTCGTTCTTTTATATCTAACATACATATGTATGTATGTATATTGCAACATTATATTTCATCGCCGATGATGACATATGAAGTTCATTATTACCCTTTCCGAACATAACCATATCGACGATGATTAACAAAAAAGTGATTTTATTTTATTCCCAGTTTTGATTACAGTTTGATTTGAAAGAGATGATTGAAAATGAAATGAAAAATTGATGCGAAAATCGTGAAAATGGTCAACTTCGGATCCCATGCCCTTACGTTTATCAATTTTGAAAATGAAATCTCTCGCATGACTTATTGTACCTATAAGATCACACAGTCAAGACTCGTAAGGTTTATCTTATCGTAAATTCTATAAATAACTCATTCAATTTCTATAGCATTGTATTTCAAGCAAACATGATGCATAACCTCTTTCGGTCATGACCGTATACATATGTACGGTAATATGTATGTAGATGAAAATCATTTCATTTAAAGATGTTTTATTTTGATGTACGAATATAAACGGATGTTTAGCAGATTGCTATGTGTATAATAAGGATGATAGAATAAGGTACTTCGAAAGCTTGACGTTGACAGTTAGTTGCTGATGATGTTTTTTGACATTCAATGTTCCTATCAATTTTTGTCTTCAGATGACCAAACCAATCATTTATTTTAATGCTAAACATGATGATTTTTTTATAATTACTAGATACAGCAATGAACCATTCATTTGGCAAAAATTTGAATCCACATACACCGCATATGTATGTAGATCAACGGGGAAAATGTAGCACATTTCAAACCATGCTCTGCAGGTTAGCTACTTTCACACTGACTAATAAACCATAATTATTAATCATTACGAGACAATATCAAAATTTTGAAGTGATATTACATACATATACAAATGTATATTATAAGTATACCGTTGACCATTTCCACGTGTTGCAAGGTCCAGCATTGTTATACATTAGCTCCCATCATTTGACTTTTTCACATCACGACGTAACACATCGATCAAATAATTAGACAATATCAAAATTTTGAAGTGATATTACATATACATATGTATGTATATTATACGTATACAATAGATTACAATAGAGTACCCACTATGAATCCTGTTGCACAACGGGTGAGGAAGGGTGCATCTGCGACTACACTTGGTGTGGCTCCAGCAAAAAGTTCCAAATTCAAAAAAATTCCAACGTGGTTCAGGACAGGTGGACAAAAGATTACTAGTCGCACCCAGGACTGATTAAAAAATGATTGCACATGTGACATAGTCACCAACTACATACATTCAATCCAAGTTGAATGATGTCGATGTACTCCACGTCGACAAAGTCTCGGCCTCGACCAAATACTAGTATATATATGTGTTGTTTATTTTCCACCAAATTCTGTAAAAAAATCCTTTAAATATTTTATGGACCAGGCTATAATAATGTCTCGTGGAAAAATCATCATACTTGGTGATTTTAATTTACCCTCGTCCAGTTGCTCCAATGTATGTAGATCTAAATTATTTTTTAACTTTATATGATCTTGAGCAAGTAAGTAATGTAGGAAAACGATTATAATGATGCCATGCTTGACTTATTATATTCAAATTTTAACGAACAAAATTTTATAATAACACGGTCACTGGACCCATTGGTAAAAGAAGATAGATATCATCCTGCTCTGTTTGTCGTAGTCTCAATTATGGAGAATGTTAAAGATCCCACTTGCGATGAATCTGGTATTAATAATTGTATAGGTTGGATCTTTAAACACAATTCTGATTTTAATAAACTAACAATTGCGACTCGTTATATGCCTGCAGTGATGTTAATATTGCTCTTGATTGCTTTTACAATTTACTTTATATTGAATTGAATGTTTTATTTCCATTGTAAATCAATCGCCACCATCAAGATGAAATACCCATGTTGGTTTTCCCTCGATTTGATAAGAATTCTTAGGCGGAAAAGTCTTGTCCACAAAATTTGGAAAGTTTCTAAATGTATAAATGCACGTAATGATTTTATAGAGCTGCGACGTCGATCGAAAATTCTGATGTCAGAGTGTGGTCAAAATTATTTAACTAATTTCGAAAGTACCCTATCTGCTGACCCATCAGCCTTTTGGAGGTTAGTAAATTCAAAACGCTCATATGAAAATCGTCCAAGCTCTATGTTTTACAATAATTCTATTATTCAAGGTTCCCAAAACATTGCTGAGGCTTTTCAGTTATATTTTAAATAATTCGCAAAATGGAAGATATACTACTCAAGGGTTGGGTAATGCTTTGAGTGATGTTTGTCTTTCCACACTATCACTTGATCAGTTCACATTAAGTGACATGGAATATGGTTTTAATAAGATGAAGTCAAAAAGATCAGCTGGACCTGACTTAATCCCAGCATTTGTATTAAAAAATTGTAAAACTTCACTTATTAAACCATTACAATTAATTTTTAACTTGTCTTTAAGGTGCCTTTCCTAAATTATGGAAAAACTCTAAAGTGGTTCCCATTCACAAAAAGGGTGATACATCGGTGTGCCCCAAGGATCTAATTTAGGTCCTCTGTTGTTCTTAATTTTCATAAATGATATTGTAGATAACATAAAGTTTAACTGAATGTCTACTTTTCACAGATGATCTGAAATCGTACAAGTAGTTGAGTCTATTGAAGATGCTACTCTTCTACAATTAGATCTGGATGCTATGTATTGCTGCCTGGTCGTCAAGAAGCTGCCTGCCTCTTAATGTGCAAAAATACTGTTCATTAAGATTCACCAGATCTCCCAACCAAATAGAAGCTGTTTACTGTGTCTACGGCTTAAACTTGGATGCATTGGACAGTTTTGTAGACTTGTGTGTCCTATTCACGTCGTCGAGGAATTTTGGTAGGCATATTGATGCTGTATGCTCAAAATTATCTAAAATGCTGGGTTTCATTTTAAGGGTGAGTGAGCCCTTTCAATCTGTTATATGTAGTACTAAGGATTCTTTATGAATCACTAGTGCGAACAGTTTTGGAATTTTCTTCTATTATATGGAGTCCTAATAATAGGACCCATATATTAATGCTGGAAAAAGTCCAGAAGAAGTTTCTAAGGTACTTGTACATGGTGGAATTTGGGCGCTATCCTTGGATGTACCCAACTGCCTTTCTACATGATGTCCTGGGCTTTTACTCGTTGGAGTCTAGACGGCAACTATTTTTAGTAAGGCATTTCTACAAGTTGCTGATTGGTTTGGTGCACAATCCTCAGGTCCTAAGAGAAATGAAATTGTGAGTACCGAGCCAATTTCGTAATTCCAGACAGCATGTGCCGCATTTACTCTTCTATCCACCTGAGGCACGAACCAATATGGTGTCATCTTCTCCGGTGGCCAGAGCGATTAATCTGCTCAATCGGTTGCTTGATTGAGCGGATACTAAGGGTCGAATGATTTTGTGTACATTTTGAATGTATACAAAGTCATTTGTATATTCAAAATTTTATTTTACATTTATTTCATTATGTTTATTTTTTACATGTATTTTTCTATTTGTTGTACACTTATGTCCATGTTTGTAATTTACCCACCAAGACGATTTGGTTTAACTGCTATGTCATGGTGGGTGTTTTTGTAATAAAAATAAAATAAAATATTATACGTATGTACATACATATGTATGTACAATGTATACCGTTGACCATTTCCACGTGTTGCACGGTCCAGCATTGTTATATGTACATACATACATACATACATACATTAACTTCCATCATTTGACTTTTTCACATTAAATAATGAATATAACAAACCAACGATGAGGATGATTTTGATTTAGTTAGTCGGTGCAGACAAACTACGGAGCTTTCATTTCAAATGACTAACGTTCAAGCTACATAATGCGCAATGGTGTTTTACATACATGTAGTGTGTATAAGAATAGGTTGTTTCAACCGTGTGCTTTTACTTTTTGAATTGTTGCTATATGTAATACATTTAAGTGGATGACTTTGAAACAATTACGGTGGCAAGGATAGAAATAAACATAAAAACTATAGAAATTCCACATTTATTTTTATTGAATTGTAAAAATTGCAGACATAAACAAGGGCCAATTTATATATATTTTTTATAATAACAAATATTTATTAATATATATATAATAATAACATAATAATTTTTTATAATAACCAAAAACAATATAATTTTTGTAAAAGTACAAAATTAAAAATTGAATGGACCTTCATATGTAAATGAGTCGTAATCTGGACAGATTTTGGCGACGAATATTCTAGTTTTGCTTATCTCCTTGACGATTTCATCAATATTGTCCATGTAGAGGTTATAATTCGTACGGTTCATATTCCATATCATGCACCTGAGATCTTTCACGATAAATTCGAGTGCTTCAAGAGACGAAAAAATTCTGCCAATGTCGTCAGGGCCAGTATACAGAAATTGCAGCATCACTGCAACGTATTTCGACTTGGATACGATGTCGTCCACTCGTTCCATCACTTCCAAATTCAAATCCACCAGCATCGGATGGACAATGAATACATCGCAAAGCAAATCCATCTGGAAGTGGAGCAATTCGCCAATGGTCGTAGGTAGTCTACGTTGAAGAGACATTTTGAATAACTTTCAATGACACTTCAATGCCTGACCGTGAGAAAATGATATAAAGTCTCGTGGCAAACGTTGCGCACAAAATTAGCCTTTTACGGCCATGACCATATCGATCAAAATTAAAATGAAGTCATTTAATTTAATCCCCCTATAATTTTAAAGAGACATACAAGTATGTCAATTTCAAATATAAATAATCCCCCTTATAAATTATTGTAGTGTACAAACTGGCAAATAAATGTATAGCTATTCCTTCGATTACCGGTAAATTAGTAAACATTTACCGGCAAATTCATTTATTTCCGAAAAATGCACCATTTACCACTCAAAATATTAAGTTCGTATCATCCCCTGATCACGTTTTCATGATTTCGGGAAAATGTCTTTATGACTGTGTGTCTGTGTGTCTGCAAGTCTGTGTACCTGTGTGTAGAATCGCAAACAACTCAAAAACCGTTTATCCTATTATGTACACTGAAACTTCATATTTATGTTTTTTGCCATAAGGCTTTCAAAAATTTTCGTCAACCAAAAGTGGTACTTCCCTTGGAAAGTCACCTAATTTTTGTGTAATCTTTGAAAGGTTATCCCAGCAAAACTATGATACATGTTAAGCTGAAATTTTATGTGTAACAACCCTTAAAATAATATAATTTTTAAACGTTATTTTTCCAACCGGAACTTTTACTATTGGTTTTTGGTGTTTTTAACTTTTTCTCCGAAACTATCAAATGTATCATGCTGAAATTTCATTTCTATTATTTTCACGTAAGGTGTAAGAGATATTAGAACGAGATTTATTTTTTTAGGCCTTTTACATATTTGGTATCTTGATAATATTGTAATATTATTATTCCTAAAGCAATACATACATAGTTACGAAAAATTAAATCATTAAAATCAGTCGATCGGAAGTTGGTTTTTTTTCTTGTAGAAAAGTCAAAAATTCTGTTACCACGCAATATTTCCGAAACTAGTTTGCCGTAAGGCGTAGAGTTGATAAGATAAAATCCGCCCACCAGAAGTGGTAGTTAACTCTTGCATGATTTTTTGTTTTCTCATTTTTTCCGGACTTTTATATATTTTGAATCTTCATAATATTATAAAATTAGAATTCTTACAGCAATGGTGAATTAAAAAAAAACTCATCAAAATCGGTATAGTTAAAGTGACGCTTTATCGTGTTTCAGTATGCGTTGAAAATTGTTTATTTCGTATTATGATACGTTCGTTCGTTCGAAGTAATATTCTCCGGCTAGAGGAAAATTTAATTTTTGAGTTTTCAAGTTTCAAAATTTTTTTTCTTACTCTTTTTATATTCCTCAAATATACATATGTACATATGGATAAAGTCATGAGTTGGCCACACCCGAATTTTTTAGCTTATTCTGTCTTGTTATACATATACATATGTACATATATGGTTTCAGAAAAAATATACTTGTAATATTGTACATACATAAATATATATATTACGTATTAAGTATATATGTATGTAGTATATGAATAGTAATCTTAAAATTAATCAAAATCTTCATGACTAGTTTTTACACGAAACATTTCGTAATAAAAATGATTATAAGTCAATCGTACTGCTTATTTTATCATCGAAGCTTAAAATATTTATATTCAATATAATGTTGCAGTCAATCTCATACTTTCATTGTAATACAGCAACAATAAACACACTGACTTCAATTTGTCGGGTAGTGCAATTTAAAAATTGACATATATCTACATATACATACATACATATGTATCTGCCCCAAATGATACATATCCCCTTTGAAATTTCAGCCATGTTCAATCGGTTCCATGACAAAAGAGAACAGGATAAAATAGAACAGCGATAAAGAGAACAGGACAAAACAGAACAGAAAAATAAAATATTTATTTTTGTCGAATCTATTTATTAATTACATAGTACATATAAAAGAAAATATTATAAATATTATAAAAATATATAAATATACAATTATAAAAATATAATAAAAGCATTTACTACCAAAAATTGATATAATTTTTGTAGTAAATGCTTTTTTTTTATTGCTATATATTTCCAATGCACAAACATACACAAAATTAAACTATAACATATTTAAATAAGAAATTTCACGTCTATAAATTATATTAAATTTTGCGGGCAGTTCGTATATTATATTATGCAAGCCTCGGTTACCCTTTTACGAGTGAAGTCGATAATAATTCAATAATAAACGGTGCTTTGAGAGAAAATGCACATTTTCCGATCGCCAAGTTTGCAAAAGTGCAACGGTTTGATTTTTATGATTAAAAAATGATGCCTTCGCTGTAAAATTTCACTGTCAACTTTTCAAACTTTCCAAATAAAATACTACGAAAGGGTATTTGAAGATCAAAAAAGCAGGTGGTAGTGAAAACTTTGCACAAATAATAACTCTAGACTGTTAGAACGGCTACTTAATGAGTATGGAAAACGTAAAAATTCTATACGACTAAATTAATTACTTAATTTTAATTTTAATGTAATTGTAGAATATCTTATGAATGACTGACTGAACCTTATATACATATGTACATAATATATTGTGTTATTTTTTTAAAAATTATTTAGAAAATGTTCCAGCCGCTGCAGAATGCTACTACAACGACCGTTAAGCAACTCCGGTCACTTTACATACATATGTATGTACATTGTATACCCGTTGCTGAACAACGGGCACTTCGCTGATACTATACATAAATAGCTCAAGTCTATCCTCGGTCTGTCTATCCGTCAGGAATTGTATTTAAATTGCATCAGGACTATCAGGAGTATCAACGTTCAACACACGTATTTTATACGGGCACTAGTAGAATACTACTTACAAAATAGCACTAGTAGAATAATACTACAAAATAGCCATAAGTCTGTCTATCAGGATTTCTTGACATACTTCTTTCGCTTTTATTACTTTAACCGTATACATTGTATAGATACAATATTGTTCGTAATTTTCATACAGAGTTTGGTCCACTTTCGCGCCAACCATCTGACGAACTAGCAAACGGAATTATTGTGGTTTTAGTCCGACGTCATTCAACGGCCAACGGTCAGACACTGCAATTTCCTACGTTTCCGTTAATTTCTGCTGAAATCTTCTGGCAAATAATTGAGCCATAATATTTTACAAATCCACAGCCATGTTGAATGCCCGAACAGCATAAGTATACACGAAGTGGGTAACCGTATTTTTATTTTTCCAAATGACAACGGAAACGTTACTCAATATAACGTGTACGTCATAAATCAACGTTCGATTATATTATGTATTATATTATGTTTGTACTCAGCACAGCTCCCATTTCCGGTTCGGAACTTTCGATGGGGTCATCTTCCTGTATTGACTTTGAATGCTGAAAGGTACATATGTATGTATATTGATGTCCTTTTTACAATGCGTTATGCTTATAATGCGACCGTTAACTTCACGGACTACACGGTAGTATAAAACAAAGTTTATCAAACGCTAAAATAGACTTTATAATAACGAAATTTTTCTTTTACCATGCAAAATCAAGTCTATGTCCAGTGTTGTCTTTCATTGACATTAAAATTAGTATGCAAATCTACAAAGGCTAGCTTTTCCCTGTTGATGTACATACATATGTACATATTACCGATACACAATGAATGTAGAAACAAATTTTATAGTACATAGCTATAATTTTTTAAAAAATCTAATTCATTGGTCATACAGAAATAAATAATTGGGGAGATCATTTGGAGACAAAAAGTCATATGAACATTGAACGTCATACATACATACATTGTATGTAACCATCGGCAAATTAACTGTCATTGTATAACTTTACACATAATTTTCCTATCATCCCTTACATATACATACATATATACGATAAATTGTGAATCATTCTTTTATATTTAAAAAAAAAATACGGGTGTGGCCAACCCATGACTTTATCCATATATTTGATCCATTACAAACCATAGGGCTTTCAAAATGTTTCGTCAACTGAAGGTGAAAGTGATCCCCTTGGAAACGGGTGATCTGTTTTTAAAATCTGAAAACTTTTGAATAGATTGTGATTCGGGGGTTGTAAGGCAGAAAATAAAAATCAAGATTTTAATACATTTTTACTTTATTGAGGTATAAAAATCGCCAAATTGCGTATTTGTGCAAACAATATTTTAATTGAAATAATATTTTATTAAAACTGTTCTGGACGTGAACATCTGCACCCGGCCTTGCAGAAATCCAGTATGAAGTCGAGTTTTTTCATGTTTAGAAAGACCTCAACGCGCTTTTTTGCCCTCCACTGGGAGACCAAGTTTATAATTATAGTCATCGAGTTTTCGACCATTTCAAAGATCGATTTCACCTGAGGTATCTGGTGCTCATGTCCAAGAAGAACGGTGGATCTGAGGATCGAGAGAGACAACCCATCCATCAAATCAATAATTTCCTCAACCTCATTCTTGCTGAATCTCTTAAGTTCCAAGTTCTTCTCATATAATCGGTTCTGTATCCGCTGCACACAAGTCAACGTTTCACCCATGGTCATCTCGGAAAATAATAATTGAGAGAAAAGTGCCATCTTGAATGATGATTGACGTATGATTGCCACGTATGATCGATCGGAGGTGCGATGACAAGTGCGTTATCACCTTTTGTGCAACAAACAGTACCATTTCTGGCCATGACCGTATCAATAAAATTAAACGAAAACCATTTAATTCTAGTTAATTCAAAATAATTTAATTTCAGTCTCTGAATAGGCCGTTTGATTCACGGTGTATCGTATACATATATTGTAACATCTGATTGGAAAATTCTATAAAAGCAAGAAAAATGGTCAGCTTCTGACCGTTTGCCAATAATTTCCCTTTTCAATTATTATTAATTCTACCAATTACTTGCCTTGATCTATTATTTCAATAATCCTATATTTCAACACAACATACATACATATATTGCAACATTATAATTCCATCGCCGATGATGACATATGTATTATGCAATTTTGTCTCCAAACGATAACTTGAATCAGTTACAACTCTTTATCATACTACATACTATAGGTATATAGATCATTTGATTAAACATACATATATTGTAGCTGATGATCGAAAAATTATTTTAAAACAAAAAATTCGGGTGTGGCCAACCCATGACTTTATCCATATATTTGAGGAATACAAAGAGTAACTAAATTATTTTAAATTATTACTAACGAAAGTACGTAAGTAAATAAAACGCATGCACACCACCACACCAACCAACATACATACATATCATGAAATTACTGTGTTGAGCTCGCGCGCGTATGTAAAATACGATCTTCGGCATATATTTAAAAAGGAAAAACTACCACTTCCGGTCAGCGGATTTTAAAATTTTATGTGGAAATTATAAATATAAATTTTCAGCTTGATCGGCTCGGTAGTTTCGGAAATATTCCGTGCTAACAAGATTTTTGACTTTTCCACAAGAGAAAACCCCTACTTCCGGTTGACTGATTTTAATAATTTATTTTTTCATAACGGCGTGTTTACCTCAGAATTATAATATTACAATATTATGTTGATACTAAATATTTAAAAGGCCGAAAAAAATAAAAAACGAAAAATCGTTCAAGAGTAAACTGCCTCATCCGGTTGGCGGATGATAACCAAAATTACATTATCCACGGTATCGCTATAGACAGCTTTTGTCATATTTCTAAATTTTATACTTTTAAAAAAAGAGTAAAATATGTTGATTAATTATAAACTCCATGTATATGTATCCTACAAACGAAGAATGAAACTAGGATAGAGTGTTTTTGGAAGAATGAACATAATTTTTTAAATCCAACATTCCGCTATATGTACATACTTAAAAAATTCGGGTGTAATATGTACTTAAAAAGTACTACCCGGCTTACGGGTTTCTTAAAATTAAAAACCGGTTAACCGGGTTAAGCCGTCAAAAAAAATTAAAATATTATGATTGTTTAAATTTTAACAATCATAATATTTTCATAATAATTTTAACATTCATATAATTTTAGCATATGTCCTTTTATTAGTTAAAGATATACATATGCAAAATAAAAAAAATACTTTATCCGATATGGATAAAGTAAAAATAAATGCATGAAATACAAATATGACAAAGTGTCACATATGTAAATATGGAGAGCAGACTAAACATTTTTAAGGTTACACGATTCAAAAGCTTACCCAGTCATCGATAATATTTACTCTGGGTATATTAATACAAATTTATTACAATTTCACAAGTCGCTTTGCAACAGTGTTTCGTTTATGCATTGAAAAAAACAAGCTTGTCTGTCGATATATGTACATGTGTACATATGTAACTGAATACACAAAGGAGCAGGAAATCGGAGCAGTTTTTCTTTCGATTTATGTATTATACATACATTATATTATAGGTATGCATTCATTACAAATTAAGATAACTCGACATCGAATTTTCTCACCATCACAATACATATGTAGGTATGTACCTAATTTGTCTGATAACGATAAAGTAAAAAATTCAGGTGTGGGCCAACCCATGATTTTATCCATATATTTGAGGAATACAAAGAGTAACGAAATTATTTTTTTAAGTACGTAAGTAAATAAAACGCATGCACACCACCACACCAACCAACATACATAAATATCATGAAATCACTGTGTTGAGTGCGCGCGCGTATGTAAAATGCGATCTTCGGCATATATACAAATAGGAAAAACTGCCACTTCCGGTAAGTCAGATGTTGACTAAAATCACAATATCTCTTACCGCTAACGTGAAAACTATAGATATGAAATTTCGACTTGATCGCCGGTGCATTTTCTGAAATATTCTGTGGTAAACTTTTCGACAAAAAAAAACCCTACTTCCGGTTGACTGATTTTAATGATTTTTTTTTTGTAACTAGCAATTTCTCTCAGAAGTACAACATTACAATATTGTGACGATACTACATATTTAAAAGGCCGAAAAAAATAGAAAAAACACCAAATCGTTCAAGAGTAAACTGCCACTTTCGGTAGTCAGATGTTGACCAAAATCACAGTATCTCTTATGGCTAACGTGAAAACTATAGATATGAAATTACGATAAAATCGCCCGTGCCGTTTCGGAAATATGATTTTCAACGGGATTTTTGAATTTTCTGCACGAAAAAAACACTACTTCCGGTTGATTGATGTTGACTAAACTCCTTATGTCTCTTACACCTTGCGTGAAAATAATAGATATGAAATTTTAGCTTGATAGACTTGATAGTTTCGGAGAAAACACACCGACAGACACACACACACAGTACACAGACATACAGACATTTTCCAGAAATCATGAAAACGTGATCGGTGGATGATACCTGATACAAATCAGTCAAAATCTCAAGGTCGAATTTTCGCACGATCGCAATACTTTATCCGATTAGGATACAGTAAAAAGAAGGCATAAGACCAATGCGTACTGCCAGTTATGACGTGTGGATGTGAGACGCGGATGCTAAATTCAATGATGTTACGTAAGATCCAGTGCACACAGAGAAGCATGAAAAAATGTATGCTCGGTGTAACACGAAGAGATTGCAAGAGGAATACATGGGTGAGAAGCGTGACCAAAGTGGTAGATACATATAGCGGAGTGTGTGAAAAAGTTGAAGTGGACACATAACGAGATGAATGGCAGATGGACGCGATAAATACTGGAATGGTATCCGAGAGGATGTGAAAGAAAGCAAGGGAGACCGAGTGGAAGATGGGCTGATGAATTGAGAAGCATGTGTGGAGTCAAGTGGATACAGATTGCTCAAGACAGACAGGAATGAAAGAGGATTGGAGGGGCCTTCATCCAACAGTTGATGGTAAACGAGTGAAAATGATAATGATGATTATGCATGTGTTATATTATATTGAAAACTGAATTAAACAATATTCTAATTCGTTGTTGGTTATTCGTACATATTAATTGTACTCGATAGGAATGATGCAAATTAACATACAAACGTAGATTCTGATCTTGACCGTTTTCAATTTTATTTTTAACGTGAATTCTTATTGTACATGTAGACGATGTGCCTTGAATTATTGTGTTAAATATGGGTGTAAAATTAAATGTATATCAAAACTAAATGATTTTTTGGAAAATTTCATCGATATGGTCATGGCCGGAAAGGGTAATGTTTGATTCACAAACGCACTCGCATCACTCGACGTCTTCCTTTTCTCTCGATCACACGTGTTACATACAAGTACAGAGACAAGATGGCGCTTCCACCCCAATTTATGGCTCCTAACTATTGGATGAAAATATTGGTAAATCGCATTTTCAATATTCGAGATCAATGCGATGAGAACCTTTTCATGGAACACGATTTTACATACGAGTTTTCGTTGGAAGTAACCGTGTTGTTGCAACGAACGGCGAGCGCCGTATTGCTGAGCGGCATAATTTGCCATTCCCAAAGCAATGTCAACCATCTCAAAGTTATCTTAGACGTGGCCCAAACCACGTTGGAGTTAATAAAAGAGCTGACCGAAGGATGGACTGGAGAATACGACAAGTATGATGCGATTGCAGCTGTCTACACTGTGATCATTTCAACCAAAGCGAAGTTCGCCGCGATGTATCCTGGTCATTTTTGAACTATTTTTGAATTATATAATATACCTAGACACATGTATTATATTATATTGAACATGTATTAAATTTAAATCATTACAACTAATTTGATAATTTTATTTCTTTAATTGTTTACAACCATCTCGATTCCTTGCAATTCATACATTACATAATTTCAATAGATCGCACGCAAGAGTAAGGCGAAAAGTAGAAGTACACGATTGAAAAATCACCTTAATTCACACACACACACACACACACTTCACATGTATGTACATATGTATATGTATGTAATTTTTATTAACATTTAATCTATATATTTCAGTTGTCACATAGATTTTATATCTACATCCCTTGTTATTGTTATTATTTGTAAAATAGAGGCATTTATGAACGATTCAGTATGCAGGTAGACAATCTACAATGTTAAATTTAACAAGTGCATTTTCTCCCCATTGTTGTATTACCATAGGCGATGACTGTGGAAACAAAATTTTGCTACAATAATTATCCATTGCTGTAATAAGTCGTAATAACAGATTCGATGTTCAAGAAAGTCTTGTGAACATTGATCGTCATATGGCAGCAGTCCTATCATCGATTATTACATTATATAAGTATGTATATACAATCACCGTTTATATTCACATATCGAGATAAAATTAAATGATTTTAATTCATACGGTCGCGGCCGACAGAGACTGTATATTTACGTCATGCTATCTAAATGGCTTTTACCATGATCGCTTTATATGTACATATATCCAACGAGCTGAAAACACTACCTATGTATAGTTAATATAGGAACGATGTTTATTTTCACAATTGCTTAAAGTATATAGTTTATAATGTTTATTTGGGTCATTGCTAAATGCTGATTCGCGAATTAATTGTGAAATACGTATGTACATATGTGTATAAAAAAATTCCGCTGTGAAACACCATCGTCGTGAGTTTGGTGTGCCATTTGACAAAGCATAAAATAAACGCGTCTACTAAGCTTTAAAAATTGTGTTTGTCATTCTTTGATTTGTCACTTTTTGTTAAAATTATGTATTGATTTTCTTTTTCAGATATTTAAATATGAACGTGGTGGCTTCGCTTATGACGACATTACATACTATGTACATATAATACCAGTGGATTCTCGTTGCCTGCCGAGATGGAAGGAAAGGACACTGAATTCGTATATAGTAAATAACGTGTTGATCCCAACAACTAAATTAGCTAAAATGTCTATACTAAAAACGATAGCTGCAGTCGAAAAAATCCTTCAAATGTATTAGGATTCTAACCGTGAATGTAAATAATGAACACAGTGCTCTACCATCTGACCTATCGCTTGCTGTATTTTGATTATACATGTGTATTATTAATGTTTATGTTATTTGTACATTTACAGCACTTTTAACCTCAGCTTAGGAACTTAACCGCACGTTTATCCTAAGTAGGATTAAGAACAGGTGTTAGAATGCGACATTCAATACGGAACGTTTGAAAAGTTTACGGTGCATTTACTAAGCGCATTATACGACATTCGGCTTACGATAGAGTTTTTCCCGTACTAATCGGTACTGAAATACATACATACATATATTCTTCGGGAGAATATTGAATATATCTGTATTAGCAGTAAGTTAATCTAAGGCTTTGACAATAACACGACAAGACATGTAATTATGGCATCAGGAATCGGATGACGTACGAGTACGTATTATATTTTCAGATTGGATTGAGTTCGTTTGTGTGTGAGACACAATTTAAATGGAGTATATGTGTGTTTGTGATACGATGCCTCGAGTGTGAAATTGGCTGAAGGTTTGTTGGAGCTTTCGTCAATTAAAGTTGTGTTCGCGAAACTCCACACACACACACAAAAGCCAAACTTGTTGATCGGCTGCTTGTGCCCTTATCCAATTAAAGCTAATGTTTTTTGGCTGACTTGACTGCCCTCGATACGGGCTGCGATAATCCTCTAAGCATTATGATACGTGTAATATATAGCGGGTCAAATACGTGTAATATATATATGTAAGTTAGGGTAAAAACAAGCACTTCGGTATTTTATTATGTATTTTAACTTAGAAAAGCGCTCCGAAGGGGATTAAAAGCACGGGGCTATGAATGTATATGTACATACATATGTGTACGTTCGTGTACTTTTATTACCTCCGTGACAGTTGTAAAACAATATTAAAATTTGGTCATGTTTTATCATTTTCAATATTGACTATTGGCGTATGAATTGTCTGACAATAGCGGTTATGGGAAAAATAATTGTTCAAATATTCCAATCAATGCAATAGAAGCGTGTCGAGTGTTCCTTACGGACATACAGAAAAACTTACTGCCTTTAAAACCTACATATAGTATAAGTTTTTTCGATTATTTTTTAAGTTTGTAATATTTTAAGCCTGCCTACTATATTTTGCTGTATTTTGTGTCAACTAAAAGTGAATCGCTTTATAAAATAATGCTAAACCAGTAAGAAGTCGTGCAAATCAGCTTTTTGTAGTTAAATTTCAAGAAATTTATAAGAATTTTCTTTGTGTGTTGAAATTAATTAAGGAATTTTCCAAAGAAAATCCAAAATTTTTAATTTTCACATAGTTAAACTGAAATCTAAGTAAAACTTTCAACTTGAGCAAACCAAACTTAACCTCACATAATCAAACCATTAAAACATGTATCGTTTTAGAGTTTAGTTACAGAAAGTTTCAATATTTATTAATTAACTTCGATTAACTAATGGACGCTTTAGCTTTGTTTGCATATGAAAATTAAGTGTTATTTTCCTTTTTTCAGTAAAAAAAAAGGTTGGATTCAGTAGCGGACGTCTATAAAGATGTCTATCTCGAAAGACATTCTTTTGGGTCCTTTGAGTGCGCTGAAAGCTCGTATTGCCGCTGACCAAGAGAGCTTTCAATAGAGCTGGAGATGAGGCTATGAAGCATATAAAAAAAAGGATTGAAAGCCCCCTTCTAGTCAAACCACCCCTCTGGTAACCACCCACCTCCCAACGTCTTCCACTTGCATTCTGATATTCGAGCCTTTGATCTCTCAAGTCGCTTGCAATGTAACAGGAACATAATTTTTGTCTATTCTCAAACAACATCTCTGGAGAGCTACTTTCATATTCTTACAGTAAGTGTGGGTACTTAACTTAACTTGCTCTTTTTTTATATCAATATCGCGAATTCATCTTGTAGATTTTTACTACGGTCTATAAAAACTTATAAAGAAACATATAAAAGGTATTTATACAAAGTAATACCATACAAATATAAATTTTCAATTTTTCTTATTACCCGGATCTTTGAATCTTTTTGTTACTAATCGAAAGAGGAATGCAATTTTCCATTGAAAAAGCTTAACTTGATATATGTTTGTGTACTTTGGCCGTTTTGAGAAATAAGCCGTACCTTACGATTCCGTTAAGTTTATTATACGATTAAGTCCCGGTACTGTGTAACACAGGAATACCATACAAATATTAATTTTTAATTTTTATTATTACCTGAATGGATACCTATGAATCCTTTTGTTACTAATTCTGACCCGTTAACAACGACCATGATGATGACTGTTATAACTAAAATATGTCTCGGAACAACTACTATAAAGTTTCAATGAAAATTATTAGACTTTTATCGTCACTGACGTATTTTTTTAAATTTGTATATTTTTCCAAGTCACTCGGTGAATCCATGTTATAATTACATTTGCCGATTCCGGTGGTAAGCGTACAAATTTGCCAACATGGCTACGTTTATGCATAACTTACAAATGAAGATTTTCGTTTTGTGTCAAATAAAAACATTATTATTTTATCAATATATAAATCAAAAGGTCGGACAAGTATTGTATATATATTTATTTATATAATACAGTATCTAAAGCTAATTACATAATCCTTAACTAAGCACCTATACAGATTTTTTTTTTTAAGACAGCCAGGAATTTATCTTTGTACAAGATGCTTCTGCTATTTATATTTACTCTTACATTTATTATAATTAAATCATTTTTATTCATAAAATTATATTCACATACATCCATTCCTCTCACAATAAGTTTACTAAAATATGATCTAACTTAAACATAAATACTAACATACAAATCCTCTAAGTATTATTCACATTCAACCAATCTTATTCAATCATTTTTTTATACTAGCATACCTATCCGCATTTAAAATACATCTCATACCTTTATTTTGTAATATTTATAATCTATCTCTAGTTGATTTATCTAACATATTTAATAATGAACCACAATACATAAGTTGTGGTCTGACAATAACATTATAAATTATTATTTTAGTTTCTTTAGATAATAATCTTCTAAGCCTTCATATCAATTCCTACTATATTTATTAAAAATTGACCGTGTAACTTAAAATCTAACTTATCATCCAATATTTTATTATTAATTAGTTCAATATTACTTTTACCAACTTTTAACCTAAAATCAGTTTTATTAATCTTATTATAATTAATCATCATTGCTTTGGTTTTTTCTATATTTAATTTTAATTTGTTGTTATTCAGCCAACTTATTAAATTACCTAATTCAAAATTTAATGTTTCCATTATAAATTATACAAGCATGCATTTAGAGCTGAAAATTAAAACTCTTCAAATAATTTAATTTTCAGAAACTTCCATGAAGAAAAATCTATGAAATCCTCCATCACATGAACGCGACTTTCATTATCTTCAAATTGGTCCGAAATACACCATTCTTCTAACTATTGATTATGAGTAAAATTCAAACTGAGTAGGTATAATATCTAATATTTTATACTTTATAATTTTATACGGAGCTATTCAACGGTATAAAATTAATTTTAATCCAATTTGTGTATTACATTAATATTGAAATCACATTTAAATTAGTATATGTATATGTAAATAAGAAAGTTAATCAACATGTGTTAATCTTGAACTTTCCGCTTTCAATTACAGTGCCCTACTAATTTGTTTTAAAACACCTAGTTATACATACATACATACATTACCTAATTTGTTTGCGGAACACATAAACAGAAGCACACGCGTTAATTAACGAATTCGCGTATAAACTTTCGCCACGATTTTGTCAATAGGAAAGTTTTCCACAAATAAAACGACAAAATCACACACCCTGTATGTTGCCGTACTTCAGCTTAATAATACAGATTTATATGTACATAATAACTTGTTACGCCTAAAAACGAATTTAAAGTAAAACGCCATCTTTGTAACGACAACATAGGTATTTTAAAATACGATAAGGTATTGTGATTGTGAGAAAATTCGACCTTGAGATTTTCAGTGATATACATATATGAGGTATCGTCCTCTCATCACGTTTTCGTGATTTTTGGAAAATGTCTGTATGTGTGTGTGAAATCACTATATCTCAAATACCGCGAAAATCTTCACACTGTAATTTCATAAGATAAGGTTTTCAAATATTTTAGTCAACCGGAAGTGTTACTTACCCATACAAGTCACCTCATTTCGACTGTTCTTTAGATATTTTTTTCTCCAAAACCGTCAATAAAATTAAGCTCAAATTTTGCATTTACATATGTATATATAGCATGTGTAATTGTTTTCAAAAAAATAATATTTTTCCCACCGGAAGCAGTATTTTTACTCTAGGTTTTTAAAGATTTTCAGCTTTTTCTCCGAAACTATCAAATGAATTGAGCTGAAATTTTGATATCTACATATAGTTTTTATTTAATACGTAAGAGATATTGTGATGTTGGTGATCCGTTAACCAAAAGTGGATGTTTACTCTTAAACGAAATTTCGTGTTTTTTTATAATTTTGACACTCTTCACACTCTATTTTCATAATATTATAATATTACAATTATAACGGCAATAAAAGGTTGTGAAAAAAAATCATCAAAATCAGTTAACCGGAAGTGGGACTTTCTTCTTGTAGAAACGTAAAATATGTATGCCGTTAACGAGCAATAAAAAAATTATAAAATTAAGTAACAGAAGAATCATATTCGATGTAATTTTTTTATATACATAAAATATTAAACTCTCTAATAGATAATCCTATTCTTATTCATTCGATTTTTCGTTTATATAATAGGTAGGTACCGGTACGCGTTATCAGTTCTCGTTTTTTATTGGATTGTGAAAATATTTCACGTAATAATTAGTATCTTCAATCTTCTATCCGCAAAATGATGATTAGATGTGGCAATAAATACTCCGAATTTATTGATTTTTTTAATATTAATCTTTCGTCCCTAAGACAACGACTTATTATTTATTTTATTAACTCAACATAATTTAAGTGTTAATTTTTTTGTTCTAATTTAATATATTGTGTATTTTATATTTAAAAACTCCAATAGGCGATTTCGTAGGCTTAAAAATTAATTTTAATAAAACTAAAATTATGTTTAATGAATTTTGCATTTTGAAATTTGCATTTTTTAAGATAATTGGTGAATATGACTGGATGTAAACAAGAAGGAATTAAACTAGTATGGAGCGCTTTTGGAAGAGTGAACATAGTTTTTAAATCCAACATTCCGCTATGCTTAAAATAGGATGTATGGATGTGAAACTTGGATGCTAAATTCAATAACGCTACGTAAGATCCAGTGCACACACAGAAGCATGGAAAGGTGTATGTTTGGTGCAATATAACATGAAAAGATTGCAAGAAGAATAGATGGGTAAGAAGGATGACCAAAGTGGCAGAAAAAGTCGAAGTGGACACATAGTGAGAAGAATGGATGGCAGATGGACGCGAGAAATACAGGAACGGTATCCGAGAGGATGTGAAAGAAAGGACCGATTAATTGAGAAGAATGTGTGGATTCAAGTGGATGCAGATTGCTCAACAGTGGATAATAAATAAATAAATAAATATTTTCGAAACAACTACATTCATCGAGTTGAAATTTCAATTCCATAATTTAGGTGGTAGCTAATTCTTGAACGAAATTTGATTTTTCCATTTTTTTAATTAACTAATCTAAAACACGTTTGTATCTGTATACGTACGATGATTATGATTAAGCATTACCAAGCAGTATATCCATCGATGTAGTGCTGGTGTTTCTTATCTGCTTTAATTAATGATCAAGTAAAGTACCTACGGCGGCACACTTAACGCCATAAATATGCAAAGGACGACTTTCCCCATAAAACAGGGCTAGGACACCTTTTCGGACGACAGTTTGATCACACTATGCGGCCATCGTTCATTATCTGAAACCCGAGACGACCGTACGTGGATTAGAAACTTTCAAAAGCGAAATAAAGGGGGTGAGGGGCATTTTACGTGATTTACGCGTCGATAGTTTTCATTCCTACAACGTAAAGCATTGAAAGTACGGGGTGACCAGACGTGTCCTAATTTTCGGGATGTCCTCGGGGACTATTCACTTGCATTCTAGTTTTTGTAATATTATAATTTCGCAATCGACAATTTAAAAGAGAGAAAAACGAGCATTTTTCAATAAAAATTTCGCCTGCGGCGCACTCTCACGTAAATTTCAACGAGTCATGGACTGAAATGACTTAAGAAATATTGGGATATTCTCGGAACAAAGTAACGTATTCGTTTTGAACTGCTTTTGAGATTCACTAGATCCTAATCCATCATACGTATCTAAATTAGATTTTTTTCTAATATTGTCCTAGCTTTTGGAGTTTTAATCTGGTAGCCCTACTCAAATATGATACGGATTCTTTTGAGAGTAAACGCACTGTAAGACAAATTAAAATTGAATATTTTTACAGTAACGATACTCTTTTGCGGAAATAAGATAATAAGAGTTTTAATAAGTACCTTAAAGTTTGCATTTAGATAAGACAAATATTTTTAATTCATGTTCAAGGTTCATATGACAATTAATTGCTTTATTTAATTTGTTTTCAATACATAAATCATTATTTGATTTGGTTGTTATACGACTGTGTATTTATTTATACAATATAGTAGCTAATGCTAATTACATAATCCTTAACTTAGCACCTATACAGATATGTTTTTTTTTAAACTGCCAGAAATTTATCA
The DNA here is from genome assembly GCA_022651745.1 of Parapsyche elsis. Classification (NCBI taxonomy): domain Eukaryota; kingdom Metazoa; phylum Arthropoda; class Insecta; order Trichoptera; family Hydropsychidae; genus Parapsyche; species Parapsyche elsis. The sequence goes on from JAGVSN010000041.1 coordinate 1,043,358, forward strand.
ATAGTTTTGGAACTTCTAATTCCATCCGGCAGTCTATTATATTCCAAAACAACTCTGTGCAAGATGCTTCTCCTATTTCTATTTGTTCTAACATTTTTTTATAATTAAATTATTATTATTCCTCTCACAACAAATTTACTAAAATATGATGGTAACATATTATTATCTAACTTAAATATAAATACGAACATACAAATCCTCAAAATATCATTCACATTCAACCAATCTAATTCAATCATCATCTTTTTACTTTATCCTAATCGGATAAAGTATTGTTTATTCTAACATACCTATCAACATTTAAAATAAATCTCATACCTTTATTTTGTAATATTTGTAATCTATCTCTAGTTGACTTATCTAACATATTTAATAATGAACCACAATACATAAGTTGTGGTCTGACAATTACATTATAAATTATTATTTTAGAGTCTTTAGATAATAATCTTCTAAGCCGACATAATATTCCTACTATTTTTATTAAAAATTGACCGTGTAACTTAAAATCTAACTTATCACCCAATATTATACCCAAATATTTTATTATTAACTAGTTCAATATTACTTTCACCAACTTTTAACCGAAAATCAGTTTTATTAACTTATTATAATTAATCACCATCGCTTTGATTTTTTCTACATTTAATTTTAATTTGTTGTTATTCAGCCAACTTATTAAATTACCTAATTCAAAATTTAATGTTTCCATTATACAATTAATATTATTATCTACTATATAAATCAATGTGTCATCGGCAAATAAATGTATCGTACATTTACTTACAACCTTAACTATATCATTTATGTACACTAAAAATAATAATGGTCCCAATTTTTCTGTCCATTTAACTGTTGGATTATTCAATTTATTACAAATTAATACAATGTTGCTTATGCTATATCAAAAAAACAGTGATTGTATTTGGACTATTTTTATACTCAAGTGTTATTATGAAAAACTATTACAAATTTTGTCATTTATTAAAATTTTATATACATACATATGTATTCTATTTACCTTTAAGAACCTTTTTTATTAGAAAATTTCATTTAAACTGAATGAAAACTATTCATTTTCATTTTATTTTAGTTCGAGTATTCATTTGAAAAATGGCTAATTCTTGGAACAAAGAAGTCTCTAACGGATTTCAGCAATGAACAAAATGTCCTCTCTTGACGTTTAAAAGATACGAAAACCTCAATTAATGAACCATTCAAATAGGTATAAGTTAAATGTTGCGTGTTCGACGTTGAAAATGTAATATATTCGTTTTGTTTGTGCGAATTTGAAATGTTCCGCCGACACGCGTACAAAAATTGGTAATAGTAATTTTCTTCGCGAATCAGAGTTCGGTCAATTAACGCGTTCGATGGCGCGTTAATTTGTCGCCACTCTCGCTTTCCCCATTTATATTCATATTTATACAAGGGTGTATTTATTTTAATAAAGTCGCCCTAATAGCGTTACAATGTAGCCGCTCGCTACAAGTATGAATAATGTATAAACAACGGAAGTGAAATATCGCATTTGCATTTTTGCGATACGCGTCCGTCCGTCCGTCAACTTTGTTTGGTTTTATTCCGTTTTATTTTTTGGGTTTTATCATATTTAAATAGCTCGGGTATGAATATAGTTTGTAACGGCGTGTCGCGACGTTGAAAAAAATGTGAAATGAAATATGGGAAACCGTGCGGAAAATGAACGGGTCTCCATTGCGGATTAATATGAAATAATTCACAGTGAATTATGAATTATAAAAAAAACTAATTTATTTAGAAGGTTTCAAATGTTCAAATTGACTTAAAACTCGAAATGACTATATTTTAATTTTCAATGTTTTGCTTCCGTATTCATGATAAATTGGTATAACTAGCGCCATCTGAGAATCAATTATAAGCTCATTCTACTTGTAAAATCTTCAAAGGCTATGAAATTAGTAAATTTACCATAAATTAATGTTCAATCAGATTAGGAATATTTTCAACGACGTTTTCCGTATTGTATTTAAATTTAAAGAATTTGAATACAGTAGACACCCGTATAACGCGATTAATGCGTTACGCGCTGTATGAAATCGCGTTGCAAGAAATCGTGAAAAAAATTAATATTACTGACTTTTTCATTGCATACAATAATTTAATAAATTCATTAGTTAAACCAAACCCGGTAAAACTTTTTGCACATAGCGTTGATACTTATGTAGTCACGCAATAGCGCGTTGCACGAGAATCGCGTTATATTAAGAAAATAAAAAAAGTCGCCCCAATAACTTGAACGCGTTGTAGGGAATCGCGTTGTAGAAACTCGCGTTATACGCGAGTCTACTGTGATTTGTTTTTGAAATTGTAATAATCGTTTTTGATTTTGATTTAAATCGTTTACAATCAACTAATTGTCAAAACATCTACATACATACATAATTTATGTAGTTTAAAAAAGTTAGTCTAATGATTATTCATCTTGTTGTAAAATATTTGATTCAAAAATTCATATTAATTAAAAAAATATTGTATTTCATACTGTTTTCTAGCAGCTGGAAAATTTATTGTTAAATATTTAACTTTTTCGTTCTACAAACTTCGTCGCTTAATATTATATGATTCTTTGTTTATATTTTATCGGAGGTAACGGCTTTTATTCAGCTCTAGAAAGTTTGATTAAATAGTTGCGAAATTAAGCCTATTGATTTAAAAAATTGTTAATTATTCAGTTCAGTTTAAAACGATGCTCCGACTACCTAATAAATAATAAAAAAAAAATGAAATTTCACAACATACCATTTCATTGATATCGAATTTTCAACAATTTTTCCACTTGAAATGATACCCTCTACATTTATCTAATTCAAAACGTGACGAATGAAATAGAACCGTGAAAATTTCCTAGTCGATAACGCGCTATCGTATATCCTCATCTTAAAACGTGAAACTTTTTACCCTTTTCACGCCGCGCTCAATTGATTTCGACTCGACCGGAAACGTTATGTGCGAATATCGAATTCATCGCACGAAACTCGTCACTTTGTCTTTGATCCTTCGTATCAATAAAAAAAATATATAATAATAATGAACCGAACGAGAGGACATTATTCAAAATTGCCACACGCACTAACCTACACGGATACATTTCACAAAGTGGACGATAGTGTGTGTGATTCTGCACGACTGGCTGTTTTCACGAAAAATCGAAATAGGCTAAAGCACACACGTGTACACGTCACGACAACACATTCCGCCATATTTTTCGCTTTCTTCTGCTTTCGAGCTTTTGCTGGGGGCTTTGCGGCGCTTTATGGCGCAAAGAAACACAACGGGGTGGCGTGTCGATGCCGCAATATTGCGGCTTGCGGCAAATCATTCGTTTATTGTCAAGTTAATATACACCTGGACAGTACATATGCGATCAAACGTGTGCAAAACAGCACAAAGCTGTATATTGTACACAATATGATCATGAACTTTCAAATGATTACTATTTTATCACCGTAGCGTCGTTCGTCTCGGAGATATGAACGTTTAAAAAGTAGGTATCGTTTATTTTTTTTGTGCTCATCCTGTATATCTATTAGTAAAACGTTAGCCATAATATGTAAATATTTGCATGAATACATGATGCATATGAAATCATTGGCAATACGCTCAAAATAGAACGTTCGAAAATAGTATTGGGTATATGTGTCTACCTACTACGAATTAAAACTTAAATCGCATTCACAGATTCTAAAACATTCGTTTAATGTAATGAAACAGAATTGTTATTAATATTGATAGCAAAAATTAATTTAATAAAAAGTCATATCCGTCGTTGCCTGTGAGTGCCTGTTGTACATAAATACAACATTTATATAAATAGTCACTGCCCGTTGACTGTGTTATTACATATTTGCACGACAGGAGTAGCAGACAGTTCGGTTGTCTCTCGAACGCGGCTCTCCATCTCGCACCCGCGGCAGGCACCATTCATCATCATCATTTTCAACCGTTCACCATCCACTGGCAGGTGAACCAATCCTCTTCCATTCCTGTCTGTCTTGAGCAATCTGCATCCACGCGACTCAACACATTCAATTCATCGGCCCATCGTCCACTCGGTCATCCTTGCTTTCTTTCACATCCTCTCGGATACCATTCCAGTGTTTGCCATCCATTCTTCTCGCTATGTGTCCACTACGAATTTTTCACACATCTGTTACTTTGGTCGTGCTACTTACCCATGTATTCCCTCTTGCGATCTCTTCTTGTTGCACTAAGTATACACTCTGTGTACACTGGATCTTACGTAACATTCTTATGTAAATTCAACATCCACGTTTCACATCCATACGTCATAACTAGCAGTACTAGTGTACATATATGTACATTACTAGTGTAAGCCCGTTGAGTATCAACGGGCGTTTATCACCAATACCTACTAAAAAATAATATTAAATTTAATAGTTTTTATAGTAGTTGTAGTATAGATGGCGCTGAACTGAAAACCGAAACGTTGATTTCAACGTGGTGCATACGTATGTATCCAAAAATCTAAATATATTGCGAAACGATGCAGCGAAACACGTTCTTTTCTTTTAATGCACATGTTTCGAACGATATGTTTTTCTTAGTAATGCAAGTAACGAACGGTAATTTCTTGGGCAGAGATAAGTTGGGGTTGGTGGGAATATTCGGCAAAGGTTTGGCACTCGGAATGTCGGTTTTTTTTATAAGGCCTAAAAGCCGCCGCACCGCATGCCAGAAAGAGACAACGCCATACGTAAGACACGAAGTGACGAATTCACTTCAAAGTGACTTCTACTTTACTATTGTTGAATATCAATATCGTAATCGTAATGTTGTAATGTTGAATATGAATATCAACGCCCGCTGAATTTTAAATTACGTAAAGCGCTTTTTTAATAGAGAAAAAAAAAAAAAAATTTTTTTACTTTACTATTTATATTATAATTATTAATTATTTTATATAATAATATTCTGCTATTTTGTAAGTGAGTTGTAATAAAAAAAAAAAAAACTTTATAAAGCGCCATCTAATTGACAAATGGAAACGATAATTTCGATAATTTAATTAATACCCAGTTTTATTTTTATTATATTATAATTATTAATTATTATATATATAATAATTATAATTATAATTTTGTAAGTAAAAAAACAATAAAATAATTATAGTTTTTATAGGTAGGTAGGTAGGTAGCAAGGTAGCATTCCAGACCGCTTATATGGGTAACAAAGGTCTCTCTCACCAACCGGGCCAGTAGCCGATTCGTCTACGTGCTCGCTTACCGACTTCGACGTCGTGCTTTCGAAACCCGCACTGGTATTTTAATTATTTTTCCTTATTTCCTATTTATTGTAACTATAGGTAATGTTTAAAAGGACAAACTCATGGCCGGGCGATAGCGTATAGCATTAGTGCGATGACTCTTGAGCCTAAGGTCGTGGGTTCGATCCCCCGCTCGTTCTAGTGGTTTTTTAATAATTTTTCCTGAGCGAGCGTTATCAGCAGAAAGACAGACAGACAGACGGATTTCGGCTATTATATATATAATATAAAATAATAATATATAATATATATATATAATATAATAGCCCTATTCCGTCTGTCTGTCTGTGTGTGTGTGTGTCTGTCTGTCTGCTGATAACACTAACCGATGTAAATAATTTTAAAAAACCAGAACGTCGCGCGAGTGGGATTTGAACCCGGCATCACCAGATTGGAACATTGAGCGCTTACGCCATAATCCAACACCGATGATGCGAGATCCCTTATATTTTGAACGTATAAAGCGTTTGAAAGTTCGCGACTTTGCTAAATTGTTACGTTGTTGTTATTATAAAGGGCCATCTATACAACAACTATAAAAACTATTAAATTTAAATATTATTTTTCAGTACGGGTGGTGAGAAACCGCTCCGTTGATATATATTCTAACGGGCTTACACTAGTACATTATTATATATACATATAATAGCCGATATCCGTCTGTCTGTCTGTCTGCTGATAACGCTCGCTGAGGAAAAATTATTAAAAAACCAGAAAGAGTGGGGGATCGAACCCAGGACCCCAGGCTCGAGAGAATTCGCACTAATGCTATTCGCTATCGCCCTTGGTCATTTTAGTCCTTTTTTTTTTACAACATTACCTACAAAAGGGATCGTGACTGCTAATAATACATAGAATACGCTATAAAACAAATTTTTTTTTTTTTAAGAAAATTATAAATTTCATCAATTATAACTTGCAAATAATAATTAATAATTATTATACATATAAAGAGTAAGGTATAAAAAAAAATTATCGACCTGGTTATTAATTAAATTATCAAAATTATCGATACTGTTGGATCAATTAATGGGGACATAGATGGAGCTATAAAAACTATTATTTTTTTTTTGGTTTTTGATTTTTACAAACTATTGTTTTTTGACACTACGGGATTGCTGTAATACATAAATGGCGCTATAAAAACTATTTTTTTTCTTTTGTCACTTACAACCGTGCGATCAATTAGTGGGGATCTCTATTAAAAAAGCGTTTTACGTAATTTAAAATTCAGCGGGCGTTGATATTCAACGGGCTTACACTAGTATGTATATGATAGCCCAAAGTCTGTCTGCCAGGAGCACTTAACACGCCAAAGTTCTGAGGGGGAAACATTGATCACCTGTTCGTTCGCGAACAGGACAGTAGCGTGACCGGTGACGTCACGTTGCGCGAATTGTTTATCCGACGTTATGGTAACGTTTCATCAGTGGTCAGATTTTTCGCTTTACATACAATATGTAGTAATATTAAACTACCATCATATTGAAAACATGTTGAAGAAACACTCGGACAAATCTTCAATGCATTGGCGAATCGCCCACAAATCGCATCAGAACGAACTCGACAAAATGTTGAAGCAGACGCTACTGATGCTGATGGTGCTGACGGTCTTCGCCCAAGACGACCTGATAAAGAAGAAATTCGAAGAGCACATGAAAAGAGTGAACCAACTACTGTGCGGAATCCCTCAGCCCAGAGCCGTATCTGTGATTCAAGTCTTACCTGACCACCTGAAAAAAAATCTCAGAATGAAATTTGTCCCGCATATGACAGTTTTGCACCGATGCGACAAACACAGCGGTTGCTGTCTAGCGCCGTCACAAACTTGCAGTCCGTCCCGCAACACGCCGATAAACATCACACTGATGAGCTTCGACGTGTCGATACGAAAACGACAATTTAATAATTTCTTCACCATCACCGTGGACAATCACACCGAATGCGCTTGTGCATATCAGTAATATCCACAATGTGGTCAATAATTCAAATCTACATATGTACATACATATGTACACATAATATATACAATATTTAATTTTAAAAAAATAATACAGTGATGACTTCGACTTATCAAACTTCTGATATAAATAATTACAATTAACACTAATACAATATTCAATTACTGTATATAATATATGTAATATTACAGCCGTGTGTGTGTATGTGCTAAATTCATGTTTGATTTTCAATGTTACAAGCATTTATAAAAAATAAATTTATATTTCCATAATACACTAGTATCTATTCATCATCACTACCATGCACTGAATGCATCTCCAAACCTCTGTCGCGAGCAATCTGCATCCACTTGACTACACAATTCATCGGTCCTTTCTTTCACATCCTCTCGGATACCATTCCAGTATTTCTCGCGTCCAGCTGCCATCCATTCTTCTCGTTGTGTATCTATGTACTTCGACTTTTTCACACGTTCCGCTATATCTGCCACTTTGGTCATGCTTCTTACCCATGCATTCCTCTTGCGATCTCTTCTTTTTATACCAACCATGCTTCTCTGTGTGCACTGGATCTTACGTAACAATTTTTTTTATACATACATAGCTATCAAACTGCATATCTGCATTCCATTGAATTTCTCGTTATTGTACGTAGACAGATTTGTGTTTTGAATTAAATTGTAATATACACATAAAAATAACAGACTTAACGACCTACACTTTAGGTTTATCACAGACTAGTGTAATATAATAATATAATTTTAATTACTTAAACGTTTAAGATAAACGCTAAATCCCGCATCATCTGATTGCAAATTACTGTAAAAAATTTCCAATAGATGTCATTTTTAGCTCGTTTTCGACCAAATGTGTGTAGATAAGCAGCTTAATAATTAAGTTGACGTTTTAATTCTGAAATGACTAAATAAATGTTGGTACAATTAAAGCAGTATTATTTATTTTTTCAAACCTATTATATACAAACCCTTTCTTATGTACATACATACATATATTACACATCAAGAAAAAATTGTCACAAAAGCGTTTGCATCAAACTTTGAACGACACTAACTAAACGCATCCAATGCCCTTTAACGCGAATTTTTATACACACATCAAAACTTTTCAAATCATTACTCAAAAAAAAAAAAACGCAATAAGCGATACCTATTTTTTGGCAAATAATAAATTAATAATCATTTTGAAGCTCGTATGATATTGGTCGCTTTCTATGTAATGAAATTGTAGCTTTTTCCAAAAATGCTTATAATAAGAGCTAAAAAAAAAAAAATATTCATTTTTGAACTCAGTGGGTCAGAATTAATACTAATTTTAGGGTCTGCGTTCGGGTAACTGAAAAAAACGTGTTTTTTTGTTGGTCAGTGTTATTGGAAAAACAGTAAGATGATGAAACAGTATGAAAATGATGACACATCGAATCATTCATGTCTCATCATTTAAGACTACTTGTACTGTGAAAAAAATTAAATTATGATTGCACGAAGTTTCCGTGTAAAATTCTTTGTCTGTATTCAAAAAAATGGTCAATTTTCATCTGTTACAATATTTTTTTGTTTTAATCTACATAAATGTGCTAATTCGAGCGGTGAATGATTTTCAATAATTGATATGATAAAAATATTGAGATAGAAAACCAATCCTTATAAACATGGTGAAATTAAAAATTGGTCGAATAAAAAATCTGTAAAAATATAAATATTTTTAACTTTTAAAATTCGCTAGATAAATAATTATGAGTATTTCGAAGCAATGAAATATCACAATCAATTGAAAAAACATCTCACTATTGATTCCAATACTCACTTTGAGCACAGCAATACTATATTTTGAATTAAAAACTGCAAAAGTCAAAAAAATGTACATAAATATTGACCATTTTTTAAACGCTCATATCTCATAAACAAGAGCTAATTTCACTATCATATTCGGATTCAATGGATTAAACTTAGTAAAGATTGACTAGTTTCTGCTCCGGTAGTTTTTTTTTTTTGTTGCACAGTGTAATTGTTATCCAATGGGAAAAAAACTACAATATCATTAGAAAGAAGATTAAATTAACATCTAACTTAATTCATGTTTTATTCGTTTCAGAGATGTACATACATTAGGGTGGAGCGACGATGTATGACTTTTTTTTTTTTAAGATATTCGTTTTGAAATAGTTATAAAAAGTTGCATCTACATCATCATACCTCTTCTGTCCAAAAAAAATCTGCTTAATTAAAAAAGTTTTTCTGGTCTCTACCAGCACTTTTACTTGTATGAAAATTTCCAATTGATTGTTTTCAATTGTTTCCAATCTCTCTATAAATAGCAATTTTAAGTGGAAAATTAGTATTTATTTTTACTATACAATATACATATGTATGTACATACTTACTTTACTCGTATGTCTCCCTCCAACGCGCTCACAAATTCACACTTATTTGAATAATTCAAGGAATACGTAAATAAATTAGATTTTTACAGAAAGTACTTATATATTCAATTCAAGTTAGTGTAATTTTATGACCATGTTATCTAAAAATTCTGTGTTCATATTTTGAAATCAATAGGCAAATTTTCATTTTTCGCCTTCAGGTAGAGGCCTGAAGACATATTCACAGATTTTTTTCAGTATTTTTACGAGAATACGGATACAACGAAACTTTTGGTAGGTATTACAATGCCAATTTATAATTTTTACAATGTCGCTCCACCCTAATATATGTACATAGGGGAGGGCGGGGCAAGACGGGACAGCTAAGGTTTGGTGATAAATAGCACAATGGTCTTTAATATTAAAAAATCCGTTAATTAATCAAAATAAAATTTGGTTTATACTTAACATAATTGCATATAAAGATTAGGGAAAAAATAAAAAAAAAACAATATTTTTAAAGAAACAAAAAAAAGTACGTTTTGTCCCATCTTACCCCACAGGCGGGGTAAGATGGTTTTGACCATGGGGCAAGATGGGGTTACATTGCACAGTGTGGGCAAATACGAATGGCTTCCTGGTCCTCATCATCTACACCTGCACAGGATTGTTTGGATCGTTTGATCGTTTCCTGTTGCATTTCAACATATTTCCAAAGTGATCGTTTGGCCTCTTTCTCCAGAGGTGAGGGCTTCAACTTGCTTTTTCCCTTTCAGCGCAATGATTTTGGATTTTGTCATAGGAATTGCAGATATCCCGGTTTCGTCACAATTTTACATGCGGTTAGCATCAAGTTTATGTGTATCTCCAAGTATTTTTAACATTTGAACGTAAAACGGGGCAAGATGGTACCAATCAAATCTCATACCCCATCTTGCCCCAAGTTGTATTATTGCGAAAAATCAATCGCAATATTTAAACTACGTAACTAAGGCAAATAATGATAAGCTAAACTTGAAATACAATAGCTGGTTGTGGAATAACACCTGCAATATTGTCGAATTCGTGAAATATTCTTAACAATGTCACGCTCGATGTACGGTGGTAAAATTACATCGAAGTATAGAATATACCCTAAATCCACATTGCGCCCGAACCTAATGCTCGACAACACTGAATTTGTGTCACCCACGGTTTGTGCAAGAGGAGCGTATGAGAATACCACTAGATGCTCGTTAGCGAAATTATTATAGCCAATATCACAAGATCCCATCTTACCCCACAGCCCCGTCTTGCCCCGCTCTCCCCATGTTGTTAAAAAAAAGGTATCGTTTTCTAGTGTCTATTGTAGATGTTGACGAACGGTACGTTCAACAACACGACGCATCCAAAATGCGGCCTCGCACAAAGACGTCCATAATATAGTATAATATAATATAGTATAATATAATATAGTATAATTTAATATATTATAAGTATTAAAGAGGCTGTCGTCGTCACGCAGCCGCCTAATCAATCAGCCGGAAAATTACTTAATTACGCATTCGCCGTTTTTCCGGAGAGTCGCGTGGAAGAGAAGCCTGTCATTTTCCCGGACAGGTTTTTCACTCTCGCACACGCCCCGTCAACCAACCGCTGCCGAATAGTTTTCCCGCGAAAACCGAAACAGAGGATGGGGTGAAAAGGTAGTAAGGGATGGGGTGCATAAATTACGTCTTCCGCTTTATTAGATTTTAGCATAAGGCGAACGGATAACGCCGAGACCGTGATTTATGAACATTTTTTAAATGAACACCTTTCAACTTCGTCATTGCCCGCTTCCTTGAACGCTGTGTTATTTTTTTTTATGTTTGTTAAACACTGCTAAATAGCTTTGGATTAGTGTGTGTGTGTGTGTGTGTGTGTGTGTGTGTTGAGAATTTTATAGTTGGCAGAAGAATAACATGAATACCTACATTAGGGTATTAAAAAAGTAGACATACGACCAATGCGTACTGTCAGTTATGACGTACTGATGTGAAACGTAGATGCTAAATTCAAGATCCCGTGCACACAGAGAAGCATGATCAGATGTACATATGCTCGGTATAACGAGAAGAGATCGCAAGAGGAATACATGGGAAAGAAGCATGACCAAAGTGGCAGATATAGCGGAGCGTGTGAAAAAGTTGACACAGCTAGAAGAATGGATGGCATATGGACGTGAGAAATACTGGAATGGTATCCGAGAGGATGTGAAAGAAAGCAAGGTAGACCGAGTGGACGATGGGCTGATGAATTGAGAAAAATGTGTGGAGTCAAGGGGATGCAGATTGCTCAAGACAGATAGGAATAGAAGAGGATTGGAGAGGCTTTTATCCAGCAGTGGGTGGTAAACGGCTGAAAATGATGATATATATATATATATGTATATGTATCCATACGTCCATACGTCATAACTTTTCTGAATTCACGAATGTTACGTAAGATCCAGTGCACACACAGAGGCATGGAAAGATGTATGCTCGGTATGACTATAAGAGATCGTATGTATGTATGTATGTATGTAAGAGGAATACATGAGTAAAAAGCAGATATGGCGGAACGTCTGAAAAAGTTAGAGTGGACACTTCAATGCGAAAAGAAGTATTGGAATAGTATCCGAGAGGATGTGAAAGAAAGTAAGGTAGACCGAGACTTAATGAATTGAAAAGAATGTGTAGAGTCAAGTGGATGCAGATTGCTTAAGGCAAACAGGAATGCAAGAGGATTGGTGGGGCCTTCATCCAACAGTGGATGGTGAACGGCTTGATGATGATGATGATGTAGTTATGCGAGGGCAACATTTATTCCGGCTTAAACTTGGAATAAACCACTGTATTTAGAATACTTATTATTTGACAGCTGATGAAATAATTTTAAAAGAGAAGAGATCGAAAGAGGAATGCAATTTCCCATTGAAAAAGCTGAACTTGATATATGTTTGTGTACTTTGGCTGTTTTGAGAAATAAGCCGTACCTTACGATTCCGTTAAGTTTATTATACGATTAAGTCCCGGTACTGTGTAACACAGGAATACCATACAAATATAATTTTTCAATTTTTCTTATTACCCGAATGGATCTTTTTGTTACTAATTCTGACCCCGTTAACAACGACCATGATGATGACTGTTATAACTAAAATATGTCTCGGAACAACTACTATAAAGTTTCAATGAAAATTATTAGACTTTTATCGTCAATGATGTATTTTTGTAAATTTGTATATTTTTCCAAGTCACTCGGTGAATCCATTTTATAATTACATTTGCCGATTCCGTTAGTAAGCGTACACATTTACCAACATGGCTACATTTATGCATAACTTACAAATGAAGATTTTCGTTTTGTGTCAAATAAAAACATTATTATTTTATCAATAAATAAATCAAAAGGTCGTACAAGTATTGTATATATATTTATTTATATAATACAGTAGCTAAAGCTAATTACATAATCCTTAACTAAGCACCTATACAGAGATGTTTTTTTAAGACTGCCAGGAATTTACCAATAGTTTTGGAACTTCTAATTCCATCCGGCAATCTATTATGTATACTCCAAAACACCTCTGTACAAGATTGTTCTCATATTTCTATTTATTATAATTAAATTATTTTTATCCTTAAATTATATTCACATACGTACATACATCCATTCCCCTCACAATAAATTTACTAAAATATGATGGTAACATATTATTATGTTACTTAAATATAAATACCAACATACAAATCCTCAAAGTGTCATTCACATTCAACCAATCTAATTCAATCATCATCTTTTTTTTTATACTAGCATACCTATCCACATTTTAAATACATCTCATACCTCTATTTTGTAATATTTGTAATCGATCTTTAGTTGACTTATCTAACATATTTAATAATGAACCACAATACATAAGATCTGACAATTACATTATAAATTTATTATTATTAGTAAATAGAATCGAAAAAGTTTTATCATTTTGATGCCTAATTTACATTAGGCTATCGCCCAACGAACTTTAACTTAAAAATCAAAATTTTTAGGTATCCATCTTCTATTTAGAGTTCATTTTTATATATCGCCTTTATAAAAATTTCCGATCTTTTATTTCTTTGTAGGAAAAAGTCCATACATTTTCCAATAAGCGAGCACCCACTGTACACATACACCTATCCAATATGACATTATAGTTATGTAAATTGCACGTACACAGTTGTATGAAAGCGTGCTGAAAATTCATTATAGTTTAATACCCCACCGCCAATGCGTCTTTTTCATTCGTTTTTTTTTTTTGCGATTTAGTTCGCGTGATTTCACATCACTCCAGTCGAAGCTTTTCCTCGAAGTTTTCCCTCTAATGAGCTCCGATTGATGGTTTCAAAGGCGGCGACAACGACTGTAAAGGGTTCACAAGGAGGTTGTTTTTTTTTTCTTCTATTTCTTGCCATTTACTACCGTCCTAGTGCAAAAAGTATCTACGTACGGAAACTTGCCGCATTGTATTCAAACGTAATGTACCTATGTACATATGTACGTATGTTTAGGTATATTAGTGTGGAGTGAAATTGATTTTTTTTTTTTTGAAAACCAAAATGCTTGTGCTTGGGATAGTTGCTCCATGGCTATACATTTTTTTTGTATACCCATAGAGCAACTTTTCCAAACATTTCGAAAAAAAAAAAAAAAAAAAATTTCGCTGTGGTAAACTTTTCGACAAAAAAAACCCCTACTTCCAGTTGACTGATTTTAATGATTTTATTTTTTACGTAACTAGCAATTTCTCTCGGGATTATAACATTACAATATTGTGACGATACTACATATTTAAAAGGCCGAAAAAAATAAAAACAAAAAATCGTTCAAGAGTAAACTGCCACTTTCGGTCGTCAGGTGTTGACCAAAATTACAGTATCTCTTACAGCTAACGTGAAAACTATAGATATGAAATTTCGATAAAATCGGCCGTGCCGTTTCGGAAATATGATTTTTAACGGGATTTTTGAATTTTCTGCACGAAAAAAACACTACTTCCAGTTAATTGATGTTGACTAAACTCCTTATGTCTCTTACACCTTACGTGAAAATAATAGATATGAAATTTCAGCTTGATAGTTTCGGAGAAAACACACAGACACACACACACACAGTACACAGGCATACAGACATTTTCCAGAAATCATGAAAACGTGATCAGCGGATGATACCTGATACAAATCAGTCAAAATCTCGAGGTAGAATTTTCGCACGATCACAATACTTAATCCGATTAGGATAAAGTAACGAAAAATAGCCACGCAATAGCTCAGTGGTTGGAGCGTTAGTCTCTTGAGCGAAGGTCCGGAGTTTGCATTTTAAGACTGACGTCCTCCTTTATCGGTAAAAGAAATATATGTATAAAAGAGGGTAAGTGGGTGTGGGAGGGGGATGTTTTTTTTTTATTTCATCACACCATTATGCAAGTTTCGCGAGCTCTTAGCGAGTATCTTCCCGTTCGGGAAAAAATCTTTTCGCAAATTAGCATTTTCCCGCGAGGGTGCTACGCCCCCCACATCCCCCCTACCACCTCGAGTGTTTTTGTTTATCCGCTCTCTTCTCGCCGGTGGAGAAAAAAAAGTGCTGATAACCGGTTTTGCGCATAAATTACCGGATTAGAGGGCGCTTTGCATATTGGGCGTCCTTATCGCCCGCCGCTTAATGTTATCACCGAGAGACACTTGATCCCGGACGTGGCATGGAAACCAGGCTTCAAATTGTCTCTTGTCTTCAATGCGTTCGATACGTGCACAATCAGCTCATGTGTGTATGTACATATAAAATTTCGTATACCTGAAATAGATCCGTCAACGTACTTATGCTGCCGTCCTAAGCCCACTTAACGTAACTGACAAAAATTACGAAAATGAGTTAGATGTGTTTTAGGGGTTATGGGAGTGTATTCTTGCGATTTTTCATATCAAAATTAATGTATCTTCATCCAAAAGTGACTTTTTTTAAGCTATTAAATCTAACGTATCTGCATGCGCAGAGAAATAGTATCACCAATATTTACTTCGGTCACTACCTCATCATGAAAGATTGTAAAGACTGAATCTCTCCACATTGGAGACGAGGAGATTAGGAGGTGATTTAATTGAAGTATTCAAAATGATAAATAATAATCATTATTCATGTGAAATGACCAACCTCATTATGTTCAATGAGAACCCTCATCCGAGAGGTCATACTCTTAGACTCCGAAAAGAAAAATCAAATAAGATTGTTGGAGATTCATTCTTTTCAAATAGAATGGTTGAAGTTTGGAATAGTCATATGTATACATTAATAATGAATAATAAAGTGACGTAACTACTAAAGTATTCATTTTTTTTTTAATTTTCCCTAGAATTATCAAAACACAATAGAAAATAGCTTCATGCACTAAAACAAAGTTTAAATAAATCAGTAATATATGAAGAAAAACACAAATTTAGAATAAAACTTTCAAGTCCATTTATCTCGATATTGTTGTTTTGTCAGTTACGTTAAGTGGGCTTAGGACGGCAGTATGTATGTACATATATTATTCACGAACGGGACTAGAAAAAAATCAATCGATTCAGGCCATAAATACTCCATCTTTCGCTAGCCCGAGTCATCAAAACAACGCTTAATGTGGTACTGCGAGTGTTTCTATCGCAATCAAGTATCCTAGGTCTACAACAGTCACCGGATCATAGGAAGTACCACTGCACAGTTTTGTGTCGATCAGTCAAACAGTGACGAAATGTATAAATCATCATCATTTTCAGCCGTTCACCATTTTCAATTTGCATCCACTTGCCCATCTTCCACTAGGTCTACCTTGCTTTCTTTCACATCCTCTCGAATACCATTCCAGTATTTCTCGCGTCCATCTACCATCACACTTCTAACCCATGTACTCATCTCATTGTCACTTCTTGTTATACCAAGCATACATCTTTACATGCTTCTCTGTGTGCACTGGATCTTACGTAGTATTCTTGAATTTAGCGTCCGAGTTTCACATCCATACGTCATAACTGGCAGTACGAATTGATCGTTTGCCTTCTTTTTTAAGCATAGCCGAATGTTGGATTTAAAAACTATGTTCATTCTTCCAAAAGTACTCGATCCTATGTATGTAGTTTCATTCTTCCTCTTTACATCCGGTCATATTCACCAATTGTCCTAGGTCAAAATTTATTAATAGCATCC
Organism: Parapsyche elsis; assembly: GCA_022651745.1. NCBI lineage: Eukaryota > Metazoa > Arthropoda > Insecta > Trichoptera > Hydropsychidae > Parapsyche > Parapsyche elsis. The sequence continues at coordinate 1,060,252 of JAGVSN010000041.1, forward strand.
AAACAAAACAAACCGTACGAAATACAGACATACTGTACACAGATAGATAGACTAACGGACAGCCAGAGAAGACAGACATTCATACAACCTATGTACATACATATGTACAATGCATAAATACAGACAGTTAGACGTACGGGCAGGTAGACAGGTAAACATATGTATGTATGTACATACATACATATGTACGTACAGACTGATAGAGAGACGAGAATTTATGTTCGATGAAATTTCGCTTGGAATCACAATGAAGACTAGGCTTTAAATCAAGTTTGCCACCGTGAGTGAAAAAATAAATAAAAATAATGTAAATTTCATCAATTTTTCTCTGTAGTGTCATTTTTACACACCCCTTTAGCCCTATTCGTCAATAGGGGAGCATTTTAAGGCTCTACGCCACTTTGCATATAAAGCATTTCCTAATTGAAAAATCGGGATTCTTCGAGTTAAATTAAATCAATATAAATGTATATTATAATATTATGTAAGAGACACGGCAAATAATATTATAATTTTGATTCGACACTTTTTTTAGATTTTAGTTGTAAACCAATCCACATAATGAAACGCATCGCAAACTGTGAAACGTTCGCGTGAAAAATTCAACAGTAACAATATCTCTCGATTTATAGACGATTTAAAGCAGCGGTCGCCAACCGGTGGTCCGCATTTTTCATAATCATCATCATATTCAGCCGTTCACCATCCACTGCTGGAAAAAGGCCTCTCCAATCCTCTTGTCCATTCCTGTCTGTCTTGAGCAATCTGCATCCACTTGACTCCACCCATTCTTGTCAAATCATCAGCCCATCTTCCACTCGGCTTACCTTGCTTTCTTTCACATCCTCTCGCATACTATTCCAGTATTTCTCGCGTCCATCTGCCATCCATTCTTCTAGCTATGTGTCCAGCCCATTGCCACTTCAACTTAATCACACGTTCCGCTATATCTATCACTTGGGTCATACTTCTTACCCAAGTATTCCTCTTACGATCTCTTCTTGTTATACCAAGCATACATCTTTCGATGCTTCTCTGTGTGCACCGGATCTTACGTGGCATGCTTGAATTTAGCATCCAAATTTCACATCCATACGTCATAACTGGCAGTTTTCATATCGTCATTATAAGGTGATATCCAACTTTTTGCAAATAACTTGTGAGTGCAAAAACAAGTGTAATTACCATTTCATATTTAGAATGTTACTTTTATGGAAAAAATCATGGTACTGGTCCGCGGGATCCCAGATTTTGAATTTAGCGGTCCGTAAGGTCCGAAAGGTTGGTGACCGCTTATTTAAAGGATGGATAAAGAGCGGAATGCGGGGCAGGGGGGGGGAGGAGGATACACAATATGTCCTCGTAAGCCTTCAGACAATATTTAATCGAGAATATCGGACTTTATGTATAATATAAAGCGTAGCGCGAAAGTTGAACGCTATTTTTCGATACGCGTGTGTTTGCTCGGTCACGTTCGACCGTCGAGCATTAATTTTAACTTGTCGCGGATTAAACGAGAAAGCGCAACGTTCGGTATGCGCCATTTTTTTTTTTTTTTGTAAAGACTCTCACACACACACACTTTTTTTTCCTCTCTCGTTTCCCCCACCCACCCCCTTCCCCTCGACTACGATGATGGATTGATCCATTTTTTGTGACGGATTGACGTATGGCTGCCGGAGGAGTTGCCGTTTCCGATTTTCATCATCGCTCGCTTATTGTGCCCTCACACGTCCGCGAAAATTAATTAAGTCTGCGAAAAACGATAAGGTCGTTTGTACACGCGTCGATAATTGCCGAAAAGTCGATGTGATTATTATGTTTTTTTTTTTTTATTTTCCTCAAAGTATTCGACTTTGGTCAGTTGCAGCAGATAGATTGAAAACGGTATAATGATATGTTTCACTAGTAAGGACAGTGGCGCAAGAGAAATCATTGTAAAATCTTTACAATCTTACGTCAAGTCTTATGGTTATATTACCATTTGAATAAATAGAAAGATTAAATATTAATATTAGTGGTTTAATTAAATGAGGAGCACATGCTTTTACATTACTAAAGATGGTATATTAATATATATAATTCTGGTGTGTTGTTTTATTAAAATATTTCTACAGTGTTCTATTTCAAAATGGTTACTTTGTTTTTTGATTAGTAGCACTGAGGGTTTGCCTTTTTGAACAGTTGCACTGAGAGTTATCGGTAGCACTAAAAGTTATTAGTTACACTGAAAGTCATTACTATCACTGAGAGTCATTTGTATCACTGAGAGTCGTTAGTAGTACTGAGAGTCATCGGTAGCAATGAAAGTCAATCTTTTTGAACAGTTATTTATTTATTTATTTTATATAATATTAGCTAATTAGCTAATTTAACTTACATCTATTACATATTTATAACAACTACATAAATCCATTACACATTATACACTATACTTATACATATCTACTATCCCTCACACTTTGCAAGAATACATACACACCCCTGTGAAAAACGCCATCAGCTCTGTTCGTTTTCCTTACTCTACCTACAACTAAATGGTTCTTATTTCTAGTACAATAACTGTGGATATCACTATTTCTAATGATATAATTCTTAAAATAGTTTGGCAATAACTTATGATCTAACTTATAAACAAAAGACAATGTGCTTAACTTTTCTAACAATTTCTAATACTCACCCATCCCAATTCATCTAACATACTTCTAATACTTTTTAGCCTACCAACATTTCATAATACCTCTATTTTGTAACCTTTGAATTTTATCTAAATCTTGACCACTGAACATATTAAGTACAGTGGCACAAACAGTTGTTACGCAATTATTGTGCAATTAATTTAAACATAAGTAAAAACTGCCTTATGTATTTTGATTTATTTTAATTAACCTAAGAGGCTTCTGTTTTTAACTGTTCGTATAACAATGTCTTAATTTTTGCAATTTGAACGATATTTGTGATTAAAATTGGTACTGAAAAACGCACGGCTTCTCAAGTTGCGTCAGTGACGATTTTGCTTACTGAACTGAACTGAACTGCTTACTGCTAACTGAAACTTACTGCTTTCAAATATTACCATTCGTGACAGTCTTTCTACAATTGATATAGAGCTTTCGTCGGTGTTTTTAATTACAATAAAAGCTATCCACTAAGCTGTGCAGTCATTTTAAACACTGAACATTTACTATTTAACAATCCAACTACATATTTATGTACCTATGTATGTATACTCGATGGGACAGTTTGACCGCCACCCCATACCAACACCAAAAATTTGCAAATGTTGCACAAATCAACACTGCACTCACTCTATGGAAAATGGTCATACGTCAATGCATTTAATGGAGATTGAACAAAAATGCAGACGAGGTGGTTCATTAAATTTTAATCGCACCGTCAACGTAACGTACGTGGATAAATTAATTTGATACAATACGGCACATATGCAGTTGAAATTGAACTGGCACGCACATTTTGCACAGCAGCTGAAACCCGACACAAGTATGCGATAATTTAACATGCATAGTTTGCTGTAATATATTATTGCGAATAAAATAAACTAACGTGGCGGCAGTTAACAATTCCGCAGTTGGCGAAAGGCAGCGAACATACTCGTACATACAGACAGGTATGCATATATGTAGTAGTACTGATGAGTGTTTTTGTACTTACCTGCCACATACATAGTACATGTCCCGCGATGTATGTACGTACAATTCGACTGTTGTTTTAAATTTCGGTGTATGATCGGTAATTGAATTAGTTTGAAGCGTAACTATCGGACTTTATTCACTTTTGCAGCTAGCGGGTAAAGTTACCGTAAATGGAATTACTTTACGCGTGACTACGTTTGCCAATATGTTTTATAATGAATATGTCTCCGAGTAGTTCAAACTTTGACACGCTTTGTGCTCATAATTGGTGTACTAGAGTTGGCTAGAACGTAAATGTGTATTCAAATTTGGGATAGTTCACTATATTATTGGATCATGTCACATTTTTTTTAGAATTGCTCTTCTCTACGATAATAGAAAGTTATATTTATTAATTTAATTAAAATAGCTTAAAAATCTAATTACAAACAGAAGAGTAACTTGAAAATAAACTTTATTATTTAGATCTACTTTATTATTTAACTAGTACTACGACTATGTACATTAGTATATTATATCCCCTCATTAAAATATACTTGATAATAAAGTCGTATCTATCTAACATAAAAATATATACTAAGATGCACACTTTTAATGTTTCACTTACATATTCATCCAATTCAATTCATTCAACATATTTCTTATACAAGTTAATCTATTTACATTTTTAAAATACTCGGCATAGCTCTATTTTGCAATTTTTGTAACCCCTTTTTAATCAACCTATTTACTAAATTTAAAAATGAACCACAATATATAAAATGAGGACAAACGGTTGCATTATAAACTAAAATCTTTGTATTTTATAGATGGTATATTTCTTTATCTATCGGTACATAACCATCCTACTTTTTTTAATAATCATCTTTTCGTGTAATTTAAAAACTAACTTATTGTCAAGTATTACTCCTAAATATTTAAAACCATCAACTATTTGTAAGCTATCATGTGTATTTAAATTAGTAATATTAATTTTTTTATAATTTATTATCATATAAAATACATTGTGTGTCACATAATAGCAGAAGTCTAACTTTAAAAATAGTTCCACAAGTTGCACTACATGTTTTGAGTATTAGTGCTTTTTACTTTAAGTCTAATTATCTCAGTATCGATTTTATGAAATTGAATTGAATATTTCAATAATATCACCCTATTTCCATATAGTAAGTAAAAAACTTCTAATTATTTTCAAAAGAGGTGGTTTGCCTGTTACATAATAAATTCTCGCTACAGCCCTATAGGTACGCTCGTATATATTTCAGTTGTGAATTAAAAATTTCCTTTTACTGGGCAAACAAGCTATATCACAGCTTAGTTTTGCATGGGGGCAAAGGATGCCCCTTTGCCCTTATTCGCATATTGTAAAATATACATTTAAACGTACACATTTTTTTTGTGTGTGTGTGTGTATATATATTTGTATTTATTTATGTTTGCGCGTGTGTGTGTGTGTGTGTGTGTGTGCGCTCGCTCGTCCGAAAATTGAGATACCTTCGTACGTTCTGAGTGAAATTCTTTCGTATTTTTAATAGAATTTGATGAACCTTCAACCTTTGCAAAAATGCCTCTCCGAAGATACTTCGCCGTAATCCACCCCTGAGATATGTATAAAATTTTTCCCTTTTTTTGAAGCGCAAAACTTCATCCCTTTTTAATACATAAATGTATCGCTGTAATTGAGGTTGCCGAAATTTATTACCGTGCGCAAAGAATTTGTTGCGACCATTCGTGCAGAAGTGAACCAATTCCATTTTTTTTCCCCCAACACAAACTCACAAATTCGCTTATGAACCATAGTGAAATGTATCGTATAATATTTTAGCATAGTTATTTGCGTTTAAATTAGCATAGATTGTAATAGCGAATAGCAAGTGGCGTGTTTTTAAAATTGGATTTGGTTCACTTTTGAATTGTGTCCGACAAAAATTATCCCTGAAAATATTTAGCTTTACATTCGTAGTGCTTCCTGTGAAAATCGATAGGTTCAAACGCGAACGTTCGCCATACAAAAAGAGTCCCTATAATAGCATCTGAACCGCTGAAGCTAAAGCTTCTAAAATCCTTTAAATGAAAATTCTTAAGTGGAGTATCCTCTTGACGAAGATGCCCTACACTCTATACCGAATATGTAAAATAAAAATGCGTTTAAATAAACGTTAAGCTCAACACAATGTAAATATTTCATAAGCGACACTCTTTTTGCTATGAAAATGTCCCATACGTTAACGATCCAAATATCTTCTCGTATTACTCTTAAAAGTCGATTTATTAAATTGGGTATCTTAGCGAAGAGTATGATAATTTAATTTAATTAGTTATAATACCAAAATAACATCGGCACGTTACATATGGGACGCCCTGTGTTATACAATTGACGATGTTATGGTAAGCACGTCCATATTATCGGGAATCAAAGTAACCTTTTTGCGAAATATTTATTTTTCAGCGCACAGTATTATTTATTATAATGTTAGCGCGCGTTAAATCGACTATGAAAGTAAGCTTCAAACTCGACCAAGCATAATATCTCTTTAGCTCGCCTTTCAGATATCCGGAATCAGATAGTTTTGTGTTTCGTTCACGGGGACAAAAGCTCCGAAAAGTCTTTTCAACCTTAAAACATAACACGAGAATTACATATATTACAGTGAATGCGGATCCGTTGTCGATACGTTTGTATGGAATTTATACCTATGAATATATATGTATATATATATATAAATAGCCAGACGATAGCTCAATGTTACGAGCGAAGGTCTGGAGTTCGATTCTATTGTTAAATATCGTCATTGGCCAGATTTGGATACTACTAAATCCAGATCGGCCATATCCTGTTATAATTCGCTAATGTATTTAACTTCATTGTGAGACGGTTGAACAAAATTGTCACAATCCAAAAGAATTCAACATATCAAATCTCGACTCTATAAAGCAATGGTTTGACCACCGGAGAGTATCTTCCCTTCATATGATGAAAAGTTGGGTAAACAGAGAAAGGGCAAAGTTTAATATCAATTACGCTACCTTTAAAATAATTGATTTTCGTAGCGTGATACAGAATTTTAAATCGATACCGTTCGAGACAGTTCAGTTTTGCCACAGCTCAAGTTCTTCTATGTATAGTTTACGATACGTTTATGCGTTCGATTAACCCTTGGATGACGTAGAGAATTTAGACACATTATGTAGGAAACCGTAGCTTGTCGATACACTTTATGCATAATTAGTGACTTTGTGTCTCGGTTTACACCGGTGCACATGCCTTATATGTACATACATATAACGCATAAGATTGTGCAAGTTTATCTGGCTAGGTTTGAGTTATAAAATTTTATTGGGTTATTAGCGATGCAATGCAAACGTACGTACGTTTCGAATTTAGATTTTATTATTTTCTAGGACTGTCTATCTGTCGTTGTACTTAAAAAGCTTGTAACTGTACAAATTTGAAGCTTTGAATGCTAACCGCTAGCTCAGAGTTCACCATTAATAACCACAAAATTCTTAGAGGCGTGGCTAGAATGTAGCTACATACCTGTAACCGTAAATTTCTAGAGGCGGGCTTAGAAAGGGACATGGCTAAATTGCCCTAAGCAATTTACTTACTAGCTGAATTTCAGTTTGTATTATTTTGGTTGTATTGTCAGTGAGTCTAAACCTCAAAGTAGAATCGCATATTTGGAGAAAAACAACTCTCTTTAAGAGTATAAATTAAAATTTCACATTTTCAAGTGTAGATAAATTATATAGTTGCTTTTACCAAACGGATAATTATTAATGCCAAAATTTAAAAAAAAATTACATGGGATTTCGTATGAAAGTATCTCTCATTTTTTTGACGTCTCGATTTTTTGTTTATCATCGCATAAATGGTTTAATGTATGTACATAGACCTGTTATTGGCACTACAATTTTTAAACATTGAAAGGCGCCCACACACCTTAGCGAAATCGCTGCGTCAAACTTTCGCCCCTATATAATTCGCATTGGTGCGAATCAACGACGATAGAGGGCGTCAGTTGATTTCAGTCAGATTTCGCTAATGTGTGTGAGTGCCTTAAAAAATAATTAAAAGTTTGGCAAACACCACCATATCGCTGAAAAAAAGATTGAATGCACTTGAAAGTAAGTTATTGGTCATGAATGTCGTAGATATAATATTTTGTAAAATAGCTTTCATTTTTGTTTGCCCATCCTAGATATGTATGTATAATATGTAAATGGAGTTGTTCCGTGCAAAAGTGTTGCGAAAGAACATTTCCAGTTTTAAATGTTGAACAAATAGTATAGCCGGCCATGGGGCGCGACATTTTCTCAATAAAAACAGGAAATTGAAAAGGAAAATTGTAGTCTCACCCCCTCAACTTCCCCTCTCCCTCACACCGGCGTCCTCCTCTTTGCTGAAATATTCATAAGGAATGTTCGTAATTTCACTGAAAGTCGTGCACATTTTCCAGAGAGCACGAATTGTTTCTGAGATTTCGAGCCGATCAATCGCTCTCCACCGGCCGTGACGTGGAACAAACGACCCGAAAATCAAAACGCAGATTAAACTCTGAGTCGATTGCGCAATTTTGACTTTTGATTAGATCGCCGTTCGCTTTCAGATTTCCGACATCGCTTAACAATGTACGGTACGATTGTTCGGAAAATAAATTAAACGAAACCCTGAAAATGTAGCTTCTAGTGACATCTAGCGACATCGACAGCAAAGCTTTCAATTCACATATATATTTTTAATTATTTGATTAATGTAATTTGATTATATTTAATTTTACTATCAATATGTTAAATATAATGTTTTTTTCATGTCTCGCCATAGTGACGAATTGGGGCAACCTGTAATGTCACTGTGGTATAATTTGTAAAATAAATAAATATAATTATTATATTATAAATATGGCCTCATTGAAGCTATGGTTTATAAAAAATATCTTGTAACTCAATATTATCATCATTTTCAGCCGTTCACCATCCACCGCTGGATGAAGGCCTCTCCAATCCTCTTCCATTCTTGTCTGTCTTGAGCAATCTGCATCCACTTGACTCCACACATTCTTCTCAATTCCTCAGCCCATCTTCCACTCGGTCTACCTTGCTTTCTTTCACATCCTCTCGAATACCATTCCAGTACTTCTCGCGTCCATCTGCCATCCATTCTTCTCGCTATGTGTCCACTTCAACTTTTTCACGCGTACTGCTATATCTACCACTTTGGTCATACTTCTTACCCATGTATTTCTTTTGCGATCTCTTCTTGTTATGCCAAGCATACATCTTTCCATGCTTCTCTGTGTGCACTGGATCTTTCGTAGCATTCTTGAATTTAGCGTCCAAGTTTCACATCCATACGTCATAACTGGCAGTACGCATTGGTCGTACGCCTTCTTCTATCCGATCAAAAACAATAATAAATAAATCTTTAAACAACATTAACATAAACCCCTTAAACTTAAAAGCTCACACAAACTTACCACACCACACGTGACGTGACGCAATTTGCTATTAATTATGACGTGGAAAATTCTAGCAGTAGAAGTCCCATCTGTCCGAAACGTCGAATATTTTTTGATATACGGAGATCGAATCTGGGACCTTCGCTTAAGATACTAGTACTCTAGCCACTGTGCTATCGCATAGTTGATAAGCATCCGTTGAGCGTCAACGGGCAAAACTCTAGTTTGATACAATTTTTTGTTGATTGAAATATAAATTAAAACAATTATTTTTATGGCAGCTACGTATGTATGTATATAGATAGAGAATATCCTATACCACCCAAATACTCTATAAGTCGTACGGAATAACTCTGCAATGTTTGATCTCAGTTAGTCAAAGGATATGAATGTAATAGTAACAAAAGAAGCTGCAAAATATTCAGTGAATTTAATTTTCTCGAATGGCAATATAATTCTCTCAATTTCTATCAGCCGAAATTATCGTAACAAAGCTTTGTATCAAAATGTCTATCGCAATCAAGTAGGTACCTTAAAATATCTGCCGAATCATAATATAAAGTACAGAAAAACTGTGATGGAATCTGTACGGAAGACACTTTATGTGAAGCCAAAAATATAGAGAAACGCAAAGTTATCGTACTTATAGGTGTATGTATATGTAGATTGTCGCTATTTCAATATGAACATACTTTTGTTTGTTTTGTGAATCAGTCTAAATCTCGAGGTGGAATATTTGCAGGAAAATAGCCTTATCTTTAATAGTAGAAATTAAAATTTCACAATCTCAAATGTGATAAAATTTTTTACGATTGAAACATTGTTTCAGTCCGTTACGTCTCATTTGTTCGACATTAAATGACATATTAATAAATGTATACTAAAATACACGTATGCAAGTATTATAAAATGTATATTTACCAATCATAATGAAATAAAACGTAATCATTCGAATAATCGATTCTCCCCCCCCCCATTATTTCAACATACGCGCTATTTTTCGCGTTAAAATCCGTATAAATACTCAACAATTCTCTACATTTTCCAGGCGGAAAACAATTGAATAGCAAAGATGAAGCTCTTCGGATTACTTCTTGTTGCGCGTCTACTGATCCAGGTAAACATAAACAAATTATATAAATATCAAAATTTAAGTTTTACAAACAAAACGTTACTATGTACATAGAAGGTTTTAGTAAATTTGAGTTTTATTTGCATTGATTTATTACATATATTAGTATTTGAATATTTTGTGTTTAAAAGTTCATTTTTCTCTCAAGGTATCAGCTTCTGTGGGATGCACTGGTATTGCGGTAGGAGGAGGACCTGTTGCAAGACCTGGTCCTGGATTAGGAAGTGGAATTGATAATGAATGTATCAGTGGTCAAATCCATAGCCGCAGAACCAGAGAACCTTGTGATATAACAGGTTGTTGGTAATGTACATACATACATAGGTACAAATGGAGGTTCATCTTAACCACCACCAGTCCTTGAAAAACGATGAGAGATTCAAGTAATTTTAATGTTTGAACTGTCTATTATTTGTACATGAAAAATAAACATTTATTTGTATGCAATTGATTTATTTTTTGTTACTGGTTTTCTAAAAGAAGGCCTCCTGCTTACCCGTGAAACTGAGGGCGGAGCCAAATAGATACGTGATCTTCCATATACATATGTACATTATTATTATATATCTATGTAAATATAATAGCCGATATCCGTCTGTCTGTCTGTTGTCTGTATGTGTGTCTATCTGCTGATAACGCTCGCATCGGTAAATAATTAAAAATAAATTCGGGTGTGGCCAACCCATGACTTGATCCATATACATATTTGAGGAATACAAAGAGAAACGAAATTATAGTTTTATGTAGGTAAGTAAATAAAACGCATGCACACCACCACACCAACCAACATACATACATACATACATATAATGAAATCACTGTGTTGAGTGCGCGCGCGTATGTAAAATACGATCTTTGGCATATATTCAAATAGGAAAAACTGCCACTTTCAGTCGTCAGATGTTGACCAAAATTACAGTATCTCTTACAGCTAACGTGAAAACTATAGATATGAAATTTCGACTTGATCGCCGGTGCAGTTTCTGAAATATTCTGTGGTAAACTTTTCGACAAAAAAAAACCCTACTTCCGGTTGACTGATTTTAATGATTTAATTTTTCGTAACTAGCAATTTCTCTCATGAGTACAATATTGTGACGATACTACATATTTAAAAGGCCGAAAAAAATAAAATAAAAAAACAAAACAAAAAATCGTCCAAGAGTAAACTACCATTTCTGCAAGAGGGATTTTGACCAAAATCACAGTATCTCTTACGGCTTACGTGAAAACTATAGATATGAAATTTCAGCTTCAGACTTGATAGTTTCGGAGAAAACACACAGACAGACACACACATACACACACACAGTACACAGATATACAGACATTTTCCAAAAATCATGAAAACGTAATCAGGGGATGATACCTGATACAAATCAGTCAAAATCTCGAGGTCGAATTTTCGCACGATCACAATACATACTTTATCCGATTAGGATAAAGTAACCAGAACTAGTGGGATTTGAACCCGAGATCATCAAGTTGGAAGGAATCGTGCTTACACTATCTTCCAAACGGAGGCGACGACGGACGTGCTATAATTGGCCAATATTTATTCTTATAGGGTTCGCGACATTGCTAAATTGTTACGTTGTTGTTATTATAACGCGCCATAGATGGCGCATTATTGCATAAATGCAACAACTATAAAAACTATTAAATTTAATATTATTCTTCAGTACGGGTGATGAGAACGCTCCGTTGATATTCATCGGGCTTACACTAGTACATACATATATAAGTACAAACAGTTGCATTTGAAAGAAAGATCCTCATTTTTCAGTACAAACAAAATCGTGTAAAAATTTAATCCACGCTACGATTGTTCAGTGGGTTTGAATGCAACTGCACAGCCGTATTGCACTTATTTTTAAAACCGTGTACATATTCGAATAGCGATGAGAATAGCTGCGCTGATCCGTTCTGAATTTCGTATGCAAATAGCGCGAATCCGAAATCCAAACGTGCTCGGCAATCTGTGAAAATGGCGCGCGAAAAAGCTGGCAAAAAAAAATTTATGTAAAAATACGTATGGGCACATTTCAAAACAGAAATTGCTTTGCAACACTTGATCGCTTCGCGTAATTTTACACTTTATGGAAATATGAGCGGAAATTTTTCATACAAATGCTAATGATCGTCGCGAGTAAAGCGTTGATCCCGTATCACACAATTTTCCGTTTCAATATTTATTTTACGAAAGTTTCCACAAAAGCGTCTCATTCAAACACAATCTTAAATTACGTGTGATTGGTAAAAAGTTCACTGTAAATATCTTCTTTCAATAAAAATCTAATCAAAACTTTTTTCACCGTATACTTTTTAATCTTCGCGTATCTGAGGATTGTGATTGCCAATCTAAATAGAATCCTTCGATTCACAACACGGCCAACTTTCGTAAACTTTCTCACCACACCTCATATTACATATATGGTGAATGGAAGATTTATTCCGTACGAACTTTTCATACCGTCAACTCAATTTTATTACGTACGTATTTCTAAAAACGCTGTTAACTTCAACGCGACATGGTTTGGAAAGCTCCGTAACTTGAAATGATTCAACTCAAATACACATTCGAATAGTTATCTAATGCAATGCTTAAACAGACTACACAGAAGCATCAGTACTATAAACGTAAAACATGAACTAACAAAAATAAATAACTTGTATACACGTGTGAAACACATACGTATGTACATACAATTTAGTAAACTCTACATTGATTTGTTGCCTATGTGTATTTAACGCGTACTTGCGGTGGAAACTTCCTTTGCTGCCAGATTTATCCTAGATTTTCTTTAATATCTAATCTATAGTTGCAATTTTCCAAACTGTGCAGAGATACATATGTATGTATGCACGTACATACGTTTTATGATCCAGCGGCTGTTGTTTGAATTGTTTGTTTGAACAAGACTATGTACCTAAATACATACATACGTACACATAGTTTGTACAGTTTGTTAGTTCCAGTCGAACTAATCCGTCTTCGTGAGACTACATAATATCACGCAGATCTCAACTGTTGAAATTTTTGCAAGCTTCTCTAATTAAATTAGAAAATTCGTTTTTTTGTGATTACTCAGTGCTTAAAGCTTCTGTTGAGCGAAGGTCTGGGGTCATATCCTATGTATATATCGTCATTGCTAAAATCCGAATATTAGTAAATCCAGATCTCTTGTGAGAATTTGTCAATTAATCTAACTTCACTATGAGATGGTTCAACAAAATTGGCACAGTCCGAAAGAATTGCTTCCTACTTATTAAATCATATTCCGTTCCTTTTTTTACCTTTCTCCCGAATCAAGAAGGCAGTGGTTTCACCACTGAAGTATATCTGTTTACTTCACTAATACAGAAGGTAAAATGTTTGTCAAATGGTCAATAATAAGCGACGTTTGATATCAAGTATTAACGCCATCTTCAGAATAAGTTCTTCAATATGTCAATGGATCTATCCGCTACTACGATACATTCCAATTGCAATCCTAAATCGAATATTACAGTATGAACTGTGGCCGTTTGTACGCAAGATCGCCGTCAAGAATGATTATCAAAACTCATGAATAAATACACGAGGGCGACTTGTAACTAACGAACGCTGCCAAAGAATAATAATTGGCCGCTTAATGCGTTATGTGGCCACGGGGAGGTCCTCTTTTTAATACGAACAAGAACTGAATTCCATTATCTGAGTGCTGATTATATTTTTGCTCCGCGGAGGGAAAGTTTTCGCGTTCGGGGAGCTTTGGGCGTACGGCGAAACTTGAACAGGCCAAAAACCCATCCCAACGACAGCCCCTTTATTACACCATGAAAAATAAACCCCTTTTCATATTAATGTGACGTAACTCAACTGCTTTTTCGCATTATACAAAAGTGCGGCGTAAAATGTTTTAAAGCCGAGTAGACCGTCTATAGAATTAAAAGCACGTTGATACAATACAATGGAAAAAAGTTGATAATACATGTATGTCAAATTCAACTGAACGGTCTAACGATGACTTTGTTTTAGAAAAACAGCAGAATTTATTCGTAAAGTTTCGAGACACTCGTCATATCTGCTTGTGCCTAAACTCGACGAAAAATTGCTCCGCCTTTATTTAAAGCTCGACAGTGCTTTCGCGTACAATGCTTGTATAATTCAACGTGTTGCGACTTTTCGATTAGGGTTCGCATAATTTAAATTTAAAATCCTATTAATTTGTCGGACGTCGAAGAGCTCGAATGAATGTTTGATTATATCGCGGGCCAAGTTTGGTATTACCAGCAAGTCTGAAAACTAATTTTTGCACTAACCAATATTGTATAAATTATACTCGAGTATGCTAGAGGTCAACTATTGACATATGTTCATTTCGGTCAACATTAAGTAATAATAGAAGAATCGTATTCGATGTAAATTTTTATATAAAATATTAAACTCTCTAATATGTACATAATACATATGTAGATGGTCCTATTCTTCTTCATTCGACTTTTCGTTTAAAGGTACCGGTGCATTTTACCCGTTCTCGTTTTTTTTTTATTGGATTGTGAAAATATTTTACGTAATAATGATTATCTTCATTTTCCCATCCCCAGAATGATTTGATATGGCAATAAGTAGTCGAAATTTATTGATTTTTTTAATAATTTTTAATCTTTCGTCCCTAAGACAACGACTTATTATTTCTTTTATTAACTCTATGTACATAATTAATTTTTTTTCCCTTAATGTTTTTTCCAATTTAATATATTATTCATTTTAAATGTAAAGGCCTTAATAGGCGTTAAATAAATAAACAAATAAATATGAACGGACTAGCATAACTTTGCCTGGTCGTTTCGGGCATCTTATAAAACGTCAAAGAATTTTATACATTGTGTAAATAAAATACGCAATTAAACATTTTCCTGATACTTATCATATGTACATACATATGTATATATAATATATAATATAATAATAACCCTATTCCGTCTGTCTGTCTGTTTGTGTGTGTGTGCTGATAAATAATTAAAAAACCATAACGTCGCGCGGGTGGGATTTGAACCCGAGTTCACCAGTTCGGGACAGTGAGCGTTTACGCTATGATCCAAACGGAGGTGATGACGAGCCTGTCGCAATTTGACAATATAAATTCTCAATAGGCTCGCTACTTTGCCAAATTGTTACGTTGTTGTATTACAAAGCGCCATCTATACAAAAACTATTAAATACACATATAATACTCACCACACAAACATTTACAGTAGTGGTGATGAGAAACCACTCCGTTGATATTCAACGGGCTTACACTAGTTATTGATATAAAATGTAAAGAGCCATAGATAAAGAAAAGTACATAATTTTCCATCTGCTTGAACTGTGCCAGAGGGTTTGTAGGAGAGCTCACGTCCAACGTAGTTTATTTACTATTCAAAAGCAAACGCTGCATACATTTAAATTTCAAATCATTCCTACGTAAGAAAATGCATTAACGTTTATTCAAACGCAAAAGCGACCGAGTAAATAATTCTCGAATATTAAAGTACCTGCATACGTATTTTTTTTTTTCTTCTTTTTTTGCTTTTCCTTCGACTGTGAATGTAAAAATATTTAAATTCGAATGCTGAATCAAGTGTAACGGATCCGCGGAACAAGAACGCTGGTCATACCGAACTGCACAATTTCGAATGTGCACCCACCCACCCTGCCAGGATACAGCGAGGATGTCCTCATCCTGATTGAGCTGATTGATTATGATGCTGCAGCACGCGCCTGTCACTGAACAAACACAGCACCTGAGGTACCTTAAGCCTCCACTTTGTTATGGAAATCGCACAAGAGCAGAACAATGCGGTGCTTTTGTATGCCACCGTTCAAACACCTACCCAACCCTTTCACTCCAGTTGCAGTTTAATAATCACATGAAATGATACTCATTTTACAGTTTGAAATATAGCGTGCAATATCGTGCAAAGGCGAGTCGATAGTCATATTCAACGTTGTTATGTTTTCTTTGGTGCTTTCTCTTCGTGACCTCATAGTTTGTAAATTTTTCTTGATCTTCCTCTTCGTCTGAATTCCAGAATGTTACGTAAGATCCAGTGCGCACATAGAAGCATGGAAAGATGTACGCTCGGTATAACAAGAAAAGATCGTAAGAGGAATATGTACATACATACATTAGGGTGGAGCGACATTGCAAAAATTAAAAATTGGCATTGTAATATCTACCAAAAGTTTCATTGTATCATCCCTAATCTCGTAAAAATACTGAAAAAAATCTGTCAATATGCCTTCAGGCCTCTACCTGAAGGCGAAAAATAAAAATTTGCCTATTAATTTCGAAATCTGAACACAGAATTTTTAGATAACATGCTCATAAAATTACCCTAACTTTATTGAATATTATAAGTACTTTTTGTAAAAATCTAATTTATTTACGTATTCCTTGAATTATTCTAATAAGTGTGAATTTGTGTACGCGGTGGAGGGAGGCATACGAGTAAAATAAGTATGAATATTAAAAATAAATACTAATTTTCCAATTAAAATTGCTATTTATAGAGATTGGAAGCAATCAATTGGAAATTTTCATACAAATTTTCATTTCAAAAGTGTTTAAATTAAGCAGAATTTTTTGGACAGAAGTGGTATGATGTGGAGGCAACTTTTTAGAACTATTTCAAAACGAATATCCAAAAAAAAAAAAAGTTCCATACATCGTCGCTCCACCCTAATGTACATGGGGTAAGAAGCATGACCAAAGTGGAAAACGTGTGAAAAAGTCGAAGTGGACACATAGCAAGAAGAGTGGATGGCAGATGGACGCGTGAAATACTGGCATGGTATCTGAGAGGATCTGAAAGAAAGCAAAGTAGAACGAGCGGACGACGGGCTGATGAATTGAGACGAATGTGTGGAGTTAAATGGATGCAGATTGCTCAAGACAGACAGGAATTGAAGAGGATTGGAGTGGCCTTCATCCGGCAGTGGATGGTGAACAGCTGAAAATCATGATTCAAAATTCATGGCGTAGGGCGTGGCCAATGCAAATTCCACTTCGTGTCTCAATGCATCAGATTATTTTCTGTTTTTCATTTATAAGTGTCGCTGCCATACGCATACTAATAGAATAATGGCTAACTCTTATCATATGCCTTGTAATAAAAAATCATTATATTACAAAAGGACGGGTAGTGTATGATAAGATAATTGGCTATTTCACTACTCACCTTTGAATAGGCCAAATAGCCAACGAGTGCAAATAAAGTTATCTAATGTTCAGAAACGGTTATTGGGTAACTGTCACTTGTAGCCTCATTCGAAACTACCATATTTGTGCATCCGTTTACTCCCGATCAGATATGTCCATGTCGATTTTATTTAGCTGTGTTTCGTGCTCTCGAAACTTGGTCTGATAAAAGTGTTACGATGGGGAAACATCCGAGATGAAGTTTTTTCAGATGTACTCTCCAGCTCACCTACAACATTTTCAAGCACTAAATCGCAAATGCTTCCAAACGATGTTTATCTTTCGATGCATTCCAAACTTCGCACAAAAGTCAGAACAATGCTCTATATGTAGGTATAAATAACCATCGACACATTCCCCCGTACACATGCATGAAAACTTTTATTATTTTTTTTAGTTCAAAAAGAAAGAAAGCCCTTCTATCTAGACGCTGGAAGTAATTAGAGGATTGAACGTGCGACGTGGGTGAGTTGCACTCGAGCTGCGAACTGGAGATAAATCTGGGTCTGTGGGACCCACGAGTGGCTCGTTACGTGGTCGGTCGAGGGTCCCTGAGGAGGGTCCCCAATAGAACCAGGTCATCATCAGCTCGAGCCGCACTTTCTAAGTGTACGCAGGTGCCGGAAACACCATCGGCCCCATCAAATCGCCATAATGCGATTATGCAATTTGCTCGGGCAGGTACCTCAGGTAGGCAGTCATCGTTGGACAGGTACTTGGGTAGTTCAGTTCTGTCAATGTGTCCTCAATGCCATAATACTGTCGGGCACTAGCAAAATAATAATCATCGAATAGATACATAGAATGAAGACTTAATACCGGGTCAAAACGGTATTGACGTCTCACGTTTACAATTTAAGCTCATTGTACAAAGTAGGTGCATGTGGTTCAGAATAAGCTACATATGCAGTGCTATTCATCATGATTTTCAGCCGTTCACCATCCACTGCTGAATGAAAGCCTCTCCAATCCTTATTCCATGACTGTCTGTCTTGAGCAATCTGCATCCACTTGACTCCACGCATTCGTCTCAATTCATCAGCCCATCGTCCGCTCGTTCTACTTTGCTTTCTTTCACATCCTCTCGGATACCATTCCAGTATTTCACGTGTCCATCTGCCATCCATTCTTCTCGCTATGTATAGTCCACTTCAACTTTTTCAAACGTTCCGCTATAACTGCCACTTTGGTCATGCTTCTTACCCCATGTACATATTCCTCTTACGATGTTTTCTTGTTATACCTAGGATATGTGTGCACTGGATCTTGCGTAACATTTTTGAATTTAGCATCCACATTTCACATCCATACGTCATAACTGGCAGTAGGCATTTTCAGCCGTTCACCATCCCCTGCTGGATGAAGACCTCTCCAATCCTCTTCCATTCCTGTCTGTCTCGAGCAATCTGCATCCACTTGACTCCACACATTCTTCTCAATTCATCACCCCATCGTTCACTCGGTCTACCTTGCTTCCTTTCACATTCTCTCGGATCTGTGTCCAGCCCATTGCCACTTCAACTTTTTCACACGTTCTGCTATATCTGCCACTTTGGTCATACTTCTCACCCATGTATTCCTCATACGATCTCTTCTCGTTATACCGGGCATACATCTGTGTGCACTGGATCTTGCGTAACATTATTTAATTTAGCATCCACGTTTCACAACCATACGTCATAACTGGCAGTATGCATTGTTAGTATGCCTTCTTTTTTAATCATAGCGGAATGTTGGATTTAATTTCTTAATAACTAACTATATTGATGAAAGCTTGAGAAAAGGGTACCATCTACCGATTTTCAGTTTCTGAAGATTCGAGATGCAAAATTGAAGTTCTGAAACGAGTTTTGAAAAATTTGGTGACTGTACTGTTTTGAGTGTATTTACAACGAGCTGTAAATAGACTCAAATATACTTTTTCGCATTAGTATCATATTTTTTATAGACGTTTGGTGAATTTTATGATTTTCACATTTGAATATGTATTTGTCAACGTTTGAAATTGGATGCGATATATGTTCATACATATTTACGTAATTGACTGCGACTTGTATGTAAGATATGCATACCTATAGAATAAATAAATTAAATTAACTACACGTGCGTGTAATTGATTTGTTTGTTTTTGTGAGTCCTAATTGTGGATTGGCGGGTGACTTGTTTACGCGCTAGATGAGCGCAAATAAAGCTCCCAACAAGAGATCAATCGAGTGATAGGAGATCTTCGAACGACTGAGCTTTTTGCGAGCTGATAAACAGACGAGAGAAGAACGTCTGCGTATGTTAGATATCGGTAATCCTATCCCATACCATCACAGCCTCTTCTGTTTATCTGTTTTCTTCCTATAAAATTATTTCGATATTGTTTTTGATACATTTCAAATGAGACCCCAAGTACAATGTTCCAATCCGGCACATGTTTCACAAAATCATCTTTTTATTGAATTTTATCTACACGAGAAAAATTCAGTATCTTGTATAAGTCTAGAATATTTATTAGAGGACGTTAAATGTTACAGTTTGCGTTAGATTTATGTGCATATGAAGCACTGGAAAATATATTTTATACTTCTTTAATTAACTAACGTTTTGTAATCGTTGTTTTATTTAGGAAATTTCACTGAAAACTATATTAAATTGTATATTTTTTATAATTTTTTTATATACCTTACTATCTACAAACACGTGGAAAAGTGTTATTGATTATTTTTATGTTACAAAATGCTATAAAAAATCATATCTTCAAAACTAATAAAAAATAAAACAAAATAGGTAGTATTTCTTTATAAAATGCGTTTATATGTAATTTTTTTTCAAACGCTAATGTTTGCATTAATAATTATCTGTTTGGCAAATAAAACCATATCATTCAAAAGACGATGATATAAGGCTTAAAATGTTTTTATTTTCATCACTGTAACGTAATTAGCGTCGGAGATATCATTTTTCAAAAAATAGGACCGGGTTTTTTTCTTGTCTACCTATAAGACTGCATACTTAGAATCGGGGTCCAAATTTACTCTATAATGTAAATTATTAATAGGCGACTTTGCTAAATTGTAACGTTGTTATTATAACGCGCCATCTATGCAACAACTATAAAAACTATTAAATTTAATATTATTTTTCAACACGGGTGATGAGAAAGAGCTCCGTTGATATTCAACGGGCTTACGCAAGTTGAATATAAAAACAGTTAAGTTCACTCTTTTCAAAACTAGTAAAATTTCGTTTACCAGACAATCACAGTCAGTCTCGATTGTATAATTTATCTTCTTTCTTATAATTTTGTTTTTTTCAATGAAAAATCGTTAGAAGTGAAACTGAATCATCAACTCGTCATTTTCAGCCGTTCACGATCCACTGCTGGATGAAGACCTCTCCAATCCTCTTCCATTCCTGTCTGTCTCGAGCAATCTGCATCCACCTGACTCCACACATTCTTCTCAATTCATCAGCCCATCTTCCACGCGGTCTACCTTACTTTCTTTCACATCCTCTCGGATACCATTCCAGCATTTCTCGCGTCGATCTGCCATCCATTCTTCTCGCTGTGTGTCCACTTCGATTTTTTCACACGTTCCACTATATCTACCACTTTGGTCATATGTCTTACCCATGTATTCCTCTTACGATCTCTTCTCATTATACCGGGCATACATCTGGGTGTACTGAATCTTGCGTAACATTGTTTAATTTAACAACCACGTTTCACATCGATACGTCATAGCTGGCAGTGTGCATTGTTATGTAGTATGCCTTCTTTTTTACGCATAGCGGAATGTTGGATTTAAAAACAATATTCATTCTTCCAAAAGCACTCCATCCTAGTTTTATTTATTTTCATTTACAACCAGTCATATCCATCAATTGTCTTAGGTATAAATAACTATCAACTATCTCTACAATATGATTATCTACTGTGGCTACGCTTTGCGTGCAGAATTCATTAAACATAATTTTAGTTTTATTCAAATTATTCATACTTTCGTCGCTTAGTTCTGTTAATCTATTTTGTAAATCGACTGAGTCGCATGCAACTACATATATGTAACTATGTCTTCAGCGAATCTTAGATGGCTCAAGTGTTTTCCGTTAATCTTGACCCGTTAATACTCACAAAAAATTAATCGATTAGTCACATTATATTTAATAGACGAGATAATTTATCCTTGGGGCGTAAGTGAAAACGACAAATCGTGAGATTTTCCCCTGAACGCTATTCAAAACACATCAACGAAATACGGTCAGCGTTTAATTGGTATCCTACATACAAGAACCACCCCTTCATCCCCAATACATAACTCCACAGTCACGACTTATAAACCAAACGAGTCCGAAGCTTGTAGAATGTAGATACAATTGAGCCCGGTGCGGTTGTGCCGAGAGTAAATCTTTGCCGGGGCGCGGCACCCATTTGTTCACATAATAAACGCGAAATCGTATAGACGTAAAATGTGGGGAGGGTGGGTTGAAAGGGATGGGGATGTTTCTGATTTCCCGCCCTAGGAATAACTGTAATCCAATTGTTGTTGTTCCAAAAGAAAACCCGCCCACGTACTTTTATTTATGGGTTCGCCTCTTGGCGCCGCGGTGCCCTCTCAAATATCAACCCTTACGAAGACGCCTAACCCTTTAATTTTATTTGGGTTTATTTGACGTGTTGTACACTTGAATCTGCCATACCATGGCTGACTTTGGGATAGGAAATTTATGACAATACTTAATGTTCCTCGACTCAATTATTGAATTGTGCGCATCGAAATTATTAATAAGGTGACCGATTGTGTTTCGAGCAAGTCGTTCTAATTCCAAAGGTCAATAGATAAGGTTATCCTGAATCAGAAATGTCACGGTAAATAAGGTGTATGTATTGTTGATGGTTGAGTTATAAAAAAAATTAAATATACATACATTTAAAAAAGATATTCTTTGTTTCGAGAAGAATCACAAAAATGCAATCCGAACTTCGGTCACTACCTTATCATGAAAGATTGAAAAAACTGAATCTCTCCACACTGCGGACGAGGAGATTAAAAGGTGATTTAATTGAAGTATTACAAATAAACAATCATTATTCATGTGAAATGACAAACCTCATACTGTTCAATGAGAACCTTCATCTAAGAGGTCATACTCTTAGACTCCACAAAGAAAAATCAAATAAGATTGTTAGAGATTCATTCATTTCAAATAGAGTAGTTGAAGTATGGAATAGTCTTCCGGATTCAATAGTCACTTTAAAAAATTGTATTGTATGTCCAGTTTTGTTTTAAAATATTATAAGTGACATACATACATCTTTTTTGCATGAAAAATATGGACGAAATGGACATATTATATATTTTAATAAGGCAATATCGTCTCAAATATATGTACTATTTGGACACACAATACTTTTTAAACATGAAGATTTGATGCAGATGGACGTTTTGTGTATGATAATAATTTTTTTTTTAAACTGGTCATACAATATCTGTGCACTAACCCATCGATATACCTTTTTCGAGCTAAGAGACAAATTAGGGAAAACCTTGTAAAATTGGTATGTTTAGGAGCCGCAACATACAATTTTTTAATTATATATTCAACATTAAGTTAAATGTTACTCATTAATCATCAATGAAATTGGATATCTGTAAGAAATGCGTTATCCTGGTGATATTTATTAACGTTCGTCAGCTTATTACTAAAAAGTATTATAAAGTTTAATCTGAAAAAACGATGTTAAAACTTTTTAGTTGCAACTTCGTGGATTTATAAATTAGGATTAATTTTGATCTTGTGTAAATTGTGTGTCAACGTTGTGTTTCACGCAAAACGTTGGATGACAGCGAGAGCCGCAGGTTTTCGTACAAAGAGCCGCATGCGGCTCCCGACCGCTGACATAGACAATGAGCAAGGCAAGAGTCTGCGGCAAATTTAAATAGTGCATTCTACTCCAAAACGATCAACATTAAGTTAGGTCGCACTTATTTGACATATGTATGTATGTATGTATGTATGTACACAAAAGTCTGTTTATATTTTGGACTAACAAACGCTTTGTTGAAATCGTAATCTTAATGACACATTTGAATTTATTTTTTTGGCGTATCCGATAATTTTTCTTTATAATAACGAACGGAAATTGATAAATAGGACGTTTTCGCCGTTTCTTCAAATGCAATGATAAAATATCGTTGCAGGCGAAAACGATAAACAGAAAACTCACTCGACTTATTTTTTTTTTTTTTTTTTTTTTTTTTTTGTTTTGTTGTTCAGAAAGGGACTTTGCGGTGAACAGAGTAGACCACAACGGGACCACTCGTAAAGTTTGACTGTTTTCTTGGGGTCGTAAAGGAGGGAGCAAAAAAGAGAAAAGTTTGACGGGGAAGCGGTTTTGGAATCCTAGCGATTCGTCATTTTCACGGTGGATTTGGTTCTTTGAAATTAATGGTGCTTTCTTCAACGCGAACAAAGTGACGAAAATAAATGTGTCGAACCTTTTGTTTACACTCTGTTACTGTGTTATATTATTTTATGTTTTATTCGATTCAATTTGTTCGGTGGGAAAATTCGCGAGCCGACAAAGCAGGGGAACATTCGAGAATTGGGCAAAAATATAATTTTACAAATTCAGAACGAAAATAAAAGCGGGGATGTGGGAGTCGTCGACGAAAACTTTCCTGTCTAACGAGGAACTAAGAATCCTCCGAGGAAAACGGTTCGAAGAAGAAAAGCGTAAGGAGAGGGTGAATCTCTGAGAGAGTGGGGGGAGATGGTATGCCGTAATATTGTGATCTGAATAATCCCGAAATCTTAAATAAGTGTGCGTAATCTTTTTAAATGTCTCGACACATCTTCGAAGCAACGCTTACGCAGATATGAATATAAACAGAGGCCTCCGGGGAACACTTTGCAGCGAGAGGTAGTCTTTTAAAGTTACAAACAGAAAGGGAGAAATGTGCGTCCCCCTCCCCACTCTCACCTCCTTAAAGAACCCACCATTCGCTTTCCTTGAAAATCTAATTCGAAGAAAACAAGAAGGAAACTTGCCATTATCATCACTCCCAGCTGTGGATAAAGGTCAATCAATGAACAGGTGTGAGAATCTCCACTAGTATATACTAGTTTACAGGGGTCGGCAACCTTTTTCTGCGTTGGGTATAAATTTCAAAAGGTTGCAACCGAAAATTTTTGGTGGGTCATTAAACAATGTTAGCTTCTTAGTTTTGACGAAAATTTCAGTCATATTGAGAGACGTGCATATATTAAATGCACCGCTGGCAAAAAATTTATTCATACATATAAACGTTATATAGAATATTTTACAGAAAATTGCAAAAACAATTTTACGCGAGAAGTACTGGAATGGTATCCGAGAGGATGTGAAAGAAAGCAAAGTAAACCGAGTGGGCTGATGAATTGAGAAGAATGTGTGCGAGTCAAGTGGATGCAGATTGCTCAAGACAGACAGGATGGTGAACGGCTGAAATTTATGATCATGATGTATTTATGCGAGGGCGATATTTATTTACCCTTATTTACCTCATTAACAGAAGTTCAATGCTTAGAAAAAATAATTAAACACCGAATTAATATATGTATGTGTGTATGTATTTCGTCCCCAGATGACGAAACGTTCAGCGAGTAAATCTAATTATTCACCGAGAAATAAGAAAAGTTGTCATGAATTCAAACTTGAATGGCTTTCCCGGTCAGTTGATACTGAAATGCTATCATCATCACAAATTGTAACTGTTAAAATTGGTGATAGATATATTTAGTTATCGTAGTACAACAAATCACGTCATTTGTAAGATTTGCTACCAATCAAATTCAAAAGGTGAATCTACTGCCGGTACAAAATGGACCGAATGGAAATTAGACTATTTAAAGAGACATTTCAAGTCAAAAAGTTCATATTGATTCGGTTATTTCCATCCGAAACAAAAACAATGGAGGAATCTTGAGAATTTTAACTGAGGTCCCGGAAGATCGTATCGTCAGATTAGAAAACATGGAACGTAAAAAAGCGGACAACAATATGATTAAAATTCTAATAGACAATGTTATCTTAACAATATTCATCAATTCATCGATGTTCTCCGTACAAAATACATATACATACATGTTCATATTGACAAATGAATACTGGAAATAAAATAGGCGCTAAGTGGCAAAAACTTGATATAGAGTTATACGCATTTTTTTAAATAAAATCAAAACTCATTATGAAAGTACCTATTTATTTTTAATTACTATCGCTGTTCAGACGATTGAATTAACATTTACCAAAAAAAAAATTAACTATTTTTATCAATAATGGCATAAAAACGTTATCAAACATCAGGTTTTCATAAACAATCCAAGTGTCTACAGTAATTTCATGAAAAAGGGACTATGTGCCAAGCTCTCTATCCATAATACGGCACTAAATGACAAATTAATGTGAAAAAAAAAACGTGAGAGATGGTATGTTTGCAGTGGTGTGAAACTATGAAAGATTAAATATTTAATATCGTAATTAAAAATCACTGCGTTTATGTCCAAATTTTAAATTAACAAATGATTTCTTAAAAATATTTGTATGTGATTTCCGTTTCCGGATATATGATTTTGAAATTTTTTGTTACACTGAACCTGTAACAAAATTCAAAATAAATCTACAAACTTAAAAATATTTAATTAAGCAAAAGTTGGCTACCACTAGTTGAACTGACTATTTGAAATGTACATACATACATAGATAGCATGGAGGAATAAAATGACGCTAACCTCGAAATTTGGTTTTTTTTTTGCTGAAATAACTTTGTCAGATGATGATGTATGTACATATATTCTTTGCCAGCATCTTTTAACTTCTTCCGGACAATATGAACACTTTTATCACCAGGTTTTCGCTTTATAGTGACCCTAGAGCACGTAGATTGACAATCGCCTTCAGCCATTGTCATACAATAAATTGGCAACTATCACTTAGTCCGTATTTTAAAACTAAAGCTCATGGATTTACACTCAACGCCATCTTCAAGTGTATGTAGCAACTAAAATATTTTTTTTTTTTGCATATAGGCCTTATTTAAGATTATTGGCGATGGCAGATAGAATCCGAATCTGCAAAAATCAGCAAAATTCTTTTTTTGGCACTTAGCGCCTATTTTAATTCCAGTATTCAAATATGTTAAAATTCCCTATTCATGGCGTAGCAAGAATTACGCCTTCGAATTTGTCGAATGCATCAATACAGTTTTACATAAAGAGATTATGCATATCATTGCTTAATATTAATTCCATTAATGAAAGTACATATATATATTTCTATGGAAAAAAAATTATTTTATATATTAAATATATGTAGACCATTGTCTGAATTATGTTATAAAACAATATTTGTAGGAATTATTAAACTGATAAAATGTGATAGTTTTTCTATAGTGAGAGAAATAAAAACGTTTTATGTATGTATGTATGTTGAAAAATGACATTAACTTGCAAAAAATGGTTATGTTTACTTCCAATGGAGCTTCTGTAATGTTGGGAAAAACAAATGGTGTAGCTGTTCGTCTACGAGAAGAAATCGAACATTTGAGTCAACAGCACTGTTGTGTTGCTCATAGGGAAGATCTCGGAATAGATGACGCGTGGAAACAGGTGCCTATGATTAAAGAGATTGAAACCCTTTTAAGAACAATATATACAATGTTTAGTAAGAATTGAAAAACTTAGAAATTAGATAAAAAAATAGAAAAGAATTAGCTGATATTCTAGAAACTGATGTTATATCATTTAGTAAGTAAGTATGAAGTAAGGTGACTATCTAGATATTTCGCATCAAATGCTTTTTGATAAGAAATTATAATGTTTTGATAAATTACTGCACAGAGCAAGTAGAAGAATACAATGATCCAATTAATAAATATTGTTTAAAATACCTAAAATATCCACAATATCGAGTAACCTGTATGATTCTTCATAATGTATTTGGGGAATTAGCAGCGTTAAACAAAAAATTGCAAAGGACTAATTTAACATTTATGTAGGCACACCAATTTGCAAAGGCTAAAATAAATAAAATAAGAGCACAATACTTAGATAATGTAGTTTACTGGAGTGTGGAGGTTCAGAGTATTTTAAATATTAATAATAATATAGATAGATACTTCAGAAATTCTTAGATTTATTCAAGTACTTTGCGATCACTTCGATAAAAGATTTCCAGAAGATAATATATATGTATATGGAAGATTGGAATTCATTGGATTCTTTTGTAATGAAAAATAATTTAAACATAGAGCATGGAAAAGATAGTAAAAAACGTTTATGTGTAAAATATCAATATTTAATAGGAAATAATGATGTAAACTATGCAAACAAAATATTGAAACAATATACCTACAGATTTAAAAATTGTTTGTGTTGAAACATTTAATGATATATGTAGTTGCTTATGTCCTAAAAGACGAAGAATTTCGAGAACTATCGGTTCTTTACGATATTTGTGGAACTTTTCAAGCATCAAGTGCCGATTGTGAACGTGGATTTAGTTTGATGGATGCCATCAAATCTAAATCACGCATAAACTACAGATTAAACACTTAGATAATTTAATGAGATTCAAATCATATATACCTATTAATAGAAAAACAGATTGACCTAGATGAAGTATATAAAATTTGGATTAATCTGAAAGAACGGCGTGAAAAACTTATAGATTAAAAATTTATAAATTATATGTAACTTTATGAAGGACTGACACTTTTAATTTAATGTTATTATTTCAGATGAGCCAGATTTTGTTTCAAGTCATAAAATAAACATTTTGTTATTATTGTTGCGTGGAGCGGGGGTGGAGGGACGGGCTCAGGGGAAGTAAAGACTTCAATCAGATTTAATGCCTTTATTTGACCTTTGTTCGGCTCGATGGCCATGCTCGAACTGTCAGATTCGTCCGCTGTCTCAGTGCTGCCAACCCCATAAGTGTCGTGTTGGCACCACTGAGAACAACTTAGATAGGGGGGTTTACCCAAACGCTACATTATTAGGTTCTTGTCCGTTAGCCGCACGCCGGAAGTAGGCGTACCAACAAAAGTGCTTCCCACCGTTTGACAATCGCCTCCCTGAGAGTGTATTGGAGAAGCGTGTATATGTGCATTGTTGACATATTGAAACGTCAGTCAAGTGTGAAATTGACCAATAATTGAACTACGTTAATTCATCAATGATTTACTTCTAGAGCAGGGCAGATAGTCGTATAACCTTCCAAGTATTCCCTGCTATGGTATACCTTGAACTTGACGAGTTCAGCGTTCCCATATACGAACGATGACAGCCGACAGCCGATACGATTATACTTAAAATCATTTGAGTTTAGGACTACTAGTTTGAATCCAATGAACAACCGAGTGAAGAATGAACCTTCGCAGCAAACTGTAACTTTGATATAGCCCATTGAGTACATCTTCGACTGCGACGAGACTTATTTTGATATCAGAGAGACTCGGTTCAAAGTAGTCCGTCGTCGACCAATTAGTGCTTTGTTTTACCTGGCCTACGTGTAAAACAGAGCACTAATGTTTAAAGACAATAACTATTTCTTCAAGACGTTTCAATATGTCAACAATGCACATATACACGCTTCTCCAATACACTCTCAGGGAGGCGATTGTCAAACGGTAGGAGGTACAATCACTGGGGGTACCACTTCCGACGTGCGGCTAAGAGACAAGTACCCATTATTATTATAAAAAAATAATCATATTATGTATATATATCTTTTTTTTATTATTTTTTTTTAGTTTTCCATTATTTTCAATAATAATTTTCATTATGTTCGTAATGAAGAACTGTGCTACGAAACATCTCAAGGTATAGTTCATAATCCTTCTGTTGTCGGCACTTCTCACACAATCTGAAGTATCTGTAAAATAATAAATTTATCGAGTTGAACTAACCAAAAAAATTATAAAAAAAATCCATTCTTCGTGGCAAATTATACATACCCAAGACGGCGCAAACATTGGGTATGTAGTCGAAGTCCATAGTTGATAGAGGTTAAATTGTCATAGTCATGCATTATCCCATAGCATAAAAAACATATTCCAACTTTCATTTTGCTGAAAAAATCCAAAATAAGTTTTGGGTTAGTAAATTGCAAATTGGTAGGCTTTGGAATAAAAACGGGGCAAATGCTCTATAGCAGCGGTACTCAACCCTTTTTTGCCAAGGGCCAATGTTGTAATTTATGATCAGTTTTCAAAAAAAAAGGGTGTTTATCTACATATATGTGGAACTTTAGTGTATGTAGTGGGTAGCTTACCACTGCGATTTTTTGTACAAATTCCAGTGCCCGCACTTTTAAACCCCCCGCACCCCTCAGTTGCTTCGCACGCTTTCTCCGGGCAAATTTGTTTGCAATGGCCTATCTACATATGTATGTTATTCTACATATATCTATGGTCTGACGAAATTGTATCGTTTTAACCATAGATATAAAATACCATAGATATATGGCATTCCAAACAAATTTGCCTGGAGAAAGCGTCAGAAGTAACGGGGGTGTGCGGGGGTCTAAAGTGCGGGGAATTCTCACAAAAAAAAAGTCAAACAAAATGCATGCAAGGAGTGCATTTGGCATGCCCTTTTTGTATGTCATTTTTCGGGCGCTAAGGCCAATCTATGTTATTCTACATCTATGGTTTCAACACAGCCGTGGTTTCACGGCATATCAAACAAATAACCGTACCTTTTTTATTCCCTGCGATGAAGCAAAATTCCTGTTCCCAGCAGTCTTGGTAACTCCTATTTATTTCGACCAGTTTCCTCCTTTTAAGTAAGCATGTAATCTGTTGGTATGGTAGGATCTCGGGAAACTTTTCGTGATGTCGATGGCCGAGATGGGGAAGACGATGAAGTTAATTGTTGATCGTGATGCAGTTCTGAAGTCACTGTGACATGTCAGGAGGGACGCTCGACAGGGAAATGGATCCACTTTCCAGCACTTCACTGACAGATGAGTAACGGCTCCCGCCACAATTGTCGCCGCACGTTACCTGTTCTGCATACTCTCATATTTTTTAACTAAATTAAATCTAACGCTTTATATAAAACACTAGAAAAGGAAGTTCTGGTGCGCAAATTCAATCTATAAGTTTGCTAATTTGAATAAATGTGCATTAAACATAGTCTGTATATGTCTATATATATATATATATATACAGACATATAAGTCCACACCCAGAAGCGCCAAAATTTTGTATTTTCGAAAGATTTTCAACGATGCGTCGCGACGCCCGCCCGTTGCGCGCCCGCCCGTTCCGCGTCGCGACGCCCGTTTTTCTTTAACATAATGTACAATGCACTTTTGTTTAACATACAATGTATAATGTAATTTGGTAAAGATTCCTCTCTTGCACATGCGTTATCACGTATGGAAATTGTATGTACCTATTGTGCAAAAATTTTGACAACTTTTTTCATACATTTTCTCAACGGTGCGAACTTTAAGTGCTTCATAGACTATAGAGCACTTGCCCCATTTTTATTCCAAAGCCTATCAACTTGCAATTTACTAACCCAAAACTTATATTAGACTTTTTCAGAAACATGAAGATAGGAATATGCTTTTTATGCTATAAGATGACACACGATCACGAAAATCTGAACTGTACCAACTATGGACAACTATCCATACCCAATGTTTGCACCGTCGTGGGTATGTATAATTTGCCATGAAGAATGGATTTTTTAATAATCCTTTTTGGTTAGTTCAACTCGATAAATTTATTATTTTACAGATACTTCAGATTGTCTGAGAAGTGCCAACAACGGAAGGATTGTGTACTTTACATTGAGATGTATCGTATCTCAATCTGTCATTACAAATATAATGACTATAATTATTATTGAAAATAATGGAACTAAAAAAAATAATAAAAAAAGGGGATCATATTAGATCATATTCACTTTCATAAAAACCCTTCACCCTTATTTATTATATACAATGAGCAATCTAACTGAATTTATTGATAAATACGAATCCAAAAGTGATTCCGACGAAGCAAATGTAATTTTACATTTTGTGTTAATGTTGTCAAAATAATCCCTTTCTAAGTGCAAAATATCCAAATTAAAGTCGCTATGTATGTAAGTATGCTAAAACAATATTTTTCAAAGTTCAAATAATCTTTCTCAAAGTTTGGTGTACAAATTTAATATTCTAAAATAGATTTATGTAAATTAAAATAATAATTAAAATATGTGATAAAAATGTCAAATAAAATTATAGTTGTTATGAATAATGATATTTTTTACTGTATTGGTTTAAAAGAAAAAATGCTTGAATATTATAAAAATATTTTATTGTTTCTTAAAATATTGAATATTCATTGAATAATTTGATTTTTTCCATTGATAGTCCAAGTATCACTTCCTGGGCACCTACTCAAAATCCAATTCATGTGATAAACCAACAACTCGTGTTTATATTTGATGTTTTCGAAATGCAGCATAATCTCGGGCAGCTTCTTAATAGATACATATTTCATCATCGACCATATCACTCATCTTAGCAGCAAAATACAATTTGACATAGTAAAAAAATTCAGCAAATGGTACTATGATGTCTTTCTTTCGAGAACCCTGAATAATAAGTGCACACAATTTTAATTAATGCATCGCAAATGTGACTATAAAATTTTGAACCAATCTAAACGTTATACCAATCCTAATTCCTCTAAATCTTTGAAGTCATATTGTTTAATTCATTTACGTTTCCTCGTCGTCCCCAAGATCCAAGTAAACTTTGGCAGATTTTGCCGAACAGAATTGGTATTCTCATAATTCTAGATTAGTGAATCCTTCAACAGAATATAAATACATTTAATTAATATACAAATGTACATTGATACGGTAAATAATATGCATTAGTTGAAAACAAAATCAAGCTGGCATCCGGCATGATCAATAATAAGAATTTCAACATAAACCATACACATAGTCGCAAAGCTGGTAACAATGTTAGTTTGAGTTAGTCGCACATTAAAATTAGTAGTAGTAAAAAAAGTAGTTGTATACTGCATTCAGAATCGAGTCAGTATGCAAATATTATTGCACGAATACTCGTCATCATCACTCTACAAGTCCACATACATATATGACGAATTCGGTAAATGATGACTATACTGTATGGTTGTGCACCTAAAACTAGAAATTATTGTAAGTTTTCACATTCGCAGGCTCATTCAAGTGCATCTACATATGTACATAAGTGCATGTATGTACCTTGAATGTTGGTTTGTTCCATGAAATGCAAACATTTTTGAGTCTCAGTAAGTTAAATCCAATTGGGAAATAAGTCACAAGTAATAAATTAAAGTAGGGCTGTCCAAACAGGGGCCCCGCCACCTGTTGTGAGTTGTGATTTTCACGCGCAAAAAAATAAAATTATAATTTAAATCAAATGCAAATTAGAAATTTAAACTCTATCACTAATCGATAATTTCAATATTCGTAATTTTATTTGGTGTTTAATGTGTCAAAAGCGTTCTTATTATTCTGGATGCGGCCCATGGATAAAACTTTTTCTTAATGCGACCCTCGGGTTACCTAAGGTTGGACAGCCCTAAATAAAGGATAGTAAAAAAACAAAGAAATTGTTTTATTTATGGAATTCTATTTCTCGCCTTATATACATACAAATATTCCGTTTGGAATAAAATTTATCAAAATCAACACTAAATTAATAAACTTCCAAATTACAAAAATAAAATATTCAAATTAAATTAGACTGAATTAATATGGAGAAATAATAATTTCATAAAGTTGATAGTTGATTTAAAAGTGTAAAGTTCTTCAAGTTTGTAATAAAGTGACATAACTGAGACATTGAGACATCTCTAATTATTATTTATAGGCAGTGAACATATGTATTTCATAACGAGAACAAGTATATTTAAAAAAAAATTCGCCTGTGGCGCATCTGAGAATTATTTATGAAATGATACCAAATACACACTGCCACTAATTTTAAATATAATTTCAAGAACCAAGTAAGTTAAGTTTCTTCGAAATATTGTTCAAGTGAAACAAATGCGGCATTCTTATACATCATCTGAATATGCATATACCGATAGGCTAGTGCACAGATATTGTATGTCCAGTTGTTACCAAAATTGAGTTATCATACACAAAACGTCCATCTGCATCAAGCCTTCATGTTTAAAAAGTATTGTATGTCCAAATAGTATATTTGAGAAGATATTGCCTTATTCAAATATATATGTCCATTTCGTCCATAGTTTTCATGCAAAAGAGATGTATGTATGTAGGTATGTATGTTACTTACAATATTTTACAACAAAACTGGACATACAATATCTGTGCATTAACCCAGTTTATTTAATTCAGTCGCAAACTATTCAGAGATTCAATTAATATACAAAATTTCAAGAAATTGTCAGCCATTTGATTTTTTTTAATTTTTAGATTACAACTAATAGAGCGCACCCAACTTAAATTATTTATCACTAAAATCTTACAATTTCATAATGACTACATATGTATGTAGAATAGAATACCATATGAATTTAAGAAATTAATTCACAAAACTATAATAACTTAAATTTTTCAATAAATAACTTGCATATTTTTTTTTTTACTTAAATTGATTAATAACAGTTTAAAATCCTGGCCGAGCGAAGGAAATTCAAAAATTTTAGAACCATTCAAAAATGTAATGCAGGCGCCAGTGTCATTTTCATTCGAAATTAGCAAACCAATTGTTCGAAATGTAGCACCTCATCGCTGAATAAATAAAGAGCAAATATATATATGTATCCAGGTATTATGCACAATAATCAAAAAGTAACAGTCAGCTGAGAACAAAGCAAAAGTGCAAAACTGCCAAGAGGAATAATATAGATAGCCGTCAAACACATGTGACATATGCGCTGCAACAGTAATGAACATTCTCTCAATATCTTAAGAGTGGCAGGATTAATTGAAATCGGTGGAAACTATGCCCACGCAACGGAAAATACAAACTTCAATGGCTACATAATTGTACGAAAAAATCTTAAATAGGCTTACTCGAGATCAAGCTTTTGACTCTACATTTAACTTGCCTTTCATTGTGGAATTAATTGAATATATACTTTAATGGTTTTCTGTCGTTTGCTTTATAAAAAAGATGCAATACGTAGCAAGTATAAGGAATGATTAAAAATATTGTATGGAACTGACTAAAACAGCTGATAAATAAATATAGTGAATTCTAGCTACATTCTGTCCAACTTACATAAGAAAATATCTTAAATTTACCATTTTGAAGTACCACAAAAAAATGAAGTTTCTAATATATGTAAATATTAAAAAAAAATTAACTTTTATTTCATTTCATTATATCACTTTGAATTTTCCATTTCATTTTCAGCGAAATCACTGGAATTCATTATTTTACGTATCAAGGTAAAGCAAAAATTTAATACATAAATAAAATGTTACAGAAAATATTACTTGAAACCAGTTGGTTATGTGAGGGTTAGTTATAAATCCCCACTGCGCAAGAGAAAGCCTTTCTTAAGTTGGACCGAGTATAGATTTTACACACCAAAAGTTGATTTTGGAACTAACATTTGAAATTGATGTAATTGTGTGATGTGGATTTATTTATTCTCCCAAATCTTGGGAGAAAAAATGCTATATATCAACGGTGCCCATTAGGTGGATCGCGATAGATCGGTAGATTGCACGAAAAAATTAGCAGACACCACTGCTTATATAAAATAATTATTCAAAAATATAACTCTAAAGAAAATTTTAAATGTATGTGGGAGCTGTTTGATGCAAATACTGTGTAATATTTGAATTAAACAAAGCATCACATTGCGCACCAACTACATCGATCACAAACATACGTATATATTAATAGAGAAAAATAAAATCTTTGTAATATTTATGCAGGTAAAAGATCAAAATCATCGGACACGTTAACTTTAGGTACGTGACCCTGATCGACCAACGGTGTTGATTTATAATCACATAGCCCAAGTTCCTGCAACCTCCAACTCCAACTCATACTCTGAGATGCGTACAGCGATTGAGCTTCTGTATGATGCCTTTTTACCATAGACTCCTGAAATATAAAAATTACAATTTATTTTTACGTATATTCAATTTTAAATGTATCATTATTAAGTGTTAATTAAAAATGACTTTGATTTTCTCCCATTTATCATCGACATCCTGCAACCAAGAGAGAAATAGCCGCCCATTGTAACGTGAACGCTGGGCATTCCTTTCTTTCTCCTCTTGTTCCGGGGTTAGCATATTGTAGACTTCCTTATCGCGTAAAACGGAACATACCGAAAAAGGCAGCGACTGAAAAAATACATAATATGGATGATAGAATGAGAATAGCTTAATCGTTAAAATAAATAAAAACTTCACAAACCTGATTAGCCAGTGCTCTTGCTGCCCTACCGTGAACTCTTAAAATTTCTTGCTCAACGGCTAAAACTAACTTTTCTTTTTCGACTAAATGCTGTACTCTTAAATAATGTCTAAGAATAAAAATTTTTTATTAGTTTTTACTTTCTTTTCCTTATATGAGGAAAACAAAAAGATGTACATATATTTAATGATGTAAAGCTTACCGTTCATTTTCTTGCTGTATAAACTCTTCCCTCATTTGTTGAGGCAGTGTCGGTGGTGGTTTTAAAACAGGCTGTTGTTTTGCATTACTTTTTAGAACATATGTACAGCGATTCATTAAATAATCTTTGAAACCTTGAGGTGGTTTGGGCTGCACGGGAAAAAGACTCTTTTGTCGGCGTTCAATCTGAAATAAACATTTTAGACTTTAAAAGACAGCATACGATAGTTTACTAATAAAATAATAAAACATCAATTTCATTTTCTAACCTGCTTTTTGACATTTATATGCATCTGATACGAATTAGACTGCGGATTTATGTGACTAGCGTGAGAATCTTGTGAACTCGAGGACGATTGTGACGAATCGGCATTAGATGACAAATGGTGACTGTGGCTCTCCTTTGAGGATTTTATTTTCCTCTTACGGGGATGAAAATCTACAGATGGCACTTGAAAAACACCATCCCAAATAATTTGAGAATTCCCCGAAGAGGACTGAGAACTAGATCCTTGTGAACTTCCACTACCCGAGTTTCCGCTATTGCCACTTGTACCGACATTTGCAGAAGTGGAGCTATTTTCATTGTTATCCTAAAACGATATACATATCTATTTATTTCACTGTTCTTTCAAGATAAAGCAATCTAATTAAAATGAAAACAAACCTGTCCGTGATGTGATGCCCCTTTCGATGATAGTCCACTTGAACCGCATATAGAAGATTGAGATATGTGTGGCGAATTCCTACCTCTATCTTTATCTTTTTCATTACCGTCGGCATTTCTATGTGATCTTAAAACTCGTTGTCCCGACAAACCACTTTTTTCATCATTGGAATTATTATTTTGACGCTTCTCCTCTTTACTATCACAATTAGAATCACTTCCTTCTGAATTACTGGACATGTCGACAGAATTTGAGGTTTGTAAGATATAAGGAAGCGTAGAGCTTCCACCTCTATTTTTGGCGTTTCCTCTTTGCGTAGAACCACCTTCACCTTCTTGCTGATTACCAGAACCGCCCCCACCACCTACGCCTCCGGGTATTACAATTTTTAAGGGTGGAACCTTGGGTCCGGGCGTATCAACAGTTTTTTCATCTGCTTCTGCATCATCTTTCGATTGACTGAATGGTGTAGGCTTAGGACTGGCACAGGGACTCTTTTTATCGGATGCTCCCTTGCCAGATTGTGAAACTGATAAATTTGATGTTTGCGATTTTCCTTGATTACTCGAACCCACCTTGTTAGACTGTGATGCATTTTGTCCACTTCCAGCAGCGCCTTTACCATTACCTGAATTTTTACCCTGACTATTTTGGCCGTGTGTTCCCGAATTATTTTTGTTTTGGCCGCCGCTGTTTCCCCCTACTTTTCCACCGCCTTGGGATGCAGAATTACCTTTCAAAGGAGCAACACCAGTTTTACTCGCAGGACCAGGAGGTTTACAACCAGCAGCGAGCGTATTCCTGACAAAAAAAAAATGCATAACATTAATGTTTATATGTAAAAGGCGAGACACAATTAATTCCTATTCCTTTACTGCTTGTAACTCAAGCGTGTATTTTTATATTTTACTATAAATTGATACTTCAAAAAAAAATTTAATAATTATTTTTCTCGTTTTAATACCTTCCTCCGGATACCCTAGATTGCTGTGCTGCTTTTGTAGATTCTTTGCTGGAATCCGAATCTTTCCTCTTTTTTCGTTTAGTTCCTTCTTCCTCAACACTATCAGCTTCGGCAGTCTCAGATGTATCCAAAAATGATCTCTTATTTCCTTGACTTGGAGATGCGTTGGTCTCGTCGTGGGATGACGTTACAACTGCAACATTTAAGGATCCAGAAATTTCTTCTAGATACGAAAAGTAAGTGTAAAAAAAACGTTCATTCTCTGAGAAAAACTCAACCATACAAACCAGTTGATAGGGGAGTACCTTCACTTTTATTAATAGCCGAACTGTTCAGTAATTTTTCAATGTTGGTTGATGTGTCCTTAAAATCATTCTTGTCTTCTGTCGATTTGCTAGTGGAATCCATTATTGCTGTACTGCAGCCACTGGATGATGATGAAGAATTTTCTCCTGCGCTGCTTTTCTTGTTATCATCTCTTGATTTCGAAGTATGTGAATGTCGTGTCGAGTGGGTATTTACTACAAAACAAACGAATAAAATTATCAAAAAGGCAAAAAATTCATACTATTTTTATATAAGAAATCGGTGTTAAAACAAATTATATAAACTATAATTGAAAACGACGATAAAAATTTAAATATACACACTTGCTTAAGATAAATTGACACTATAAATAAATTGATCTTTAACTCGAATGTTGTAATTCTATTCAGGGAACTCTTAATCTACTAGCAACTAGAAATCTTATTATTTATTTATATGTAAAACTGATTTATTTGAACAACAAGCAATCAAAGTATCATATCAACTGTGTGTACATTTTTATTTTTAAATGTATATTATGTCATGTATATTGTATAAATGTGTATTATATAATATACAATGTCATAATTCAACGGCACATGCAAAATCAATACATATTCATCGCTTGACATAGAAATATGCTAATTGAGTGGTATAATTACATCATACATTGTAAGAAGAGGTCAGATAACAAAGAATTCTCTTGAAATTATAAAAGCATTAGTAGCTTGATCAATAAATTATAATAAACTTGCAATATGTACAACATTTACTGTTTATGAGCTGTAGTCACAAGATAAATTAGCTGTTATCTATGTTTAACAAAAAAATGTACTATTTTTTTATAGAAAACCACAAAATTGTATACAAAAATAAATTGATGTTACACATTCGCACAATGTACTCCTTTGTAAGTGGGAGGCGAATTGATAACCCTGAAAAGTTCTTGATGTACACGTATTGGTGAGGTCATTTACATTGCCCTGATTACATTAATTCTCATCATTTAATGTCGTTATCACATACATACATACTTTGTATGTACTTAATTCTAACGATATAAATAATAATATAAATACATTATATATAATATCAATAGCTTGGGCTGTGCACACAATGAAATTTTACAACACTTCACAAATAAATTCTATATAAATAACATTAAATCCGTTAGTCACGGCTTACTATTTTATGAGATAACTTGAATGTACATACATAAAACATCTTGAATGATAATATGATAAAATTTCATTAATTTATAATGCAAAAACAATGTGTCCAAATATTAATATATCGATGATGTCAGAACATTTGTAATATCAATATTTTAATACATTTTCTGAACAATTAAAATGAAACCTTTAGCCATCCTTTTTGAATGGGAGCAGTAAAAAATTATATATGCATAATAAAAAAATTGTACATTGGAAGAAAACAATGTACATAATATAATATAATATTAAACTGGTGAATAGAGGTTTAGATCATTAACCTAATTTCTGTGATAAGTATTATCATTTGAAATAAATCACCGAGTGCAAGATGTTAAATAATATGCTTTTCTTTCAACTATTCAAAGCTACTAAATACGAAACTGTTAACAATGGTAAACCTTGTAAACACAGAGTTTATTCGGAAAACCGGGTAATTATTACTTGAGGCATTTTTTTTAGACAATTAAATTACATCTGAATTTTTAAACCGGTGAATCTAAATTATATTATAATAATGATAGTCAAATGAAAACATGATATATTCAATTGTACGTACTTCTTTCATTGCATTGCCTAGACATTATTTGACATCAACTCTTTTACAGTGCCCAAATCTACAAATTGAGTATTGCCCGTTGAAGATCAACACACGGTAACTACACAATACATAATAGTGGGTAGTATGTAAAAAAAAAAAATCAAATTTTCAATGAATAAAAAACACGCGTATTGAGCGCCGATACCAATAAAAGCAATTTTTGAAAGTGGTACAAGTCCATGTTTCAACCACGACCGTGAATTATTCAAAAGTAAACATAACCGTAACCGAAACCACCATTGACTCGAATTTTTTTTCAAAATTTAACTTAAACCACATTCAATATTGGTACAAATCCACTTTTCAATCACAACTGTGAATCATGCAAAAGTAAACACACCACATCCATCTGCAACCGAAACCACCGCCGACTAAAATTTTTATCAAAATTTAACTCGCATCACATTCAAAAGCGGTACAAATCCACTTTTCAATCAAAACCATGAATACAATAAATTCAAAAGTAAACACACCACACACCAGTCCGCAACCGAAACCAACAGACAATTTTTTTTTACCACAACCGAACTTACACCACTCTCAAAAATAACGGCTCACACGTACATGTAAACAGTACAAAAAAATAATAATAATCATATATACATATATATATATATATATATATATATATATAAAAAAAAAAACCCGATTCGAGACAAGGACGCAGCTCGAAATGTCACGAGACAACCGGTACGCGTGCCTACGACGACGAGGCCGTAATGAACAACGAACTGCTTACAAACCACACGAGGAAAGAGGGGGGAAGGGGTAGAAAAAGATCGA
This sequence comes from Parapsyche elsis, assembly GCA_022651745.1. NCBI lineage: Eukaryota > Metazoa > Arthropoda > Insecta > Trichoptera > Hydropsychidae > Parapsyche > Parapsyche elsis. The sequence continues at coordinate 1,100,895 of JAGVSN010000041.1, forward strand.
GGAAATCGAGGGAAAAGGGGAACGGGGGGAACAGGTGATACGCCCCTTTCTTAGATGCAGAAAGGAGAGGGGGGTGACGCGAGGGGAAGGGGTAAGCTGGAGTGACGCGACGGGGGGGGGGGGAGGGGGGTGACGATGCGGTTAATAGTAAATGTGGGCAATGTCCATGGTCTTGTCTTCTTACCTCATGATGTCTGAAGAGGACGGCTACGGGCGTCGCCTTTGGCTTGTGTAGTCGCTTGCAACATGGCGCCGTCGCCGCAATCAGCTGACGAACAACCGGCACACACACGTACGAAAGCGCACGCACGCACACACACACACACTCACAAAAGTGTGTTTTCGACTAATGGTTTATATGCATGCATATATATATGTGTGTGTGTGTGTGTGTGTGTGTGTGTGTGTGTGTGTGTGTGTGTGTGTGTGTGTGTGTGTGTGCGTGAGTGCGTGCCTGTTATCCTAGTTGCGTGTGTGTGTGTGTGTGTGTGTGTGTGTGTGTGTGTGTGCTGAGTTTGGGTATAGAGGGCGCTATGGTGTTGAAGTCGCGCGCGTGCGAAAATTCAAGTTAAATTTCAGCGGTGCCGAAGTGTGGGGGGGCCCCCGATGAGGTTATTTTCGTAGGCAGCGTGGACGGTTCAAGGTCGCGCGCTACGTTTCGCATTCGATTGTAAATGCGATGGGGGGTGTGTGTGTGTGTGTGTGCGTGTGTGTGTGTGTGTGTGTGTGTGCATGGGTCTGTCTAGGTCGGCGGTCGTCAACCTTTTTCTGCGGCGGGTCTTTCACCCGTCGAATGTCGCGCGCGCGCGCCGCAGGCGAAAAATTTCTCTCCGATGTGTGATGCGAAAACTACAAATTTCGATTTAACGCGGTTTTTAAAGGCCACCTTTGCGACTGCGGCCGAATGAGCGGCTCCAGTCGTGGCGAGTTTCAATTTTGTCGAGGTGTCTTGAGTCGGCGAAAAAATGTCCCGATTTGTAATTGACTGGTCGAAATTTTGTCGCGAATGTGTAACATCAAAACGGGGGCTGGGGAGTCAGAGTCGGAGTCGTCAAACACTCTACTGACTTGTAATCGACTGGTCGACTTTTTGTTACAGATTGAAACATCAAAACGGGGCTGGGAAGTTAGAGTCGGCGAAAATATCCCGACTTGTAATTAACTGGTCGACTTCTTGTTAAGAAATTGAAACATCAAATTAGGCTAGCTAGGAAGTCGGAGTCGACAAAACACCTCCCGGCTTGCAATTGACTGGTCGACTTTTTGTCGCGAATTTGAAACACCAAAACGGAGGCTGGGGAGTCAGACTCGGAGTCGTCAAAAACTCTACTGACTTGTTATCGACTGGTCGACTTTTTATTGCAGATTGAAACACCAAAACGGGCCTGGGAAGTCACAGTCGGCGAAAATATCCCAACTTGTAATTAACCGGTCGACTTGTTGTTACGAATTGAAACATCAAATTAGGACTGGGGAGTCGGAGTCGGCAAAACACCTCCCGACTTGTAATTGACTGGTCGACTTTTTGTCGCGAATTTGAAACATCAAAACGGGACTAGAGTCCAGAGTCGTAGTCGGTAAAAAATCACCGGACCGACTCCAATTTGCGATTTTGGCGCTAGTTTAAACTTACAGGGGTGGAAAAGGGGATCGTCATTTGTATCAATTAATAATATTTTCAGTTTGTTTTTGAAATTTGAGTCAGAATCGGAGTCGGAGTCAAGTCGTACTTTTTTTACACAAGGAGAAAATTGTTTCTCCAATCGTGCATTGAAAGAGCTTGCACTTGTTATCTATAATCTTTGATATAAATTACCTTTTGTACAGTAAACAAAATAAATCAAGCCAAAGAAAGAATAAAAGTAACTACATAAATAGCTTTTTTTGTTTTAAACCCATCCTCCCATTTTAAATACAAAGGTTAGTCTCGTTTTACGCGGTTTCAAGTTATGCCGAGCCAATCTACTGTGTAAATCGAAGGATAGTTGATACACTTTTTCCATTAAAGGCAAAAGTATGCACAGCAAGCAAATTTTATTTTCATTCATTTGAACATAGGTTACGGTTGTGTGATACCCACATTGACCCGATCAACCGGATGATTCAATAATCACGCATTTCATTCCCAAGCTGCAGTTTTTAATCAGTTAACTATTGTTACAGAGCAGGGGTGTGCAATGCGCGCGCACACACAGATAAGGTTAACCCAACTATTTTTATTGTCCAATTAAAAAAATTAAAAAGAATGTATCGAACTTTAGATTTCTGTAAATCTGTTTTTAGTTTAGTTGAAATATCCACAGCTGTGGGTCAACGGAATCGTGCACGTTTAGTAACCTTCTGCCCCACACGGGTCATAAGGGTTATTGACCGCTAGTCTGGTCACTGACATAAAAAAGGGGAGCGGTCCATCCCTCAATACCATCTAATAAGGGGTGCAGCCACACAACTATCTATATTCGTATGTAGCACACTAACGTAACATGAATAGCGTACAAGTAAAAAAGGTTATTTAAAAAAAAAAAATTTTTTTTTTTGTCAAAAAGTATTCCACTTTTGAGTTTCACATAAGACCAGAAATAATTTTCCAGGCCAAACTTTACAGTTGATCAAAACGCACGGATGAGCCACAAACCCAGTATAATAATAAACTACATACATATCGCATCCTCAGAGCACAAAGGTGACATGTCCAAAATAGTAAATTGTTCGGGCGGCAGTTTTAAATTTTAAACTGGTCATCACAAATCAGGGCGACTTTATATAAAAAGTGATAATTGTACAGTACCGCACTCCAGATTTTCGGATGCTATTGAGTTAACGTAAGTAAATTTTTCAAATTGCATGCAAAAAGTTCGCATTTGCCGTTCGTGCTCCGAGAATATTAGTAGAACTTTTGTACATACACTTTGTGATTCAAAAAAAAATTGTGGAATTATTCGGATGCGACACCTGAATGTCCTAGTACAGGGATGGCGAACCTAGGACACGCGTGCCAGAGGTGGCACGTACGAAAATTTAGCTGGCACGTGAACGATTTACAAATCCAATTTTTCTTTCTAAATAATTTATGCATAAGATTTTTAGATCATTAGCAACAACAACAAAAGTAATAGATATTTGCAATGCAGTTGTAAATGCACTCGATAAAAGAAAAATAGATCTTTCCAAAATTAGTCAGTAACTACTGATGGTGCTCGCAATATGACTGGAGAGGAAAATGGTTTTATCAATTTATTTACCGAACGTATTGGACATTCAGTTCTGGGCTTTCATTGCATTATATGTACATACATACATTAGCAGGTTTTGTGCGCAAAGTACGGTTTCAAGTCACTGGAAGATGTTATGAGCCTTGTTACAAAATAAATTGGTCAATTTTATATCTGCACGTGGATTAAACAAACAGAAATTTTTAGAGTTATTAAATAAGGTAAACTCGGTGTTCAATGGTTTACTTATGTACAACAACGTGCGATGGCTAAGTCGTGGAAAAGTTCTTCAAAGATTTGTTGAATGTATAGATGAAGTGAAGCTTTTTTTAAATAAAGAGGAAGTCACTGAAAAATATAATCAGTTAATGGACGTCGAATGGAATAGTAAACTGCAAGGTTTTAACAAAACAGTAATTGTAATGTTTGATTTGATCAAAGCATTTGAAGCAAAATTAAACATATTCGATCGTGCCGTAGTATCCAACAGCTTCAAATATTTTTCGAATACAAAAAAAATTTTCGCAGACGAAAACCGAGATAAAATTAAATTAACACAGAATTTGCTGCAGTTACTCAAACAATAAAGAACGAGTTTTCTTCAAGATTCAAACAATTCAAGAGATTTGAAGAGATATCAAAGTTTATTCTATATCCAGACGTTGTGTCGGCAGAGATACTCTCAATTTAGAGATTTCAAAGTGGCTGAATCTGGAAGATATAGAAATGCAATTAATCGAATTCCAATCCAGTTCTATATGGAAACAAAAGTTTGTCGATTTGAGAAATGACTTGGAAAAAATTGAAAATGATCAATTATTATCGAACATAATTAAAAAGAATGCAGAAGAAATAATGAAAACTTGGAACGCCATTCTAGAAATGTTTAGCTGTTTAAAAAAACTAGCGACGGCGATATTAACTTTTTTTTCTTCTACATATGCTTGTGAATCATTATTTTACGAAATGAATTTTATAAAATGTAGTTTAAGAAATAGGTTGACTGATGAATCCAGTTGGGTTTGTATATTACTAAAAGTGACGAAATATAAACCTGATATAAAGCATTTGGCATCGAATGTACAACAGCAAAAATCTCATTGATAAATAACTGATAATGGATTTTTTATTAGTTATAAGTTTTCATGAAACAATTGTAATTTTTAAACTTATTCAATAAAATTCTAAAAAACTTTTTTTTTTTTCATTAAAAACTGCTCGGCACGTCAGAGAGTTGATGAATAATATTTGGGAATTTTTGGCACGCGAACGTAAAAAGGTTCGCCATCCCTGGCCTAGTAGAATAATTGAAGAGGAACAAAGTTACATTCATAATTCAATTTTGCAAAATCGTGGAAATGTCACCTTTGTGCTCTGAGGACGCGATATGTACATACGCACATACATGAAAGTTTTATCAATATTTCGATGACATAGATGGCGCTAAAAAATTAGACTGCAAATTAAATTATAAAAATAATAATTGCATACTTACATAAATATGTACATATGAAATTATTTTACAATTTAAATTTGAAATTATAGTGCAACATTCAACATTTGTATTTTTAATAAACAAAACTTATTTATACTGTATGAAATTAAATAATTCTACAACAGAAAACATTATATTACTAAATATTTTAAATTTAGAAAAAACTAAAGCAATTCATTACATTACATTACAGCTATATATGTAGTACAACTGTCTCAAATAGAGAAAATGTAAATGAAAAGACCATAAACAAATCTTGCAATTGAACTACCTGATTTAAGGAGTAAAAAATTATTTCATTGCCTCAATCCAAAACCCAGAATCGCTAATAAAATAATATTTCATTTTGCAAGAGATTTTTATGATTTTTGATCTTGGTTTATATAGGTATATATATTTTTATGATATGATTAGGGGATGAAACAAAAATTTAAAATTTCATGTATGGAGTTGTTACAATATAACAGAAAATTATAAGCATTTGTTAAAAAAATAAATAAAAAGCACGGAAAATGTTGTAAAAATATAAATGTCGTCGTACCTTTAAACGTAGCCAAGTAATCGTACGCTGGATGGTTAGCAACATCAAAGGGCCTTTTTCCCTTTCTGTTTTTGAAATAAGGATCGGCGCCAAATTCAATTAAAAATTTCACTAGTTTTAAATGCCCATTATATGCAGCATCGTGTAAGGGAGTATCGTTGTCCAAGCCAAGAGCGTTAACGTTAGCACCCGCATGAATTAAGACTACTGCAATATTATACCACCCATGACTACAAGCCTCGTGAAGAGGTGTCCAACCTGTAGAAAACACATTTAGGTTTTGAAAAATATCTCGTATCCTCCACACGTCACCAGTTGAGCGAACTGAAAATTTCAACATTTTCAAATCTGAAGGAATTAAACGCATTAGCATTTTTCAAAACGCCTCCACGTTAAACATACAATAATGCAATTATACGACTGGTGATATGCGAGGCAATAAAATAAAAAAAAATTTCAAGTACAAATTACACAACACTTTGTACATTGGTTATTTAACGTGGGTTATTCCCCAATTCATTGAGATTAAGAAACTTGCCCTTTGATGTTACTAATTCAGTCGAATATCGAAAATCTATCCACTAAAAAATACATTTATAAATCAAAAACCGTCAATACAAAGTTTATAGTACTAAAAACTTAAATGATAAAGCTTAAAATAACTTAAGAATATGTATGCGTAATGTATGGGAAAAAAAAGAAAGAGAGAAATGAGATTTTCGATTTTCTACTATTGATAAATGAAGGTGAAGTTATTTTATTTTAAATGTAAAATATAGGGTGCAATTTATCATAAATTATATTACACATGATTTCAAATTCAACAATTAAATTTACCATATGAACAAAGTGCGGCGTAATCAAAATATATAAAACTTATATAAATATTTGTAACTTATCAGTTTTATTTTAGATTGGCGCTTTTTCTCTTTAATTAAACAAAAATCAGTTTTTCAAAATCAAAATTTGTGCGCACAAACTAAAAAAAATTTATATAGAAAGTTTTATAACAAATAGATAATTATTTTTTTTATTATCAACAAATTAAACTGAAACATAAATCATGCAAAAAATTGATGTCGCTAAAGCAATTTTGTAATAAAGTCATAAAAAACTAATTATCAGATGTACAAATTAATAAATTAATTAATTCAACACAAAATATCGGTTCATAGTTTTGTCTTAGTAGTATTTTAGCGATATTCATTGAAAATAATTTTATCACGAAAAAACTAAATAAATATTTAAATTAAATTAAAATTAAAAAAAAAAAAAACACTGCATAATAATAACAACTTCAACTTGAGAAACTTATTTTGAATGAAATATAAAATAAAAAAAGTATTTCAATTTGAATAACAGCAAAAAAAATTTAAATTTTAAACCAAATTAAAGAAGCTGTACTATTTTTTCTATTTAAGTTCAAAATCGTAAATTACCACTATGCATATGTACATACATTATAGCTAACAATTTAGACCCATAAGTATAAAGGTTACAATGGTATGGATAAAATAAACTACAATACAAAACTTATGCTGTTAATAATGTGATTATGATGTACATATGTATGTATATACATATACTATAAATTTTCATATTATGAAAAAACATCAAATAATATAGTGAAAAATTAATCAATTTAATAACAGAAATATACCACTTTATGTACATACATATATCAAATGTTAAGTGTTCGCAACAGCTAATGAAAAGTTTGTTTCATAATTTTATGTAACTGTAGCATATACATATGTACATTGATATTGTGGTAATAATGTATTTTAGATGAAAATTTATAACTATGCGTATCATAAATATAGATTATTTTCACCATCGGATACAGATTGGATCGGATGTAGATCGTGTGTGATGTACCTATAATAGAAATAAAATAAAGTAAATTTACCTGCATAGTCAGCGACATTCGGATCCATTCCCTGGTCTATCAATTTTTTAACTTGCTCATGATCCCCTTTAATAGTCGCCACATGAAGAGCCGTCTCACCCCGTTCATTCCGATCACGACTTTTGGTAACACCATGAGAAACACCACTGGTACCTGAAATCAAATGTTTCAATAATTAATCAAAGTTGTCTGAATTTGGCTGCCAGGTGAAAATGCAACGACGTAGCTTTTGGCGTTAATCGGTCATTGGAAGCTGCACAGTTTTTAATTTTTTTTCTATGAATGAGCTTGATTGCTATAAATTGCCGATGATCGAAATTTACATGATTGCAATTCCACGAGACCTGGGGGTCAACATTTCGAATAATATTTCTCGACAGGTTACCAGATTACAGTTGACGAGTCTTACGGCAGCAAATTTAACCAAAATCTACGAAAAGTGAATCGCCAAATAATCTGAAACTGCTTATGCACTATGGGATATAAGCTATTATCATCAGATACTACTTAAAACATTCCATACATTTTAAGGAATTGAATTGATTATTTTGCCATACGTATGTAGTTTCTGGCGAACATAATCTAAGCATTGTGTCGGACGGACATACATACATATGTATGTACACGAGATAAAATAACGAATCGGAATTCCTTCAGATACTTTTCTTAAATCAAAATTCCAAGGCGTCTAAATTTATATGCAGCCGTAACCAATGCATTGAAAATTTACCTGCATCTTCCACACCGTACTACTTGTATGAAGAAGCACTCTTCAGAAGCATTCTCGATATTAAAAACAATAGTGATAGTATTGGAAGACTTATCGATTTAATATATTATGTAAACTGCGCACTGATGCTATAGACATACATATTCAACAATATAAAGACATCACCAATAACCAATTATTTACAGAACCAGGTCGTATTTTATGCTACTATTTACAATATGTTATGATTTCTAAAAAGAATTTAAAGGAAGACTTAAACGGCCTGTATTGATTGGGTCAGAGAATTTTCCGATTTTCAGTTATTTTAACTAGGTGGTGTGTAATTTTAATAAATGATCAGTACTTTAGTGATCACATTTTCCACTGCTGGATGGAGTAGTGAATAGTAGTAGTGCCCCTCCAACCCTCTTCCATTCCCCTGTCTTGAGAAATCTGCGTCTGCTTGACTCCACACATTCTTCTCAATTCATCAGCCTATCGTCCACTCGGTCCACCTTGCTTTCTTTCACATCCTCTCCGATACCATTCCAGTGTTTCTCACGTCCATCTGATATCCATTCTTCCCCCTATGTTTCCACTCTATCGTTTTCACACGTTCTGCTATATCCGACACTTTGGTCGTGCTTCTTACCCATATATTCCTCTTACAATCGTTTCCCAGTACACCGAGCATACATCTTTCCATGCTTCTCTGTGTGCACTGTATCTTACGTAACATTCTTGAATTCAGCATCCACGTTTCACATCCATGCGTCATAACTGGCAGTACGCATTGGTTGTATGCATTATTTTTTAAGCATATCGGGATGTTGGATTTAAAAACGATGTTCATTCTTCCAAAAACTGTTCATCCTAGTTTCATTCTTCGGATATACATATGTACATATATATCAATAATGAATACATAGTAGGCATTATTTACAGAATCACACTGCACTTTGCGTCACCGTATGGTATGATATCTAAAAGCAAAACGATGCAAAACTTTAAACATTCAGAGATAACGTGCATGCAACGCAGACAAATCTGAAAACATGTAAAACTATGCACATTGACTCGTCTGCATCCATCACCATTCACTTAAAAATCCACAATGCTTATACAGTTCTCTCCTGCAACACAACTCGACACTCCACATGGCGTCTTTAAAACGCGGTGAGATTGTCATCTCTCCAGCTAATCTAAGATTAAGCATTTCGTCAGCTTGACTGTCTATGTACATTTGAACAAATTGTCAAAAAATTCAAATAAAATAGTATAGACTTGAAAAATTCTCCACTAGGTGGCATATTAAAGTCATTCTTGATCAAAAGTTTTGAATTATTTTGATATTTAAACCGACAACATGTAAGATATAGCATTAGTCTAACAACGATTACATAGCATGGACCCAATATCAAAAGTCCCAAAACGGCATATTTACAGGAACGTTTCAGCCAACTATGACCAATCAGAATACAGACAACTTATACCAACGGCAACTAATTAATCAGTCAATAAAAACTTTTTCACCAACGGCCAGTAAAAATTAAGTTACCGACCGTTTCTATAAATTATCGTGTAATATATATAATGATCATTTTGAGTACTGACCGTTTATTAAAATTCCTCACCATATTAGTCACTCATGCTGAACGCTGGGTTAGAGCATTGGTTTTGTGAGCGAAAGGTCAGAGGTTTGACCGTATGTTGGAAGATTTTTATCCTGAAATATCGTCATTGGCAAGATTTAGATATTATTAAATCCAAATAGACTGTTTCCTATTAGAATTTGCCAATTTATCCATCTTAGTTGGAGGGTGGTTCCACAAAACTGGTACCATCTAAAAAAATTCCTTCCTAGCTATCAAATCATAGTCCGTTCTTTCGTTCAAGGCGGCAATGGTTTCACCCCTGGAGAACATCTTACCATAGTTACTTTACTATACGAGATGATAAAACGTTTGTCAAATAGTGAAGAGGCAACGCTCGATATCAAGTAAGCCACCTTCAGAGGAAATTGTAAGATGGTTCCCTAAAATTTCTTTCCCACCTACCAAATCTCTTTCTTTCTGCTTTAAGAGGCAATGTGAAACCAGTGCGGAGTATTTTCACACAAGACACTTAACTTTGACAAAAACGTCATAAGTGAAGCTTACGCTCGTAAGAAGAAAGCAACGTGAAACTACTGGAGAGTGTATCTCTTCCGAGACTTTGATAGAAACGTCAAAAGTGAAGAAACTTATACTCGCATGTATGTGATCATTGTGCAATCCTCATCTACCTTGCTCCCAGAAGGCAATGTGAAACTACATAAAAGTGTATCTTTTCCGACACTTTGACGAAGAAGTCCGTGCTCGTATGTATGAGAATGATTTCATTGTGTAATCCTCATCTACCTTCCTCGTGAAACTACCAAAGAGTGTATCTTTTCCGAGATTAAAGACACTTTGATGAAGAAGCTAAAGCTCGAATGTTCGGGAATGATTTCATTGTGCGATCCTCATCTACCTTTCTCGTGAAACTACCGAAGAGTGTATCTTTTTCGGAGATTAAAGCCACGTTGATGAAGAAGCTTATGCTCGCATGTACGGGAATGATTTCATTGTGCGATCCTCATCTACCTTCCTCGTGAAACTACCGAAGAGCGTATCTTTTTCAGAGATTAAAGTCACTTTGATGAAGTAGCTAACGAGTTCATTGTGCGATCCTCATCTACCTTCCTCGTGAAACTACCGAAGAGTGTATCTTTTTCAGAGATTAAAGCCACGTTGATGAAGAAGCTTATGCTCGTATGCGGGAATGATTTCATTGTGCGATCCTCATCTACCTTCCTCGTGAAACTACCGATGAGTGTATCTTTTTCAGAGATTAAAGCCACTTTGATGGAGTAGCTAATGAGTTCATTGTGCGATCCTCATCTACCTTCCTTGTGAAACTACCGAAGAGTGTATCTTTTTCAGAGATTAAAGCCACGTTGATGAAGAAGCTTATGCTCGCATGTACGGGAATGATTTCATTGTGCGATCCTCATCTACCTTCCTCGTGAAACTACCGAAGAGTGTATCTTTTTCAGAGATTAAAGCCACTTTGATGAAGTAGCTAATGAGTTCATTGTGCGATCCTCATCTACCTTCCTCGTGAAACTACCGAAGAGTGTATCTTTTCAGAGATTAAAGCCGCTTTGACGAAGAAGCTTAAGCTTGCATGATTTCATTGTGCGATCCTCATCTACCAAAAAGTGTATCTTTTCAGAGATTAAAGCCACTTTGATGAAGTAGCTTATGCTCGCATGCACGAGAATAATTTTCATTGTGCACAACCTCCTTCATCGCTCTACCTCGCAGAAGGCGACCTCAAACCATCGAAGAGTCCACCACATTGAACGGTGCGAAAAGTTCACGCCCCCGTAACCAATCCAAACATGGACCGATTTGGTCTCACCACCTTGTTTTTTTTTTACTTTAATTCGGCCGTCCAAAATCAGACAGTTCGCTCATCGTCACCCATCCGACTACGAAAGGCAACGGAAAACCCCACGGGGAGCATCTGTCTCCAAATACTGACGAAAACGACATGAGTGAAGCTACTCCAGTCGTGTAGTGGTGGTGGGGGGGTTGGCGGTTACCTATACATTGTACAAAACATAAAAAAGTACACATGCACAATGTACATGGATGTATACGTTTGGTACGCGTGCACCCAGCCGTGAAGCGAGACAGTTGGCCAGCATGAGAGCACATCGCTGCGAACCTGACAGCTGGTAGCATGCAGAAAGGGGTAGGAGGTGGAGTGGGGAAGGGGAGGGGAGTGAACGGGTGGTTGGGAGGAGGGGGGGGGGTGGGGTAGTGTTGAATTGGGCGCGTGGTTTGACATTTAGCATTTAGGTGGGTGACTGGTCTCATACCCTGATGCGAGGATTGCGAGGTGAGCTGCATGACGAGTGCCATCTGCTGACGCTCGGACATGGGAGCGGTTGAAACGCGAGGCACCTGGTGCGCTCCAGCGGTGGAACCGCGCGGCCGTGAAGACGGCATCGCGCCGCATGCCAGCGCCCGGCGCCCGCCCGCACCACACCACCGAACAGACAACACTGGCGTTGCCAACCGCACGGCGATGCGCACGCTCGCGATGCAAACAACCATTTCAACGGCCATACACGTGTTTGACGTGTAAAGTGCGCAGGAGAAAAGGCGACCAGTTAAACGCGCAATGGACACTTTAGTAGTGTTCATTTGGCTGCAGACTCGGACTTTTTAAAACGGCACGTCGGAATTTTAGTCTCAAAAAAGGACAAATTAAAAATTAAAATTTCCCCTCCGGGTTAAATTTTAACATTCTCCTGTTGAGGGAGTGCGAGGTTGAAGTAAAACAAGCGAGTGTCCCGTGTGACACACGATCGCCGGTACTAGCGTTGCCATCCGTCAGGGAGACAGTGATGCCAACCCCAGCCCAGATTGGTACGCCGACTACCCACACTGTCACAGACGTAGAATAGTCTAGATATGCCCTCACGCTCTAACTTAGGCCCGTAACGCACTTGGCTGCCTGGTTGCGCAACCATGGCCGCGGCAGCCACAACGATGTTAGAAAATGTATGTGGCTGCCTGTTTGATGACGCACTAAGGCAGCCAGGAAACTCTGGCTGCGCAGCCACAGGTACGGGCTCCGATACGCAGCAGCCAACACGAGATGTATTTAACAAATGTATGTGGCTGCCTGTGCGATCAATTCAATCAATTCAGCCAGTCAATTCACGTTTGCCATTTCAGATTTGAATCTGAATAAACAATTCCAATTCCATTATAAATTTTATACTAAATTCAACGAATAAGATAAAAAAAATCTCGCTAATATTGCGCGCTGGAAATAATATATGTAAAACTATTTTCAACGAATTATTTGCATGTACATACAATACAAAAGAATCCGAGATCCGAGATTACGAACCAAATATTGCATTGAAAATATGTCGTATCTACAATGTTATCGCTGACTATTTGTGAGTGTGCTCTCATCGTTCTGGCTGCCACTTTGGCTGCTTGACCTGGTTGCACGTTTTTTGGATGCCTAGTGCGTTACTAAGTGGAAAGGATAAAAATATAAAAAAAAAAAATCTCGCTAATATTGCGCGCTGGAAATAATGTATGTAAAACAATTTTCAGCGAATTATTTGCATCTACATATGTATGTACATACAGTACAAAAGGATCCGAGATCCGAGATTACGAACCAAATATTGCATTGAAAATATGTCGTATCTACAATGTCATCGCTGACTATTTGTGAGTGTGCTCTCGTCGTTCATAAAAATCCTAGTTGTTCGAGTCGAGGTCACTTCTTTGTTATTCGAGTCCATTTATCACTACTCTTACGACGATTTTTGTCAACCGAAAAGTGTAAATGGGCATTCTCTTTAACCATTTCTTCTCCCGACTCCCGATACGCAGTCTGTAATTCCCGAGTTGCACAGAAAGTATTAAAATCGAACTGAAGAACAACATTATAATATTATAATTTAACTTTTTGAATGCTTGGTAAGTGGGCAGTTGAGCGGATATTTATTTTATTTATATATTTATTCAAAAATAAGTCCTTCGTTAATTCTAGAACAAATATTCCACTTACTAAGCATTCAAAAATTGCAGTTAAAAGAATAATATCTGTTTTTTGTTCGATTTTAAAATTTTCTATGAAATCCGGACGCCTGGCAGCCCCAGACTGAAGTCATGTTAACCAATTGTCCTAGGTATAAATAATTATCAACTATCTCTACAAAATGGTTGTCTACTGTGACTATGTGAATATATAATTTATAATAAATATGTAGTTATGGGTGAATATGACTGGATGTAAAGAAGGTGAGAAAACGAAGAATGAAATTAGGATGGAGCGCTTTTGGAAGAATGAAGATAGTTTTTAAATTCAACATCCCGCTCTGCTTAAAATAGCAGGCATCCGTTCAATACGTACTGCCAGTTATGACGTGTGGATGTGTAACGTGGGTGCTAAATTCAAGAATGTTACGTACGATCCAGTGCACACAGAGAAGCATGGAAAGATGTATGCTCGGTGTAACGAGAAACGATCGTAAGAGGAATACATGGGTAAGAAGTATGACCAAAATGGCAGATATTGCAGAACGAGTGAAAAAGTTAAAGAATATATATTTCCAGCAGCAGGTGAATATTTTAGAATGGCAACATTGAGTTTGTTTTTTTGCTTTCTGTGTAGGTGTTTTGGAATTCCCAACAATATGTGGTTTTGATAAATGAAGCCATGGAGGAGTATTTTTTATGTTTTTAAATTTTGCAGATCATACGCTTAGTCAAATGAATAAAAGGTTTACCAAACAATTTGAATGCATTTTTATTAAACTTACTGAATTTTATAATACCGATTTTGAAACAACAAACGATTCCTTCCTAAAAGCAGAAATTAGAATGTGGTATAAATTTTTTTTAAATTATCAGAAATAATACCGCCCAAAAACGCTATACATAAATGCAACTATCTCGTTGCGACAAATTAGCTTTTTCAAACATTTTCATTTTACTTAAAATACTAGCGACACTTTCAATTAGGTACTACTTGCAGCAATGAACGATCTTTCTCAACGATAAGTACTTCATTAATTCTAGAACACGTATTCAAAATGTCTGATTGTGACTGATAACTCTCAAACAGAAATGAACGAAAGTAAGAAGAGAAGATTAAAGAGCTAAAATTTAACGCGGAGGGTAAATTTTTATTTTTTATTCGTCCTTTTTTTGACTGTAATCCCCATATGCCGTTTTTAAAATCTGGTAACCATGATGGTTACTACTTTTATTTTTCTTTGAATGGTGATCGCTCACCACACACCACTCACGTATTCTGACAAAATCCTAAAAGCATGAATTGCGTAGAAGCAAACATCATCATTTTCAGCCGTGTAAACAAAGCGTCTTTTTCTCCCGTGTAATGTGGGAAATTTTCCAATGTACAGTTGCTGCACTTCGGCTGTGGGTGCATCCAGCAGCATCAAATCAGTCAGATCAGATATCAAGCATTATAATTTGTAATTGACTGGTCAACTTTTTGTTGCAAAATTGAAACATCAAATCAGTACTGGGGAGTCAGAGTCGGAGTCAGCAAAAAATCTCACGACTCGGTCGGAGTCGGTGGAGTCAGACCTTTCTCGCAGAGTCGGAGACAACAAAAAATCTCCCCACCGACTCCAATTTACCGTTTTTACATGCAAGTTTTGCAGCCAGGGGGTGAGAAAGGAATAAAATTAACAGACGTATGCATCAGCATTCAAGTAGTCAGTGTATAACTATTGCCATTTTAATGAACAGTTAAATTTTTCTGTTTAATTTATTTATTTTTGAAATTTAACTTTTTGCCTAACAGCCCTGCATCAAATGTCGCTTCTGAAAGGGTGACGGAGAGAAACAGCCATAGTTGAATTACCCAAGGGTTAGAACGGTATAAAATGATCCAGTGCACAAAGAGAAGCATGGAAAGATGTATGCTTGGCATAACAAGAAAAGATCGCAAAATAAATACATGGGTAAGAAGTATGACCAAAGTGGCAGATATAGCAGTACGGGTGAAAAAGTTGAAGTGGCAATGGGCTGGACACATAGCGAGAAGAATGGATGGAAGATGAACGCGAGAAGTACTGCAATGGTATCCGAGAGGATGCGAAAGAAAGCAAGGTAGACCGAGTGGAAGATGGGCTGATGAATTGAGAAGAATGTGTGGAGTCAAGTGGATGCAGATTGCTCAAGACAGACAGGAATGGAAGAGGATTGGAGAGGCCTTCATCCAGCAGTGGATGGTGAACGGCTGAATATGATGATGATTATGAAAAATGCGGACCACCGGTTGGCGACCGCTGAACTAATATGTATAAATAATACACATTTATCATAGGCAATCTAATCTTTTATCCAGTATAATATGTTACAGCTACATTAGTCTATTGTCATATATGTATATAATAGCCCAATTCCGTCTGCCATGTGTGGGTCTGTGTGTCTGTCTGCTGATAACGCTCGCTGAAGTAAACAATTAAAAGAGACGAACCGTCCGTGCGCGAGTGGGATTTGAACCCGAGATCACCAGGTCGGAACATTGAACGCTTACGCTATGATCCAACGTCAATAATGCGAGATCTCCTATATTAGAACATATAAATCCTTAGTAGGATCGCGACTTTGCTAAATTGTTATGTTGTTGTATTATAACGCGCCATCTATGCAAAAACTATAAAAACTATTAAATACACATATACTCACCCATAAAAACATCTGTTGATATTCAACGGGTTTACACTAGTAATATTCATAAATGACATAACATGAATAATTATCCTTATCCTAGAGGCCCAAAATGACATACATTTTTCACGTCACTGTGTTAGTGCAATGTCGTCTACCGACACTTTTTTTTTCAGCGTCGCATTTTGGAGATCAAATAATGCATTCATGGCATTCTTTAGAAAACATAGTTTGAAATATTCACACGTGTTTTATACACAAAATATATCCTTTGGAAAAAATAGGGAAGAGGCAGTGCACAATTTTCGCTCGCACAATGGCATCCTTGACGCAGCCATATAAGGAGCTACTTGCAATTTCCCAGTTTCCCCACACTACCGGGGCGGGGCCACACCCTCGCCCTCACAATATTATACATACATCACGGCACGTGCCTATAATACCATGCAAGCTCAATGCAGTTGCAGCGCGATTCTCATTAGATGATATGTAACATGATGATGACCATCTATGTTCCCTTTTTGCGCACAGTGTGCACAGTGGTGATTAAAAAAAACTGCACAACGTTTCATTTTGTATGGGGTGCTATAACAGACTCGCAAATAAACCGGGTGGAGGGGGTGGCAGCGGCACGTGGCGACGGTCATCGAGTTACGACAGCCTATCGCGAAACCGAGCCAATATCGTGCCAATGTCTTTAGTGACGTCAATAATGTTTGGCATTGGCATTTAAGCCTCTATTACCAACTAGACGACCACGTTTCTGAAGTACAACTAACAGACCTGGTGACTTTTATATAAGAGGAGTAACTTTTAATTTTCCCAGAATCGTGTGATCTTCCATTAGTGTCTATTGGCAGTTTACAAACTTTATTTAATAATAACTATGCAATAGAAAGCTTGTATGCTTGTATACAAATTTGTCATAGAAAATGATACAAAAAGTTCATATACGCGAAAGCGTATAGTATTAAAGTGTCTCAAATGCCAGACAGTAAAAGCAGACAAGGGGAGTACATTTTTCTATTGCGGTTACGCAAAAATGCAACAAGAGTCAAATCTAACAGGAATTCTAAATTTTTTTTATTGCTTTATCATTCAAATATGTATTTTTGATTCATTTGATTGTAAAATAATCTCAAACGTCATAGGTACTTGACTCTAGTTATAATACAATGTGTTAATGTGTTAATGGTATGAATTAGAGTAATTAGACAATAGTCAAATAAGTTTGAGTTACGACCAAAATACACATTTTTATTTATATACATATATATATATATAATATAATATACGATATATGTAGGTACATATATAAAAGAACTGTCAAACTCGAGATGGCGCTCATCGTGAATTTTTATCACATAATACGAAAATTTGAGATATTTATTTTTTATGATTTTTATACGGCACAAACAGTGGAATCGACGCAAATGTTTATTTTCTATACGTAAATTGCACACATGGAACATTTAATGTGCTTTCGTAAAGCCGTTCACTAGTTCTTAGCCGAACAAACATTCAAAACTCGTGAAATCGAAGACGTAAACATACGATTAACTTTTCAAAGATCAATTAAAAAAAAAGTGCGAACATTTGATCTATCAAAATTTTGATTGTTGTTATTACGTATCGATTTTGAGATCCAACAGAAGGTTGCGCGCACAACGGGTTTTTGATACGATAGATCTAAGGTCAACACGCACAGGGACCTAGAGATTAGAGTGTAAAATAAACATTTATTTATTTTATTACATATGGGTTTTGAAAATCATAAAACGCCTTAGACAACAGATAATTTATAATTTTCTATACACGCCGATGTGTTGTATTTCAAAGTCAGTATTGTCGTATTTTTTCACTGGTTCACTTCGTCGACAGGTTTGACATTTGTATTATAAACCAGAAAATAGTTTGATGTTTTGAAATCGATAGTTTGCGGTTACAATGGTGTCCTGTATTATTAACTGCCGTGAATTATGCACGGGTTCGTCCGCCATATTGATTATACGTAGTTGCAAAATGGCCATAAATGCAATGGATGCGCTCTGCTATTGAAAATATAAAAATTTTAACACGGATATATGCAGGATACATTAACTTACTTAACTAGGAATTGATTTTCTCGGTGATTTCCAACTTACGTAAATTCGAAGTTTTGCCATTTTTCACGAAACAATCGACCATTTGAAAAAACTTTAAAATTTACAGTCTCATTTATACGGCATCCTATCAAAGGGAAATTTCTTGAGAATTATAATTGGTCTGCAATTTTGCAGACCACTGGTCATATTTCAATGTTTCAACCAGAATGGTGATATTTCATTGTTTCGCTAATTGCACTGGTAAAATCAACGTCGGGCTGTTTCGTTATTCAATCGCATCCGAAGAAAATAATAATATTTTATAAACACTTCATTATTTTAATTACACAGATGGCAAACAAAACTATTCCATCATATAAAACTGTTCGTTCACAAACGAAGTACGTTTTGCGTAGTCCATTTCGAAAATTGTCCAACGTTACGCCATATTCAATAAACTGCATGCGACTATTTTAATCTAATTTCGAAACGCATGCGTCATTTTCGATTACATTACAACCCATCTGTTAGAACCCTCATCAGTTTTCATTTATGCAATTGCGAAAAGGCGAACATTCGCATTGGCGTTTCCCCTGCAAAAGCATAAACTATGTAGGTCAGCTATTTACAGCTTAAACAAAATAACCTATGCCGATGCATATTTTCACTCAAATCTACACACATATAAACTATTGAGCAATTTTTTTTTTACTAAAAGCCACAAAGGTAGTTGAATTAATAAGACATTGGATTTGTGAACTGTGTCAGTATCTGATGTTGCTCCAACATATATTTTTCAGTCATGACGTATACACTATATAATCTCATCTACTTCAGCTGCAATTTCAACGGGGGATTTTGCAAATGGCGATACTGGCGAGCTTACGACCGGAAGTGAGCTTTGCGCGCGCGTCAAATTGAAAAGCTCGCCGATCGACGGGAGGGGAGTAGGATGTGAGGGGTGTTTCAGCATCCATGTAACAATTTTCGACAAGAGCCTCGATTTTCCGACATGTGGCATGTCTAAAAATGTACTTTCCGCAAATACAGCTATGCATTATTAAGTTCAGAAGACAATATTGGAAAACCGACACTAAAATACAACTAAGGGTAGCGATCAAATGTCAATTTTACAGGTGCGCATTAAAAAACTAGCGCCGCTTTCGAAAGCTTATATCTCCGAAACTAATAACGCTACTACGATAAAAATAAAATTATTATTTAGTTCATACTAGTGTTGTAAGTCGAGAATATTCTGAGAATATTCTCCGAGAATATTCTCCGAGATTCGAGAATTTTATTTTTTCTTGGTTATAAAACATCTCTAAATAGTTTAATAGCTTCTTAGAGGATTCTAGGATACTTTCAGAACCTAATAGGAGTAATGGAACTTTCTAGAGTGTCTGAGAGCATTTTGAATGACATTTTTTCATTCTGACGACACCGAATGTGTCATTTCGTCATTTTAACATAAGCATTACTAGCATGAACGTTTTCCGCGAAATTCTCACAGGAATGCAATGCTTATTAACTCTGGAAGCAATAAATTATGTATACATATTTTTATTGCTTTGGTTATGAATGTTATGATATACCAGTGAAATTGTTCCAACATATGATGTAATCATTCATTTAAACTTAGCACAAAAGATCGTAAAAATTTTGTCCATCAAATTTAGTTTTTGTCATGGATACTATATATGTATACTAATATTATTCGTGTAATCTGTATCACCTCTCCCAAGTATTAGCCCATATTAGAGGGAGTTTACTGTATATAAGCAAATACAGTAAGAGTTAGTATTTATTTATTTAAAATATGTACATGGTGGCCGATGAAGCCTAGGGTACATTGCATTATGTACATATGTACATACAATTTTTCCCCTCAGATGCGCTAAAACAGAAAATTCTCCAAACGATTATTCCCGATAATTTTACAACACTAGTTCATACTATCCCCTCTCTAATAATATTATAGGTTTTGCAAAATTGATGATTATTAATGCCAAAATTGGCGCTTGAAGAAAAAACGCATTTTATTACGGAATTTATTTTGTTCGTCGTAGCACCATTAGATTCGGAATTTTCGAAAATCACACGTTTTTTAATGCCTTCCCTATACATATATCCGAGGAACTTCTACAGGACATTTTCGGGCATAAGTATGTGGAATAATAAACGATGGTGTTTCATAATGAATCTTTGATACTACGACACTCTGAAAAGGTTTGCTAATTCTTGGAACAAAATCCTAAATCTCGGTAGCTTTCGCGTATAAACGAGCAGTATCGATATTTTCATCAAAATTGTATCGCATGTGGCAATTTTTAAAATTATTATTAAAACATAAATGTGAACATACTTGAATTATCCAGACATGTATATTTTTCTGTATCATGGTATAAAAAAAGCTTCACTGTTCGCTATAGATATGTACATATGTACAATACATCGCAGACATCTCCATTATGAGTAGCGCTTACCTTGAAGCCTCGAAAAGCTCCTCAAATCCGGACCACTTTTTAATCCTAATGAAATTTAATTTAACTTCTCAACTTTCCTGTCAAAAACATGTGAATATTATGATGCGCCCACATAATGATAGTGCTAAATATTTTATGGCGTCGGTTTAACTTTGTGGCTGTAGAACAGCTTATTGGAATTTTTTTTATCAAAATATCGTGTTTTCATGCATAATTTTAAGGAATTCGTGAGGTCTTTTTTGTCCCATGTACCTACTTTAAATATCAAATAAGAAAAGCCCGCGGTCAAAACTGATAATAGACTGATTGAACGGCCAATTTTTTGTGCGAATTTAGTGAATTAATTAATTAGAATTTTTAAATTCATCTATTCAAATTCGTTTACAGTTTATATTACATATATACTTGCATACATGTATACGAAATCTACTATGCACTATCTACAATTGAAAATGCACTCGAAAGGCAACGCCAGATAGTTTCAGCTCGTGTATAAATTAATAACGAAATAACTATTCGCTTGCTTTGAACGCGGCATCCAATTTAAACTAAATTGATAATTAAGTTAGTTACTTATAGAGTCAAAAAGTGTACTTTACCGTCGTTCAAAAGAGTTTTACAACGAATATTGTAAACACGAAACTAAACTTTATCGTAACAAATTCGCAACCGCTTTGATAAATAATTATAATAACAACTATGTATGTCCATAGCGAATTCTAACTACGGCACTGTATTGAGCAGTGTATTCACTCAGAGTGAATTCGTCGTGAAACTGAAAATTGAATTACGATCAAGCCGTGGATTGAAACTGGCAAACGTATTATGTATGTACCTACATTGTATATGTAGGTACATATGAATATGCACATGTAATTCCATGTACGGTTTTGTTGAATTAATTGTCATATCTTATCTTAAATGATCTGCAATAAAAATTCCGCTGAATCTTTAAGTGAAATTTTGCCGTAATTCGGCGACTAATCTACATATGTATATATGAATATCTATACATTTCAACTCGCTACGAAATTTTAGCACACTTGTCACTGCCGTTAAGAATGTGACGGATAATCACACCCATTACGAATTTCGCAGTAAAAATATGCACCGAACTATTGAACTGATTATGGTTACTTACATAATATCCATAGTCATAGATTGTAGTTTGTGTGATAAGTGAAAAATGATGAAAAGGACGATATTACATATGTTGAAAACATAATAAAGTCACGATACCTTTTGATTTTACTATACATTTTAAACAGTTCAATAAAAATCAATGCAATAAATTTTAATAAGCATTGGTTTAACACGAAAATTGCAATTAATACTGAAGAAGTAAGTTTCTTTATATACATACATATGTATGTCACTTTATACCCCAAAATCAATGAATTGCTCGTTTTGTGTTTTATTATAATTTTGTTTTAAAAGTTCGTTGTATTATAATTATTGTACTCGTAGAATAAGCTGTAGATACATATTGCTAAAATAACTTTCCTGACTGCTGAAAACGAAAAACTTGCGGATTGATTTGTATTGAATTGAGTTGAAATTTATTTATTTATTTAAGGTAGCTTTAAAACCTAATTACAAACAAACACTACTTAAAGCTAAAATTATCGACTAGCACTTGTACTGAGGTGCTGTTTTAAGGTAGCTAGGATTCTATCAATTTTATTTATATTTCCGAGAACTTATATTCAGCCATTATATTCAACAAGATACTGTACAAGATACTTCTCCCGGATCCACTTAATTTTAAATTCTTAACTATTAACTTATTCTTACCCCTAGTATTATGACTATGTATATTATACCCTCTTATTAAATATTTAAAACATAAAATAAATCAAATGAAATAATTTTTATTTATCTTATTTTTTAGGGTTGAAAAGTTGAAAGAAAATATGGCGTTGGAGCTTGGAATTTTGTTAAAAGTATTACATGATGTAATAAATAAATGAATTATGCGAAAATTTTTATGTTGAGAACATTATGTACATAGATGGAACAGTTTAAGGTTTCGGAGTGATATGTGTGTACAATTGAAAGAAAACCTTGTTTGTAACTGAGAATAATATGAAATAAAAATTGAAAAAAAGTGATCAGGTTCAATTTTCGCACGATCAGATTACTTTATCTATATATACATACTACAAACATACATATATGAATAAAGTAAAAAGTTATAGTGAAAACATTTTGGTACAAGATTGAAAAAAAATCAATATTGGCAGTTTATTCATTTCAATGGAAAATTCCCGGGCATTTTTTACATCGCTGGGCACAACCAACATTTCAAATTTTAGAGAACACTCACAAAAACGTTCCCACTTTATATATAGGTACATATTATAGTTGTACTCTAATTGCACGAGTCAGCGCACTTTTTACCTTTGACGATGTACTTGTACACCTATCTCCGGGACGAGTCTATTCAGTTTCCATCGCTTCGCAAATTCAAATAAAACCTACAAACAACATACCAAACGATACCCGACGAAAAAGTTTACAAACGAACTCACTTTAAAAAAAAATCAGTAGAGATATGTATGTACATATGTATGTGTATAGCAAAAAAAGCAAAATATGAAAGAAGAAAAATTATGACACTATAATATGTAGTTTCTATAACTAAATTTGATATATCAGTAGTAAATATAGAATTATAATATAGGTATGAGTGGGGAGCGGTAAATTTTAGGTGTGATTGGAAAGTGTTATACAAATATTTTAAATGTTGAAATATTGGAAGATGTAACTTGGCATTTGATGAAGAGCATTACATTTTTAAATTATATAGAGCATAATTTTTGAAAAATATCAAGAGTGCGACATTTTAACTATGTTTACTGTCAAACATGACGCATTTTCAAGTGCAGTCGAGACAAAATGAATTATTTTGTCAATTTTAGCGTCAGCGCGTTCCCAGTTTTAGAACCCGACGGCATATTTCATTTCTGCTGAAATAAATTTTACAGTAATTTCATGAAGAAACAGATCCACCTCAGTGAAATTAGAACCACTTTTAATTAGCAGTATGTATTTTCATTGAATTGCAGTCGGACACTAAAATCTATGTTGATTTCATTAAAGACTCATATTCGGAATTTTCACAGTATTTTGACATAGATAGCGCGACCTCATTTGACATGTCTGAAATAGTAAATTGTACATGACAGCAGTTTTGAAATTTGAACTGTGTAAATCATGGGAACTTTATATAAAAATGATATAGTAAGAACATAAGACCATATGTACATATAGGGAAATACAACACGTTTCAATTACTAATTAAGAACAAAAAACAAAAAAAAACACTTTCTGTCACTTGAGGAAAAATGTTTATTTGAGGTAAAATTCACATTAATATGATCGGCAATAGCTTGTAAAACAGTTTCTTCATAATGATACAATCTGTTTCAGAAAAATGAAATTCATGCAAATTAAAGGTACGAATAACATTTGCCGGTTCTTTCGATTGTCGTGCATTTAATATTTTTCGCAACGATAACTCTCTTAATGTGCTTTTGTCATAGATATAGATGTTATTCTATATATATGGCTTGTGATTATTATCAGCCAACAACGCTATCAATATGTCTTCCGACGGTAACTGTCAACATTCTTTATACCTTGCGAATATATCGAACACTCGCTATGATGTGGAAGCTCTGTTCCAACAATGCTACGGTTAAATTACATGTATATATAAAAGGTACTAATGAATATTATTATTGTGTGTGGTTTCGTGATAATAAGAGCAATTTTCTCGATCAGTTAATCATGTGCGACTATAGTAGGGCTCCCATTTTTTCAAAATTAAAAAAAAACTTCCTTCCATATGTCCATAGCGAATTCATCAGACAGAAAATACGCTCGACGGATGCATTTTATCCTGGCACAGTTGAACGAAAATTAATAAGTGGTTCTATTTCGCTGAAGTGGATCTGTTCCTTTTTGAAATGAGCGTAAAACTTAGTTCAGTAGAAATTAACGATGTCATCCGGTTATAAAATTTGGAACGGAATTGATTTGAAGCACTGACTTGCTAAATTGTCGAAATAATAAATGTTATTTCATGTTTGTCGCGCGGTTACTAGCTACTATGTAGGTTAAGTTACTAGCTGATTTGGGAGGCGGTTCAAATCATCTCTGACAATTTTGTTTGATTTGTCTTTTAGAAGTCTCCGAGATGTGCGTTTTTATTGACCACGAGGAGGTTTTTTATTAGACATTTATTATTTTATACACTTCTATTAGATCGCCTCTCAATCTTACCGTCTCCAAAGAGGTGAAAATCATTTCTTCAACCTTTCAATATATGGTAGTGATCGAAGTTCAGATTATTTCATATAGGAAAAAAAATCCTTCATACAAGACCGCTCATTATAGGGTGCTCAATTTTTTTCAGTTTGGAAACTAATTTTTTATTTTTATTTTTATGGCGATCAACTTCCATGCAAGAATTTCGTCCGGATATAACACACTAATAAGAATCTTATGAGAATTTTACAAAATTTCTTGTGAACCTTTTTTTTTTTTTAAATAACCCATTGTTTTTTAAATATAAACCCATTTTCAAACTATCACTTGTAGCAAAATGCAAACAGTCATCGAGATGAATCAGTCAAACGTGTCCACATTGCTGAATTTTGTCGTTTAAATATACATAGTTTCTCACAAGAACACGTATTTTGGATTACAAATTTTGAAGAAAGTGTGCGGTATTACATATAATAGGTCAGATATAAAAAGTCGACTTCTTTTGACAAATTAGCTAATGTACCTGAGAACAAATACGAATAAACAAATGAATACCACGAAAAAATAAGTCATTTCCTTTGACCATTAAAGTCCTTTTCGTTGACAAGATAAGCACGAGCGCGAAAAGATCGTTTAACCATTGGCTGGGGCTAATTAAACAAAATTGAACCGTTGTAGAAAATCTGAAAACAGAAAGCAAAATCGTATTCGGGATCGACCGACTGAACACCCATGGTCTAGCATTTGTAGAACAGATTTATTTCCTTTTCGTTAACAGATAAGCGCGAGGCCGGGAAGACCGTCGGTCTGGGCTTGTATGTAAAAAGGGTTCAAAGAAGGATTACAAAAATGCCGTATGAACTTCGATCACTACCCTATAATGAAAGGTTGAAGAGAATTAGTCTCACCTCTTTGGAGACGAGAAAATTGAGAGGCGATAGTGTATAAAATAATAAATAATAAATATAAATGCCCAATATTAAAAAACCTCCTCACTTTCAATAAAAACGCACATCTCAGAAGTCATACTCTGAGACTCCTAAAAGACAAATCCAACAAAATTGTCAGAAACTCATTATTTTTCAAATGGAGTGGTCGAAGTTTGGAACCGCCTCCCAAATCAGCTAGTAACTTCTGAAAATATAAATCTGTTTAAAAATCACTTCGACAAATTTTTGAATATAAATGGATTTTTGTAATCCTTCAATTATAAAACATAAATAACTTTACTATGAAAACAGTAAAATGTTAAGCAAAAAGTGATGCAGCTGATTGAAAAGTGTGTACGATCAATTATAAAACATAAATAACTTTACTATGAAAACAGTAAAATGTTAATCAAAAAGTGATGCAGCTGATTGAAAAGTGTGTAGGATTTGTAAAAAAAAAAATAGATCGGGGCGTTTTGGGCGTGAAGTTTTTACGCTGAAAATTTTGACTGCTACTCTTTCAAGTTTTCATTTACTTAGATCAAATTTATGCCCACTATTAATAGTTATGAGTGACATAAAATTTGAATTATTATACAACGACGTATGTTTGGTTGACCTCTGCACTACATTGTATGTATACGCTGAAAACTCTGCATTGTTATACGCTGAGACTCCTAAGATACAAATCTAATATTGAGACAAAATGCAAACAATTTAAAAAATCATCTCGAAGAGTTTTTGAATATGAATGGATTTTTTTAATCCTTCAAATATCGGCTCCATGTATTTTAAATAGATAAAACCGTCGGTCTGGACTTGTACATAGAAAGGGTTCAAAGAAGGATTACAAAAATGCCATATGAACTTCGATCACTACACCATATTGAAAGGTTGAAGAGAAATGAGTCTCACCTCTTTGGAGACGATCTAATAGAAGTGTACAAAATAATAAATGTCCAATAAAAAACCTCCTCGCGTTCAATGAAAACGCACATCTCGGAGACACCTAAAAGACAAATCAAACAAATTTTTCAGAGATGTTTTGAACCGCTTCGCAAATTAGCTAGTAACTTTAGAAAATATAAACCTGTTTAAAAATAATCTCGAAGAGTTTTTGAAAATAAATGGATTTTTGTAATCACTTAAATATAAATAACTATTGTACATTTGTATGGTATGTACGCAACGCAACAGACCACCGAGCTTTATCGGCTGTGCCGCGTGCCCATTCATTTAAAATAAAAAATATCCTGGGGTGTGGAATTAGTGCTGTATCATATTATATCCATCATAATTGCAAAATATCTCCCAAAAATATTAATGTTTAGTACTACCCCCAGCTGTTTGAATATTGGGAAAAGATATAAAATCTACCACAGTGCCCGGTTTTTCTCGGGACGGTAAAAATCTCAGATTTTTGTAGAGATATCAAGAGTGTGACGTTTTATCCATTTTAACTGTTTTCCGCGCGAAAAATATGAAATAACATTTATTATTTTGACAATTTAGCAAGTCAGTGCTTCAAGTCAATTGCGTTCCAAATTTTATAACCGGATGACATCGTTAATTTCTACTGAACTAAGTTTTACGCTCATTTCAAAAAGGAACCGATCCACTTCAGCGAAATAGAACCACTTATTAATTTTCGTTCAACTGTGCCAGGATAAAATGCATCCGTCGAGCGTATTTTCTGTCTGATGAATTCGCTATGGACATAATGAAAGGAAGCTTTTTTTTTGTAATTTTGAAAAAATTGGAGCCCTACTATGTACATATAGTCGCACACGATTAACTGATCGAGAAAATTGCTCTTACTATCACGAAACCACACACAATCAGTACCTTTTATACATACATGTAATTTAACTGTAGCATTGTCGGAACAGAGCTTCCACACCATCGCGAGTGTGCGATATAAAGAACTAGCTGAATTGCCCGGCGTTGCTCGAGCGGGTGAAAGTTTATGAATGAAAAAATAAACCCCGACCCCCAGATCCGACCCCTTCCAAAACCCACCTACGGTCTGACTTAGGGTATCATGAGATAGTATACCAAATTTGGCGGTTCTAAGTTGAAAACTGTAGATTTGCATTGCGGAACGACAAACGAACATTGAATTTGATATGGTAGACTAGCTGAATTGCCCGGCGTTGCTCGGGCGGGTGACATTTATTCTCCAGTACAAACAAAAATTGAAACAGATGAAAACATTTGTACAAAACATCCGGTACAAAATTTTTTTCAGATTAAAAAAATTGTATGGGGGCCCCTTGACCGCGGGTTTCAACCCCTTTCAAAACCCAACTACGGTCTGAGTTAGGGTATCATGAGATAGTATACCAAGTTTGGCGGCTCTAAGTTGAAAACTGTAGATTTGCATTGCGGAACGACAAACGAACATTGAATTTGATATAGTGGATGTGGACAGTTACCGTCGGAAGACGTATCGGCTGATAATAATAATCGAAAGCACATTACGTGAGCTAGTGACAATCGAAAGAACCGGCAAATGTTATTCGTACCTTTAAATTACGACACTGGTGGAATGCGGATTTAGGCAGAACATGGCGCCAAAAGGGGAGCTGTTTAAATTTTGAATTCATCGACGGATGGAAAAGAACCCGACGTTTAATTGCTTTTTTTGATTTCAAACGTCAGAGTCCAGCGGGCGGTAGGCGGGGCTTAGTTCTTTCTGCACGGAGCATGCGCGGTTGGTCACACTGTGGAGCGCTCTGCCGCTGCCACCTTAGCTCAGAGCTTTCCCGAACGGAAACAGGCTCGGACGCGCGCTCTCCCAACAAATTCAAACTCGAGCGCGGGACCACAGCTGCCATCGGAGGACGAGGCGAGGGGGGAGGAGGAGGAGATTTTCTCACTATGGCGTCGCCCGAAGACGAGGGCGGAGGGGAAACTGGCAGCGATTGGCAGTCGTGTGCTCGTCGTCGCTGCAGCGGGATGCACCGTTGCGGTTTATGTACACTACTAGCGGGATTGGTGAGGCGAGCCATGTGCGTCGGCGGGGAAGGCAGCTGCGACATGTGCGGTGCCTCAGAACAAGTAAGTACCCTAAAAAATCCAATCCACAGTAGCGAATTTGCCGGAGGCGAAAAAAAAAAAAGTTAAATCAAACGAATTCTCCCCTTTCCCCCACGGTAAATGCAGATTCCCGCGCATATCGATCACGGAAAAAGGTGCCGGGGCCGGCAACGTGTGCACGGGGTCGCAATCACACTAGACACTTTACCGCAATCACACTAGAGACTATACACTTTACCGCAATCTCGCGGTTCTCGCACCCCATTAACACGAAAACAACAACAAAACGGTGTTTGTTGTGAATGCAACCAGTCGGAAATGTTTGACGTATCGATCTGTTTTGTCGTGCGTCAACACGCCGGCTGTCAACGCGCCACACTAAATCACGCGGGAAAAGTACGCGCTCGTAACGTAACGCCCCGCGGTCGTAACAACGACTCGTTCCACGGCCATGTCCGAAAATATTCCCCCCGCGATTTTACATTGTATCCTGTTAAAATTAAATTTTTTTACGTGTTGCTGGAATTTTTCGCAAATTTATTCATAAATATATCGTCTTACGCGGGTTTAAATGGTCGTTTCGGCTCCCCCGTCGCGAAAAAAGGTAAACCCCTTCCCTGACGCCGAGCTCGACGAAATAGTAATTTTATTGCATTTATATCGTTTCCTTTGTTTAAAATTGTTAAAAATTAGATTTTAAATGTTTTTAACTAGAATTACACAGTAGAAGAAACAGGCGATAATTTCGGTATAAAAAGATTAATAAATTAATTTGAGTAAAATTGTACATTTGATAGGTGCGCGCTGTAAAATATGGTAACGGTTTTTCAGTCGGGTGAAATGTTGCGATTTCGTTTATAAATCGGCGACCGTTTCCTTTTTAATTAATATATTGGCGATTTTCGGCTCGTTTCAATCAAAGAAATCCGTCCACTAATCTCTGTATCTATTCTTTATTTACGTTTTTGTGGCGAATTAGATTTTTTTTTGTATTGAAAATTGCTGTTGCTATGCACGCGCTTTCCCCAAATAAATATGTAATTGGCCACGAGCGTAGACAAAATGAAATAATAAAACGACGGTGAGTTGAAAATCGCTGATTTGTAATAATTTTATGGTTTTTAAATAAACTGAAAGTGTATTTTACAGCGCCTGATTAAACTCTGTAGATCGGAAATCTACGTATCGTAAAAATGTCAATCGAATAGTCAAATTTGCCGTTTCGCGCTTCATTTTTCCGAATTTCCATTCTTTGTTCACAGTTCGAATTAATTGCGTAATTTAAAAACAAATTTTTTTTGTAATACGTATGCGAGAATTGCATTCCCCGCCCGTTTTTCGTTTTTCGCGATATCCCCCTTTACAGATCGTACTTCCGTTTCCGGCCGATTTGCAATCTGCTCCGGAGAAAGGTAAGTTTATTCACATTTTATTGTTGCTGCAGTCTTCACTTTAGCGTTTCGTCTTGTGCGGGAAGCGTCTACGATAAAAAAATACTTTACAGGCGTTTCCAGGATATCTATTTTATTTCTTTTCAGTCTGGCAGTAGCAACTAATACTTGTATGCTGATACTCTGATATTTTATGTATTTACTTTGGGAATTTTCTACTTATTTGCAGTCTACAGCCTTAATTTTGTGTATTTATGCATTTTATTCTGCGTTTTATGCAGGCGTTTTAGCGTTGTCCGGGTATTGCTGTTTCAAAAAAAATTAACGTTGCCCACACTTACCTGCGTAAATAATTCGATTTACGGATTTGCGGAAAAATAAGTCACTAAACGACATACATTAGAAAAAAGCTCGTCGAGGCTCCGCTGAATCTTTCAATGAAAGTATGGCGAAAATCGCCCAGTAGATTCAACAATTTCGACTGACAAACACTACATACATACATACTTTTAATAAATGAAAAAATCTCAGATTTTTACACGCGCGCCACTGTTAAAAGTATGGAAATTTGCTCACCAACACTCCGCTGAATCTTTCGGTGAAAATTTGGCGAAAATCCACCCACTAGATTCTACAATATCGACTGACGAACACTGTACCTACTCTTAATTGACACATTATGAAAAAAAAAATCCTGTAGCTTTTTTTCACACACACTGTATGAAAATGTATGGAAATGTGCCAATCGTAAAGTCAATACAGTCAATTCACGACACATAAGAGTTGTTAAACTGTCAAATATACATATATATATATCACCAATAGCCGTGTTAATTACTTCGTTACGGTGATATATTCAATATCCATTATTACAACGAGCAGACAAGACTGACACCATACACTTTCACACGTACATACATGTATTTATGTGTGTGCAAATACATGAAACTGTACGCATCGTATAAATGAGCTGCAATCACAGATGTTTAAATTGGCATTATCAATCAGCGCTCTATTCTACATACATATTATATGTACAACGATGGGGAAATAATATTCTGATTAAAGACGGCAACGTTTAGCGCATCGTATTGTTTCTAAAATTGAGAGCCAAGTATGTACATACATATTGTATGTATAATATAATATATATATGAATGTATATAATATATATATGTAATATATGTATATAATAGCGTGCGATTATATCGATCGAGAATGTATATTTTAGATATTTGACTGTTTGCTTACAATTTACTTTTTATATTTTTACAATTGTGTGTGCGGAAAATCGAATATTTAAATAAATATTTAGTATTCGTTATTAAGCTCTCGACGAATCATACATTGATGCTAATTTCCTTATAGAATAATTTCACGTTATTCAGAGTGATTCAAATTAAATCGTCATCGCACTGAAAAAAAAAAAACGTACCGAGATATGTATGTATGTCGCCTACTTTTGTGCAACATTCGCACCATAATCTCGTATTCTAATCGAATATCACATATCGAAGTGAGCGAAATCTCATTACAGTTTGAAAGTCACCGAATCAGAAAAATCATACACCCGGAAAATATGTCATATTTCAATATCAACTTTGTCGTTTCCTCGCGTCTGAGGATCAGTTTTCAGGTTTCACGCTAGATCAGTTTCCAAGTTTCACACTGGGTTAGTTTTCAGTTTGAATAATGAAGTCCCTTAAGCCTCTTATGTCTTCTCTGCAGGTAAACTGCAGTGCAATTTAAGTCGACCAATTCCTTTTCATTTATTAAGACTCTTGGGAAAATAGCGCAACGGTTGCATCTTGCCTTCTGCACATTATTGTCTTTATAAAAAATGCATAAATCTTGAACCTTCTTCTTCGTCTTAAAGATTAAGACGATTCTTAAACCGTTTTTTTTTATTTCTGTTCTTATTGACTATGATAATTGATACACCAAGGCTAATTTCGTATAACGATTACACACACACGAAAAGGAAATATCTAACTCTAAGAATAAGTGTTAAAGTTCAGAAGCGCCGTTTCTGCCCCAGTAAAATAAATCAAAAAACTTCAACGTTGACATTTGAATCAATCTGCATACAAAGTATGAAATTTCCTTTAATAAATTACACATTTTCAATGATGCAAAATTGTTAATAATTTCAAAAGCTCATCTAGCGCACAAACAATTCAATTATTCACAAGCGGTAATTAGGGAAGAAGATTGGCTTCAGACTTCCGGTCACACCCTTACTTCTCTGTACGTACAACTCTGTCCCACGAACTTGCTCACGAATTAGCGTGATTTTGTCTTGTCTCGCCTAATTATTCTTGTATACTTTATTAATGGGGGGGGCCTCGACGTATGTAGGTATACGTATCCTGGAACTGTTTCTGCACGCACATATACATATATTGTATGTACATAGGCCCTAAATCGTAATTAGCACCCTTGTCGATCCGGCCTGGACAATTAAAATGTGCATACATAATAAAAAGACTTGGCGCATGTTCGCCAAAATTAATTATTCCCCTTCGTTGCATTGTGGTGAATCGCGGTGGGAGATTTTTTTAATTGAAAATGGAACATCGTTCGTACATATGTATGTACGTACATATGTATGTACGTACATATGTATGTACATATATGCTGACTAAGCCCGAGCCGCATGCAGCTTTTGCATGAATACCTGCGGCTCTCGTTGTCTGACTACGATTATCGTAATTTCATACGAAATGGCCCTTTCCATACTTTTCGCACGAGCTTCATGAAATCATGACTGATTGATACGTAAAAAAAATAGGATAAGAACATTTGGCGCACATTTATAATACAAAATGTTCGATGATACGCTATTGGTTTGAGTTTAAAAGTGCGTAACGGATCAATTTTTGCGCTTTTATTGACCGCCCGCTGTCGTCGCATCAGTTTTGTTTGTGTTTTGTCGATTCTCCCTATAATCAATTGTTTTTCTTGCGTCTCGTGTTGTTCCCCGTTATTATTTTTGGCCTGATCTTGCGTTTTCTAGCTGTTGCGTATGTATCGACTGTGTTTGTTTTTGCATTTTATTGCAACCGATCTTGTCGAACTTTTGGTCTGTTGCCCACTGGTTTTTGCCGCGTTGCTTTTACCCGATTGCATTTTATCGATTACACTGAGCAACAAAAAAAATACCCAGAGCGGAGATTTACTAAGTTTGACCCACTGAATTCGAATCCGATAATGATGCTGATGAAAAAAATGTAAAAAATATCCATTTTTTTTACTTTTGCGGTCTATAACTCAAAATATAGTATCGCTGTGCTCAAAGTGAGTATTGAAACCAATAGTCAGATACTTTTTCTATTGATTGTGATTTTTCATTACTTTAAAATACTTATATTTAATTATCTAGCGAATTTTTAAAGTCAAAAATATATATTTTTTTACATATTTTTTTCCCGTGTTATTTGACATTTATTTGGAGAATTTTTTATTTCACCACGTTTATAAGGATTGGTTTTCTATCTCAATATTTTTTTAATTTTATCTTAACTTACTAATTCGAGCCGCAAATGATTTTAAACTACGTTATGATATGTTACCGGCGGCGCGCTTATCGGTCAGTATTCGAAATTCGAATTAACTTTGTCGAATTATCAGTATTCGAAATATCTTATCGAAATACTTATCTTATCTCATATATACTTGTATCTTATCGAAATTCGAAATATCTTTGCTTCGAAAAATTGCGAGATATACCCACTTAAATATTTGAACAATAAAACGTTCAAATTTTTAAGTATGCTTATAAAGCTTTAACCTGTTGATTGAAAGATCGACGTTCACTCGATAATTTTACACGCTTTTTCCGTTGGCTCGATTAATATTGTGAAAATACTTAAATCGATTTTGGTATTCGTTACATTCAATAATAATTTTAGTTGAGTTTGTACACTCGAAACAGTACACGCACAAGGCTTCAGAATTACTTTTTTCCTGCCTTTGCTAAAGATAAGCTTTGATAAATAAATTTTGTCCGCGCCAAATATAAAAGAAGCGACTGTGACGAGTAATAAAATCGTTAAAATTCATTTTCAAACATCGAAATTTGAATACATGAAAGGAAAAATAATCATTTGGTTCGGAACTCTTTCACAGATTTTTACTTCTTATTAAAATTTTAATAATTTGCTCGCAATTGAAAATCGCTCGCTTTTGAAGCACCGCACTCGGCACTTGCACAATATTATTATTCGATAAAATGTCACGTACCGACAGTGCGCTTTAAACATTGAGTCAAAGGCAAAGTATTTAAAATTGCAAATGCAGACGTGCAAATAAATGCCACTGAAATACATTTTCATATATCTATAGATTGTTGGTACGGTTAAACTACCTCTTCATCGAATGTCTGCTATCGCCCTGTGAGGCGAATTCAATTTATGTAGACTTAATAATATCAAAGACCTGTGTACGTATTTATTCGCTGTTTATTTGTAGCGTGCATTTTCCAAATTGCTTTAAACTTATCTATGTATGTACGTACTGTTTTTCGCGTGTGTCAAAGCGAGTCGCTTGACCCGTTCCGTTCCTAACATACATACATACATACATACATACATACATACATACATACATACATACATACATACATACTTATTATGTACGTTCGCTACATTGTAGCGTGTATCCCCTGATTTCCTTCATAATTTGATACGTAATGGATGCCTGTGCATTTTACATGTGACACGTACATCTCCAGGTGTGCACAGTACGTCGCAATAATTTGCAGGCATTATACAGAGTAGTTCTTCCTTGAATAGGGAGAAATATTTATGCCTTTTTATTTATTGATAGGTATGAATTACTAATCTAAAATTGCAGAGCACTGAGCGAAAAATGTCCTACTTTTAGTTCGAACGATATGGTAAAAATGCACAATAGAAGATTGCGCATATTTAAACATTCATACAAAGTGCTGACACTCGATTATTTCCTTGCGCTATACATATGTATCTATTTGCCGTGATAAAATATTCGTCGAAGAAATTTATTTGAATTGTATGCGATACCGAATTATCGCTGTTTAACAATTCAGCAACACAATGACGCAAATTATGTATCCATGTACTATATATAATTGTCTACGATTTGTATTCGGCATTACGCTCATATACAGAATGATTTATCGTACATGTTATTGTAGACGAAAAAAGTCTTATTACGCTTAAGCCTTAATATGATATGTACAATGTCAATTGCTTGATGAAATCTCTTACCTTTCGTAAATAATGAAGACAAATTGGTATAATTTCACCCCCTGCGTCTTCAAACTTTGCGACAACATTCTCAAGGATACGAAAAACGAAGACGTTACCAAATATCGAATTTTCGATTTAAAAATAGCACAAAAACAGAATTAAATCAAAGATCGTTCATGATAAAACAACACCTCGTGTACCACAAAACAATTTTTTCCAAGAGAGTCAAAAAAACTGATTTTGACCCGTCAGGTCAAAAACCAAGTATGTACATACATACTTTTCAGTTACAACATTGTAAAGCTAAAGATTCGTAATCAAAAGACGCAAGCGAAGCGTAGCATTAACTCATTTTTGTCAAAGTTATGGTATACTACATATTTATTGTATCATCACGGGCGATATGCTTTCTTCATAAGTGCCAAAGTCTACAAACAAGCTCATATGTATTAATCGAATTGCATAGTCGGTGTGCATTTTCACAATATTAACTAAGATCAAATAAATATATAATTTTCAGCCGTTCACCATCCATTGCTGGATGAAGGCCCCCCCCAATCCTCTTCCACTCCTGTCTGTCTTGAGCAATCTGCATCCACTTGAACTCCACACACCCTTCTTAATTCATCAACCCATCGTCCATTCAAGTCTACCTTGCTTTCATTCAAGTATTTCTCGCGTCCATCTGCGATCCATTAGTATCGCTGTGTCCAACATTTCATCATCATTTTCAGCCGTCCACCATCCACTGCTGGATGAATGCCTCTAATCCTCTTCCATTCCTGTCTGTCTTGAGCAATCTGCATCCACTTGACTCCACACACCCTTCTTAATTCATCAGCCCATCTTCCACTCGGTCTACCTTGCTTTCTTTCACATTCCCTCGGATACCATTTAAGTATTTCTCGCGTCCATCTGCGATCCATTCGTCTCTCTGTGTCCATCATTTCATCATCATCATCATCATTTTCAGCCGTCCACCATCCACTGCTGGATGAATGCCTCTAATCCTATTCCATTCCTGTCTGTCTTGAGCAATCTGCATCCACTTGACTCCACACACCCTTCTTAATTCATCAGTCCATCCTCCACTCGGTCTACCTTGCTGTCTTTCACATCCTCTCGGATACTATTCCAGTATTTCTCGCGTACATAAGCCATCCATTCTTTTCGTTGCGTGTCCACTTCCAACTTTTTCACACGTTCTGCTTTATCTGCCACTTTGGTCATACTTCTTATCTGTAGGTACATAACATGTGTATCAATCGAACGTCTTAATATATAATACGAGATATTTCGACATCGTCCCTTTTACATAGATATACATAGAACCGAGCCGCATAAATATTTTGTATCTTCAAAGGTCTTTTTTTATTGTTATGAGATTACGAAACCAGCGGAATTTCCCAGGGTTAGCACGCTATATTTGGTATTCGGCCAACAAACGGCGAGTAACTCCTTTTATGGGGACGCGCTTAGAATTAACCTTTTGCACTCCGAAAACGAAATCGCATCGCTCGTTCACTCGCTTTGTGCAAGCCCCCTATCGAAACAGTGGCGATGGGCAAAAAACAAACACAACAGGACACAATTCGGTATGCCAAAATACGCAAACAAAAAAAAAAAAGGTGGCACTGGAGTGATAGCCGAGTGGCGCTTAGCAATCTTACCGTTATTGAGCCGTGCGTTTAGTGTCGATGCCGCAAACGACCGGTTAACCATTATGATAACGACCGTTCCAATTTAGATATGGAAGCGTGTGTGTCGTTAGTGGGTTATACTTACCACCGCACGCATATTATACGGCGAAATTTATCGCATTTTAGCACAACACCGCGTATCCTTTAACACTTTCGGTCAGTCGAAACGCGTTGACAATCGCGTGTTTGCGCTAGCGTTGTAATTTGTAATTTGGCGGGAAGACCGAAGCAAAGTGAAGGGTCCATTATGCAGTGAACGATTTTCAATTTCGATTTGACCGGTGTGAAATATCTGGGAATCAATACTGTCAACTATATTACAGCTTGCGACGTATTGACCTTTTTTGTTTTACAAAAATGATCCCAAAAATATGTGTGTAATATAGTGTAAATGTGTACGTAGGGAGCTAAAGTGTCTCCTCAGTCTGTTTATTTATTCGTCAGGAATTGCATCGGAATTGTTCCAAAGAGTATCAGCACTCGCCACACTGGTTGCTTTGTTAGCTCACTTACATATCCACAATAAACATTCGTTGATCATGATGAGCCGTCACCGGGTAATAATCTAGTTTTTTTTTTAATATGCCGATAGGTCAATTGAAACTTTATATTTAGCACTTTTGCTCAGTCCTCAGTCTGTTTATTCGTCTGGAATTGCTCCGAGAGTATCAGCACTCGCCACACTTACTTTGTTAACTCACTTACATTTACATATCCACAATAAAAATCCGTTGATCGGGATGATCCGTCACCGGGCAATAATCTAGTTTTTTTTTTAATATGCAGATAGGCAAATTGAAACTTTATAGCACTTTTGCGTATTGGGTTTCGCTCAAGTATAATTTCGGCCAATCAAAAATTATAATTTTGCTTTTAACGAACGCATACTCCGTTTTGTATTTGGCTAATATTTTTTTTTCGAAAGTTTCTTTAAAATTGAATACCATTTTTAGTTTAGTGGAAGGTTTAATTTTTGCCTTTCTTCTTCAGTAGCTTATACTGTTAATGACATTTATACCATTTACATAGTTACGAATACGGTGATCAAAATCGGGCAATCGAAAGCAGTCCCGTATCAAATTTGAATTTCATCAATTTGAATCCAATTTTTTTTAGCCATTTTGTTCAAACGTACAGAGTTGTCAACGTCGGAGCCCATGCTCATGCGATTTATTTTTTGCCTGTTTAATATTTTGATGTTATCGGAGTTTTGTGACGAATCAGTGAATGATTCAATATTCCATTCGAGCGACACCGTGTCATTGCAAATACACGGTAATAAATAATCTACATATACATACATAGGTACATGTGTTATCAAGTGCGCTACATACATATGTATCTATCGACCGTGCAAATACCTAGACGTAAGACTTCGATAAAAGTCGCCTTGGTTTATTTTTTTCTCAATTTAATAATTAACGTGTTGGACGTTAGTCGCCCTCTTGTTTGGCATGTAAGGGAGTTGGATTAAAGGGTTGGTTTCGTGCAATACTGTTAATTACCATGTTGCAAAACTACCATGTAGACACACGAACAGTCCCTGAATCAACAGCTTTTCTACATACATAGCCTGTTACAATACAATCGAGGATCGTTGTATTTCAAAGCGTATCGCCTCTGGCCCCTTTGGTAGAACTTTTATACGAAAATTGAGCTTTCGTGTAACTACTATGTAAATACGAACGTGATATCGGATACTTGGTGATCATTTCGATATCTTACACACCTACTCTACTAAATAATTTCGATGCATTATAAAACCGTCGGCTATTTAAATGTAGGTACATTATTTTTTGTTTTTGTTTTGTTGAACAATCAATGGCGTTTCGGGTTGCGGTGAACATTTATTATTTTCAATTTGAAAATTGACGAGAGGAACGATATTTGGCTAGAATCCATAATGGAATCGTCTAATTTTTTTTACACGCCCACAGTTCAATTGTGGCCTTTCAGGGTGAAATTGCCGTAGACAGGCTTCGGAGAAAATATTATCATGCATAGTACGAAAATCTCGAATGGTATTATATAAATAAAAGTAATTGCTCAATTTGAAATTTGCTGATTGATCTTTTGGTGGAGCTTACATAATGCTAAACAAATTAAGTGTTTTGTTATTATTGTTTTGATTCATTTTTCGTGGAACCGAGACCTTTCCAGACATGCTTAAAAAATTACCCAAATTGTTCAATGTTAAGTACGTATTGGAAATTATTCGTTGATATTTCGGCGGTAAACAAATTAAACCACAATATATTATATATTATATAATATATTTTTAGAATCGAGCATATTTGGATCGTATTTGTATTACATAATTATGCTTCTATGGAACTGAGAACTTTTTACTTTTGCACATTTACAGCACACTGTAAAAGACCGATGGAATTTGTTCAAATGACAAATTGGTATCAAAATGTTATCAATAACAAGTATTTGATAACATTTTGCATTTAGTATCCGGGTGCAAATTTGACGTTTTTTTGTCTCCAAACGGGCATCCATACATAAATACGAATAAGAGTGTTTTTATTATTTTATTTCGCGACACTAAATATTAACAATAAATCTTTGAAAGTAAAAGGGGGGTGAAAGAAGATTTTGTCTAGGTTTTTTTGGATGCTTAACGGGTTTGATGTAGATAGATTAGATGAATTATCACTATTAATTTTTTTAATTATAAATTCTGTCATTTTTTGTCTGCCGATCTCTGCTTTCTCGAACATTTATCATTCAAATATAAGACGATGAACTTCATCAACGTTTCCTATCCGATTTTCTTGCCGGATATCGATCGGATTCCCAGTTTCATACAAGTTTCTCCACATTTCCACACGTGATGGTACATAGAACACCATTCGATCAGTGCCCGTCCAACAATCACACCAACAGTGTATAAATAGTCACAGCAAAAACGCGGATAACATTACCTAAAAATATATAATAATTATATAAATATGACGCGGATAATAATTGATTCACTTGGGTTGGCTAAAAACACTAAGGCTCAATCAATAGTCGCGGTGACGGATTAATAGACTAACGGATAGCCATCATATTTATTCAATCGCCATAATTCTACAAAACTGAAATAGTACATATTTCAATCTTCACCCACTTATGCGCACATTTATATTAGAATTTCGTTTGATATGTTTTTCATGTTCATTTCATGGGAACCGATTATGCAAACTATACCCTTCTATTCCTTGGAAAATTATATGTATATTAAATGAACACCGGCTGTTGGCCATCATACATACATAAATGAATTAATAACTGCACACGTTTACATATCCCAGATTCTCGATAATTTTTATCATTACACTATCTTTAATGTATTCGATTGATTTAACTCCCTTATCGTATATGCAAAACCGCAAGCACTTCACAATAATCATTCTCGATACTAGAGTATGCAGAATACTAGTCGAGGGTCCGTTTTGTTCAATTTCGTCGGTCTGCCAACAAACGATATCCTACGTTTATTTGCACGAAACCGTTTCTTATACACTCAAAACCGTGTTAACTTAACACGTTTCCCAAAGTTGACGACTTAACTTAACGTGAAATACTCTTGTGAGCTCTCAGCCATCAACCCTATCCCATACGGGTCACTTCGCGCGATAATTAACCGCCAACATATTCGCGATCGACACAATTTATACCGTGTTTAATTAATTAGCACGCCGTTAAATTTGCCCATGAACGGGTGCACGCGAATAGTTTCAACTCGCGCCATTTGTCGATATTTCACTCGTGGAAATCTGTCAACCGTGGAATTCATTCACACGCTTAACATCAAATTGATAACGTTTAACAGTTTAAAATACAGTCGATTCGAACGACGAGACACCTAAATCGTAATGCGGATTAGTGGAAATCTTTTTTTTTTTTTTTCGACACGATCGTATGTATAATAGTCGCTTATCTCAACTACAACTTAAGCACATAATGCTGTCCTTATACTTTATTTTATCTATTTGACGTACGTACATATGTATGTATGTACATAGGTACAATACGTTACGTGAAGTTTTTTCGTGACGTACGTATTTTAAAAAAAAATTATTGATAAATTCTAAAATTGGCAATTATTTGTTTAATCGCAATTAATTTAATCAAATAATCAATATTTTCTATATTCACACGAACATAAATCGGCAAATCGACTGTTTACACTATATTTTAATAAAATTGGATTGTCTGCAATCTTATTAAGTTTTCAAACTGTATGCTTGTCACTGCTCTTTTCAAAAGTTTCTTTGAAAGCTAATTAAGGCCAACCATCTCGTATAACTTTATAAAGTTCAGTCTAACTATGCCATACAAGATTGACAATACGATAATATCAATTTAACTAACTAACCATCATCATCATTTTCAACCGTTCACCATCTATGTACTGTTGGATGAAGGCCTCTCCAATCCATCTCCATTCCTGTCAGTCTTGAGCAATGTGCATCCACTTGACTCCACACATGTACCTTCTTGTTATACCAAGCATACATGTTTCCATGTTTCTGGATCTTACCTAGCATTATTGTTTCACATCCATACGTCATAACCGGCAGTACGCATTGGTCGTACGAGTATGTCTTCTTTTTTAAGCATAGCGGGATGTTGGATTTAAAAACTGTGTTCGTTTTTCCTAAAGCGCTCCATCCTATTTTCATTATTCTTCTTATTTCTTCATCTCTAGATGAAATCACGTACAAAATTCGTTAAAACTTAATCAAACGTTCGTTCGTAAACATCATATGAATTGAATTTAACAATGTTTATATTTCATTTGTTCAATGTGAGCGAATTTCAAATGGTGAAAGCGCTTTCCTCCCTCTAGTTCTAGTACATACATATATACATAGTTATACTATTATACGGTGACCAGAAGCGAACTGCGAGTAAACACACACACTCGAATATAGAGAAAACTTTACAATTTAAAAGCAAACGCCCCTCTCAAATATCACATTGGGAACCAATGCCAATGTTGACATTCGCTTTACGACGAATGTTCCTCGTGTGTACGTTTAATATAAAACACTAACTCTTCCACCCTAGAACGTCAAATCCACTGACGCGAAATTCGCGAAAGTATCACTGTACGATTCAGCAGGTTCGAAAGTAGTCTTTTTTTTTTTCAGATTTGAACAATTGAACTTACTGTTGTTAAATTATTTCCGTACGAAAAATTATTTATTATACAAGATTGTAAGTAGAAGAATCGGCGCCGTTTGCAAAACCTCACATCTCTTAAATTAATAACGAAATGACGCAAGTTAAATTGTATGAAATAATACATATTTTAAATACCAAGTGAAAACACATATTTTTGACTTTTGATTACTTAGTAAGCTGAAAAGTGTACTACAATTTGATCTGAAAATTGACACATTTTGAAAAATTGACTTTACGACACTGGTTTCATCGTCAGATTTGTATTCAAGTTA
The DNA here is from genome assembly GCA_022651745.1 of Parapsyche elsis. Taxonomy (NCBI): domain Eukaryota; kingdom Metazoa; phylum Arthropoda; class Insecta; order Trichoptera; family Hydropsychidae; genus Parapsyche; species Parapsyche elsis. The sequence continues at coordinate 1,143,613 of JAGVSN010000041.1, forward strand.
TATATTATTATGTCTGACTAAAATTAAAATTTGTCATTTAATCACCCATTTGGGTGAAAAATCACCTTATTATCAGAAAGATGACGATGTGAACTTTAAAACGCTTTTACTTTCACTACCCGTAGCGTTATTAATTCGGGAGATATAAATTTATGACAACATCATCTTTTTTTAAACGACCAGCCAATTATTTCCATTTCAAATTGCACCCTTGCAATGCACAATTACAGCTCGTTTTTTTTATAAAGCACTGGTCCGAGCTTGACCGTTAATAAACGACTCTGTTTAGCAAAAATTGCATTCACGTACCTATGTACATACATACATACATGCATATGTAGTTTGATACTTTACACTTGTACGAGCGACACCTCGTTAATTTCAACACGTACTACTACTATGTACTACGTGCTACCCTTCTAGATATATGTAATAATCCATTCACGTGTAAAACTGTGCATATAGTATAGTTTTGTATGTAGACATGATGTGAAATTTTACAAGAAACTTCGATTATCGGCTTGTGGTAGTTTTCATCCCCCGCCATCCTTCGCCAAACGGATTAATTCAGTCGTGAAGATTCTACCCTGTCTCGTCGAACAACCCTTAACCGACATCGCTCTGCCAACACGGTGTACGAGTACGCTTATAAGCGTAAACGGAAACTCGGAAATTGTATCTATGTACATAGTTTAGCGGTCGAGAACCTGTCGCTTTTGTATACAAAACTGTATGATGCTGGAAAAGTGTTTTTGAGACACAATTTGCACAAAATCATATTAATGTAATATAATTTTAAAATAGTGGTTAGAGTGTTAGTCTCCTTAAGGTCTCGGATTCGATCCTAGTATTCCGAAATGTTTTCGACCTTAAATATCGCCATTGGCTAGATCTATGTAGATATCACTACGTACAAATCAGCCATCTTCTGTTAAAATTTGAAAATTTATCTAGCGTAGTTGTGAGACCACACAAACAATTCTTTTCCACTTGGTAACGCACTAGGCATCCAGAAAACGTGCAACCAGGTCAAGCAGCCAAAGTGGCAGCCAGAACGATGAGGACACACTCACAAATAGTCAGCGATGACATTGTAGATACGACATATTTTCAATGCAATATTTGGTTCGTAATCTCGGATCTCGGATCCTTTTGTACTGTACACATGTATGTAGATGCAAATAATTTGTCGAAAATAGTTTCATACAAATTGTTTCCGGCGCGCAACATTGGCGTGATTTTTTTATTTATCAAGTACTTTGATCTTATCCGTTGAATCTAGTGCGTAGTGAATTGTTTATAAAAGAATAAATTGGTAAGCGGCAGAAAATCTGAAATGGCAAACGTGAATCGACTGGCTGCTAGTGCGTGTATCAAACAGACAGCCACATACATTTTCTAACATCGTTGTGGCTGCGCAGCCGTGGCTGCCTAGTGCGTTACGGGCCTTACTAAATCATTTAACATTTTTTCGTTACATTTCACCATTGTGGAGCATCTCTCATTAATTACCAGTGTGCACTAATCCATCGATATTATCTAATCTTATAAAATACCGCGAAGGTAAACTATGTAATTTCATACAACCCGCCAGTTCGTAATTGTTTCGGCTTCTGATTTTTTCAAATTTTACAAAATTTTCACCGGCTCTTAAATGGTTGCCGACCGCTGCTCCAGATATTGTATTATAAAACGGAACACCTCCGTAATAGATAGATAAATCACTTGCGTGTCGTGTTATTAACGTTATACGTACATACATTATTTAAACGACTTATTATTTCTTTTATCAACTCTACATAATTTTTTTTTTTTTTTTTGTTATTTATTTATTTTTGTTTATGTAAAAGCCCCAGCAGGCGTATAGTAAATAAATAAATACGTACGTACTCTCCGCGCAAACATATCGGTATATACACAAGGGTGAGTCGATAATTATTTATTTATTCACGATTCTAACTGTTGCATTTCATGCATTGCTTTAAACCTTGCTTTTCGATGAATTTAGTCAAGTGTTGGATAAAATTAATAATGATTAAAAATATTTTAAGAAATTGTGCATTTCAATACCAATTTCAATCACAAATATCTTTCAAATTGCAAAACATAGGACTGTTATAAAAAGGGATATACATATATACACAATCCTCTTGGGTTAATTAAAATAAATTTTCGAATTAAATGCAATGTAACTTTCACTAAAAAATGACTTTCCAAAAAACTGATAGTACCCTCAGTACTACTATGTAATTTGAAAAAAAAATTGTACCCAATCATATGAAAATAGAAAACCTTAGCAACATTTTAATAAAAAAAATATAAACCTTTTTCAAAAGAAATAGTCAGCAAGCTTAAAAATTATGCTAAAAAACAGTTCAAATGTTTGATATATCTACTTCTACTATCTACTATATACTAAATTACTGTGTGTAATAAATGACTTTAGGCCCGTTCATCAAGAACCTTCCAGTAGACTTTTTTTGTTTATGTACATATGTACATGCATTGTTACATTTACCTCTTCCTGTAACCCATAGTTATCGCTCATATGTCAATATTTACACCCGTTGATTGTCAACGAGCAATAAACTACATTTATAATCGTTATTCAATATCAATCGGCTCCAAAATCCGAATAGTTTTTCCTCTTTCAATTTTTTAACTCTTTTCATCGTTGAATTTTCGTCTAATGATTACATAATACAACACTCTTAAATTTAAATGTACGTATTTGAAAAATGGTATATTACATATATCTACATACATAGATACATTGATAGATAGAAAGAAAAGCATCAACAATGGAAAATACCGTTCGGTGGTCAATAAAGGGCTTATAAACAGTGGTCAGTGTGAGAAACGATCGTAAATGGATATGTATGTATCTCCAACGAGCATAGCAGTGGCAAAATTGATCAAAGGAAATTCTGTTCCTAGACCAAGAACCTCGAATGGCAGCACACAACTGGAATTTGACTCTTGTCCTCTTTCTAACCGGATTAAGGCTCGAGTTGAACCGAATTCAACAAGAGCCTATAGCATCTCAAATCTCATACTCAAAGGGTGGTGGTGGGATAAACTCCCAGCTCTCGATATAAGGACATACACCTTGTCTGGGAAAATTTGAAGTACATACAAGTCGTCTTCTAATAAAATGAACCTTACTCACTATCGACAACATGCTCGGTGATATATTGCTTTACGACGTGTCGTAAAGTCAAATTAACCAGTGCATCTTAAACCACAAGTGATGTTAACGGATAGTACATTTGATACTTCGATTTAAATATATGTACATAGCTAACGATGCACTTATTTTCAATGCGATACATGTATAATGTACATAATTTTATAAGCGCCGAGTAGATTAAAAAACTTTTGCAAACTTACTATGGTTGAACGTAGTTAGTTAGTTACCTACATACATACATACGTATAGTTAAAGTGGCTCTTTGTCTTATGTCACCGCATTGTTTCCCGAACGTGAACTTTCAACAAAAGCTTCGAATGCATCGTCTTCGCAATCATCCGATTCCATTACGTTTCGATGCATTCCAATTTCGTCGTAACTTCTGCAAGTGCCGATAGTGAATAATTGATCTCTTTGTTTTGAAAAAAAATGGTGAAAATAGTAAAGGGGAAGTTCTGCGGTGAATGAAAATTTGACTATACAGCTTAGTATGTAGATACATTTTATTATAATTGAGCTCTTTATTAATAATATATATAGAAAGACTGTTTCGAAAGCAGAAAATTTAAGAAAACAAAATCGCCACTGACGCAAATGAAGGAAGTCGTACATTTCAGTACCAATTTACTTATCAATTTTTTTTTTTAATTTACTTTACAATTTACAATCACACTTATTTTTCAAATTACAAAACTTATCCGCAATAAAGCCAGTCAAATAAAGAATCCTGCTAAGATACATAATTTAAAAAAATCAAACGATATTTTTTTTACTTACGTTCAAATCAAATGCAGAATATAACTTTGTCAAGCACGCAACTCTCATTAAAATTCACTCAAAACTATCATTCAAAAGGGCTGACGGTACCTACTACATATGTACATATGTATAGGTGAACCAAATTTCACGCAAGAAGTAATTTTGATAGAAAGCGCAGGTTTTAATTAAAAAATTGTAATTTTTTTATTAATTCATAAAGTGTACAGTATAGGGTTATGTATGGAGTAGAAGTAGCACATCAGATTCATTCCCAACAAGAAGCGTCCTATAGTGGAACGTAAGCTACTGTCCTGAACCGTATGCTTGTATCGATGAAGTTCCAGTGATTTAATTCATTCAAAAATACTCACTGGTGCACATTGTCACGACAAAGCATAATTTGTGAATAAAAAATAAAGACCTTCGACTATTCAGAGCAACAATTTTATTTTGTTCAATTCAAGAGTTGTGAAAGTGTGATTGATTAACTTTCGAATACATGTGAACTTTCGGGATGTGTAAATTGTTTTTTTTTTATTTATGCTACTTCATACATAATCCTATACTGTATACTTTATGAATCAATAAAAAATTTACAATTTTTAATTAAAAATTTCTATTTTTATCAAAATTTTATTTTTATCAAAATTACTTCTTGCGTGAATTTTGGAACGCCTTTTATAAGTAGTAACCTTATGAAGAGAGAATATTTGAGCAGTATAATAAAACTCCATTATATGTACTACATATGTACATTGAAACAGCTTCGCGTAGAACTACCCTAAACTACGTTCCCTTTGTAAGAAACATTAATGTTTTGTCGTCCTCACTGGTTATATTTTACTTTTTAGTTTAAAGTTTACTTAACGTTTTACTTTAGAGTTTAGTGTATGTTAGTTGAAGTTCTATCTACATGAAATATTTAAAGCAACCTATTGAATGCCGCTATTCACAAAGGGGTGCATACTGCGTTTTCGCAAATTCGCACAACGCCATTAGAAAATTATCGGCTCTGCGTAATTGGTTTTGTGCAATCAAATTTATGCGAATGTTTACCGTATACAAAGTCGAACGTTATACAGGGTTCGCAAAATTTTTACTACTTTGTTACTGTGTGAATTTTCGCGTTGCACTTTACCTCGCGTGCCCATGTAAGTACTTGTGGTTTTTCGCACGCAAAATATTAATTATTTTCTTTTCCTATGATAACGTTTCCTTCCACGCAATTGATCAGTGAAACGATCTGTCTATCTTATCTTTTGCATATTTACATTTCGCACGGCGCAATATTATGCAATTAATCTACGCACGGTCTCACTGCTAATTAATCAAATATTCAGTGCTTATGATTATAATTACAATATACATATGTACTGCCATTTCATACAAAGTATGCCAGTTTTATTTATTTATTAAACAGGCTTTTGGTCCACAAACTTACATACACAATTTTATATAAATACATATGTATGTAGATTACACTTCTACATATACATACCTATACATATGTATGTAGATTACACTTCTACATATACCTATACATATGTATGTGCATACATACATACATGCATACTAATAATTACAAAAAAAAAAAAAAAACACTTAGAATCTACATACGTATGCAACAAATGACACACATACATATGTACTTAAATACCAAATTCTAAAAAGTATAAAAAAAATGGAGTATCATAAAAATCAAAAATAAAATTAGTAGTATCGTCATCGCGTAAAAATTTGACCGCGAAAATGTCTGATATAAAAGTGTTTAATTTTGTTTTGTGTTGATATCGTGTTAGCCTGGCGTTGTTTATATGTAATTAATTACACAAACAATTTAAAACCGCAATATAACTTCTTGGTGACACAGTATACATACAAGGTTTTCGTGCGATAAATATGTATACTACGATAAATATGTATATGTTGATGTTTTACGTCAACGATATGGATTTTTTTATCTTAATTTAACGCTTTCGCGTCCATCCTATCTTATTTGAACGCATTGTTGCATTGTAAAATTAAATTATGAAAAATTCAATTCGTTATCGTTTTGGATACCATCGATTTCAGTGCATCAACGATTCTGCGAGCCTTATAATGAAACCTTGTGAGTATATCGAATTCTCGATATTGCCAAAAATACATATGAATATGTATGTATAATGCAGGACAGGGATATAGTGCTGTAAACTTGAGTAATCTAATCGTATGTAAATAATACGCAGTTTCTGTCTGACTCGAACTTGAACCAAAAAAAAATAATATATGTATGTATATATTAGGTACATACAAACGCATGTAAGAGAATCGAATTATTTATGTCTGGATGTTGTTGATGATTTGTTTTTCTCAATTTGAATTATTATTACTTATCTACATACATATTAACCGGTCAGTAAATCACTATAATTAATTTCAATCGATGCAACACATTATATTTACATACATACATGCACCAGCAATCACACTCACTTAATTGCCTATGCTTCGAGACGAACAAAATACAGCAGCATTTGGACCGTAGCTACGGTAGGGGCCAAAAACAAATTGCCAACTCGTAGTTAGGTATATTCGTACAAACTATCATAATTTCTTCGATTTTTATCACAGCCGTTGCCGAAATTTCGTCGCCGCTAAAACGCTTATTGAAAAAAAATGTCGCCTGCGGTGCATACATTTCCATTTTATGTCTAAAAGTACGACATTGCTGGACAACCTCCCCGTCTCCAACGAATAGGTCAATAGTCAATGTTCGTTTGATCTTAACGTCTAAAAGTGTATAGAGGTATAGATTTTCACATAACATTTTACGTACACCAATAACTTGTTATACGGCCTAGACATGCGTCCCGAGAAAGTCGGCCGTAAAGCGAAATGCTGTATAACGAATCATTTATTTCGATACAAAACAAACCCATACAAATTTCTGACAGTTAAAAAAAATAATTCAAAAATGTAACGCCTATTAACTTGGCAAGCAGTAAATTGCAATATACTTTAGTGGTCTGATAGCGATACATATTCCAATCATTTTATATAACAATACTCGTTTTGCCTTACATACATACGTTTACTATGTAAAATGTTATTTTTTTTTAATATTACACACTGAATGAATTGGTTCCGGCGAAAAACCTCTAGAAATGCAACGCATATCAAATCAAGTCTGGAAGCAATGACATTGTTTACTTAACCATTTTAACGTTTCAATATTGTGTAATGCGTGTTTAATATATGTAGTACCTACGCACTGATGTTAAAAAACGATCAAAAGAAAAATCACAAAATTATGTATTTTTTATCGGTCAAAAAAACACGACCGAACGTTTGATCGAAACATTTTGGGGCCGCGATTGAATAAACGCCGTATAGCGAGGCATGGATGTATTTTATTAATGTTTCGCCTGCGTGACACACTGTTCACTTTTACATCTAAATACATGTTTCCAAGCTTGTAGCTTCAGATGAAAATAATAAAATAATAGTACTTTTTAATTTTTATTTTTTGGAATACTGCATATCGATGGGTTAGGTTAGGTTAGGTTATGTCCAGTTTTGTTTTAAAATATTGTAAGTGACAGTGAAATTATATATACATATATGTAATAGCCGAAATCCGTCTGTCTGTCTGTCTGCTGATAACGCTCGCTGAGGAAAAATAATTAAAAAAAACAGAATGAGTGGGGATCGAACCCGGGACGCCAGGTCGAGAGTAATCGCGCTAACGCATACGCCACGGCCAGTTCTTGATTTGGTCCTTTTTTTTTTTTCGGGGGGGGGGATCGTGACTGCTTTACCTACAAAAAGGATCGTGAGATGACGCTATAAAAACGATTATATTTTTTTTTGTTTTTTGATTTTTACAAAATTATAAGTATATAACAATAATAATATAAATAGTAAAGTAAAAAAAAAAAAATCGATACTATCGATACTACGGGATTGCTATAATACATAGATGGCGCTATAAAACTTTTTTTTTTTTTTTTTTTTGTCACTTACAACCATGCGATCAATTAGTGGGGATCTCTATTAAAAAAGCGCTTTACGTAATTTAAAATTCAGCGGGCGTTGACATTCAACGGGCTTACACTAGTATTATATATTTGAATAAGGCAATATATCATCTCAAATATACATACTATTTGGACATGCAGTACTTTTTGAACGCGAAGGTTTCAGATGGACGTTTTGCGTGTGATAATTCAATTTTATTTTTTTTTTTAAACTGGATAATACAATATCCGTACACTAACCCATCGATATGTACATAGTCTTTGAATTTGTATTCGTACACAACAATGACAGCATTCGCTAACACGTTGACCGCCGGTGACCGGCTATCGATCCCCGCTCGTCGAACCCCGATAACGTCGTCTAATAATAGTGTCACATGATAAGGGCTAGCACGCTAAACGGCATTTTCCCCAGCGGCGTAACATTAGTCGTTTAGTCGAGCGGAGACTGGCAACAGTCGTCGACATGTGACCCCCTGCGTAACTTACGAAGATGCGCCTGTCGGTGCATTCGCGTGCAAGGCAAGTGACGTCGCGACTTAGCGGCATATAATCAAAACTTGTCCCATTGTATAGTAGAGTTATAACGTTCTGTCGCGCCGGCGGCTTCTCTCACTCTATTTTGTGGTGCTGTGCAAACTGCATGTGCAATATATTGCACATAAACGGCACGCTTCGCCCGACATTCGCGCTTTTGCGTTTTTTTGTTTTTTTTTTTTTTTTCATTCCAATAAAGGACAGTGGCTTTTACGATCGGCGTATGTACAAATTAATAATCTAATCTATTACCTGTAGCTTTATGGTCTGGATCAGGTACTAATTGGATTAAAATATTAAGTATGTTGAAACTTTTCGGCGCTGCGTCAGGAGTATACACATATTGCTGTTGTAAAATTCTCGGGAATATTCTGTTTAAAATTGTAGTACATAGTGCAATGTACCCTGGGCTCCATCGGCTACCATGTATTTTAAATAAATTAATACTAACTCTCACTGTATTTGCTTAAATATACAGTAAACTACCTCTAATCTGAGCTAATACTTGGGAGAGGTGGTGATACGGATTACGCGAATAATATTAGTTCAGTATCCGTGACAAAAACTAAATTTGATTGGGGCGTGAATATGACAATTTTTTTACGATCTTTTGTGCTAAGTTTAAATGAATGATTATATCATAAATTGGAGCAATTTCACTGGAATATCATTACCAAAGCAATAAAAATGTGCATACATAATTTATTGCTGCCAGAGTTAATAAGCATTGCATTGCTGTGAGAATTTCGCGGAAAACGCTAGTAGTGCGTACGTTAAAATGACACATTCAGTGTCGTCAGAATGAAAAAATGTCATTCAAAACGCTCTCAGACACTTTAGAACACGGGTTCCCAACCTATGGGTCGCGACCCCCAAATGGGGGTATTAGTATTCTGTGGGGTCGCCAACTAAAACAGTAAACTAAAAAAAAATATTGACTATAATGCAATTTTCTGTCAGTTGTGACGTATGGATGTGAAACGTGAATGCTACGTAAAATCCAGTGCACACAGTGAAGCATGGCAAGATGTATGCTTGGTATAACAAGAAGAGATCGTAAGAGGAATACATGGGTGAGAAGTATGACCAAAGTGGCAGATATAGCAGTACGGGTGAAAAAGTTGAAGTGGCAATGGGCTGGACACATAGCGAGAAGAATGGATGGAAGATGAACGCGAGAAGTACTGCAATGGTATCCGAGAGGATGCGAAAGAAAGCAAGGTAGACCGAGTGGAAGATGGGCTGACCAAAGTGACGAGACATCTGTGTCCAGCCCATTGACAAGTGGCAATGGGCTGGACACAGATGGATGCGAGAAATACTGGAATGGTATCCGAGAGGATGTGAAAGAAAGCAAGGCAGACCGGGTGGAGGATAGGTTAATGAATTGATAAGAATGTGTGGAGTCAAGTGGATGCAGATTGCTCAAGACAGACAGGAATGGAAGAGGATTGGAGAAGCCTTCATCCAGCAGTTTCAAATATTTTGGGGTCGCGGGTCACTTGGTTTTTATAAAAAGGGGTCGCCAATCGAAAAAGGCTGGGAACCTGTGCTCTAGAAAGTCCTATTAGGTTCTGAAAATATTCTAGAATCCTCTAAAAAGCTATTAAACTATCTAGAGATGTTTTATAACCAAGAAAAACGAAAATTCTCGAATATTCTCGACTTACAATACTATACACTATACAATATGAACTCGATCGGTTCTCTATTATAGCAATACAGTGACTAGATTATTACACGTAATTTTAAATATTCAAACGTGTGAAATCATAAAATGTATAGGTAGACTGTTGAATAACATTGGACAAGTCTACAATCTTATTAAGTTTGCAAACTACTGTACGCTTGTTACTGCACTTTTCAAAAGTTTCTCTGGAAGTTACATAATTAAGGCGAACAGTCTCGTGTAACTTTATGACGTTGAGTCTATGTACATACATACATAAGTATGCCATACAAGATCGACAACACGATAATATAAATTTAACTAACTTATCACCGTGCACCATCCACTGCTGGACGAAGGCCTCTCCAATCCTCTTCCATTCCCGTCTGCATCCACTTGACTCCACACACTCTTCTCAATTCATCAGCTCTCGTATACCATTGCAGTAGCATCTCGCTGTGTGTCCACTTCGACTTTTTCACACGTTCCGCTATATCTGCCACTTCTTACCCGTGTATTCCTCTTGCGATCTCTTCCTGTTATACCGAGCGTATGTATGTACATCTCGCGTGTGCACCGGGTCTTACGAAAAGTATGAAATATGTGTCTGAATAATTTTTCATCAGTTTGAATCAATTTTTCATACTTGTGCATATGGAGCATATGTACATACATTTTATACTTTGCCCGATCGTTTTGGACATCGTATAAAATGCATAGGAATTTTATCGAGTGCGAGATTTCACAATATATACATGTATAAATGTAGATAATTGCGCTTTTTATGATGAAAATACTGTCGTTCCAATGTCAAAATTTACAAAAGTAAAAAATTGATTTTAAAGAAAGGTTTAAAATGTTAACCATGCTTAGTGAAAGCTGTGTTAGTACATGCATTGTTGTAATGTCAGTTGATTGATTAGCTTTCAAAGGTGTTGCTGTTGTTTTTTTTTTTTTTTTTTCTATTACAGAACGCAACACGTATTCGTTGCGTTGATTACAGAACACAATACGTTGAACTCGGTTAGATTAAACTCTATCGAAGTACATACATATGTATGTATGTACATATATAATATCGTTATATTTTTTATCATAATTACCGAGCTTACGCACGCTCTATGGTGATCTTTTACGTTTTATGGCATGCGAATTATTGAGATGACGCTATTTTCAAGGTCACTTTGAAATCGTATGTCAATTGAATTTTTACCTGCTTTAATAATATTTATCGCGCGTGCAAAGAAAAAAAAAATATTAAAGATTTCTTCTTCGATATTTTCGCGTTATCGTACGTGTGTTTACCGAGTCGTATTCAAGTTCACGGTTATCGTCGAAATAAAATAATAATAAAAAAAAAAAAAAAAAAAAACAATAACACGAAACTTCTCGTAAAGAAAAGAGGTATTCAATCATTATTAATATACAGATGGTTTTCGATAGCTATTATGTATGTTTGCCGAAACGCTTTTTTACAACATCACTATCTTCGTTTACGTCAAGTGCGAAGATAACCCGAACGATTAGCCCACTCGACCAAATCAAAACACAATTTACGTGCAGTGTGACCGTTCGGCGTTATCGTTTTGTTTACGTTGTTTCGATGCAATTTTTAATGCGACAGAAATAAAAAGAAGGTTTATAAACGTGCGAAATGTATTCAAATAACCCTTAGCGTCACTCGTAGTTTAATTAAATTGAAAGTGTTGACTCACGGGGGTTTTTATTACGACGTGGTGCAGAACTTCAACTTTTATCGCAACCTATGGGAGCGGGATTCTAAGTAATTGTTCTGCACCGGGACTGACTGGGAAAGTGCGGTCGTATTTCATTATGTCGTGTCGTAAATATTCTTTATACAGTTTCAGTGGCGCAATGTTCGTCATCAGATTGAACAGATCAGGCTTAAACAGATTCCTCGAATGAAAAATCTGAAAAAATACTGCATTTCAACGATTTTTCTGCAGTGGGAGAACTTTTAAATGCAGCAGACGGGGTAATGTACTACGAAAGTAAATACGGAAGATACGTAGTTAGTATCCGTCTGAACTATATACGAACTTTAGTTTGTGATGGCCTACTTCCCGTACTTTGTCTTGTAAAATTAACGTTTAATTAACAATGCAATTTTACGTACTAGGAAACATTTCTGTTTTGCGTTAAAGTTGCCTTTTTAATATAATATTAAATCGTGAAGCTATTTGTTCGAGTCTTTATGAAAAACTGTTTTTGAGCGAACCCCTGTGAAAGTTGCGAGTGTGACAAATATACTCTGCATTTATGTATGTTTTAATTTATTTTAATTATTCCAAGACGATTCTGTATTTAACCGTTTTTTATAAAATTGTTACAAGTATTGCGATTTTAAAGACATACTGAAATGCACGTCTTATTCGGTGACGATTTCGTTTTCCTAAATTTTCTGCTTTCAAAATAACCTTGCGTGACAGTCTTTCTATAATGAATATGTAGCTATTAAAAGTGTTTATAATTATAATGAAAGTTATCCATTTACCTTTTATTTATTTATTTACAAATTATACCATAGTGACATAACAGGTTTCCCCAATTCGTCACTATGGCGAGACATGAAAAAAAACATTATATGTAAAATAATGGTAGTAAAAAAAAAAAATATATATATATATATATGTATAATCGAATTACTTTAAATTCTTATTCAAAACAAAGTTGTCAAACGCGGAACTTCCCCGAATTTGACCATGTATTAGGTATGTACATATGTATGTATAGTTTTTTTTTTTTCTGTTTCCCGCGTGTATTTAATTTTAATAAAGTTAAAATGTTAGTTAATTTAACTACCTACCCACATACTCGACATAGCGATGAAACGTTTTTCAGCTTTGAAATTAATTTTCCCGAAAAGCCTGTCTACTCTCCCACAAGTTTTACCCCAGGGGAGATTGCATCGCGAATGGTTTAATTACCAAGTGTTCAGTTTCATACTTGTCAAACTAAACATTATAACCGTTTCGTTTCAAACTTTTATTCATAATTTCATTCTTTCACATTGAAACGATTGGGTTTTATATAACTTCTTCACACTATATACGTCCGATTTCAATTTTGAGTCACGCCTGTATCGAATATGCTTTCTACATACATATGTATGTACGTCTACTCTTACGCGTGTTTGTATAATGCTTATGCCAAAAAACGAGCATTGATTGCGTTTACTATTATTATTCAAAAGGCGAATATCAAAATATTGATACGTCGCTCGGTGGAGAAGTTTTCCATAACATAAACTAAAGTATTTATCGAAGATCGCATTACAAAATATTTTGTATGCAAAGTTTAAATCAGCTTCACAATCGTTTACAAACAACGTGTAGCATATGCGGTCGGATCAATGAACATTGAATTTATTGATTATATATTTGAATGCAAACAATCCCCGTTCTATTTGTCGTAATTAACATTTCCAACCGAATTGCACCGAGTTTATATCGAGAAACTTTTGATAAACAGCGCAACATTTATCGAAAATCGAAAACTGTTGGCGGAAACGTTATCGTACACATTACCAATGCTGAATATAATCATCAGCTGGAATTTTACAAAATTGGCTACCATTGACGAATTTTGCAATATTAATATTTACACTTGGGACCAAACGAGTACCGGCACCACAATTCGTTTGAAACGGAAAAGCAAACACTAATCGAAAGTAGTGCAAATTGTTATGGTTCGAATTGATTGCTTTCGACTATTTACACGTTAAGGGCAGTACGCTTGCATAGATACGTCCACACTTTCGCAATTTTATTGGTTTCATTTCAATGTCTGTCGTGTTCAGGGTGCGTTGTCGCAATTCGTTAGTACCGTTTGCTTTTTTATACATATATGACAAATTGTAAAACAGTCCGTGGGTGAATTTCGTAGATATGTACATATGTACGTCTAATAAATTATTGATATTTGTATCAATATATATTCTCGATTGAATCCACCGTTAAATATTCCCTCGCAACCGTCAGATTGGTAGCTCAGGATCTAAATTATAATTAGATTTATACATACATATATACATATGTACATACATGTGTTGTTTCTTTCACGTCGGATGGTAGAATCTTGTTCGAGCTGTAGAACAGGGTGGTAACTATGTATGTACATATATACAATACCTACATATGTACAGCTTCACTGCCCCATACTTCCCTGCTATGAACCTTATTTGATTGCTTTCGCACCCTTTTCGATAAACTAATACATTTTTTAATTGACTTTATGTTTGACTTGTATCAAACTTGCGCGTTTTTGGCATTGATAAATATTTTCAATAGTTTCTATTTCGATTTAAATTTATGTCTATATTATATGTCATGGAGCTAACGATTTATGCGACTTTAAACTTTTCCGTTTCATATTGGAAGCACTCAATTCGGATTTTTCCGAAAGTTATGCATCGATTCCACCGTATCTAAGGAAATAAAAAAAATCTACCTATTTCTTTATTTTTTTATATTTTCCGGGATCAAAGCTTTCAAGCCAATTTAAATTACCCAGTCTGCGTTTTACTTTATTCCATATACATATGTATGTACCTACGTAGTTTTAACATGATAGTATGTACTTTGAGTATCTGTTTCTTTTAACAGCGTGTATCAATAGCGTTCGTCTTTCTTTATTAAAGATACGAACTTTTGTCCCTTTTAAACAAACAGACTATAATATTTATCAGCTTGGATCTTCATATCACAAACAAAACAAATACATGTATGTATAAGACGTTCAAGTTTGAAAAAATGCACAGTGTATCACTAGTGTATGTAGGTTGTAATCTTGTAATTGTAATGTGCTTGTTTTGTGTGCCTTTATGTTATAATTCACCAAGATTGACTGAGAACTGCTCCGATGGAACCGTTAAATTATTTTTAATGGAAGTATCGTAATTACAATTCAGATTTATCATACTTTGATGATGGAAATTGATCAACCGAATAACCATTGAAATTTTCGACAATTCATACACGGTGTTTAAACTGTGTAATATTTATTCTCAACTACAGGCATAGGTCATATGGGACTAAATTGAACATGCAAAATCATGTGTTCGCGTATTTTAATCAAACATTTCCACTGCACTATTTGAATTGATACGCTCTTGATGCACCCTACAGATTTCATTTCAATTGCATTTAAAATTCAATGCAATTCTGTTTTACTGACAACCGCATCTGTTGACAGATTTCACATTCAGTCGCGTCGGTGCAAAATGTATTCCCGTGAAAATAATTTTGTATTTCTGGATTTTCAACATTAGTATATTTTAAAAAATCCTTTTCCAATTTACGCGCTTACATTTGTATCCCAAATGGAGCGTAATCATTCGAATGGATGACTAATTAATTAATGGCATTCGACGAATTTCGAAATATGTCGATTTTAGAGATAGATTTTCCTCTCTTCGTTTATTTATTACCACATTTTCGTTAATATTATGTTGTGTTATATTGTAATATGTATGTACATATTTATATCTGCGTTCTGTCGTATGAAACGTCTGCTGAAATATACTCGAATTTTGATTTACCGCAAACAACATTTATTCACCGTCATTTACATACATATATTACACTCACATACGTACATGTAAATAAATATGTACCTGCCTATTCTTCGTACATTCTGCGAAATTGTAAAATAATATGAGCGAATCAAATTAGCAATGTACCAGAGCGGAATAGCGGAAAACCATCGAGGAAAACGGCGAATATTGTTCTTATTCGAGTGTTTTGATTTTAAGCGTTGTTCACAATATCGAAATTTATTAACGCAAAATGATCGTGTTTATTCGCTTTCGTGAGTTTTAAAATAGCCGCGAGTGCTACTTAACTTTTCAACTTTTTGAATATTTCGATGAATAACCTCATCGTATTCGCAAAATATAATTATCCGAAGGACGTCCATTATTTTAAGGCTGTATATCGTATTATATAATCGCAAAAACAATAGAGAGTAAGTCCATGTTATACACGCGAGCCTTGAAGAAAATTTTAACACTTTTGTTGTAGATAAAAATTTAACTACACAGCTTAGTTGATCAATTTTATTACAATCATAAACACTTTTTATAGCTCTATATTAACTATAGTATGTTACGATGGGTTATTTTATTATTTATTATTTTAAGGCAAGAAGTTTAAGAAAACATAAACGTAACTGACGCAATTGAAAAAAGTAAAAATCATCATGCATTACAGTACAAATTTCAATCACAAATATCTTTCTAATCTTAAAATTGTAAAACTTAGGACATTGTAATAAAAAAACAGTTAAATACAGAATCCTCCTGCGATAATTCAAATAAACCAAAACGATATTTTTTTTTACTCAAGTTCAAATCAAATGCAGAATATCTTCGTTATGCACGCAACTTTCACAAAATTATTTCAAAAATTATATTTCCAAAGGGCAGACAGTACAACATTGTAACACTATTTTAATTAAACTGTATTGTGATAATTCATTAAAACAGCAATTTTAGTATAAAACAAAAATTTTTGCTTATGTACAACAGAATGACCCTATACCTACATATATTATTCATTCATTCAAATTTTACATGAAGCTTATCCTTTGTGATCTCGACGTAAAATTACCCCTATCGAACATATGTAAGCTGTATCTACATACATATAGCGATATCATCCTTAATCTTGCGTTTCCGATTAAGCTAATTATGCAAATATGCCGTGAGCGTGAAATATTTATTAGGTTTGGAAAATTCAAACCCAAAGTTATCCGCAAGTATTTTGCTAAGTATTTACCTATGTATACTGTAGTTTGTGCAAAGCAACCATGCATTCAATCATAACCGTGAAATTTCAACATTCTGCAAGTAAATTGCTATCCCAAAAATATCTCGTTCTATAAACGTTTTTATTTATATATTCATATGTACATATGTAGATACATATTGTTATGGACATATCGAGGAATGATCTCAACTGTGTACCGCGTCACTAAGTAATACACATCAATTATGGTATCCAACTGTGAGTTCGCCCAGTTTCCTCGTTTTGAGTTTAATGAAACTTTTATACGTAATTTAATACAACGTATAGTACTGTGCATTTTTCCGCATATTGTCTATCATTTAAAACTTGCAAGAATCAACCGTTTTTATAATAATTCACAACAACCATTCGGTATTCGCTTAACGGACGTCGAAAGTTTGTGGGAAATCGTGGATTTTTCCGTACTACGAGCTAGAAAACCAAAATTTTTAGATATCCACAGTTGAAGTCTATTACTATATCTGCCCATCATAAAATTTCCAATCTTTTATCTCTTTGTTCGGAAAATACAAGTTCTCCAATGTCCACTAAGCGTTTTTTTTTTTATTCCATTTTACTTTAACAAAATTAGTACACAAAATAGAACAATGTAATTAATTAACATTAAAAATTCATACATCCGTTCATAAATGATTTTAATTGATCCGTTTAAAAGTGAAACTCGGGGAAACTATTACGAAAATATAAATTTTCATCCTTTGTCTCGATTTACATGAATTCTGTACATATGTACATATGTACATACGTAATGTGATACATTTAACGTTAAAAGTTATCAAGTTATTAACGTCAAACGTTTCTAGCGAATAAACGTTAATGTACGATCATATTTTATGCTTAACTCCAACGTGTGTCGATATCAAATAAATTATGATCAAATTCATCGAATTGACGGGAGCTTTTGTTAAATCGTCCGATCAAATGTCAAAAGATGAGGTCAATTTTCAAAGGGCATTATGATGCATATTATCATATCAATCCATATATTGGTGGGTATTATGGCAATTTTTTTGACAAAGACTATTTTGCATATTGACCACAATGGAGCGACACATGATAGCGAAAGGGCTGAATTGACGTTTCATAATCAAATTCGCAAATATCCCTCGGGAAGGACTTTCCGATTTTAATCTGCATACAAATCACGCTACTCTACATAATTATTTACATACGCGCGTCGCTTGCAACGAAATGCATTTTAAAACTCGGTGCATATTCGCCATTGCGATTATGAAACCTCGTCACCGAAAGCATTTCCATATTTTTTTTCCGACGACGTACATTATTACTCTGATATTTTCCCCATCTTTTGAATGCACAATGTGTATATATTTTTTTACATATGTACATACATACGTGAAAGTTGAACGGATCGCTGCAAGTTTTTGACACTCGTCGGGCCGCACGTATGCCATTCAGGATTGAAGCAAGCCTTTTTTCCTCGTTGGCCTTTTTTTTTTATACACGTAGTGTTTTATTTTTTGACCGTTTGTATTTCGAACGGGCTGTCATTTCGCCGTGTTGGGTGTTCGAAGCCTCAAATTGACCATAACGGATCATGCGATCGCGTAAAAGCCCCTTTTATTCGCGTGTTCGGTGACGTAAAAGCTTTACGGACGAAAGCTTTCATTGCTCGAATGAAATTCGACAATATTTAAGCTTAAACGTTCACTGGTGGGAGAATGGGAGAAAAAAAAAAAACAACGTGTGCCTCGCGCCGATTATATATGTACATATTTGAAATTCCGGTTGAAATGTTCGAAGCGTTCAGCGCCGCGGGATGAAAATTTTTCAATTTCATTCCATGCGTTAATTCTGAAGCTTTTTAACGTCAGCGACTGCATTGGGATGGAAAGTTCGCTTTTCCGGCTGTTGCGTAAACAAAATTTTTTCTCCCTCAGCTTCAGTTGTACGTAAAAGTTTTAGTCCCGTCAAGCACAAAAAAATCGTACCTTTTTACTTTTTTTCCTCTCTTTTGTCAATTTTCTAGTATTGAAATTGCAAGTTTTCATTTTCGCTCAATACAAACTGGCTCCTACTTCTTTGTCCTTCCGTTCGTATTCATATTATTTCAGAGAAAATATTGTACCTACTTCCTGTTTATTGCGCATGATACTTTGGAATCAGTCTCACATTAAAATATCATAAATAAATATATTCGTTCGAGTTCAGTGATACAAATATTATTCGAATACATACAGCGACGTAACTGTTTTATCGTACACAATAACGAATTATGTATACTTTGGTTTGTGCTTCAACTCGTTTAACATTACCATACTGCGGTAAAGCTTCTATCGCTTTTCACTATAAACACTTTTCATATTTGATTCTATTTTTGAACGCTAGACTAAAACCGAAACTCTCCCGACAAAAACCGATCTTCGTCGCCGATGTTTGATGTTTCATTTACTGTCATCTTTGCGACGGTCATTTAATGTCAATTGTTTGTTCGATAAAAGTACACGGTCGTAACGTGTTTAATTCGATGTTTTTGTTAAGTAAACTTGTTTCGTTGTAGCAACAGTCGAAAAAATCTAATAAATCTTTCAACGATACATATGTATGTACCTACTCGTAACTTTCAGTACGCCATCTACACGGTGGTTCATAAATAAATATCTTTCGCGGCGAACAAAGTACACCAGTATCGTCCCGAATACATTTCAAAGGACAATTCGTTGCAATCGACTATCGAGGAAATAATGTATTCGTTTAATTTTGATTTCATTCCACATAGTCGGGTCGCTTCATTTTAAATAATAATATGTATACGCCGCCGAGTTAATACATACATTGTATCGTTAATTTGACCCGGTGCATTGATACAGTTTAACGGCTATAACCGAATTGGACAATTATGCGGTTTAACGGAGAGTATTGATTGAATCCCAATCTAAGTATGTATGTATATAGCATAACCGATGCAAAATTTAATCGATCGATCGTCACAATTGTACAAATTGATATTTCAATCAATCGACCCATAACACTGACTGGTGCGATTCGACGCTCGTGTTCCGCTTCGAATACGAGACGTCACAAACTCACAGCATCCCCCTACTTAGTCGAATCTCAAATTCGATTTATCTCTATGGGGGTGGGTGCTTAATGGGGAAGACTAAAGCACTCGCAAGGCCGTTTCGAGGGTATTTTACCTGTGATTTGGCAGAAAAATCGCCGTTGACGTCGAAAAATCGAAGCGGCGAAGGCTTTGCCGCGATATTTTTCCCCCTTTTCGATAAGTGGATTCGCCGTTTTGTGCTCGGAGTGCGAAAATTCAACGTAACAAGTCAAACAATTCCCATTTCCTAATCAACTTTTCGTCGGAGTTTTGGGAAGCCCACTCAAAAATGCGACCCTTTCAAATTGACTAATTGTACCTGCTTTGGCGAGTCCGCGTCGTTTTCCCGTTTTGAGACCCGTGTCTCGAAAATATTACTCTGTCCGGTTTTTATTGCATTGAATTGCCTAAAATTTCATTGTTCATACTTTGAATGAAATTTGTAATTGAAAAAAAAAAAAAATTAACCGTCGTTATAATCAAAAATAAAGTAAAAAAAAACGCGAGTCATTCAATAAAATAAAATCACATTGTAGACGACAGCAATTATAAACAACTGTTCGGTTTCAGTTTATGGTGAGCTTTATGAACATGCACTTGCTGGAAAAAGTTTAATATTTTGCTCTCATCCTCTACCGTAAAAGCTTTCAACCTCACTTGACAATTTATATAATTATCGATATTTCTATCCACAAAGAAATTGGCTTGATTTTTAATTAAAAAGTAATTCACTTGGATGCACTTTAGGCACAAGTCAATTACAATGTACATATTTATGTATAACGACTTCCGTGGTTAAACAAAAGCTCTTTTCCAAAGTTTTTTCATTGAAAGTATAGGAAAACTAATTAACCCATCCAAATTAAAAACCTAGAATCTCTAATATTCCCCGTTGGCAACAGTTGAGTTGACAACAATATCTTAACTATTTATGTAATCACAGATTCATACATACATACATATGTATGTATGTACATATGTACATACGCGGGTTGCATTGAAATTGTTTCGGCTTGCAATATGTACATATGTATGTACGTGTACACTGTACAAATTGGTATACATACATGCATGCATACAATATGATCTGTACAATTTTGAATGAAGGCTAGGTTTCTTTCCACCATTTTATCAATCTCGAGTTATTTAATGTGTACGTACATATAAGGGTGAACTTTTATCACTTTAAAACTTTTTTTCACACAGAAACCCGTCGATTGTACGCTGTAACATCGTTCAAACATCTATGCATGTGCATTGTTTATTTATCGCTGATTTCGTTCAAACTCAAATTCGTCAAAGTTGACGTAATTCAATCGAATTTGATTTTGTTCAATTAAGTATAATTGCAACGGACGCGTGATAGATTGATTCCGTATCATTTATTTTTCTCTTTTCATACGTATAATGACCGATTCGTATTTACAATATGATAGGGAAGCGGGCTAGGCGGTCACATTAGAGCGATTTTCTTCACTGCTTTACCATTTTGTTGTTTTGCAGCGGGAATCGTGAAAGCTACGGTAATTCTAATCATACTTTCATTCATTCCGTGTTGTGTCGACGAACCTTGTGGTGAATTTTCGCGATCAGCAAGTGCCAATAATCGATTCGCAAAACGGCATTCGCCTTTGTTTCTTCGGCGCTTTGTGTTAATCCGTAGAACGATAAGCATCGAAATGCCTTTTCACGGCTCGTTAACTTTACGGTCACACTAGGGATGCTCGAATAATCCACATACATATAATACATACATACATTCAACCCCGTTGCCCTTTCTGGATGATTCAATCTTCTCGACGTACGAATGGGACACGTTGTCCATTGTTTTCGTATAAAATAAAGTAAAAATGCTCGGCTCGTGTACATTTTTGAAGCGTATCTGTTTCATCAAAACACCCTGTTGCCCTTCACACTAATCAACGACAGTCTAGTCTAGACTCTGGACAGTCGTACATTACATTATTAGTTGTTTTTGTATATTTTCCTCCCCTGATATTAAATACGTCGTCACCTTATACTTATAGTTGTTATCACTGCAAGCTAATAAATACATATAACATCTTCGTTATATTGAAACAAACAATCAGTTGCGACAGGCCATGGCCTCGTCAATCCCCGCCGCAAAAAATCCTTTCTAAGAAAGAGTCTCGAAAAACAAACAACAAAAATAATAGCAAGTAAATTTCATACTTCGTTAATTTAACTTATTTTTATTATACACAATACACGGGGATTCCGAATTGAATTGGAAACCTTGCAAGAGTCGTTCAATGTTCTCGGATACATAACTACTTATATGCATGTATAAATAACACTGTGTAGTTGCAATATGCACCACTCCATTCATTTCTACGAGAACGACTTTTTTTTACAAAGGCAATTGACAATCTGATTCGCAATTTGAAAAGACTTGCGAAGTCAATTAATGAAAAAAAAATTCGACCCCAAGAACAATCGACAAATGAATACCAGATTATTAGATTGACGTGTAGAGTGAGAGAGCGGGGTTTCAATTTCGTCTCGTTACGAATTTCCATCTTAATCTCATTAAAAATATCCCCCTACGACCCTTTTGAAATTGAACGAAAACCCGCTCTTCCGACCAGACAATTGGGGGAACCGAACAACTCGATGGCCGTGAATAAATTGCTAATTATCAAAAACAACATTTCAAAATGTACACGTCCAAGTATATTAATTGGTAATTCGACATTGATTCGATGTACTGTTGATAATATACCATACCTATGTATGTACATACCATATGTACATACACTAGTCGAGTTTGAATTGACGCGAGGCAATCGATTAACATTTCAATAATTAATCGCAATTTTCACATGCGTCTTTGCGTGGAGCTTTTAAAATGCGAAAAAAAAATAATACGAGTGAAAAACGTGAAAGCACTCTGCGTGGGCGCTTTGAGAGCTTTTCGCATTACCTTTGGAATATTGTACGTAACTGGAGATAAACCTTCAACTCGATCGTATCCCATCGCCAGTTCAATTGTACGTTGATCTAAAAACGCCCTTTTCGAAATTATTACTATACTGACTAATTTATTAAAATTAACTAGACCGAGTAACTTTCGTTACTTTTCGATTTTAAACGCGGTACTGTTTATTTCGCTTCGGCGTAAAAGTCGTGTGCTGAAACTCCAATATGCAATGATATTTCACTTACATACATAAAATATAAAGGTGGGTAAAAAAACTGTCCCGTTTTAAAAAAATTATACCTCTGATACTAATAACGCTACGGCGATGAAGGTAAAAGCATTTTAAAGTTCATATCAACCTCTTTATTGTGATGTGGTGGGTTTTGACAAACAGATATTTGTTATTGCCAAAATTAGCGTTTGAAAAGAAATTACATTTTAATATATGTATGTATGTATGTACATATCGATGGGTTAGTGCACAGATATTGTATGTCCAGTTTTTACCAAAATTGAGTTGTCATACACAAAACGTCCATCTGCATCAAATCTTCATGTTTAAAAAGTACTGTATGTCCAAATAGTATATTTGAGATGATATTGCCTTATTCAATTATATAATATGTCCATTTCATGCATGTCCGACTGTCATTTATGCAATTATATTGTATGTCCAATCACTCCTCCGTAAAACTTGAAACAATTCTTACCAGTTTTAGAATATTACACTTTAGGAAACATACTTTAAAAGGTAAATAAATTTTCAACGATCTGGTATACATAAATTACTTTAAATGGAAAAACCTGAATTATCCCAGCATCTACATATGTAAACTACAAACTTAAAATTCGATTATCTCAAAACATACAAAACTGGACATACAATATCTGTGCCATCGATAATATTCATAGTTTTCCTTTGTTTTTATACTTGAATATTAATTTTTGATCACAGCACCAGTTTTTCTTTCGAATTACTCAATATAAATCCATATTTAGTTCATTTAAGTTTTTCAAACTGCAATGTATGTATGTATGTATATGCAAATTGCGTGTACATACATACATACATAGTGTTGTAAAATTCTCGAGAATAATCTTTTGGAGAATTATCTACATATTTTAGAGCATCTGAGGGGTTTTTATACTATTCCGTTGCAACTAAGCCTTCTCCGAAAATGGATAAATTCATGTGAGCGGTAAATATGAGGGAGGACATGAATAAAAGTAATTAATTAATGCAAAAACATATTTAATAATAATTTGATATTTACATACATACATAAAGATGAAAATAACAACTGTACATATTTAATCAGATTCTGATTCTAACACAATTATATCTAAGTCTGATTCATTACATTCATCAGCTTCTACATATTTTTCATCCTCTGTCGGCTCTTTTTCTGGATTATATGAATCTTCGCGTGTTAAAATTTTCAAATTGTAAGAAATGTAAGTTAATTTTCCTGCCCTTTTTGCCGAATTTACTGAAACTTCTTTCAGTGGCGGCTGTTGTTGGTGAATATTCTCGGAACATTCTCGACTCACAACACTACATACATACATATATGTACATACATACACGTGCAAATTATAATGTGTCTCAAGAGCGACGTGTACTCCAATAATTTACAATGGAAATGCAAACAATAGGCTGATTAATACGTCAATATGCACTATGTGGGCACTTAGATGCGGCTTTGACTTTACATGCGTACTGATATTTAATCCGGGTCCGATCATACGTAATGTATGTACTGTGTTCATTACTTCGACTAGACTTAGAGCTTTCGCAAAATCAATCACGTGTCAACGGATTGACAACGGTTGCAAAATTCGTCTTATCTAAGCCATTTTGACAGAATCGATCAACTAATCCGAAAATTCGTGTACTGAAAGCTTTTGTGAACGCTGTAGATATGTACATACATATGTTGTATGTAAACGGTCAGTGAGCTTTCATTGAGTTTTTAGTATTGTAATTTTGCTCCACGTACCTACAGTCCTACACCCTTTAAACACATTCGAAAACAATTTTCCTTCCCCGTTTCGATACGGCAATGTTATTTAAACAGTATTGGGGGAGTTGGGAAAATATTGCGCATTGGTAGCGGTGCACTTTTTAATTCAATATTTACATTCAGTCAGTTCAAAGGGCTTTCAAACGATAAGTACTCGTTCAATGAGCTTGTTCACTCTCGCCATTCTCATTTCCGTTCGGCGTTCTATTGATGTTTGAGCTTTCAGCGTGACTGTCGTTTATAACTGGTACAATTTTTATTGTCTATGTATACATTTGCATCGATGCAGCCACTCTGAAAATTAATTAAAATTTGCAATGCACATTGTATACAGTAACGCTTATCACTATATGACAGTATTTACAATTCGAAATGCACTACGGTCGTCTGTCCCTTTGTCCCTTTGCGATTAAGTAATCAATAGCGAATTTTGCAAAAGTACTTGCTGTGATGCAGTGTCCTACATACAATATTTGATTGCGTTGGAATCTTTTCCTTTATAGCCATACAAAGTTTTATTTCATCCCGCGATTCATTTTTACGCTGTCGGCCAAGAATAATAATAAAGTATGTTAGATCAAAGCGACATGTAATTACGCGCACTGAAAATAAACTTTCATTTTCAGTGCAAATTTTATATCTACATAGTAATGGCGACTTCGGACCAATCAAAAATTTAATCTCTATTATATGTACATACATACATACTAGTCACTAATGTGTATTTGCGATGGTATAACATCAAATCCACTCGGCCCGATGTACGGAAAATTTCACTACATTATTCAGCGGGTCTTTTCGTATTATGAATTTTTTTTTATAACGTGTGCCGTCTTGAAGATTTCGAATTTTTTGCAAAATCGAACTACATATGTACATACATATAAACCGAAATCATTGGTTTGTCATTGAGAAATTATTTGTTATTCGCAATTCAAATAGCACCCTAGCAACATGGGGTATTTAAAGCTCGGAATAAATAAAATAATATGTTGATACGATTTTATTATTATGGTCAATTTTCTTATTTGTTACAAGCTCCTTGTCTCGGATCTATTTTCATACGAGTGTGTTTTTGATATACAGCAACCTGTACCTTCCAATTATTTATTATACGTACCTGAGAGTTCTTCGTCTCACTTCTCGGAACGTAATATACAATATAATGTAGAAAATGCTCCTCCGCATTTTCTCTCGCATACCTACTTTATTTATTATATTTTTTCTCATTTTGAACTAGTCTGCGAGATGCACTTCCGCAATTTGATTTTCGCACAACTTCATACATACCTATGCATGTCACCTCTCTCGCCTTCGAACTTTCGAACCCGACCTGTCGAAACCTTCTATATACATACATGGTATATACACCATATACATTATATGTACAGACGCGATCGATTATCTCAAGTTTTAGAGCGTGCCAAAAATGATTTAACGTCGTTTTACCACGTCGATGTCGGCTAATTGGCACAGTTGGTTCACTACGCTACCCCTACTCGGTCGCATCCACGAATATTGATTATTCCGGATCCGGAAATAAATTCCGGATCTATTATTATCGCGTCGTCGAAATTCGCAATCTGTAACGAGTCGGTCGTAATTTATCCGGAGAGCCGGATCCCGAAAAGCGACGATCCGTGAGAGAAACGATTTTCCACCCTTGAGCGTTGTATTGTGTTTGTTTGTCATGTCGGATTATTCGACACATTGTTGAAATACCTCCATTTATCTATTATTTATTAACGATTAGGATAAGGTAGTTATGCCGCAACGCTACCTACATATGTACATATGTACGTACCTACGTCTTTAACAATAGATTATGAAACGTTCTACTTCTAATTAGGTGTGTTAAAAGGGAACCGAGAGTCAATTGAATTTTAGTGGCTAGAACACTTAGAGAGTAATCAAAATTATCATTATTCTATTTTTACATAATATATATAAAAAAATTACAATCAACTCATTGGTTTATCGACGAATGAATGATTTGTATATAAAATTTCCTTATAAAGTGTGTTTTTTCGGTAAATTTTTTTCAATCGCTTATTGTTGCAATAATAGTTATCCGCTTCGGAAAAACTACAATATCGTTGGAAAGAGGATTAAATGGGCTTTCAAATGATGTATATTTAATCATCCAGCGTTTTTTTTGTTTTGGAGACATAAACTTTTGATTATTCCCATTGTACTGGCACTAACTGAATCTTTTTGGATGTATGCGGTGTGCATAACTCACTAAAGTCGGTAGAATATTGGACCTACGAACTGAAACTGCATGGCTAGATTCGATTTTATCAATGGTTTCGATTATTGTTATATGTATGTACTTGCTGACAAGATTTGGATGTAATTAAAATCAAGATTGTACATTATTATATCTACATAGTATTCATTATTGTATCTGCCCATGCAAAAAATTGCTATCTCTTTATTACTTTGTGCGGAAAAATGAACGTTTTCCATTGTCCCAATAAGCGAGCGATACTTTTATTTCTATCGCATCCAAAAGGCAACTCGAAACCACTGCATCTTTCCCTCGTTAATTCACTATGATAGATGTGAAAATGTTTGTCAAAAATTTGAGAGTGTGAGCTTGAAATTAAGTACTCCACTTTAACTGGAATACATTAGTTGTATGGGAATTTTTCTTTTTTATTGATTAGGTATTATCTCCTGAAAACGAATCAATTTTCTATTTGATTTCGTAATACCTATACATATGTATGTACATTGATACATACAAGCTGTAGTATCCAGCATTACATTAATGCATTTTAAACTGCAATCTTGTAAACCAAAATAAAACCGATTGAAAATTGTGTGTAAAATTTTCATCGAGAAAATGTTGCAAAAATCGGTAAAGTAGATACGACGCTCTCAGAGACGAAACCATCTATTGCCTTTTTTTACATATAAACTAATATTACTAAAACTCGTACGTCCGCAACTGAAATGTAATGTAATTTCGACGCTAGCCTCTATGATTGATTAGATTTGCGCAATTTTCCGCTGACCGGAAGCGGAAGTGTCGCTTTTCCTGGAAATTTACATTTTAGCGTACCGCAAATGACATTTGCAAGCGCATTACCGTATACCGCCTCTAAAATGACTTATGTATATATGACAGCACATACATATGTATGTACGTACATACATGCATACATACATACTAAAGCTTGTGACATTTCAACAGTACACATTCATCCGAAGCACACTTCTCTGATTCAGTTCAAATTTGGCTTCATCACTTTCAGAATCAAACCGAAGAGCTATAAGTTTCCAATGAGAAAATCGCCGCTTCCATTCTGCTACATTTACTACATTCTACATTCTATTCCTATTTGTGGATAAAAGTTTGCGGTTAGACTGTTGCAACATCCATTTGTCATTTGCCGTTCGTATAGGTACTTCATACGGGTACTCAACCGATCGAACATGAAACAAAATTAAGTCGATCCCGAATACGATTTCGCTTTGTCAAATTTGAAATAAATATTGCTTTCCGTTTTTTTTTAATACAAGATTGTGACTTTTAACCTATTTTTACACAATATTTTTTGATTTATCATTATATATACATATAATAGCCCTATTCCGACTGTGTGTCTGTCTGTATGCTGATAACGCTCGCCGATGTAAATAATTAAAAAAAACCAGAACGTCGCGCGAGTGGGATTTGAACCCAGTATCACCAGTTCGATAGAGGGTGTGCTTACGCTTTCAACCAAACGGAGGCGATGACGTACATGCTATAATCGGCCAATATTAATTATTTAAGTGTTCGCGACTTTGCTAAATTGCTACGTTTTTGTATTATAAAGCGCCATCTATACAACAACTATAAAACTATTAAATTTAATATTATTTTTCAGCACGGGTGATGAGAATCCGCTCCGTTGATATACATATATTCAACGGGCTTACACTAGTTATATACATAATACAATGGTAATTAAATTTTACCCTGAATTTTCTTTAATGCTCCAACATTTTTACTTATCAAACATTGTTCTCCGTCAGTTGTTACGCTTACCATTTTGTTCCATTGTAAATTATATTTTGTTAAGCAATTTTCAAATATATCAACCGCAGTTGTTTGGTCTTTAAGAGATTCCATTGAAAGAAGCTCTTCAATAATTTCAAATTTAGACGTACCTATGTATGTATCTACATATGTACATACATACACGTATGAAAATTAATAACTGTGCGGTATCCTTTCGATTGCTACTTACGTCGAGACCTCGATCGAGTACCATGCTATCGATTTTACATAATACTGATAATAATTGCTCATTCAAATTGGTACTCGTTATATTATTTAAATTGAGTTATAATAGGTAATAACCAATTATTCAATGTATTATATATTCAAATTTTTCAGAAATACGATTACATATGTACATATATGTAAGCCGTACATATAATTATGTAATCGGCTCGCGGGTCGCACAAAAATACGCATCGGGCCGCATGCGGCCCACGGGCCGTAGTTTGCCCAAGCCTAGACTAAACGGTCTTCCTGGGCTCGTGCTTATGGATTAATGATCAAAGGAATTTATTAACAAGGAAGGAAAGTTATTTTTTCATGGTGTGCATTTCTTTAATCATTGGTCTTTAGGTACACTAGCTAATTTATCAAAAGAAGTCAAGATCTACTCTATTACTGTAATACTGCACGCTTTCTTCAATTCAAGACATGTGTTCTTATGAGATTACGATTGCATTCAGCAATGCGGAGACGTTTGATCAACTTGATGAATGTTTACGTTTTGCTACAAGTAATATTATAAACCTAATTATTATTAAAAATAGCCAATGATGCCTTTTTGATAAAATGTAAAAAAAAATGTTTCGAGAATGTTTCTGCTCTCCTCCCCTAGACAGATAAATAAAAATATAAAAATAATAGCACTTCGCATATTTTTATCGTAACCTTTGAAAAACTAAAAGGAATTTAACATAAAATTCTTATAAGATTCTTAATAGTAATATTATATCCGTACTTCCCGATAAATTTTGCATGGAAGTAGATCGCCATACCAATTAAAATAATAAAAAGTAGCTCCAAACTGAAAAAAAGTTGAGCACCCTTGATATACTCGTATTTTACTACCCATAGTATTTTCCTTCAATCCTCGTTATAAAAAATATCGCGACTCGTTATTTTTACATTTTATTTTATTTTACGAGTACCCTATGGGTGTATGTATGTTGCACTCTCATCTGTGTACGGACAACATATTCCGCACAAAGGGATTACAATCGGACATTCGTAATTATCAACAGATACACGTCAAAGTCGAGATTTTCAGTCGCTCGGACACAACATTGCACGTTCATTATATTTTTAATGAAGAGCTTCATTACTGCCAGACAACGACGTGTCCATTTAAAATCGACCATTGCTAACGATGCAAACGAATACTATCATTTTTACATATCGAGTCGTTGTTGGTATGTTGTTTCTTTTTTTTTTTTACTTTTGGGGGGAGGGAAATGCACGGTGATTATATTTTGCAATTCAATTAACAACTTTGCCAGACTGAGGACATTCGATACATGCTTTGTTGCGAGCGATAGTGCACGTGTTTGTTTTACCATTCGCGTTCGATTTAAACACTGTATCGGACAATGAAATTACAAAATAAATAGGGAGGGAAAACGCCCACCCCTTTAGCGGAAATTCATATATCATATTTCATACATTTTCCGTACAGATTGCTTGCAACGCAAAGCTGCAATGTCGCGCTTTGCTTCCATCCTACATATTACATACTACGTGCTATTATTATTATATACACTTTCGTGTCTCATCTCGTTTATTTGTCACATACATAAGTTGAAACTTTTCAATTATTTTATACGAAAGCTTTAAATATGTACACATATTCGTACATATGTAATGCTCCCTTCACTCGAGAGATGCGAAAGAAATATCCATTTGCCACTGTCTTTCAGTTGCAGCCGGCTTTTACGGCAATCGCGCTCCGACAGTGCATTTGCATTGCATTTAATTTGTTTCTTTGAACATTTCACACTTTTTCCAATGCCATATTTATTCCTGTCTGCACTGGTGAATTTAAATTCTCTGTAAAAGGGCACCGCCTTCAATCCACAATGTCGTCGATGAGGTGTGATGTAATTTGAAAATATTTCCGTGCCTCGGTTCGAAATGGAGCGATGCTATAATTTAATATGACATTTGAAAGATATACATATTTGATACGAACCCAATCGAAATATTGCAAAACGTATACAGTGTACATATGTATGTGTGTATCATCATCGTCCTTTTCGTTCACCATCCACCGCTGGATGAAGGCCTCTCCAATCCTCTGCCATATCTGTCTGTCTTGAGCAATCTGCATCCAGTTTAATCCACACATTCGCAATTCATCAGCCCATCGTTTGCTCGGTCTACCTTGTTTCAACTTTTTTACGCGTTCCCCTATATCTGCCACCCTGGTCATACTTCTTACCCATGTATTCCTCTTCCGATCTCTTCGCGTTACACCGAGCATACATGTTTCTCTGTGCGCACTGGGTAACATTCTTGAATGTAGCATCCACGTTTCACATCCATGCGTCATAACTGGCACTACGCATTGATCGTATGCCTTCTTTTTTAAGCATAGCGGAATGTTGGATTTAAAAACACTGTTCATTCTTCCAAAAGCACTCCATCCTAGTTTTATTTCTTCTTCTTTACAACCAGTCATATTCACCAATTGTCCTAGGTATAAATAACTATCAACTATCTCTACAATATGCGTATCTACAGTGACTACCGTTTTGCGTGCAAAATTCATTAAACATAATTTTAATTTTATTAAAATTAATTTTTAATCCTACTTTCATACTTTCGTTACTTTTTGTAGTCGCATGCAACTATGACTATGTCGTTGGCGAATCTTAGATGGCTCAAGTGCTTTCCGTTGTACATATACATATGTATGTATATAATAAACAAACAATAAATAGTGCATTAAACATCGTACATGTATATTTTAAATGCAAACTTTCATTAAATTTATTTACCCGTCTACAAGTACATAGTTTATATGAGAATTTCTCCACGGTGTGTTGTACAATTTAGATAAACACGTCCGACAGAAGTAATTATTTAAGTGTAAGACACGAACAAAGTGCCCTCACTTCTGGACAGGGTATTTAACATTGGCCCTTTTAGTACCGAGTCACACAAAAGTATGATGCAAATGGAAACTCGAAGCAATTTCCGCAATTTTATCTACTAGACAACTTTTATTTACATTCCCCGCTCCTTTTTTCGTGTACGCGCCGAGTGCGAATGAAACTTTACTATTCGAACGCAAATTACGTACACGCGAGAGATTTCCACGTGTGTAATATCGAGTGAGGAGAATTTTTCATCATTTCATAAAGCCGAGTAGACAACGTCGCGTCCAATGTGAAAGTTTAGAAAACATAAAAGCACCACGTTCCTCAATCTGCATTACCTTAACGTCGCGTCGCGTTCGCATATCGCAAAACCTGCATAGATATATGGTTAATTGAATTGGAATATTTCATAATCGAAATTAAACAACTGTTCGAAGTGCTGAGCTTTTGGGTCGGTTGCACAGCAATATCTCAGCGAAGATTCCATTAACGAAATTTTCGACGAGCTCAATTTACGACGCTTTGATACTACCTGTCGATCTTCCGCACATTTTGCACGTAACTCAATTAGACTGGCGCTTTTAGAACGGAGCAACAGATTAAGCCATACGTAAATAGCATTATACTCGATTCAACCACCATAATAACAATATAGCAACAGTGTATAGGTAGAATAACAATTTCGAAGTGTTGCGCGTGAGTAATTTCAACTTTTACGGCCGGCGAATCTTGAGCTTTCGCTTGAGTTTATTTTCAATCCAATTGTTTTGGATATTTTTCATAAAATTCGAGACCTTTTAAATCGCTATGCGTACTACAT
Organism: Parapsyche elsis; assembly: GCA_022651745.1. NCBI lineage: Eukaryota > Metazoa > Arthropoda > Insecta > Trichoptera > Hydropsychidae > Parapsyche > Parapsyche elsis. The sequence continues at coordinate 1,176,612 of JAGVSN010000041.1, forward strand.
ATGCATAGTCTAGCATCTCGTTAGCGAAAATGCACCGGTGCCGAAGAATATACTAGCATTAAAGTAGGTATGCAATTAGTGCGGACAACGAAGTCTCCGGTTTCCACGACATTGGCATCAATTCAATGCAGATGAGACTCTTATTTTATGCACTTTTAACTTAACGGTCGCTTTAATGCACGAATGAATTAGAGTTGAATGTCGTGATTTAATTTCATTAAACGTCTACTCTGACTTTGATTATATTTGCTGAAAACGTATCAGCATTACGACTCATCATTACGCCCGGTAAAATATGAATTGTGTAATTGAATCACTTACTCGTACGCAAATTAACATTTCGTACATTTGAAATTAACGTTTGTACTGTGCGAAATACATAAGTTAAATTATACATCGGCGTGTTTTCCCAAAGGCACACTCGCATACTTCAATTCAACGTACATAATATGTATGTACGTAATAAAAATCGCATACGTCGCTCTAAGTGTACATATTGTACACAGTAATTTGATATCGTAAACTAGCCACTGCATTACATTACATTGAATGGGTTGTTACTTTATGCGCTTTACACTTTTATATAACCACTTTCTGAAATCAAAAACGTCACGTTTTACTACGTTTACTCGCGTGAAAAGTGTTTCATTGTATGGGTATATAAATATTATATATGTACATGCAATATTCTTCCGTGAATATAACTTTTTACTGCACTTCCAAGATTAACGATATGATACAATATAAACCTTCTTTAAATATTTTCATTTCATCCTTTGAAATTGCTAACTTTCCACACTTGATACTAATACGCTTGCTGTATAAAATCAAAGTTGCATTTTATATTATTCTTCGGCATCGTCGAGCGTATAGTAATTGCATTATCTGTGTGTTTCGTGAAGTTCATTCACAATGAGCTTAAATTATTTATTAAGCGGAGCTTTTTTTAGATCGCGTGCGCTTTTGTTATTTCATTAGCTATAGTACCTACATATGTACATACGTATGCTATTAAGTGAAACATTTGCGATGCGCACTCACTCTCCGCTCGTATTTGGTTTTAATTAAAGTCCGCACATTTAGACAATGAATATATGGCGGAAAAAGTGGCGACAATCCATACGTCGAATATGCATAATCACATTTCCAATATGAATACCGAAATAAGCCTTATTTGTGTAGAGATAGATAGCGATAGATTGACCCGAGCACGCGCACCGTGTTTCATAAACGAATGAAAATAAAAATGGATTAGGTATGTATATTATGTATATGTAACAAGTGTAATCAGCTTAACCGAACGTGTCCCAACAAATATATTAAATAACCCCTTTTAATTGCTGCTTAGTGGTTTTTGTTTTGTGTGTGTTTTTATTATTTATTTTTTATGTATTTTTGAAAGCTCCAACCGGCGCTATAGCTATAAAAAGTTCGCATAAATCGTGACGGCAATAAATGCTTCGAGAGCCGACAAAAGAAAACGCTCCAAACATTAGATTTTGCTGTAAACAGAGCCGCTGAAAAAGAACACTTCGTGAACAGCAGAGAGGGGAAAAAAAACAGTTGTTCTCCATCTTAGATCGCTCACTTATAGAAAACGATGCGAAAAGTTTTGATTACACACTCAGTCGATCATTGAACGTAAACTTACATAGAGACAAATTGTTGGACGTCCACTTAGTAATACATATGTACATATGTATATTTAAAGTATACCAGTACACTTCCATGCTGTTTCATATCAAATAAAATCATAGATATTATTTATTCGGTGCCTTGTTATGTTAAATTCAGTATAGGGAAGTTCCACGTCACACGTACAACATTCGAATAACATCACTTTTGGTGCGAATTTTATCGAAATTTATCTGCACAGTTATTATAATATTAAAAACACTTATAGTAGCTCTATATTACTTGTAGAAATGCTGTCGCGAAAGTTTATTTTGAAAGCAGAAAATTTCAGAAAACAAAATCGTCACTGGCGCAACTGAAGAAGTCATTTCAATCCCACTTATCTTTCAAATTAAAATACTTAGAGCACTGCAATAAAAACAGTTAAATACAGAATCCTCTTGGGATAATTTAACTAAATCAAAACGTAAAAATTTCTCTATGTTTAAAAGTAAATGTATAATATCCTCGTAACGCACCCAACTTTCACAGAAGTTCACACAAACAGCTTTTCGAAAAGACAGTACCCTCAGTATTACTATGTAAAATCAAAAAAATAAATTAGTAACCATTCGAAAATAGAACACCGCGACAGTATTTTACATAATAAAACAATACTTCGTGACGATAAATTAAAGCGGTAATTTCGAATGCAGCAATTATTGTACTGTACAAACTAACGTATCGCAATTGTCCTGGCTTGAATTATTAATTATCTCAATTATTTCCTCACTCGTACTTATTATGTATGTACGTAATACCTAATATATCGATAAATATCTACAGCTCGCGTGAGCCGCTTCTACATATGTACAATATAATATCAATATTTATTATTGTAAGTACAACGAATTGCACTTTCGATAGACTTTTTTTTTTGAGGCAATCGTACGCATGATAAAGTCAAACCAATCAATTAGCCTAACCAACAGTTTAGTATGTGTGTATGTATAGGTATGTACCATGCATATATTGAAATCGGCTTACGGTTTTGTGAAAATCCGACCATTTCAGTAGCATTGTATTGTATGTATGTATGTAATTGAACTGTACTGGGGGCAAATGTTAAGTACCTAATGGCAATAATCTCTTCAGCGCGAACAATGCTAATTGGAATTGCACACAAGTGATTCAAATCCTATTATGGGATTTAACGTGTGTAAAATGATCGACGTTGTTGTAATAAATTGGTATTGGTTGTACACAAATTTGATATTTCAACTGAAATTGTTTCACGTCCCGAAATCGTCAAAATTAATGTGCTGAAAATCGAAATTATGTACATTTACGTTTTATGTAAATTAAAATTAAATATTGGAATAGCTCTTGTATGAACGTATGTACGTATGTACATATGTATGTACATTATTTTATTCCATCTAACGCTTATGCGGTTTTACAATTCAGAAGTTAGTCGCGTTTTAAACTTATACAAAGTGGACACAAAGAAAACAACGATACCTGTTTTCTTTAGAAAGTTGTTTAAGTCCACATTTTATCATTTCGAGCCGTATACTGAGTTTCGTGTTCTAACTTACATACTTTGCGCTTTTATACAACAGCAAAACTTTTCTTACTTTTTCATGCCGTTCTTTCATTGATTTCAGTTAATTGTTTACTTCTTTCATTGATTTCAGTTAATTGTTTACACTGGGAGCATTGCGTAATTGCACCCCCCCCCCCCCCCTAACGAATTATGCTCAATTTTTTCGCAAACATAACTCGTAACACATCTTCGGTTCTATCGATTCAACCCCGTACACATTTTTAATACAATATTCACACAGCGAAAGCTTTGTGATACAAATTTAATTTTGATATACATAACTCGAGTATTCTTTCTTCGGGAAAGTCTTACCAACTTCCGATTTTTTTTTACATCCGACCGCAAAAAGCTCAAATGCTCATCTTTGTGTTTTGGTCAAACAAACAAACACAAAACCACCATCGCATTTTGCAATCGGCTCGGCGCACTGGGGAAAACAATGACGGATGACCTCGCCGAATGGCGTACATTTGTTTTGCGAAAAAAAAAAATAAAAATAATCAAATATCGAGATGGTCGCTCTCGGGCTTGTCGTCCGTGAACAAACAACGCTAATTATGTAAAACAAGCGACGACCGCTTCGTAATGTATATAATACTCATCGTGTGCAATGTATGCTTAATATTTACATATGTATGTATACTCGGATTGTGTGTACATAGGTAAAAGTAGGCATCAACAAGTGTGCGAAATAAGACTCCTGAAAGTCAACGACGCGAATCGTTTCCCTAATCTGAATCGTACGATTTACTGCAAAACTGAAAAGTTGAAATCTACACTCTGAATGCGTGAGATCCTCGTGGTATCACAAAAAAAAATTGAATTAATTTTTGACGTATGCCAGACTTAATCCTTAATGGTTAGAGCAATACTCTGTTGAGCGAATTTGATCCCCACCTGTCGAATGATTTTTTCGACCTTAATTATCGTCATTGGAAAAATCTGCATATTACTTACATAGTTGTGGGACGATTCCACAGAATTGGCAGCACATAAATAAATTCTTTCCACCTACCAAATCATTGTCCGTTCAATTTAAAAGGCAATGGTTTCATCACTGGAGAGTATCTTTCCGTAGTTACTTCACTAAGACATACCGTAAAATTTTTGTCAAATATGTATGTAGTAAAGACCAGTTTTACACTAAGGTGACGATATTTTACGATCAAAGTATACATATACAATATTATATGATGATTCAAATTGTTGTTTCAATTAGGACAGTTGATAATATGCACAATTGTACACACGGGCAACGCCAAGTATATACATAGGTACTACTGTTAGCATTTATACAAACGGAATCTTCAATATTTAATGCAACCTACGGATGGTATAAAATTCTAAGAAGGAAATATCGTAAAATATTTCCTTTGTAAACAAATAATAAATACCAATTACGTTCTGTATAATGGAAGAGCAAACAACTATGTATGTATGCGTATCGTGGTTTTTCTTTTGTTTTGTGATCCGATATATTGTCGGAGCAATATTAAAATTGCATGACTTTCGATGCCTTCGAAGAAAGTATAAAATTGAAACAAGACCCTCTCTAGACACACTTAATCCCTTTAGAAAACAATTACTTTTCTCGGAACTCCGCTTCCTTATTTTGCGACGCTTCAAGGGTCTTTAAGCGAATCAATTCAAACTTTTACGTAACTAAATAATTAAAATGATCGATTAATCATGTTATGTATTTCATGAAACGGTTGATATGTACAATAATGCGAGAATTCTTTGATTCAACCCATTGAAAGACAGTATGTTATATTGTATAGGCATATGAGATTTTAATGCTATATAAATTTGAACATACATATTCGCATTGTGATTTTTTGCAATAATTTTTCTACAAAATTATCAAATGATAATTTTATTGCCACTCTACGACATATGTAAATCAATAAAGTTGAGACGTTTGTAAATCTATCGCTTTTCTAGAGGATCAACTGACATTCCGAATCCATTATCGTTCGCGACCGCTTCTCGATATTAAGTTTTATTGCGTATCAAAAATAAAATAAAGTAAAAAAAATCCAGTTAAAGACCAACCGGTTATATTATATGTATGTATATACATACGTATGTATGTACTGTGTATAATTATTACAGAAAATCGCTTACAAGTTAAAAGTCAAACAACTTTATAAATGATTTGTTGGTGTGTTATTTTTTTTTTTTTACTTTTTTTTAACGTCATTTCGACCCACAAACACGTGCAGAACGGATCGTTGGCAAATTTCTAGCGATTTTTAATTCAGAATGTGGTAAGTAACGCGTTCTCCATTAGCATACTGGCTTCACATTGTCACCCGACGACAGTTTTGCAATATTGGCTTTGTCGCCATGCAAAATCGAAAATTAGAGTGTATTTCGCGTCAAAACTAGAGCTAAGCGAGAGGGTGAAAAGCTCGCAAACTTGTTTTTGCCTTGACAGATTTTCCTCTTAGAAATTTTCCGCCTTTCGATCGACGCCGCACTGCAAATTGAACTCTCGCTTCAATCAATATTCAATCTTGAAATATAAATAACAACAATCGGTCGTTAAAACATTCTATTCCACAGTTGCGTATTTGATGGCACACGGGACGAGCAGTCGTAAAACGAAAAGGTCAAACGATAAACTTAAAAAGTTGCAATTCATTTATAACTTACGATCGCACATACATACAATATAACAATTTACAGGATAAAATTAAAAAAAAAATACACACATAAACCGGTAAATTTTAGTATGCTAGGTGTTGTATACGTCCTTGTTGATTTGTATCAGGCGAAATTTCAATTAAAACAACAATTATATGTATTTGTCATTTGGATTAGAGTTCTACGTGTCGAATTGTGTATTTGTTCTATGTATGTACATATGTAATGTTAGAGATGCAGTTATCATGCCGTACGTGATATTTTACATTGATCTCGTAATACCCAGTAGCTCTTCAGGTGCACGTATTTTCCATGTTCCGTGATCACACGATTGATACATGCATCTATCTGCATACATACTCCTATATACAGCTATATTTCATCCATTGTAAACACAACGTCAAGTTACTAGTGCACGGATGCAAAGGTTCGCTAGAACTGGAGAACACTTCAGACTGTAGCAGAATCGGAAACGGAAATTTTCCATTGGTGCTTTGTGCTGTTGAAAAAACATGCGACAATATCAAATTCGAACAAACATGATCGACTTGAGCTCTTCCCATAGTATATGTATATGTATGTACAGGTTGATTCAAACATGCAAAAGATTTTGTATTTGTATTTGCGCACACATCGGGAAAATTGCTCGCGATAAAACAATACCTCGTATATTATGTACATATTATGTATGTACACTTTGACAGAAATAAGTTAATGGTACGTTCAGCTTTGCATATTAAAAATATGCATCATTTAGTAGCCGAAAAACGATTTAAGTATTTTTTTTCACCTTAAAGTAAAGGTACAGACTTACAACATGAAAGTGTTGATTTTTTGGCTCTCCTGTAAAATTTTTCTTTTGCGATATACGAGACACTGTTTTATCACGAATGGATTAAATTATTACGGTCAATTCATACGGGTGCGTTTTTTGGTGATATTCTCTAGCCATTCAAATACTTGATCCGATCGATGAATTATGGGATATTGAGTGAGCTCGACTACTTTTTTTTTTTTTTACAATACTTTCAATTGGTTCAAGTGGTTATAACTTCTGGCTAATTCTTTGTTGAGTTCTGCGTAATTTGTCTTATTACGCACTAACGTTTAATGTACACACGTACTCGGGAGGTCTCGCATATGGCGATAATTACAAATTATCGTGCCTAAATCGAATCGCCAACACTCATCACGCTCGAAACGTTATAAAATGTGCGATTAACCGTAACATAGCTTGAATGGACCTTTTCATCCTTCTAAGGACCAAATAGGTCATCAATGGACTGTACCAGCGCGACACTGCAACCGTATATAAAGATATACTCGTAATTATGTATAGGTACACTGTTGTCGATATATGTATATCACATTTGATACTATTGATAGTACCTGGCGTTGCACGTTGCCGTGAATTTTTTTTTTTTAAATGCCCATCTATTAACTAACATTTGACGAATCATCATCGAAACAAAACTTTGTCCTTATAAAGAAACATTTCCAATCACAATCAAGTACCTTGCGACAACCGATGAATCACAGAAAGTACCTATGTAACATAAAGTTTGACGCCGATCAGTCAAACGGTGACGAAATTTATATTCAAGTTTCAAAAGTGAAAGCAATTACTACAGTTACAATTGCCAGTCTAAATAAACTGTTCGGGGAAGCTACATATATCCGGTAAAAAGTATAACTATATATTTGCACGCGGGATTTACAATTATAATACTGAATAATATCAAAATGTCTCAAAAACGGTTAGCTTAAGACGTTTGATGTTGGCAAACTCCCTAGTAGAAGAATTGTATTTCTCTATTTTTATTACATTTTTTTTTTAAAACGGATTACATTTGAACGAACAAACTGTATTGCTTCTAATTATTCATTGCATTATTATATAAATGTAATAAATTGAACATTTGCCTTAATTGTGCTACTAAATCTACGTGTGTCGATTAGTACTGTAGGTTTTGTTGTGTATATTGAAAGAGAACACGGTCAAAATAATGAAAAATCACATAAAACTGATATAGAGTATAGTTTAGCAACCATTGAGTATAGCAATATAGTATAACAACTATCAACAAACCCTTTTTGAGTTTAGTTTGCACATTGATGCATATTGAAAATTAAATTACACGGTCGCCGCCGCTCGATACAATTAATTTCTACGAGAGTGCGAATTTGCATAATATTGAAAGCTTTCGCGCCCCATTCAAATTGGATTATGCAATTTCCGAGCGGGTAATTTTAAAATTGAACTATGTAGTGCGATGCTTCCCCCCCATATAGATAGATAGTTAATTTCGATACTGAGCGGTTCAATTTGGGTTTTAGCACATGCATTTACTTACACGGGTATCTACTGAATTGTCGATCGTCGAAACGACACTCGTAAAAACACTCGTAGAGCTTTGAAACGATACATTGTATCGAGGATCTATGTACATAGTGTAACCCACCTATACACACACATATGTATAGTGTTGTAAGTCGAGAATATTCTCCAAAAGATAATTCTCCGAGAATATTCGATAATTTCTTTTTTCTTGGTTATAAAACATCTCTAGATATTTTAATAGCTTTTTAGAGGACTTTAGGATATTTTAGAACCTAGTAGAAGTAATAGGACTTTCTAGAGTGTCTGAGAGCATTTTGAATGACATTTTTTTCATTCTGATGACACTGAATGTGTCATTTCATCATTTTAACATACGCACTACTATAGCATGAACGTTTTCCGCGAAATTCTCACAGGAATGCAATGCTTATTATCTCTGGAAACAATAAAGTATATACATATTTTTATTGCTTTGGTTATGATATTCCAGTGAAATTGTTCCAACTTATGATATAATCATTCATTTAAAACTTAGCACAAAAGATCGTAAAAATTTTGACATATTCACGCCCCATCAAATTTAGTTTTTGTCACGGATACTAAACTAATATTATTCGTGTAATCTATATCACCTCTCTCAAGTATTAGCCCAGATTAAAGGGAGTTTACTGTATATTTAAGCAAATACAGTAAGAGTTAGTATTTATTTATTTAAAATACATGGTGGCCAAGGGTACATTGCATTATGTACTACAATTTTAAACGGAAAATTCTCGGTTTGGAGAACATTCTCCAAAAGATTATTCCCGAGAATTTTACAACACTACATATGTGCATACGGGAAAACGGCGATTTGGTTGCATTGTATGCACGTGAACCTTGATGATCTTATAATTAGTATCGAACTGCACTTCCGGCCGAACGGTCAATATGTACATATAAAGCGATCCCCTAATAGATAATGTACCCGTCCATTGTTGTGTTCTAGTTGCGTCGCGTAATTAGATCTATGTGGTTTATCCAAAGCGCCTCCGGATTTGGCCCTTTGTTTCGAACAACTCTGTCTATGTATGTTGTTAATAGCGTGAGATGCCAACGTGATAGTTGATTGTAATTATACGCCAATTACCTGTCGGGGTGATGCACAATTTAAATTGTGGATAATTCTATACCTCGGTATCGTGCACGCGAAATTGAAAAAGATTTGATAATGTTCGCATCAGCTGTTACCAGTAAGTAACATTCGCTAAAATCATGTCAAAGATGGTGACTTTCCACAAAGGATACTCTTAAAACTAATATTCCATCATTATTCACATAAAAAGCATTAGATAAAACTACGCACATACATACATATATGGATAAAGTAAAAAGTTATTGAGCTTGAAAATATGTACATATGTATGTATGTAGGTATACTTGTTACCCGTTTGCTTAATCATACATTGAATTGCGCTTTCTATCTATTTTGCAAACAGATTATCTCATAGCTCAATATATTATACTACGTTGATGATTGACGGATGTTTATTATTCACATATGAGTGGGCTAACAATGGCAATAACTATAATATAACAATTTTTTTGTTGATCACATTACAAGCTTCATAAATGCGTATGTATGTACTAGCGATTCTGAAGTCTCGGCTTTTTTGAAGACCCGGGAATCGAGACTTAATTAATTTATCAAAACAAGTGAAAACTGTTTTATTAGATATTTAATTAAAAAGCATAATATGTTTTTTTTGTGAACTTACATTTAGTAGGTACATATATTTATTTATTATTTATAATTGTGAGCAATGATTTATATAAAAGATTTAGAATAAGAGTCCGTTCTCCGGTTGATTGCAAAATCTTATATTAATTTCGACGATTACATTTATTCTTTTTCATCAGAGAAATCTTCTGGTGGTTTATTAGTTGCTTGTTTAAAACTCTTCTTCGATTGTCAACGTCATATTAATGAGATCGTCATCAGTATTATCTTCACTAATTATTTCGTTATAAATGAAAAGTCGTTCTAATAAATCTTCCCCATATTTACCAACTGCAATTTCTCTAGGAACGAACACTTGCACGTTACATAGAATTATTTTACGTCGATAGCTATTTTGGGTAATTCCGACAAATTATAACTGCAAGTTTTCTAGGAATTCTGTTTATTGATGTCTCACGCCGTTAAAAACACTTGCAATTGACATTTTTTTTATACCTGCTTTCATACAATTTGGGTATATGTAGTGGTTTTCAACCATTGAACCATCGGCTTTCAACCGTTTCAGTGGTTTTCGACCATGAAGATATTATTTTCAATAAATAAAATATACAATACATATATTATATAACCTTCATCAGAATCTGGAGTCTCGGGTTAATTTTTTTGAAATTTCCGGGAATAAATTCCCAGGTTGTCTCGACACAGAATCGCTAGTATGTACATACATACATATGTAATTGCGCTTTTGTTCTGCATTTAGTTTCGATTTTTTCCCTTTAATTGCTACAGTCTGGCTAGACGGTTAACGCAAACTTCACTTTTACGTTGTTTGCAATGTAGAGTTTCAATTTTCCCGAAAATAATGACTACGACTCTAATTAATTCGCCGACAGCTTATTCAATCACACTCCATTTTGTCGAAACCGTGTATTTTCATTTTTGCAGGCATCATTTCACATGCTGTCACAAATATAATGCATCTCTGCTTTCAATTCATGCTTCATCTATCGAATGCAAATAATCTTAAATATTCCGTTGCAGCATCATTTGAATTTGAAATTATTTTTTTCCGTGTGATACCTACATACATACATACATATTATACACGATCGATTTTTTTCAAAACATATACACAATCAAACTAATGACTGAATATATTCAAACGTACATAAATAATTCCATGTACCATGTACATCTGTATGTATGTATGCTGAATCAATTGTCATATCTTAGAAACGACATGCAGTAAAAATTCATCAAGATTCCGTTGAATGAAGCGAAAGATTGACGAAAATCGATTCAGCAGATTCGATGTCTTTCGATCATTTTATGAAATGCATCATAATCTTACACGATTAAAAAAATCTTCTAACCCCTTATGCTTTCGGGTCTGGTTATTGACAACGGCCTTAAACTTTCGACAGTCATCCATGGAAAGTTCAGTCTTTCTGTTGTTTGGTACCTACATATGTATGTACATACATATATTTGCTTCTTCCAGCTGTCGGGTAAGGATATGACAGTAAACCGATTTTTTTTAACATGACATCTATCCAAAACATCATACATATGTAGATATATAATATTATGATATGATAAACTGACATTACGTTATCGTTCTTCACCATACCAGCACCACACAGACAGTTGCTCTATCCTCCTTTTACTTTAAAATTGACTTTAGGCCTTTCCGCATCAATGTACGGTTTTTTATTCTCATAGTAATTTTGTTTATAAAATCGTAAGCCGTGCTTTTTTGTATTTTTTATAGTTTCACATTTGCATATTTTATTGGACGTGCGAATTGATTGAAGAACCTGACTGAGCAACATTTGAACGGTGCTTCGTCTTGAATGGATGTTTGTTTGTAAATAAATACATATTACGTTGGAATTTTCCGTTAAAGAATTCCATTTATACATACGATACGTACTAGAATATCCAGCACGCTTAAGCTTACGTATCTGTGCACTATAATAGTGTATAGTAAGGAAATTATCCGCATTTTTCCATCATTCCTCGGGATTGTTTTCACACAGAAGTCTGAAAATGTATGTACATAGTAGATATTGATATATATAATAGTAGTACCTACATATGTATGTTTAAAATACATATTATGTATTTGAGTCTACGTTAACTTTTACATCTCCTTGTTTCCCGTTTTGTTTTGTTTTTTTTTTGTACACAGTTTAAAGTTTGACAACGTTGTATGAGACTCGACATGAAAAATCGCCAATGGCAAAGTACAAAGTTACGACGTGTCGTAAACTTTCAGCGTGTTCCTAAATTTTTCTACATAGAATGTCGATGCAACTGATACTGTACAATTTCAAGTTAGAGTTGAATCTGAAAACGTATTTATTTATTTATACATTCAATCGAATCCACCGAACGCTTTGCTCAGATTATGATATTCAATCACATCAAATCGTATTACACTATATTTGTTACTCAGAAGCGCGTATATGTATGTACTGTTTTATAATACATAGATACACATTTATACAATAGATATATAAATACAGTCACGGTGTATGCGGGTAGTCATTAAAAGACAAGTCATCTTTTCTAAATTTTATGTATCCGAAACTCACAACGCTACGTTGATGAAAATAAAAGCCTATATCGTCCTCTTACTAAATGATATGGTAGTTTTTGCCAAATGGATTATTATTAATGCCGGAAAAAAAATTACAGAAAAAGTGCATTTCAGAATATCTAATTTTGACATCAGTTATCATTTCTTTGACAAAAACTACCATATCGTTAGAAAGGGGATGATATGGACTTTAAATGGCTTTTATTTTCATCAACGTAGCGTTTGTTTCGGACGTGTAAATTTTCGCTAAAGCGATTCCGCTTTTTAAATGCTCACTTTTTTATGTGTGTCAAATGTTTCCAATCAGAAAGCCCCTTTGATTCGTCCGCTCATAATAGCATATTCAGTGTACATAATACCATATTTTATCGCTCTGTGTATGCATGTAATTTGCGATTAATTCACAGTAAAATTGCAGCTGCATTGTGCATTAACTAAATTACGTTTGCATAAAAGAAATTACCATTGACAAAAGTGCCAACGTGTCCCGAGTACCTATCTTTGTCGCATTGTTATTTTATTTCGTATTGCGAGCATAGGTGCATATCGTGATACATCAAACAATATTTGAACAATGGTTGGCTACGTTTTATACGGTGCAATACGTCTTCATTTCCGTCAAAGTGTGATTGTGATTGATCTGTGCACGTATCGCCGACTGGCTATTTTTCACTATGCATGTATAATGCAGTGTGTGATACAAATATCATTTTTCAACAATGACACAGCTTAATGAAAAAGCTCTCACGTAGTGTTCTTGGGAAAATTCTTGGGAATAATCTTTTGGAGAATATTCTCCAAACCGAGAATTTTCTGTTTAAAATTGTAGTACATAATGCAATGTACCCTGGGCTCCATGGGCCACCATGTATTTTAAATAAATTAATAATAACTCTTACTGTATTTGCTTAAATACACAGTAAACGCCCTCTAATCCGGGCTAATACTTGGGATAGGTGATACGGATTGCACGAATAATATTAGTTTAGTATCCGTGACAAAAATTAAATTTGATGGGGCGTGAATATGTCAAAATTTTTACGATCTTTTGTGCTATGTAAGTTTAAATGAATGATTATATCATAAGTTGGAACAATTGCACTGGAATATCATAACCAAAGCAATACAAATGTGTATACATAATTTATTGCTTCCAGAGTTAATAAGCATTGCATTCCTGTGAGAATGTGAGAGTAGTGCGTATGTTAAAATGACGAAATGACACATTAAGTGTCGTCAGAATGAAAAAATGTCATTCAAAATGCTCTCAGACACTCTAGAAAGTCCTATTACTCCGAAAATATCCTAGAATCCTCTAAAAAGCTATTTAACTATCTAGAGATGTTTTATAACCAATAAAAAAGAAAATTCTCGAATATTCTTGGAGAATAATCTTGTGGAGAATATTCTCGACTTACAACACTACTCTCACGTGCTATTCTGTGGTAACCGTTACGCTTTGTCACCTGCAGATGGAATATTATAAGTTTAATCATAAACAATCCCCGAGAGGGCTCTAAATTCTTTGTGCAATTTAATATTGCACCTGACATGTCATTCGATATTATTAAATAGGGATTCTTTCCGTTGCCGACAATTCCGTAGCCGATAGCACATTTACAGGAAGAAAAAAACTACATTTGAACCACCCTCTTAACAGAAGACCTTCAAAATTTCGTAGACGGAATGCAGCACTCTGATTTGTAAAAATCGTGAAATTCACCCTTTTTATTTAATTACTCTTCTAATTGATTACGCGTACCAAACAAGGATAAAATGACTGAGAAACTACTTAATTACAAGAATATCCTAATGGCTCTCGAGTACTTTGTAGAAATTCAATAAATACAAAAAAAAACATCTTAGCGTAGGTCGTAAAATATTATTCAGTTCATCGTCATTTTCAGCCGTTCACCATCCACTGCTGGATGAATACCTCTCCAATCCTCTTCCACTCCTGTCTGTGTTGAGCAATCTGCATCCACTTTGACATCCACACATTCTTCTCAATTTTCATTCTTCTCATCATCCTCTCGGATACCATTCCATGTCCAATTCAACTTTTTCACACGTTCCGCTATATCCGCCACTTTGATCAAACTTCTTACCCACGTATTCCTCTTACGATCTCTTCTTGTTATACCGCACATACAATCTGTGTGCGCTGGATCTTACGCAACATTCTTCAATTCAGCATCCACGTTTCACATCCATACGTCATAACTGGCAGTACGCAGTATGCCTTCTTTTTTAAACATAGCGCGATGTTGCATTTAAAAACTATGTTCATTCTTTCAACGGCGCTCTATCCTATCTAGTTTAATTTCTTCTTCTTATTTACATGCGATTATTCAGTTAATTAATCTTTAGAAACTGCGTATCCTTCATTCGGCCTAAATTACTTCAATTTTATTTGCGATGCGAAAGCGTTTACATAGTCACATTGATTGATTGACCTTTTAGGCAGTTTGGGCGGCGCCGCTCGCACTCTTATCCCGTTTCAACACAAATATACAATAGGAAATGCATTCGCACACC
The DNA here is from genome assembly GCA_022651745.1 of Parapsyche elsis. Taxonomy (NCBI): domain Eukaryota; kingdom Metazoa; phylum Arthropoda; class Insecta; order Trichoptera; family Hydropsychidae; genus Parapsyche; species Parapsyche elsis. The sequence goes on from JAGVSN010000041.1 coordinate 1,191,682, forward strand.
ACTTATGCACATAGTGGTGGCGATCGGACACGGGTATGCTCTTTACATTCGCAAACGTGCTTTTGTTGGCTAATTGCGAAACGCGCTAATCGCCGTCGCCATTGACGATGATCGTCGAACGATTTTTGTCGTCAACACACACACTCGGGACTACACACAGTTTGTAAATTAGCCCAGTTAGAGACACTCCATTGATTTCTTAAATAATTAGCTGACGACTCTTTTGTGCTCACGGTGGCTCGTCAATGCCACGGCTTTTGTTGCCGTACGCACGTACGCTTAACACAGCGACATCAAAAGAAACAACGTGAAAGAGCTCGTCACTACATCATATACATATATTATATGTACGTAATATGTGTACGTAGAAAGAGAGAAACGGCCTCGACCGTTTGCCTAATGTCGAAATGCTTATTTCTGCGTGTTTGTTATCGAGGTCGAGGTTGTGCGAATGTCGCGTGTTGGTCGCCGCGAAATTCCAGAATGTGCATATTCAGCGACGCACAGTGGTGGCTCTGTACATACATAGAACAAGTCGACCACTTTCGAGATTTTGAACCAACCTGCTATTGAATGTTGGACCCAGAAGGTTTTAGCTTCTATATGTATCAGTCGCCTAGTTCCAAATCCCGAAAAGTCCATAACACTCACTTGTTCGCAAACGCGGTTTTTCTGCTACAGACTTATTTGTTTGATGGCGTTTAAACTCATTTAAACTTAATTTTGTTGATATTAAACAAAATATTGAGATTAGAAACATGGACTTATCGTTGTTTGTTTCTAAATATGGCTTTTATCAGCTTTTATCATAATGCAATTGTCAGTTTTTGGAACTAACACTAATTTTCAATATGTTTTTACGGCGCACTTGGCGGTATTTGGAATAATTCAAGTATAAGGCATCGTTTGAAAACATTCTTAGAACCTATAGAAAATATTTTATCCTTGTTTTTATATATTGTGGACTTATCGGGATTTGGAACTAGGCGACTCATATATGGTTTTCGTGTAAGGTGGGCAAGTACGGGAACTGCTCAAACAATGTGCAGTCGATTATCGCTGTGCGTCGTGATAAGACTATACCTTCGTCATTTATAAAGCTATGTAGGTACATTTAGCAAAATGCAATTGACGTATTATGATTGTAAGTAATTTTTATAAATTTTCCGTCTATTTCCTGATCTTTAAGAAATTTTTGTTTTAAAAAACTTTTTTAAAAGCCATTTTTTGCGATTTGAAAGAAAAATTATGTAGATTATATTTCTAAAGAGACATTTTACGGCAGCTCTCCCACCCGGAACATTTTTTTTCAATTTCTGTGACGCGACGCGACATTACGCTCAAGATGATTTTCAATCTCTGGCATTAACTGGGAAAAAATTGCAACACATTATATAATTGATTCTAATCAATACATTAAAAACATTTATATACATTTTTAATTATTTAAAGAATGTATAATGAAAACACCTATTACTGAAAATTTTTGATTTTGTTTTTTTTTTCAAATTTATTTATTTATTTAAATACTGTTATGTATGTTAAATAAGTTAAAAACATAGTCAGTGAAAGTCCCGTACAGAAATACCCCCAATTACATCTTTTAGTTTGAATTAACTTGTAGATTGGAGAGCTAGCTTGTTCTACAGCCACCACTGTGCGACGGAGTCTTATGTACAGGTGTCATCGCCCCATGTGTTTTGCTTATACGTACATTCCCACGAAAATTCACGTAAACCGAGGAGGATAGGTTTCGAAATATAAAAACTCGCGTTAATTGAGTCAAAAGCTCATACAAAATTAGAGCATACCTTGCAACAAAATCGCGCAAACCGAGACGAGCACTAAAAATCAAGAAATCATTATTATATCAACCCTTCCTTTTATGGCCTGCATTTATTGAGTCAGTTATTTTAAAACCAAATGGTTAGTAGTTTTATATCATTATGTCGTCTCTTAAACAACCTGCATCCACTTGACCACACATTCTTCTCAATTCATCAGCCCATCGTCCGTTCGGTCCACCTTACTTTATTTCGGATACCATTCCAGTATTTCTCGCGTCCACCTGCCATCCATTCTTCTCGCTATATCTACGATGTTTTCTTGTTATACCAAATTTTATATAAACGGTCGATATTCGATTCGTCGATTTTTAAAGACCGTCTGTGAAAATGTTACTAAAAATATATATCTTACTGACCATTTTCTTCATTAAAATACTGACCGATTTATTAGTTGCCTTTTTTTAACAAGACATAGTGCAGTTTGAGTGTGTGCTAAGAAATACGAATTGTTGTCCCTTTTTAACACTTGCAGTCAAATGAAAGAGACACTCAAACTGCATTTTGTTCCACCACATACTGTTGTCATGTGGAGGAATATAATGTATCCATTTACTTTTGGATCAGTTCAAAGTCACTGTCATCGTTAATAGATGAAATTTGCACTGTCTAATTTTAATTTATCGTACTTTGTTCTTTAGCCGACTACGTTAAAATGGATTCGCGTAAAAAAAAAACTATTCTACGACACTGGATCACAGAAAGTACCTCTGTAGGGTTCGCTATTGACCACTTAAACGGTGATGAAATTCGTAACGAATAAACGGACAGACAATATTTACTGTGTTGTGCATTTTTAATTGCAAATACTGTTAATAATGTTTGGAGACATCCTGTAGATCTAACGAGCCAAAATGTATTAGCAATTTTGCGTGTCGGTGTCCGATCGGTTTATCCATTCAAAACTGATCGCAATTATGTATGTAAACACTGATTCCCAAAGTGTTTCGACTCGATGCGTATACAACATAATTACATATAACCATGTCGTGTACGACCCCTCCAACAATGTCGGATCAATTGCGAATGCTGAAATGTCCTGAAAATATACATTTTTTCGACGTGTACAAGTTACTCGGGTGTTTCTTTTGTTCATTTTCAGAATTCGTATGTACATATTCAGATTTGTAAAGGTCCAATTAAAACCATCCCGTATTATTCGCAATCTGTTGTATTTTGTTTGACAATAGTCCGTAGTTTGTTTTTGCGTACTGCAACTTTTCGTCGGGTTTAATTAAATTGTAACTTTTTTACTGCAGTGCAGGTCTACGTTTGACAAAATGAAAACATCTGTGTTTTGAATGTTTCAATTTTCCTTTGAAAAATTCTACCTATGTATGTGCTATGAGTATCATACATATTTTACTTTATTTTAATTACCTACAACTTTCCTGTGCTCCATAAGCTATGTACGTATAGCCGTACCTGTCTAATACTTTTACCATTGAAATATTAATTATGAATAATTATAAGAATTATATGCGAAGGCCACGTCTTCATCGTTTAGTTACAAAGCACTTTCCTATCCATGGTGGAAGCTAGGGGATGTTTTTATCCAATAATTAAATGCAGACATGATTCAGTTTTAATTGGATAAATTTTATTTTAATCACAATGAAGAGTTGTAAAACAAGGTTCCAGTGAAAATCACACGTTTTATGCAAACGTACAAACTAGTAATATAGTTTATTTCAGTCTCAAACTCATCCTGAATGTGCAACATTCAGACAACTTGTCTGATTGTTGCATCGCTAACCTGATTTTCTCTCGAGAACGTAAATTCGAGGATGCTGACAATCAAAACAGACAAAGCTCACGGTTTACTTAGAACTGTGCATTTTGCATATTGAACATATATGTATTCATACAGTACTTGAAATCTTTGAGTGGATTCGCAATCCACTTTGCTCTGCTCGGCAACAATCAAATTATCCAGGATGAGTTTGGGATTGAATAAAGCTACCTCACTCGTGCTATCTACCGTAAATAATAAAATTGCACGGTTGGTATGCATAACTCTTATGCTTTCCGCTTCTCAATTGCGATTGAATAAAAAAAACCAATCACTGCATCATATCCACTTTTAATTGGCATCTCGTATATGTACGCATCGAGTACCGACTCTATTTTTACCGGAAAGTATTCAATATTTTGTTTTATCCCCTTCTTGAAATGAAAACACTTTAAAATGATACATAAGGTTTGTATACGAATCACCTGTCGCTAAAGATTTGCCGATTTATGAAAAACTTAATCTTGACTGTTCAAATCACTTATCAAATTAGTTCCTTGTGGGTATTGCTTTCGGCTTTCAACAATTGATGTCATTCACCAACGACGTATTTTTGTGTACAAGTCCATTTATTTTTGCACAACATGTTCGACATATTTACTCCTCTTCGCTAATCCCTAAGAATGAAACTAGGATGGAGTGCTTTTGGAAGAATGAACATAGTGTTTAAATCCAACGGTCAGCTATGCTAAAAAAATAAGGCATACGACCAATGACGTATGGATGTGAAACTTGGATGCTAAATTCAAGAATGCTACGTAAGCTCCAGTGCACACAGAGAAGCGTGGAAAGATGTATGCTTGGTATAACAACAAGAGGTCATAATAAGAATACATGGATGTAAGAAGTATGACCAAACTGGCATATATAGCAGAACGTGACAATGGGCTGGACATACATATGTATGTATAGCGAGAAGAATGGATGGCAGATGGACGCGATAAATACTGGAATGGTATCCAAGAGGATGTGAAAGAAAGCAAGGTAGACCGAGTGGAAGATGGGCTGATCGATTGAGAAGAATGTGTGGTCAAGTGGATGCAGATTGCTCAAGAGACAGGAATGGAAGAGCATTCATCCAGCAGTGGATGGTGAACGGCTGACAATGAAGATGATGATGACTAATCCCTATTCCCTTTTCCCTATTGTTGTTTTCTCGTGCGCTCTATTGTTCAACGATCTCCTTTTCTTCGTTGTGCGTTTTTTTTTTCGTATTTGCGTTCGATGTTTGCTGTTCGCTGTCGATTTGTTCAGTGTGTACGTGTTTTTCATCCTGAATCGACGTAGCAAACAACGATCGATCGTTCGCTGTTCGGTTCGCTGGTGTGTACCAGCCGTAACACCCACCCCTCATGTTTAAAGTAAATACACAAAGCTCGGCGTTATTTCAAACATCCTATATGTACATACATACATAATGATTTTGCTGCGTATATGATCTGTTGCTCTGTTCTGACCTATTGCAATTTTGTTACAGAGGATAGAAATGATACCCATGTCGACGTTCGAAGAAACCGTCACGGTTGAGCCAAGTAAGTATCCTTTTTTATGTTTAACATGCGATAATATATATCTGCGGGACACTTTTTTCATATATTTTTTGCAAAATAACTTAGCACGGTGCTCGAGCACTATAACAACAGTGGCGATACTGGAACAGCATCGTGTCACGCGGCACTCAGAGACTGATCTGATGCTGCTGGATGCACTCACAGCCGAAGTGCAGCAAGTGCACGTTGGAAAATTTCTCACATTACACAGAAAAAAAAAAAGACGCTTGGTTACAACAAATATGCGGCACGAGATGGGTCTGCTGGACGATATGCAGTTTGGCCTAACCAAGGTATCAATCAGCACGCGTACTTTTCGGCTATCTACATACATATGTATGTCAATCCACAATAGTCTCATACGTGTGGTACCGAATTTTAAGGTCTGCACCAAGTAAGTGCACGTTTTCACTTTCACTCAAAGCTAACTTAAAACACGCTTTAACTATAGATTCATCTATTACGATGCTTAATTTCGGTGCCGCGTGTTTGAGACACTCTGCACATTACACGTACGAAACACAACTTTTTAATTTGTCTATACTTTTGAAAAATGAAAAGCGCCATTTTATTGTTTCAAAGCAAAAGCAAGCGGCAAACCCCCCGTTCCAGTGTGAAATATTGAAAGCTTACAGAGTCTTCAAATTTGGGCGCAAACTATGCTACATATAATTAACAAGAGTGTACAGTTTATGTATGTTGGAGTATCGTTTTCGTCTGATCGCGTTTGTTCAAAAAGGGAGACTGTGCAAACAAGCAACAAAAAAAAATTCAAGGCAAATATGCAACAATACCGATAGTCTCTGTTGTTTCGAATTCGATTGTCTAAATTCGCTTAAAACTGTGTAATTCGACCTGTACACTCTTGACGAACACTGTTCTAATGCCGGCACTTCACATTCGGCGAGCGCTGACGAGCAATCGCGAGCGTTCATGTGTAGGAGGTCGCTCGCTCTTGTTCGCGTTTAGGTCAACGCACTGAAAGAATGCTAAAATGCGAACAAAGCAAGATGGAGGACCTCCTCCGCATTCAGTGTCACTTCCATGCGAATGCTCGTCAGCATTCCTCGTGTATACGCACAAGGCTTTTTTGTTACACATGGCAATCGAATGCTTGTCCTAACTTCCATTTGGAACCGACCATCGTGTATGTAAATTGTACAATGCTTGGGGTCAAAGAGTACAGTGGGGACAACCCATACAGTGACATGAAACATCTACGGTATTTAGGTCTGAATAGTGGAACGAAGGGATTTTAAACGATCTCAAACGGGTTAGTGACCATCGCAAAAGGCACGTTTGATGTACCAAATTGTTGAATGGATTAGCCTTAGCTGTATGCAGTGGGTACACTACTAGAGACCGTATTTTCTGTCAATTCGGTGAATCAAAAACTCCACAGCATAATGAGACACGTGTCGCGGATTGGACTCGCCGCGTGACGTCACACGCTACGCCTTTAGGCCTCGGTTGTGACGACCGGGTCATATTCTCGAATTATGTAGTTGTTTTGCGAAAGAAAGCGTCTGCGCCGAAACGCTCACGCCGAATTTGCATACGCGAAATGGCGTGACCGGTCACATGGAAGTATTTACTATACGTACACACTTCACAAGACTGTTGCCGATTTTTCTTCATATACATTTTTCCCCCCCTGGCCGCAGACCCCATCCTCTTCCTCTTTAATGATCTGATGTGTATCTATATACTGTGCGACAGTGCGAATTTGTGTGGAAATTTGTTGTTTGTGCGACATGCGACCAGCTGCGATAGTTATTTTTTATGTGCAAAGTGTGGCGCGCTTGCGACGAAAGTTGTTACCATTTTTGATTTATATATTTCCATTTATTGAATCGATTGCATTTCAGTGCATGCTTCATAATTCGGCACAATGGCTGTTCAACGCCTACACACTGGAGACTGTCACTGGCGGTAAGAACAACGATCGTTATCTACCTATACATATGTATTTAAAAAAGCCTCATAGAAAAGTCAAACCGAATAACCCTTGCTAAAAATGTCGGTTTGGCTTCTAAAAGGCCCATTTATCTCTCACACGCGACTATGTACATACATATGTATGTATATGCTTATGCTAAGTGTTATCGCTCACCCCTGTTTATAAGTTTAGCTTTTGAGGTGACAGTATGTACATACATTATACATACATACGTATATGTACTACCGTGAGGCTTTTCATCGTTAATTTTCACTTTGTCAATGTTGAAATCGTATAACGTATTAATAGACGTGTCTTTTCAGAGTGCTTGTTGAGACTGAGTGTGAATTAACGGCGTTAATTAGTAACTTTTTGCCAAATATACACATTGACAAACCTTTGGAATATTTTGAATTCATCGGGAGTTACTTCTTTTCAATAAAAAAAAAATGCAAAATTGGCAAAATTCATTATTTTTTCTAAATTTGATTTTCAATCGCACGATTAATAAATTGCACGAATGAAAACATGAATTTAAATTTTTACAACATCTTTCTTGAAACCACAAAAAAATGTTGAATTCAATATGTACATATGTACATACATATAATGATTCTTTTCATTATATAATACATACATACAATTGTGTTGAAATTTTGCACCAACGAGCGTAAACGCTCGACGCACTTTTTCGTAAGCTTATTGTTGGCTCACTCACGCGTCAATGATAAACACCCGTTAGTTGTCAACGGACAATCTTCTAGTGTGTATTATAATATGGATGGGCAATTTTTAAGTTCATTAATCATATTTAGAGCAATGCAAATGATTCTAAACGGCACGTTGGGCTTGAGCTATCATTTTCCAAATTGAGCTGTTAAGAGCTTAGTAATTTAATTTCGATTTGCATTTATAGGTCGGTCCCTTCCAGTGCTATGCCTCCACCTATTCAAACACTACGGTTTGCTGGAGCATTTCAAGCTAGACGTGGCTAGTGTGTGGAAACTATTCACACTAATCGAAGAGGGCTATCACAGCACAAACCCCTACCACAATTCGATTCACGCTGCAGATGTAACTCAAGCAATGCATTGCTTCCTGCAACAAGATAAGGTTGTCAACGAATAATTATGCATTTATTTTCGTTGTAGTATCCATATGTCTATATAAAACACTAACTTTTGTACGTTTATG